>CM032178.1:35249925-35427704 GCA_018908115.1 Anopheles rivulorum | reverse complement strand
GCCACCTCGAACGTCCAATCGTCCTCCACCAGCGCCATCAATGCCATCGGAACGGTACCGCTGCAGGGCATACTGGCCAAGTCGTCCACCGCCGGCCACCGGCAGCATCAGCCACTGCAGCAGCAGCACTCGTCCCAATCGCTCGCCTACACCGGCTCGACCGGGCAGCCGGCGCCACCGCCGCGCCAAAGCCAGGAGCTTACCAACGAGGAGCTGATCAAGTTCCTGCAGCAGATCAATGCCGACATCAAGTGGATTGAGCAGCTGCAGCAGTACAAGTACGAGATCGAAAAGTCCACCTCCACCGACAAGACGAACGCGCGCAACATTAACAAGCCGACCGTCACCACTGCCCAGCTACCTCTCGCCAATGGGCATCTCGGGAAGCCAAAGTCGGAACCGATGCTGCCGTCGGTGGCTGCCGCTGCAGCCGGTAGCACCAGTACCGGTGCCATCTCCAAAACCGAGTTCTTCGATCGGAACCTCAAGCAGCGGCATTCGTCACGCTCGGTCGATGCCAGTACGGCTCGGCGCGATGAGGACGAGTACGGCAAGGATGTTGCCGGTGGTAATGGACATCAGCGACACTCATCCGGACCGAGCGATCTGCAGCTGCTAAAGTCGGACATCTCCGAATGGTTGCTGAACTTGCCGCTCAAGAAAAGTGTCGAGTTTCTGCAGAAGGCCAAAAGTGCTCAGCTCAAGTACGAAAAGGAGCAGGAGCTGCAGATGCAGCTGCAGCAGTTGGCGAAGAAACCGCTGCAGCGCCAGATATCGGGCGGTACTGTCGAACGGGGCGCACCTCAACAGCAGCCGGCTGAGATCGCACTAACGCGCGACGACATACTGGAATGGCTCAAGAAACAGCAGATCTTCAGCAAGGTGAATGAGGAAACGAGTGCGACGAAGAAATGTAAGGATAAGGAGGAGCTCACGCTGCACCATTACGATCCCTCGAGAGTATCTCGAGGTGTTGCACCAGGTCCCGGTCCCGTACCTAGTTCGAGCTCGTCTGCAGCGAAGCTGTTGAAGCGCCATTCGCTCGGGCCCAATGAAGAGTTCTTCCACAAGCAAGCGACTACCGACTGGATCCAATATCCGCTGAGGCAGCTCAAGAAGCACACCTTCGATCCAACGCAATCGAGCTGCACGGATGTCCGGCGCAAGGAAGTCCGGACGGAGCATAGTCACCGGGAGCGTAAGTTACGCCATTCGGCCAGTGAGGTCGTCACATCTTCCCAGTCCGATCTGCCGGTGCACTCACAGTCCCAGACACGCATCGCACCGCAGAAACCCGAACGAACGTTTCGGTATCACTCGCGCGATCGAGCGGCGGCCACCACCGTCACCAGCACGCACCGGCAACACTCGATGCCACAGATACCGCTCCATCAGCAACAACAGCAACACTTCCAATATCCTGCTTCGCAACCGCAGCCACAACCGTCGACATCGACATTCGTGCCTCAGGCGCCGATCAAGTCCGGCAAGAAGGAGCGCTCCCGACGGCACCGGACGCAGCGTTCGGCCACCGTCGGCGATATCAACCAGTTCAACAAGTCCTCCCTGCCGGTGGCAGCATACCACAAGGGTGGTGGCCCCGGGGGTGGTCCCGGTGGTGGAGGTGGTACCGTACTGGCCGCCGGTTCCCATTCCCGTTCCGCTGAACGAAGTGCCTCGTTGACGCGCTGTCCGGATCCGAGCTGTTCGGTGATGTCACTGTGTGACGATCCGAACTGTTACATGTTCGGTGGTGAAGGTGTGCAACCGCCGCCACCCACCGCCAGCTATTACGATACGCCCCGGTGTGCCTCGTTGCCCCGTGTGCTTCCGAGGAGCACGCCCAAGTGTGGCCCCCTGTGCTACGAGTGTAACAACAAGTGTAACTCGCTGCCCCGCTGTACGGACGCGCGCTGCCAGATCGGCGCACCGTTCGCCGGTGGTCCGTCCGCCAAGGCGAAGAGCAACTCACTGCCAAGAAATGTCGAGAGCTACATGTACCCGCAGCCACAGCAACTCCCGCAGCAACACCAGCAGCTACCACAGCCGGCGTTACGCGGTGCCGGACGGTTGTCACGCGAAGAAAGTCGCTGCTCACTGCCTCGCTCGTCCTTCAAGTCGTCGAAGAAGCGTTCGGCGTCCGCGTCCGGTTCCGGCTCGAACGGTTCCAAGCTAACCAAGTCACTGTCGGCGGCTTCGCTGAATTCGCGCCGCCGGCGCCACAAAACCGTACACTTCGGTGAGAATCTGCTGCGCGAGGTGTGCCAGAATCGGAAGCTGATCCAACCGCTACAGGAAACCCCGTCCGGGTCGGCCCCGTTGCAGCCCAACATTCAGATGCTGTACAACTTCGTCGAGGGTGTGCTGAGTGCCTGGGTGGACGACGAGGACGATCCCAACAAGTCCGGGCCGGAGTCGGAACCGGAACGGGGCGCCGTGCTAAAGCCGATGCATCGGTGCAATCGGGCACGGTTCCAAACGATACGGCGCGTCGTTAACGAGGCCGCTGAGCTGAAGGGTTCGTCCAAGCTCGGCAACTCACGGTACCGGCATCGACATTGGCGCGGCACGGCCAAGGACTGCAACGAGCGGTTTCTTCGCAAGGTAGAGTGTGCTTCTTGATAAAACGAAGAAAAAGTATATAACCGAAAGCCCGAATCCCTTATATCCAAACAACAAATCTTGCCAAAGCATGTGCTTTTTTGTGGATGCCAAAGTACGAAAGATGTTTGTCCAGATTGTCCAAGATGATACGCACACTATCCAATGTTTGATGATCTAAATTTATGAATTCAAACAGTCGCTGGGAACGCGCTAGAATTTCGTTGGTTTATAATAGCAAACGCGGCCTTCTCGGAACGTCCTTTTTTCCCTTTTATGTAAGTAGGACATTTGCTCAATATCCGGTAAAGAATGGAAGAATTCAATTGCGATTCGCTGTTTCCACGAAGGACCTCGAATCTGGAACACCGGCCTGATGCAGCGGTACGGAAAGATATGCTATATGTTTTTTTATGCCATTTCGGTACGGCGGCCACTTTCCAATTGCAAAACATGAACCACAGCAAAACCCGCCCCCGGGGAAGGACGGACCAGAATCGAATCGATGGGCACAACGCTTTCAATATCGTGCCCCGATATACGTTGCAGCTCACAATCAGGCTCAATGCCAAGATGCTTTTGTTGTACGTACATCAGTCGCATTGCGATGGGTTCGAAAAAGGGAGCATTGCACAAATACGTTTCCCCCATCGTTCGTCTCCCCCTATTGCCATCCGTCCAGCTTCCGGTCGGTTGTGTGAAAGTGTATAATGTTGCGCTAGTGCTTTTCTGTGCCAGCTAGCTGCTAGCTTTAGAAGGCGAATGGTTAAAAATAGTTTAATTCACCCTAATCGTACAAAAATTGCACGACAACTCAATCCCAGCTTATCTCCCCGGGTGTGACCTTGGCATGGCTCGGTCGGAAGGCATGCCGCCGTACGTACACCCACGCTCCACGTGCACGTACCGTCGTGCCACACCCTTGTCCGCCAGTGGGTTCGCCTTTCATTAACTTTGCCGGAAGCTAATTAAGCATCGACGACCTGGAAAAAAAAAACCTTGACTCCGCTCCGTGACCGTTGGCGGTGGCCGGGCCTCCAAACGCCCGGGAAGTGGGCAGGCTGGAGTATCATATTTCCCACCGGGAAGTGCTGGGATGGGTTCGTGTGAAGCGAAAGAAACCTTCCGTGCCCTGCGGGTGCACCATCATCATGGGCCCGGGTTGTTTGTGCAGCGCACTGCACACCCACACCCACAGCAACAACAACAACAACAAAAAGATTCACAGAAACCCCGGGATGCTCCGCCTTTCTTCGCACTACGGATGTAATGGGAGACAGATTTCTGTAGCGAAACATCTTCGTATCCTGTTCTAATCATGAAACCCAGTTGCAGTTTCCGCTTGTTTTTTTTTTCTTATGTTTTTGTTTGCTTCCTTTTTTACATTCGTCCCTTTACATGTTTGCCATCCGGTTGAAACACGTTTACGCTCAAACGGATCGAACACTCGAAGCCACGTTACGTTTATGTACGGGACCCGTTCGGGGTTTGTTTGTGTGCACAACCACTAGCGAAAACCGCTAGCGAAATCGTTTTCCCCGCAGGAAATCGTTGATTCATGCTACCCTGGAGGTCGATAATTTGGGAAGATTTGGGCCACCGGCGTTAAAGCAACCGCGGTACAAAATAGCGCTATGCTATGGTAAAATCCCGATCTTTCCCCCACGGCGTCAGCCCACGGTCCCAGTCTCATTGCCATGCCGTTTGGAAGGAGAAACTATTCAACGAACGGAGCAACCACGCCACGCCAAGCTACGTCATACGGTACGTCGTGGTACGGCGCATGCACACGGTAGCTCGGTCGGTTTTGCTAGCGATGACGTAGATCGACACTGCTGCCTGCGGTACGGCATAAAAGGAGAAAGAGAAATCGACAATGCTACAGCATCTGACACTGCCCTATCTCACACCGAGACGACGCTGACTATCTCGGTTTCGGTTTCCCGGGAGTCGGTTTGGTCAAATGGGTGGCACAGCTTCCACAAACGAAAGTGTTGCATCACACACGGCCAGCGTGCACGGGTGTACATTGTGTACGAGAACATACTATCACCAACCACCACCTTCCCTTCCACCACCCCTCTTCACCCCACTTATCACTGGCAGCAGCGAGGCGTGTTCGCATAATGTACACATTTATCTCGACACCAGAACCGTGACACTGCCCCAACACCGACACCGTCGGGCGCACCTGCCCTCAACCGCACACCATTGTGTACGGAAATACGGACAACAGGCGCGTCTGCTACGGGTGCGTTTTGCTGACTTTTCCGGTTTCACAACCCGTGCAATGGTGGTGGACAGGAAACTGGCATCTACTACCTTGGGGCATGCTGATGTTCACGCGTTTCACATCGGTCACTGTACCAGCCCCGGATGCAACTGCACAGTGGGATGATACGGTTTTCTAATGCTTCGTACTTCGTATGCATATGTTTCGAATGTGTAAATGTTCGAATGGGTGAAGCGCTCTACCTGGCGAATGTTTAACACGTGTTTACACGTGTAATCATTTTAATGAAATGTACATCAAATCCAAGCAAATTCATTTTGAGGTTTTTTTTTAATGGTTAAGACTGTATAAGCTGCAAAAGAAGACACCTTCAGGTGTGAGGGTTTTCCAACAAATTTTATTAATCAATTGAAACATGTGATAGAAAAGTAAATACAAATCTAAACTTTTTCCACTCATCTTCAGAATACTTGTGACGACATGTGATCAAGCATATGTCTCGATTTTATTATCATATTCTGGAGGTTTTTCCCTTTCAAATTGTCCTTTCAAATAATTTAGTTGGGTTCGGTATTCACTGGTGGCTAGTTATTTCTCATTGGAAGTTTGAAACGACTTTCTGCGAGTGAACATATCTTTTTGGAATCAATAGCCAATTTTATGAAATAAAAAACAGACCCCAGCTCCATTTCTCGATGATTTCGTAAATGTAGGTTACTCACCTAGCCAATGATGCTTTATTGGAATGAAATTTTACCATAAATTAAAATAGTTTAGCGCTTTGCATTTGATTTTGCCAATGAAGCAATGAACAATCTTCTTACTAATAAAAATAGCACAGTCTTAAATTCAACTTGTGCTTATAAAAGGTCCTAAGTGAAGCTTTAACAAACATTATTGTCTTTAATTCAATATATTTTAAACTATGTTTAAAGATTATTTAATTTCTCTCAAATGTTTTGCTTATGAGCGCCATTCTAATAAATCAGTTTAAAAAAATTAAGAGAAAATATTGATTTAAAATATAGTGTAAGTGTAAGTGACATCATTTCCTTATTCTGAGCAAGTAAAACTTAATTTAATATTAAAATAATGAAGTTCTGTGGGTTTTAACCACTTGGTTTCCCACTGTGCTGTGGGTGAAATTTTTAAGGTCCATTGCTGTTTTCCTAATTTCCCTATCACTGTGGCTCGTGGTGTAGTTGTTGCAGTTGCATCATTTGCATGAGACCCAGTCCATATGAAACAGTCTGACCGTCCAAAACAACACCACCATGTAAGGAGCCGACCTTCCACCGACCGAACAGTGACTTCGGTGTCGGTAGAACGATTTTACAACGATTTGCTAACAACTGTGAATCGCCTTCGGTGGAAAACGGAGAATAAAGTTGGCACGATGGGTTCCCGCACCGTGTATGGGCTGCTGGGGTTTCGATTCTGGTGTTTGGATCAGCGTTCTTCTTGTTTGGTAGTGGTTTTGGCCATGCCCGGCCATGCTGGAACGTGCGCGTAAGCGTGCCTCAGCGTGTCTAATTGTAATTCGGAATTCAAATGAGTTTCAGCACGGCAGCTGGGCAAACCTCGACCGTCGCCGGTTAGGATGCTGAACTGCTGGCTCCCTTCGGTGGATTCGGGCGCCGAGGTTCCCTCGCGGAGCGCCACGGACAGCACAGTGGATACGGATGCAATGTTTTGTGAAACTTTGTGGCACGGCCAAGCCGCGTTTCGGTTTGGATGGGTGTGAGCAGCAACACAAAGGCTGGGGAATGGAAATTAGAAGTCGTTCCGAAAACGACTGCTGATTACATTTCCGATTGGAATTTTACGCTCTCCAGATCAAACAGCTGTCGAGCGTGTTGGAATAATTTCTAATGAGTGCGCGCTTGGAGTGGGCCCAAACCCCACCGCACCCACCGGGCGTACGGTACGTGATTCCTTGGAAACGTGAGTTGCTGCTTAGTTATTTCCGTCCATTTGTAATCACTTAGCCCGCGCGGACCGTGCCCCGAATGGCTGTGGTATGATGGAAAATGTTGCCTGCTATGAATTAATTCTTCCGGGACGAGAGTTCGTCTCGCCCAGCGCGAACATGCTTGCAGCGCAATCGAACCCGAATGAGCCGAGCTTTGCCGGTGCTTATGTTCAATTTGATTAGCTTCGATTATGCTTCGGGACAGAATCGCTGACCCGTTGGCAATTAGGATTTTTTGGACCAAAAGTTCTAGGCGAATGTATCTTCGAGACATCCAAATTATCAAGCAGCGAAGCGTAATGTGACTGTAGCCTCCCTTTACTAATTATACATTTTCTCTTCTTCTCTCTCTCTTTCTCTCTCTCTCTCTCTCTCTCTCTCTCTCTCTCTATCTGTTTCTTTTTTCCGATTTCTTCCTTTCAGGTAGGTGATGGCACTCGATGTTCGACCCTCGAGTCGTGCTCCGCACTTGTTAATTAGATTTAAAGATTCGATCAGGTAACGTAGCCCTTATTCCTAGCCTCGATTTTAGTCCTACGCGCGTAATGCAATTACGATCGAAAATTGGGCACCGGCAAACCCATCATCGCCCCATACAGTCATCACACCTTACTGACCTCGTCGGAAGTGATGATGATAAATCCCGGACTCTTGGATTCGGATTCGAACGAAAGTGTCAATGCGGGGGTAAAAGAGAACGAGTGAGAAGGAGAGAGAGAGAGAGAGAGAGAGAGAGAGAGAAAGAGAGAAGGTAGAAGAGATACGCAGCGCTTCAAGCTAACTATCCTCGCGAATTGGCGAATTGAATCATATTGACGATCGAAATTTGATTCCCACATCGTAATAATCGCCCCTCGAGCACATTCCATTCCTCATCAGATCAGAGAGGGATTTTTTTTTTTTTCATTTACTTCTTCTCTTTTCGGTCCGGTTCTATTTTGATGTGTATTGCGATGGGAACGAACATTCCCGGTGCTCGCAAAAAAAAAAAAAGGTCACCATACCCGTGACCCATGTCAGTACTCCATGTTTCGACAGTCGAACGGATCGGGAAAATCCAATCCATCTTTTTGCATTCCGTGCCGATGGTGGCCGTAATGTTGATGGCTGTGCCGTACCACCGCCACTCTGATTGGGGAAAACAGCTTCAACAGCTTCAAAAGAAACGGTTCCAGCGTACCCGGGTGATGTGGTGCACAAATCGTTTCCCCGTCGGTCGGCAACTTTGAGTGACACGGGTCGATCCAGAAGCACACCAGCACAACATCGAGGATGGTACCGTAGTTTTTTCTTCATCACTTCTTTGCATTCCCGGAAGGCCGATAAGGCCTTGCAACTGCTCGAGGAGTTGCGACTATATCGCATTAAAGCTTCTTAATCGTATTTCTTCTCCCTATCGAAGATGAACCGTGCTCACCGTGCTAAGTGATACATCACACCCACAACCATACACAACAAGACGCTCGTGCACACATCCCGTGCCAGCGAGAACCCTTGCCCTTATCCCTTTTTCAAGACGGAATTGGCCAATCGGTTCAGACGTACGGGTGCGAAAGAGCAAGAGAAGCAAGTAAGGTTAGAAGGATGGATGTCACTAACATGCTTTGGTCCTTCTTCTAAAGCCATCTTTTCGACTTTGAATCTTCATCACTTTCCAACCTCGAAAAAGATGGAGGATGCGATCGTTTGGAAAGGGCAAAACTTCTTCTCTCGTTTATGTTTTTTGGTTTGTTGTTGAGACCTCAGAAAACACACACACACACACCAGTGGTCGGTGGTGAAGATTGAAGTAAATAGCTGCCCACAGCAACAAAAAAAAAAACAACAACCCTCCGCGTCAATGGAAGGTGACAGCATTTGCAACAGATTTCGATTTGCATTTTGAATCCTCCTGGGAATGGCAATATCAACAACAACACGGATCTGAATGTGGATGGTTATCGTGTTTGATTTGATTTTAAATTCAAAAGCACGAGTTTAGCATGTTCTTTCAAATGGAATTCCACACTTGTGCGCTGCAGTCAGCTCCAGTCCGGCCAGAGCATTCATCGGAGCGATGATGCTTTCGTACATCAACGGGCCTGGGACATTCTGCCAGTTGCTTGATGACGAGCTATTAGAGCTTCACACGGTTGAATGGCCATACGAATGGATAGATAATTGAAAAAGAAAAGTTTTTATCACATTATCTACCGTTTCCTTTCCGCCCATTCCGTTTATGAAATCTTTTTAAATTGCTCATCAACTGAAAACTGCAAAAACCTCGCGCTAAAATGATATTTTTGCATGGGAAAACAACAACGAAATGTGATGTGTGCTGCGTTTGAGAATAACATTTTCCACTTTTCCGTAGCAGTAAAGTTAACAACACCGCTTATTGAGATGGAGCGCTTACGAACGGCTTGCGAGCTGACTGCAGTGAGCGTTAAAAGCTTTCGATTTCTTTTTTTTTTCGCCCAAAACCGACGCCCATTATAACCACGATGGAGCTTCTAAAAGGGCTTCCGATGGAAGGCGTATAACCTTTTGGCCCCACACTGCCCAGAGATTGTTATCATTCGCCGGACATTGATATCATTCCGAACAGCAAAAAGAAAGACTCACAAACCCAGCACATCCTGTAGCCTTTTGCTGGAAATGATATTTACTCAGCAACCAGGGCTTTGCGTGGACTTTTGTAGACCATCCCGACCATTAGATCGGACTATTTTCCTATCACACCCCACCCATCAACGCAGCCTATCTGTGGGGGGGGTGCGGGTGGTTGGGGTGGCCAAATAACGGACCAAAGATGCCGGGTCTCACTATAATTAAGCACTACGGAAAACACTCGACTGTAACTGAATCCGGTAAGCCACAATAACAACAACGACCATGGCCCCCAATGCGGCGTTGGTGGTTTCGTGTATCCATGGTACCGGTGCACTCGGTCGCTCTGTCTCGCTCCGCTCCACCATTTGCGATGGGTCAGAAATTGAGTGGAAGAAATTTGAGAACTGCGGAACTGTTCCGTCGTCGTATCTCCGGGGCAGATCGGGCGATCGGTACACGCTCTGCCACACATCCGTATAAAGACATTGGTTGTGCGCAAACCGGAAAATAGATTCTCCGTAGGATGTGTTCTATTTCGAACGCTATGGGGATGGGGTTTGGGAAATTTAGAGTGCCCTAACGTTCACCTCGCTTACCGTCGAACCTGCCCAAAAATAAAAGAAAAGCGTGCAAACCTGCTTCCGCAAAACCGGGACACTAAACTTTCCCCAGGGAGGTGTACGTTAAACCCCACCCCCCACCGGGGTGTGGAGATGGGAATTTTTCACAAAGCGCCAGCCCCAACAACCAAACGAGAGAAAATGAACATTTGCCTTTGGACGCATGTTGCAGACTTTCTCACCCAGATAAAGTAAGCAGGCGCAAGAAAAGTAAAATAAAGCAAAACAAAACAAAAAAATAAGCATGAGCCTACCGCTTAAAAGCATCGACATTTCGCTAGATAAAGTGACCTTTTGCCCATGTACTCGAGCCGCAGAAAGTTCAAGCATCGGCGGAAAGGCAAGAAAGAAAAGTTTTAATTTGGCGTTCGCTTTTCTGTTCTTTGTTTCTCTGTTTCTTTCCTGTTGAGGTGCTCAGCAGAACAGGAGAAAGAAATAGAAAAAAACACAGCTGAATGTCGAATGCTTATCAATTCGTTACAGACGTTGTTTCATGTTTGCGTTTATTCCTGTTATTTTTTTTTTCCCCCACCCTCTTGGGAGAGTTTTCTACTACTGCTAGAAAGTTCAATTGGCAAAGCCCATCCGAACAAAGCGCAAAACAACAAAAAACCAAAAAGAAACGAACGAATATAATTTCTACGAATGTGAGTGGAAAAGATTCTTTTGGGCGAAAAGTTTCAAACTCCGGCCGACTCCGGACGACCGTTAACCGCGCACATACTGGTGCCGAAGAATTGGCGCTACAAGTACGCGGTGCCGAAATTAAATTGTTACCCTACACTGAAAGCTTTTTATGTTTTGTAAAATCATTTTATTGTTTTACGTACACTCGCACAGCCGCGAGGCCGAGCAGTGTGCGACACCCGCACATATTAGCGTGTAATAGATCACTCCTCTTAAATACTCATTTCGGCATTATTGCTTTCGGCAACTTAACCCGACACCAGCCTGGGGGGCGGGTTCCTTTTTCACGGGAGTATCCCCCATTGCTGGCGGCTGCCCCCGAACGTTATAAAGCTTTATGATGCTTCACACATTAAATCCAATAATGGTGGCCACGGTACCAAACAACTCCTTCTCACCATCCCAGGCCGATGGTGCTTGGAAGCAGACCGGTAAAACCGACGGTGCCGGGCTACAGCAAGTAAAATTGGTTTTCTCACACGCGTACGCAACACACAC
This sequence comes from Anopheles rivulorum, assembly GCA_018908115.1. NCBI lineage: Eukaryota > Metazoa > Arthropoda > Insecta > Diptera > Culicidae > Anopheles > Anopheles rivulorum. The sequence goes on along the minus strand of CM032178.1, from coordinate 35,416,501 downwards.
ACACACACACACACACACACACACACACACACACACACACACACACACACACACACGTCCCTGGCAGCGGCTTTTGAGGGTGTGCGTCTTTGAGTGCTATTTTTGATTTTACGCATCGTTAAAACTTTGCCAAAATCATTTCACCAAGGCGCCCTTAAAAACCCACCACACTCATTTTCGCGCGCACCGGGACCCTTACTGCGGCACGTTTGGTCGGATGCGAGGAGGTTTTTCTCCGAACGGCATGATTTCTGAGTAGGCACGCTACGAACACCAACTCCACATCCCGATTGGGGACATTGGCGGGAACAAGCGCGGTGCTGAAGATGGTTTAATTTTTTGGTGAAGAAAATGTTGCGCGATTTATGGCGCAACACGACAGCTCGACTCGAACATGTTGCCGGTGCGTTTGGCTTCGTGTCTTCGGTCGCGTTAAAAGTTGCTGATTGTTGCTAAAATTCCGCACACATTAAAATCGGTTGCGGAAACGAAAAATCCGCCGTGGATCCGGTACGTGACGATGAGTTTCATATCGTCACCGTTCGTACGTACGCGGAAGCATGGCAACATCCATCCACCCATCGATACCACCCACCGGTTTCTTTAGCTTGACGCCCTTGGTGGGCTCCTTCCATCGTGGCAATGGTACGCTTCAAGTGGCTGGGCGGGGGGTTTTCTTTTTTCGGTCTTCTTCTTCTGGTGAGCAAACACCGACAACGCCTCGATGTGCTTGTATATTGCCTACCTTCGGGGGTTAAGCGAGGTTAACCCCGTTGTTCCGGTGTGCTCACTGCTGTCGCACGCAAAAGCTTGCCGTATTCCCGTTGGTTGGTCCGTTGGTGTTCCCCACCAGACCCACCAACGGATGGGAAGGAAGAAAGCAAACACTCGAGAAGACGACGGCTAACTCTATTTCGTGCATCGTTCCGCTTTCAAATATCAATTTATTTCGATTTGCACGAAGCACTTGCCGGGTGCGGTGCCATTCATTCCGCGTGCCGCGAAGCTTTCGCTGCCGATTCCTTAAGTACCTTAAGGCGAGTGGTTTTGTGTTTGTGTCTGTCTGTACCGCTCGCTTAACTTGCTTTTGCTGCGCATCCCTTACTTAACTTCTCATTTGCTGAACGGGGAGTAGCAGTAGCAAATGGGTGCCGCCCGATCGCTTTTTCTTCTAGTCCTCAGCGTTTTTGGAGCGACTTTTCAGTTCTCTCCATGCCCAATAGGAGTGTTACGAAAGGTTTTTCATTTCCACTTACTATGGACAATTTTATTTTATTTTTTTTTTTTTCGTAGTGGGTGAGATCATCACATCCAACTTTCGTATGTTGTAGGAGAATTTTCGTATTGTTGGATGGAAATTGAAATTTTTTCCAATTGCTCCCTAGAAACTCCGCGAAAGTTGTTATGAGCAGAAAAAGACGAAAAATGCCACAACTCCGATATGAACCGTCAGAGCACGTGCTTGCTGATAGATGTTTCTTCTCATATTTTCCACACGAGAATAAACGCCATTCCCAATCCAGCAATGGATGGGAAGTTTAAACGAAACGAAAAAAAAAACGATGAGGTGGGTCCCCCATCCCCCATCAGTGATGACGACACCCGACGTTAATTTATAATTTTCGTTTCATTTTTGCACACATTTCACCTTTCATCTTTGCGGGCGTCGCGTAACAACCGGAAGCGAACAAGAACAAAACCAAATTCCTCAATGTGCGCGTTACAGAGCAAGCAAGAAAAAATAAGCAAAACACCGAACCGGGCGCCAAAAAACGTGTCCAAAAATTTTGACACGCAGCACCACAAAGTACGGCGAAAGGGCCATAGACAATAGCGTCCCAAAAGCGTCACGATGCAGCGGCGTAAAACACAATTTTCATCGCCAGGGAACAACCCTCCACACAATGCCTGGCACAATGCTGGCTTCGTAATGTAACCTGTGGGCCTTGGGCGACCCGGGGTGCGACCCGTTGCGCAGCAAGGTGAAAACCTTTTCTTGCTTTTGTGTGCCGTGGTGGGATGCTGGGCGGCAATGGGTGGCAACANCACAAAGTACGGCGAAAGGGCCATAGACAATAGCGTCCCAAAAGCGTCACGATGCAGCGGCGTAAAACACAATTTTCATCGCCAGGGAACAACCCTCCACACAATGCCTGGCACAATGCTGGCTTCGTAATGTAACCTGTGGGCCTTGGGCGACCCGGGGTGCGACCCGTTGCGCAGCAAGGTGAAAACCTTTTCTTGCTTTTGTGTGCCGTGGTGGGATGCTGGGCGGCAATGGGTGGCAACATTATTGCGGAACACACCGACAGCAGCCGACCAACCAACATTTATTCCACCTGAATGGATTGTTATGCTCTCGTTCGGTTTGGCTCCATCCACAGGCGCCATTACGCGTGCTCCGTGCATACAAATCGGCAAAGCGTGAGACGCGGTTTATCCGTTTTCCACCGGATTTCCCACACAACCAACCAACCCGGTCACCGTCATAACCCCGGGACCCGCCGGTGCCCCAGTTGTGTCGTACGCAAAGCTTGCGATTGTGAGCTCTCGACCGCAAAATGTGCTTAGAGGTGGACTTTTCGCAATTTGCTCACCCTGAGTGTGATGGTTTCGTTCCTTTCGTTCTGTTTTGTCTGTTTTTTTTTATTTTCTCCCACGGTTCGGGGCGAATCGAAATTATTTATGGAATCGGCTTATAGCGGGCGAACCCCAGGCTGGCGAAACCCTTAAAAGTGCCACTCTGGCTAAACCAGAACCACTTCTTCGGTTGCTGCTTCCCAGTTCATCTTTCTTCCTTCCATGCCATTTTGGGGGTGCGATCTACTACAATGCCCTTGGGGGGGTTGGGAGGGGGGGAAAGAACGTTGTCTCCAAAGCAACCTCCTTAAGTTTTGCGATAAGCCTAATCGGTGTACCTTTTTATTGACCATTTTGAATCTCCGACCGAGGCGACCGACCGACCGACCAACGGCGGAAATGCGAACTTTAGATGGTAACATTTATTGTGCTGATTATTTGATGAGAAACACAAAAGCATTCATAAAAGCGGGCGCCGTTTTGCGCCAGCTGGAACTAGAAGGGGGAAGTTTTCGCTTGGCAAAGTAAATCGGAAAACATCACTCGTCCCATTCACCCACCGAATAGGTGGTCGGAGGTGGTTTCACTCGTTCGCCACAATCAATGGTGGGTTCCGTGCTGTCATGCAACAACATGGATCGTCTCGTGCTAATGGATTGATTATTTGTTTCATGTTCACAATGTTTGGCGGGTTGCTTTTTCACCCCGTCGTTGGTGAACCAAACGGCGACAGTCGTCGTTTGCGGGCTCACTTGCTATCGGGAGCAGCGTGTGCGTTGCCAGCGGTACAACCCTTTCCATAATCTTCATCGCTGTGATTATTGCTCTCGGAATTATCGACAGTTACCGTTGCCGAAAGAACGTGCCCGAACAGAAACAAATAGCTACGGCGGGTGACGGGCTGAAGATGGCTGAGATTAATTACCCGAGACACGGCTAAAACGGCCCCGTCATTCGATTCACCAGCCCTAAGCAGTGGAGATGCCGTGTAGGTGTGGAGTGTGGACAATCTCCCGAGTGCCCCCGTTGGGCAGTCCGGGCCTGTGATCAATCGATGATTTCCATTCTAATCAACGGCCAATCATCGATACCTTTGCTAAAGAGACCGTGCAGCAAAAAGCCCTCGAACGGCAAATAGGATGAAACGGTTCTCTCGGTCGAGCACGGCGCAAACATCAAAGCCGACCGGTGTGTTGTCCGTGGCTTGCGCTGTGTGGCGTATGCTTGCCTTCCCAGTCGCAAGTGAACCGTGCGATGTACTTCAGTAGAATTTTCTTCGTCCCACGTACCTAAGGCAGAACAAACACTAAACAGCCTTGCCGTCCGGTCGACATCCCATCCCGCCGTGACTGGTTCGCTTCCCTTGTTCGCTTCTTTCTCGCTTCTGCTGCCAGAAGAGGTAAATTTTAGCGTGACGAATCGTAAAGCAACTGCAATTTGATTCCGTAATGATACCTTTGACATTTGCCATCGGTTTGCTAGCGACGATCCGACGTTTGCGTTATTTGTCCCGACACGAGATGGACCCTAATTGAGTTCACAGCAAACCCAACCAGTCAACCATCCGGCATGCCAGGCACGCTCTCGAGTGCCGACTCGCTGCTGCTCGGACGAACCGATACATTGTTCTACGTCCGGTGATGAGTGATTTTTGAACAGGGCATTTAATTATTTGCTTCCTTTTTGGGGAAGGGGGGGGGACGGAGGGAGGAGAGTGTTTTTGTCTCGCTTCGCCCGTTTGCTGGGCTGGGCGGGAATAATTAGAAGCCCTTTGCTCGTGCAGCACGGCTAATGAAGCGACAAAATATGGGCGTAGGATTTATTTAAATCATTAGACCAATTCAGCGGAATGGATGAACGGCACAGCAAATGTATCTTGGATAAAGAGATTGCTGGAGGTTTTAGCAATATATCCAGTCACAAAGCTCTGAAAACTAAATTTCACCTTTAACATTGTCTTAGCAACAGCGAATCCTATTTTTATTAGTCAATATTTCGGACTTCCAGGTCGTAATTCTTTAAACTATTTGCGACTCAAACTAGGTTACTGATCACAAGGAAATAAATCGTAAGGCAGCTTTTTGGTTTGGTTTAACTTGCTGTATAGCAAAACAAAAAGTTTTGCAATCGTGAAGTTGCTGTTTGGATGATTTAAATATTACAATGTACCAGAAGTTCCTAACAAAACCTGTTGAGTTTTAAGATTTTAACATAGAAATACACAATTTGGTCTTAAGCTCAGAAGAAGTTTACTCACTGAAAATTACTCAGATAAATGGTACTTCTTTCTATTACTATTCGCTACTTCTATTACAGTTATTACTTTTGGGCATCAAAGCTTAGCCTGTAAAAAGTTTAATTGAATCGTAATTATTTGTCACATTGAAGTATGTATGATGCTCACAAAAAACAATTAAAGTTCTGTGGATTTTTGAATGTTTTATATTCTATCACTGTATCTATCATTAAAATTAAAGAAATTTCATCCACTCTATTCTTCTACGTCATTGCTATTTTACATCGGCTCACAGTTCTTCATCTAACCACAAAAATAAACCATAATGCAAATTCGATTTACATGAATTTCGAACCTTCAACCTTTGGTAACGTAGTACACGTCGCATTTTACGCGTCATAACTTAGTATTAGATCTCTCCAGAACTTCTGATCAAGCATTATACCCTCATTTCGGCATCGTACTCCTACCTACTCCTTCTCCTTCCCTTCCACAAAAGGTTTCATTCTTTTCAAGCCCTTTTGAGCAATCAGTCGACATTAATTGAGTTATAATTATTCGCTCTCATGTTCCCGTCCCACCGCCCATCAGCCTTCCGCCGTTTTATCTCCCTCCAAAACAGATAAGAACAATGATGTGGTCCGTATGAAGATGAAAGTCAATTCCCCGAGCAGAGTTGTGTAGAGCTAACTTTAATCCCGCCCTTTTACGGATGAAAAGATGAGCTTTTAAAGAGTGCTTTAAGCGCACACCTGAAGCAACATTATGCGTTTTTGGTGTTGAATATTTAATCATGCAATGAACGTCTTTCATGCCCATCCCCACGGGAGACTGACTGACCGCAGCAGACGCGCCTAATGGTTAAATCAAATATTGATACACGGCCCGGCAACCATTCGCCGACGGTGGCCATTAAAAATGGATTTCCATTCACACTTTTGCACGTGCGAAACTACTTTATGTATTTATGCAAATAAGGGCATTGTTTAGAAACCGACCCTGCTGTCCCGGTGCGCGTTTATGTGGGACCAAATTTTTAAGCAACATCTTTCCAACCACGCCCGGAGATTAGTTGCTATCGTTTGATGAAAATGTAATTTAATTTCCATACGCGTACGATCGGATCGCTTTCCATAATCTGCTCCATTCCGAGGATGTTCTTATCTGGATTTCGTATGATTTATGGCCGCCAGTAAGGAGGACATGCCCTTAACCCTCTTGCCCGGGAAAAGAAACGTTATAAATAACGACGGATTGTTCGCTCCCGACCGGTGCTAGATGCTCTAATCAAGCATAATAATCTTTCAACTACGTGCTTGATATATCCGACCGTTTTGTGTTCATCAGCTCGGGCTCAACTCGTATGGATAACGAACGAAGATCCCGCCAGCGGGTAGAAAGCAGCTTTCGTAGCAGATAACAGAGATTCCCAGCGGCTTCGGTATATCGTTATGATTGCAAATTATGAGCCACCGATCTACGGCCCAACCCAACCAACAATAATATCCTCCCATGCCTTGGCATTGGAAAGGGTTCACAATCGGGTTCGCTCTGCCCGAAACCCGAACACTCCTCCACACTCAGACAACAACTCAATCAGGCTCGAAAAGCCTTTTGGCGCTTTTAGAGTCTTTTTGTGTTTTTGTTCTATTCTTTTCGCAGCATGCCTTCGGGCCGTACCATCGCCGGAGCACAGAACGCATCGGCATCGGGGCCCATAATCAGTATAATTGTGTAACACTTACGACGTTCTCCAGCAGCAGAATGTCCACCATTTTTCCAAGCGAATTACCCGTGCTCCCTTTCCCCACTCCCTCCTCCCAACCATGAAACCGAGAGGTCACACCGTTGCCTTTTGTTTGCCGTGCGACCCGTGCGACCTCTTGCACAAAACGGGGGCACAAAAAATTAAAATTCCGCTCACGGTAATGATGATTATGGCGGAGCCTGGCTACTGGCCCGGTGCTGGAAGAATGCCCGTAAGCATCCTCTCGCACCAAGGAGAACGACCGGGCCGGGCCGTCCTTCAACCCGGGTCGTCCGCCACAGGAAGCAAACAATATCATTATACACCGGAAACGGTGTCCGGGGCCCGTAGGTTTCTGCGCCACGTTTTCAGACGGTTCTTTGCGCGGTGTGAACATTCGCAACAAAGCAAACAGCAACAGCAAATCTCCCCAATCTCCCCCGGTACCGTTCGGTACCGAAATTGCCGTCAGGACGAACCATGAGAAACATGCGAAATGGGTGTTGGAACGTTGGAACGAGGAGCACGAAGCAGCAAACAACAAAAAAAAAAGCATCAAGAACGGCGGAAAAATAATCGAGAAACAAGAGCAAGTANACACCGGAAACGGTGTCCGGGGCCCGTAGGTTTCTGCGCCACGTTTTCAGACGGTTCTTTGCGCGGTGTGAACATTCGCAACAAAGCAAACAGCAACAGCAAATCTCCCCAATCTCCCCCGGTACCGTTCGGTACCGAAATTGCCGTCAGGACGAACCATGAGAAACATGCGAAATGGGTGTTGGAACGTTGGAACGAGGAGCACGAAGCAGCAAACAACAAAAAAAAAAAACATCAAGAACGGCGGAAAAATAATCGAGAAACAAGAGCAAGTACTCCTTTAAAGCACACTTATCAACGGCATGAAGAATACGTGTGCCTGGGTGCACTGGGTGCACTGGGATGGGACCGGGACAGGACGGAACGAAATTACCATCCTCCATCCCCTTCCTCCCCCCCCCTATTCGGCCACTCCCAGTCGAGCGATTCACATTCCCCTTTATGCTGCTCCCGAAAACCTTCCCAACAGCTGGCTTTCCCTTGGCTTTTCTTGGGGATTTTCTTTCCCTTTTGCGTGCTTTGGATTTTCGTTTGTGTATATGTGCGCGTATGTGTGTGTGTATGTGCCCCCACCTTTACTGCTGCTTCAAATCTTTTTTTTCTTTCATTCTGCCTAGGAATGTCCTCCACAGTTTGAAGTTGTTCACTTTTGTCGTGGCCCCCGTGTTCTTTTCTTTTTGCTTTTGCTTTGCTTTGCGTTGTGCTTCCCCATCTACTATGTGACCCACCGTGATCACTTCATTTTGTGTGCCGAGGTTTTTTTTGTTGTATTTATTTTTCACCTCTTTTGGTCGGGGTAGTACGCCCGCGGGTACGAAGTTTGTCACGAGATTCCCACGCCCTGTTTTTTTTTTTGCTGTGAAGCGCACCGAAGCTGAGGGTCGAATGTCATTTGCCTTAGCTCATTTTGTGTCCCCTCGTACGAACAGCGTGGAAGTGTGCCTCTTGTGGAATAAGAAATAATACAATTTGCCAACCACTGTCCGCTGGGAGGACCAATGAGAAAGAGTTGTTGTACGGGCGTTGGACATGTTGTTGGGATGGCGAACTAGTGCGACGTGGGCATGCAGCTTCACCTTGGGATCGTAAACCTCATTCGGTGAAGGTATCCACAAAACGGAGACCAAAATACGGCACCTACCGTCGTCGAGAGTGAGCATCGTGGAATGTGTACTAGGTGTGAGAAGGAAAACAACCAAAACACAAAAGCGAGACAAAAATATTTCACCTTAGCATGCTTCTTAACCACAAACTTCACAAACTCGCAAACTGCTGTGACCCAAGATGGCGGATCGGTTCGGATTTCAATCCCCACTTGCTGTCGCTTTCAAATGCCTTCCTATCCGATGCCAATTGCCACAGGCTAGCTTCTCTTTAGAATAGACAACTTACAGTGCTGGGTATAAGATCAAGTGTGCAGTGTAAACCGTTTATATTTGTCCTTTGTTGTTGAAAAGAATTTTTGTATTTGCAATCGCTCATATCGATAACCAGAAGATGGATATTCAATTCCTTAGGTCTACAATTGGTCTACAATTGCTGGTATAATACATGGATCCGTAAAAAACGTAAATAGACGCGATAAAATGTGATCGGAACAACGTTAGACGAATGCCTCCAAACCCATTACGGTCTTTATTCTCAAACGTCTAACATTAGACGTTTGATGCATCTATATTCCGATGCACACGTGTGAGAGCTTTTGAGTGGAAAGTTTTCTATCGAACCATAAAGTCTAAAATTCTCATTACATGACCAAAACGTTGGGAAGAAACGTATTTGCTAAATTGTTGAATAAAACGTTGAGAAAAACAAGATTATATGGCCAAAGGTTTAAGCATTCGCTACTTTTTTTCACCGAAATCATTGGATAGAAGTTTAGCATAAAAAAAAAACAAAGCATTCCGCTTACTCAACGAAACATAACATAAATCTTATTCCCTTGAGGTTGGAACAAGTCCCGATGAATAGAAAGCACTATATTTCGAAGATGCATTATAATCTTTTATTAGTCAGATTCTCTCGCTCTTTTGGCTTAACGACCTACCCCGATCATGCCGGCCATCAAATGGCTTACTAGACTATTAAATACCACGTAGTTGGATAGTCAGTGCTCACTAAGGGAATACGGTCCGGTTGGGATTTGAACTCGGTCCAGTCGTGTTAGGACCTAGCGCCTTTGCCAAATACACCAACAGGCCACCCCAGATTAGTCAGATTATATTCTTATTGTTCTTCCATAAAGGCTGCCTTTACTATGAAAAACTTAAAGCCGTATTAGCATAGAATAATCCTATATACGGATGACACGATCCAGTCAGAATTATGCCAGTAAACCGGACATGTTGCTGCATTCTAAATCGTTATGTATTAAAATGTTTGAAAACAAGATTGACAGTACACCGACTGCCAGCAGTGTACGGCAAACATGTCGCCTGTAGGACGGTGTAGGACGATGATTTTTATACCCTTGAAAGCTTTTTTCCCTATCCTGTTCCACCGGTTCCCTAACAAGAAGCGCAAATAAATTCCTCTTCATTTCGGTTTGCTTTGACACCCTGCACCCTCTCATAACATTTGCCACCATTCACCCCTCCCCCCCTTTCCCCTCTTGTCCACACTCTTCGCCGACACCTCATCCTCCGTAGAATCATAGAAATGTTAGAAATTTTCGGAACCGAAGACAACACGATCCACTATCTCTCTTCCCAGACCCCCCCTCCACCCATTCGTTGGCCCAATCTCAGGCCGGGCGACGGAAGCAATCCTACGTAAGCGGATAAATATTCATGAAATATTATATTAGCGTGAAAATCAGCTCGTTTGAGTTATTTTGCTCATCCTGCACGAGATAAATTATCATCCCTTTCTATTATCCGACCGAAGCAAGCCGATTTCTAGCACCAAGGGATGGGACCAAATATCCTTTCGGCAAATGTTGCACATCGCACAACGCCTGCTTGCCACCCTGTCGGGGTGGCCACGGTGAAACAAACAACAACAAAAAGAAAAGAAAGTAAACGCAGCTGGTTTGAGAAGATTTCTAGGGCGAAAAAGTTATACAACACACCGAATCCGGTTAGGCAAAGGGACGAACCTTTTTTTCTGGACGAACAGCGACAAAAAAAAACAACAACAAAAACAAAAAGGACGATTTATCCTAAAGCCAACGATTGTCGGAACGTGTTGTTGTTGTCGTTGTTGGCGTTGGTGTTGGGTTGGAAAAGAAGACAAACCAAACACACATACAGACCGGCCTACCACCATCGTCAGCAAACAGGGTTTTTTTTCCTTTTTTTGCTTCGCCCGCCCCTGTTTTGCTTCCCCTCCTTTTCCCTTCCCCTTCCCTGAGGAACAGTTTCACCTCGTGCACCGTGTATCATTACTGTGAAGCACGGAGAGTTCTCAACCTGAAAGCTGATGCGTCGACCGACCGAAACAGAACGCAGAATCCGTTCGTGCGAGCGTTAAACCGTTACAGCGGCAACGGAAAATTGTAACACTATACGCTTGAGCACCCGAAGAAAAGCTTCACTGGCGGCCAACACGAGGGCAGGGAGAAAATGCTTCCTTTCCGGGTGTAATTAAATCATGGTACCATACCTACCGGGTATGGGGCACATCACCCAACCATTCCGGGGATGCTGCCTTCTGACTAAGTAATTAGAACGAGCACAGTAACACGGTTTGGACCCGACGGAAGACGAGGACGGGCTGTGCTGGGAGGAAAAAAACGGAAACGAGCAGGCCATGGTTTCGTACGCCGGCCTGGCTTTTTGTCGCTACGTTCGAGTGGTGCGTTACAAAGACCTTGCGGGAAAGGGTTTTTCTTTGGGTTTTTGGGAGTGTTTCATCAGCGTTTTTTTTTTGCTCGCTCTCTCTCTCTGCTGCGTAGTTCTTCACTCACAATCGAGAGGATGCTGTCTTAATCCGGATGATATACCGTCGCACTGTGAAGGAATAAGCGATCAAACGCACAAATGTTTGACGCATAATTTATTGATGTCAGCTGGTGATTGTTGAATGTTTCACTAACTAATTTTTAACATTCGTTTAATTAAAACAAGTACAGTAATAATTGTTCTTGACTTGTTACAGTACAACAAATGCGCAAATTGTTTGTACTTTTTGTTACTTTAAAAATGACATAAAAAAGTTATTATTATTTTTATACTATATCAATCAAGTTAGTCATTCCGCTATTGTACGGTTTGCTAAACATACATTTTTAATTTCTAATTAATCTTTTCGAGGCATTATCACCATTTATATGAAATAATGTCTCAAATATTAACGTTAATTGAAATCAATTTATATTCTTATATTTGCCATCTTGATATGAGGATCAGCAAATACAATAATTGTTCATACAAATACTGTGTTAAGAAAAGTCCCAAAATTCTACTTGAAGGTTGAAGGCGTTTGCTCAAATGGACAATAAACCCATGTTTTAGAATATTCTGCATAACAAAGTTTTCATAGTTACAAGATAAAGGTTAAAACGATAAATCAACATACTTGATCTAAATATTATGATTCTTTATTCATACAACAATTTGTAAGTTCTCTACAACTATGATCAATCAGTATACGTTAACTTCGAAAATATGTTCCATCACAAGAAATGGAACATGTTCGTTATTTTGACCTCCTTATTAAAACACAAAGCTCAGCCCATAACCCATAGTGCACTGCGCCAACAACCGTTGGATGGAAGACAAAGCGTTGAAGTGATGAAGTGAGATGAAGAAAATCCGCATCCCCCATACTGAGCTCATTTGGATCTGGTTTGACCCACCGAAAAAACCCCCCGAAGAAGGCTAGTGTTTACTTTTACCCGAAACCATTTCACACCTCGTTGTGCCGTCTTTACGGACCGAGCTAAACGAGCATTTGAAACTGTTTCAACCCACTAACTGCTCGGTTCAGCTGGGGCTGAAAATGGGCACAACGTTTCAGGCAGGGGTCAAATGGCACAGTATTAAATAACCATTTGCTCCATAATAGATATTTAATGATAATTATCTAACGCTACACGACCGGTTCGTAATCATCACTCGGTGTACCTTGGTGTCTCTTGGCGTAAGCCTACACTAGCAACACTAGTTCGTTGAATCTAGCCGCTTCGCCGCTGTCATAATGTGACTTTATTGCGTAGCGTAGCGAATGGAAAGCTTTCAATTTAATTTTCCTTTTCTCGCCCAGTCCAACTCAAAAGGCACAACCATAAGTCAGCAAACTTTTGTGGGGGGGGGAGAGAAAGTGAAAAACTACTGCTTCTAACTAATGTAATTCACACATGCCACCTGAGCTTTGCTGCCAGCCACCGCACTACATCATTACAGCGCTCAAAAGGCTGATCGATCGACACCCGCACCGATAGACCAATGATGGTCCCTCGTGCCCTTTTTACCCCTATCGACCAGGGTGGGAAAGATTTACGGCAGCAAAGTTTTGCTGCCGGACTGCTGGCACTAATGAAAGTTCGGGTTGCCCCATGTTCGATGGTTGCAGCGTGTAATAAACTTACCCCACGTTTGCATGCCACTTTAACACACGAGTCGAAAACTTTTCGACTCCGCTTCGTCGTACCATTGCATTGCGAATGGTTAATCGTCAACTTCCAGTTGGGCGCAACGGTGCACGGAACCAGTTCGAAACTGTTCTTTGCACGATTCACAAACCACCATTCCGTCCGCATGCATGCGCATATTCGATGAATTGTGGTGCAAAATCTATAATAAAAACAGTCCACACCTGGCCCAGCATCATATTCGACTGCCGATTCGTGCCGATTCGAATGATTTCACCGGGGATAAGCTTGTGTAATGCGCTTAAACCCCTGTCAAATATGCCATTTGCTCAAAAGTTCATCCCCAAAAGTTCAAACACATTCAATCATTTTGCCACCTCGCTGGTTTGGTGTGCCAGTGTGTCGTTGGACGGAACAAGTGGATTATGTGTAGATTAGATTTGTACCGATTGTCAAACTTTCCTTTTGCAATAAAAAAATTCCAACTGGGGTTTTCGGTCGTAAAACTAGACACTTTGCGTGGGATGGTAAGAATTTCCTTCGTTTTGTTTGCAGTAGCGACAAACTAATCGCCTGTAATGAAGGGATTTTCAAAAATTTAACACTACACCACTGGTGCCAAAACTTTCGCTTGTCATACGTGAGAAACAAAGCTTTTCACTATTTTTCATTCATCATTCACGGCAACTTGCAATCGATGTAACATCCTAACACTCCATTTGATGCGCAGAAAGTGTGCTTTTTTTGTTTGTTTTTAATTCGATTATTATATCTCCAGTACAAGCAATTAATTAAATGCACTTGTGGATCATTAACTTAATTGTGCCATCATTGTGAAAAAATGTCTCTCCATCTCCGTTGCAGTTGCAATGGATGTGAACGATTAGCTCGAATCGCATGAAACAAAAAGGCAAATAAATTGTGCATAATTGATCTAATTTATATTACACAGTAAGCCGTTTCGCCCAGGTTGGTGGTTGGTTATAAATTACACAAGAAAAAACTTTCCCCCATTCCCATGCATTTGTTAGCGATAAATGACGAGAAATTAATTATAAAATACATAAACATAAATCATGAACTATGGAGATTTTTGTGTCAGATGTATGGACGAAAGTGCAAAACGATGAATCAGCTTCTCCATAAACACGTCGACGGTTTTTAATAAATAAAATTGAAATATTTCTCAAACTCTCTCTACATTTACTGGAAATAAGCACATTTCAGTTGAACACATGAACAATTATGAAAGGGAAATCATGCGAGTCCACTACACGCCTTAAAACTGCAATCCACAAGACGAACATTTATGGCTTATGTTTCTGAACTTTACGAGATGAAAAACAAATTTCTGTTGAAGAAAAATCATCTCAACAAAACCAAAAAACAAAACAACAAGACCCGTATTCCTTCCGTACTTGTTCGTTTGTAATGTAATCAAAAACTGTTTCCTAGAGTTGTGCTTCCACTCAGCGAAACTCATCACAGTGCTAGTACGGTTTCACAAGCCCAGTTGCGCATCGACAACAATTCCAAAACAAAAAATGCAGCAGAAATTAAAAGCTTGATGCATCCCGGTAGCCCTTTACAGGATAAGTTTAGCTCTTACAAACATTTACATGAACTTAGCGCAATCAGTAACCCCCGTAATCAAAACATGAACTGTACATGATTGGTGGGACTGGTGTAACATTGCGCCACAAGCCACAGTGAATATTGTGCCTTTGCGATATTCCTTTCTTTCTGCAAAAGGGTCACGGTACGGTTGGATGTGTGTGTTTGTGTGTATTTGCAGTGTTTATCCATTTCCGGTGCTTTCAAACCAATGTCCAACTGGTCTGTGTTGCGTGTGCGTCCTTATAAAGGAAAAGTATCCAAAAACATCCAGCCGGAAATCGTGAAAATGAAGCGTAAGCAGTACACCGCCAATGGTCGTCAGAGGCGAAACGTTGGATTCTCCCTGGTTTCCCTTTTTTTTCTCTCTCTCTCTCTCTCTGCAGCCCATTTCTCCCAAAGTTCTCCTTTGGGCGTGCTGTTGTTTATTATTATTGTGGGCGAATGGGTCTCGCTTTCAACAGTCACAGCTAGACGACATTTATGAAAAATCCTGTTAAAAGACCTGTTTGCATACCCGGTTGGACATGTCAGGACCATGTCAGCCAGTGTCAGTCAACCGTCGGGCGGTAGTAATGTGACACCTTGTACTCATCCTTGTCCCCATCATGTCAAGCAGCAGGTGATGGAGGGGAGGGGAGGGAGGGGGTGGGAATAAGGGGAGGAAGGAAAGTGACAAGAGAGAAGGGATGTGGAGTGGAAGAAAGATGACAGCTGGCCGGATGTTCCGTTCGTGCTTCGGGAGGCACAGCGTTTAGGGCAAACTCTCAACCCTTCCCTAAACAATGTACGAGAAAGAAATGCACCGGAGCGCTGGTTCGTTACAAGATGGAAGATGTGTGTTTTGTTTTTTTTTCTTTCCATTTTTTTCTTGTCGGCGTCGCCCACCGTATCTGTCCGTGCTGTGCTGTTAGTCTTTAATTTTTCTCCAGTGCTCTTTCCAACACTCTCCGTTGCACACTGACTGGCTTGCCGAGCCTCGAGCCAAGTCCCGGGGAAAAGAGCGTACTTGTGTGGGCCGTCGTGCCACCGCCAGTGCGCCTCCAGTCCTGGGAGGGAATTCTCCGTGCGTTCTATGAATATCTTATCTACACCGGACCGGCACCGTGTGCTTGGGCGCGGGTATGCTGCGAAGCGCATGAAATTTCCGTTCCGTATATATTTGCATACATGGTTGCGAAAGGTTCCGAAGGTTCCGTCCGCGCCGCACCTACCTCTTGGTGGGGTCCAACCCTTTCTCTTCTCATACACCCCCCCCCCCTCCCTTCTTCTAAGGTGGTAGGCAGGAAAGTACATGCCACGGTACAAACATCATATTATATTCAATTCCTGCCCGAAGTGATCCTTTCGTCAGCCGAACCGTGTACTCTCGGGCTATAAATATTTGTCTTACTTGACATACATTGCACCATCATCAGTTTACCCCCGAAACCACCTTCAACCGCTCACCATGATTTGGAGCTTTTTTTTTTGTTCTTGTTCGAACCACTTTGCTTTTTTCTTTGCTCGTGACCGATCCAGGACTCTTGAGTTTCCACACATTTTGCTGCCCCACACGGGCAGCATCGTTTGTGCATTTTGATGTAACCGGTGTTGGGGTCGCCGTCCTACGAAACGGAGGAATATGGACCGTTTTGCTGGCCCCCGGAAGCCAGCCGTCGCCCACCGTCAGGTGAATCCAAAGCGAATCTGCACGCCTTTGCTGCGGCATGCCTGATGAATCTCGCATTTTACGAGTCGGCAATTTTACGTTTCCGGTCCCTGGAAACGGAACAGCGTCTAGTACTCTCGCTTTCGCTACACTTGCTACACACACACACACCTTACGCTATACAACCTTTTTTTCTCTTTTAACTCTTTCCACGGATTTGACTCATTTGAATTCTAAAACAAAAAAAAACCCTACACACACACACACACACACACACCGATGCCCACACCCACACCCGGTATCCCGGGAAACCTTTGATGTTTTAATAATGAACGGTTGGCGCGTTCCTACACACATACACACAAACATACACTTATTTGTATGCACGCCCACCATTACGATTTGCGTTGTGGTCCGGGCACCCGGCTTGGACACAACTTTTTGGCTAGCCGTTTTTCCGCATCCGGTACGGAGGTTTTTGTACCACTTTTGAACTGTTTGTATTTGTTGCGCCTAATCATGAACGGTGGACGTGCTGGGAACGGGCTTCACAAAACTTCAGGTCCCATTTTACGGTTAGATGCAATTTTCATTTAGGCGAAACAGCAATACGGTGGCCTAATGTTTGCTGGAGGTGTTGCAGTGATCTCTCGTTTCCTGTGCAGGATAAGACATTTTGGATTGGACGAAGAGAAGATTTTCACGCATTTCGCTTAGGCTGAAAATTGCTACCATTTCGAAAGAAAATGTTTCTAATTCGGGAAACGATGTCTATTGGTTTGACATTTTTTCTACAAATTTCCGATTCGGGATGTGTCTATTTCCATGAAACATTCGCAACGCTCCAAGCAACGATTTCAGAAGAATTGATGTTTGACATACCTATCCAAAATTACTACAAGAGCGTCGCTTTAAACTAGTAACTTTAAAGCGATTTACAGCAATACACGATTTACAACAGAAGAAAAGCGGGAGTCTTTCACGCTGATCGCATTATACGTGTTTAGTAGTAAGGTAATACGTTTTATAGTATGTTGTTTATTAATCATTCAGCGCATAGTTTTTTTTAAGAAATTTACACTGGTGGACATAATTGTTATTTATATTTTTCCCCAAAACAACTCACTATACAGAAGACCAACCTAAAAGTATTTAAATTGTAGCTAAATACCACTCTGTTCACTGCTTTCCTTTGGATTTTGTACATATGCGATTGAGAAGTCTCTCTCTCTCTCTGGCTTTAACGACCCACTCGGTCATGCCGGCCATCAAATGGCTTACTAGACTATTAGATACCACGTAGTTGCATAGTCAGTGCTCACTACGGGGGGACGGTCCGAATGGGATTTGAACCCGGTCCGGTCGTGTTAGGAACTAGCGCCGTTTCCAAATACACCACCGAGCCGCCCCAACTGAGCCGCGATTGAGAAGTAAATGTTCTTTTAAATTTTTAAATGGACAAATATTATTAATAATACTAACCATGCTTACCATTCCTACAGATAAACAAGATTTTAAGCTACTGCTACATTTATAAAATAAGATTTAAAACAGTTATTCTAACCTGTAGAAGCTTATTATATACCAGTAGCAATCTCGAATGCCTAACTGTTATATAGGCATTTTTGGGGTCTATACTTATACTTATTTCCACCAGTGTATACGGACAAAGGTTATAAATTACCCATTATTTTATTATTTCCAAACCATACACTGCACCAGGGGAAACTCGTCATTTTCGCTCGGGAACGCACCGACACCAACAACCTCGGACTGTGTCGTGGCTCGAGGCTGCCAAGTCAACCCTGACACATCGAACCTATAATACAATTTACAGCCATCGAGACAGGTGAATCGGAAAAAACTCAAACACGTGGAATTAATTCATCGCCCTGCCATGTCAGAGTGGCCCTTATTGGTTGTCGGGCCGGGTGGCACAAACTCTTACCTGTACGGCGATAAGGGCCGGTGTCCGTGTGCAGTATGTTTTCCATCATCTTTCACATTTCCTTTGGCAGGTCATACATATCTTCAGCCGTACTACGATGCCGGACCGTAGCCCGGTTGCCATTGGTTGCAATTTTGTCGAATGAATTTTCCAACCCCATTCACAACGGACCATCCTTCGAGCGATGATACCTGTCCCGTTTTCTTGCCATTTTCATCGTTTCGATTCATCGTTTCACGGTGAAAGAGTATCGCAACCTGGGACTGCGCTCCGGTTCGGTTCGTATCCGGAAATGGATGGAACTGACAGCACACGGGAACACTAGATGCAACGGAGCACAGAAAACACGGGCGAAAAAGGATGTTTCTGTGTTTTATTCTTGCATTTGCCGTTTTGCACACGCCACCCTTGCTTTTTCTCGCTTCCTCACAAAACCCGCCCGGTCGGCACTAAATCAAACCCGCAATGGGAAAAATCAGATAGGTGACACCTTGCACCAGGGGATGGGAAGTTGAAATAGAAAGAATATCATAGCAACAGCGTGGTGAAACGAAATGGCCGAGAGAACTGTGCAAGAATGCGAAAAAGATGGAGTAATTTAAAAAAAACGAAAAATAGAAGCAAAACTCTATTCCTGGAAAGATACGACGCAACTAGGTGCAACTGTAGAATTGTTCTTTACCCGTTCACGTGGCTTCAGACAAAATTCAAACCATTGTTTCATGCTGTAGTTTTTTCTCTCTTATCCTGTATTATTTATTGTTAGCTTAAACTTATTGTTTAAAGTTAATTTAAGTTTGTGTTTGCTTCTCAACAGAATTTTTGTGAATTCTTCACAACAGAATAATTTTATCAATTAAAGTTTGGAGTCAAGTTTCATTTTCATAATTTTTACAAGTTTCCAAATTATTATTGAAAAAAATTGATAATTTTAATAAACTAGTTTGAAAAATTTGAACTGTAAAACAGAACAACCGTCCATACGAACCATCCGTATGTGAATAAGACGATAAGGCGCAACATCTCACAAACCCATCCCAAATTGGCAAAAGTACGTTCCACTCGAAGTAATACAAATCGTTCGATAGCAAATACGTCAAGGGATGAGTAACGATGTTCACTTTCTGCAAAAACCGGAAACCATTCATTCGTGCCACCCCGACCCCGAATAATGGTCGGGTGAAATATAATAAAAATTCAACTCTACGGCCACCAGAGGGCATGTATGACATCATCTTCAGCGCTGTAACGATGCGATCCAGTCGATGCAGCGAAGATTGAAACGGAATTGCATCGGTACGAGTTCCGGTCCGAGGCGTTCCCTTGCTTTCACCTTCCATTTTGGTACGGTTAGTGCACGGATAGAAATTATCGAAATATTCGCAACCATCTCCAGAATGCATGATTTAAACAACGGGAATAGAAGCGCTCGTGACCCAGAATGTTTGAAACATTCACGGATTGGGTACAATGTTTGACCTGGCAGCCAGCACCTGGTGTGCAGCATCGTTGGAACATACACACACATACATGAACCATAATCGTAATGTTCAATCAAACTCAAATCAAGAATAAATCATGCCTTATCCACATTAAACTCACAGACAGAATGGCACCACACTACACACGCGAGAAGCAAAGCCAAAAAAAAAAAGCCAGCGTACAAGAAATGGGATTTTATAATGATAAAAATCGATCCACGATTTGGATTCGGTCCTTTACATACCAGCAAAAGAAAAAAAGACTCACACGCACGTAAAATATAGATTGATGGTTACACCTGTTCTAGCCGGATGTTGGAAATTGGGAACACGCTTTTATTTGCCCACCGTAATGATCACCTCAGTATGTGTCGCTGACATGGCTCGTTTTCTTCGTACGCAAGCGAATGTCAATCAACGGCATCGCTGATCGCCGGCGTTGTCGCGTTATATTCGGGGAAATTTTGTTTGCTGGCTTCTTTAATGAGACAATTTGGTTTAAAAAAGAAAGGTTAGACAGCATCAACATACCCACCTATTCATAACATCTGTAAATTGATGTTTGGACAAGCATTGTCCAAGCGCCAAAAAATTGCTGGCGAAGCTATACCAGGACGAGAAAACAATTATTCCACTTAAGCACGCTGTATGCTGTACGGGGACATTCATAAATCCCTAGCCAGCCATGTACTTTACGCATCAAATCGTGCGCTATTTTTGATTGGTTTCGGTACGTACGTATTCGGCCGGAAAGTATGACTACCACACTAGAAATGCAAACGCAACGCGCTCCTAAAAGACAACGAACGCATCGCGTCGCATGCTGTTGTCGAAAGCATTTCCTTGATTGGGAATTTCTGTCAATTCCTAGAGTGCTCAAGATTCCATCAACCGAATCAATTCACTTGGTCGGTTCCTAACCGAAAGCAACGCAAAGCGTTGTGATGTCGCTGATGCAATGTTGTGGGGTGGAACGGATTAGGTAGCTTTATCTAACCGACTCGAAAAATGGATCCGGGCCCAATTCACGCACCGAGTGCGACCACCCGAGGGATGGAACACTGGTGTTGCCATTGTCTTCTGTTGGTGTCGTTAGGAGTTGTTGTTTTTTTGTGCGATCGTCGGTTTTGAAAATGTTCTGCTATGCCTGTTTGCCTGTATTCTAGTAGTACACTGAGAGTAGGTGTATCAATAAGTGTCTTGTGTATAGTTTGAGCCATGCTGGTCTTTATTATGTGATATATTTTGCTACGCAATTTCTTGTGCTTTATATGACATAAATACTTTCACATGTTAGTAATGCTAACAGTAATAACATGTTAAAGTATTTACGTTAACTCAAGTAAGAGAGTGCGAAATATCCTCAAATATCACAGATATTGAGGATATCTTAGAAATTACATATGGTTTCAACTACTTCTAAATAAAATTTTCATTCATCTATTGACATACAGTGATACCGTCTTTAAAAAGCATTAAGTAAAGAATCAAGACTTACTTTATCCCAATTTTAATTCTGATTCCATGTTTTCACGTTAATCTGTGACTACATCGGCTTTTATCGAACAATAAGGAAAACTTTTTTTTTTATGTTTCGAAACCATCGGTTTGACATTTAAAAAAAGCTATTTTTATATTAGACAAAACACAGCCCCGTTTTTCGTATTACCTCATGTTAATGTGCCGTTGCAAACCGACTGTTATTGTTGTTTCACTCCTGAAACGCATCATCCGTAACACCTTTATCCGTATCCGTAGATCAACTCCCATACCCCAATGCCAAGATTGCATTGCCCGATAAGGTGAACCGGTTTCGGGGAGCTTATTTGCGTCCGTAACGCCAGTGGTAAAGAGTAAGCACAAGATTTGTTGCATAACATAAATAAAAGATGACGTCGAGCCGCCTCCATTCGATCCCGTTCCCGTTCGTTGGTGTGGGATGGAAAGTTTGCAAGCAACACCCGTACTGCACCGAATCTGCATACTGCAAATATTATCTATCATTGTGTTTCATCAGCACGGTCCTGGTGCACTGGTGCTCGGCTGCTCCTTCGCACCAGATATGCTAATGTTTATCGGAAGTGACCCGTTTTTCTGTTTTTTTTTCCTTGCTGCGCCATAGACGAGGGTGGGTGACCGGGCGCTGGTTGAAATTGGAACAGTAGGCCGACGTCTTTCCGGCGTACCCATGGCCCGCTGCCATGGATTGTACAGTTGTACCAGCGGTGGCGTACACAAGCCTGCAAAACCAAACTGCAAACTGCATCCGCTCTGTAAATACGTAAGCATTGCGCTGCCGGTCCATGGCAAGTGACACGATGAACGACGATAATGCCACTACAATGAGTGGAACGAGCGGTATGGAAAACATTGCCGGTACCCACAATGCTAATTAAAGTAGCATCTTGGAGCCTGTGCAGCAAAGAGCAGGAAAAGAGAATGCAGAAGCGAACCGGATGCACCGTGCTTTGCTGCCGAGAGTGTTCTTTTCTGTCGCTGGGAGAACTGTGTGAAGCGGCGTGCAGTCGACAGCGGAAAAAAGGGAGCTTTTTCATACTGCAAGCTGCTGTACCCTCTGCTTGGCTCTGCTTCGGTTGAGAACTGGGCACCCGACCACAGCTGACAAGGGGTTTTGCGCACATTGTGCCGTTGGAAGCATTTCTTCATTCCTCCAGCGCACAGATTCAATAGCAATCTCCATTTATCGTTCCCGCTTCACAGTTCCCCTCTCTCTTCTTCTCTTCTTCAGCATTCCAGCCCCTTGGTGGTGGGTGAAGTTTTGACAAAACTCACCCTCCCCCACGTAAAGGAGGTAACTGTAACGGATGGGTGAGCTCACGGCTCGTGTACAGTAGTAGCAGCAGGTGCATCACACAAATATATACCATGCTTCATCAACATTGTTGCCGGAAGAACGGTGGACCAAAAAAGAAACACACCCACGAAGAATCTGCCCGATTTTGGGCAGGACCATGTACCAGCGTTTCCGGCGTTATGGTACGCTAGCAATAACACAGCTTCATCTGGACGGAGCTTTGCCCTAACAGCGCGTCTCCTTGGGGTGTCCCGGTAGCTGGTAACTGCACTGTTTTTCACCCAAACCTAAAGTGATGACGTGCGCAGCGAAACTTTGCACCTTCCGCCCCAAATATTGCGAAGGTTGACGGTTGTACAGGGCCTGTGTATGTGTCTTACCCTTGCTCACAACCTTACTGGATGAAGTGAAAATTAATGGTGGAAAATTTTCTACCGCTTGCATAACACTACCGGGAAACTTCACGTACATACATACGGGTGTGTGTGTGTATGTTGACGTATATGTTTTTTTTTTTGTGTATTCAAATTTTCGTTCAACGTTTCCTGTTATAGCTGCAACTGGTTTTTTGGGCAGGGACGTCAAACTGGAAATAATGAAAAAATTACAATTTTAATAATTGCTCATGAACGATGCAACGAAGGGATTTAAGCAAATGTTATTAATTTTACCTCCACTGTTCTTTCAACTCACGCAAGCTAATTATAAATTATTAATTAAAACTTTTCACACGTAGTGTTCCCTATTGGAAGAAAAAGATTTCCCCTATGACGATCAGGGACATTCTGATTAGTTTTCAAACAATCGCAATACTAAAGCAATAGGATATTGTGAGATCGGTTCGGAGGATATAAGATCATACTTTTGTGATGAAAATACTTTGTTTGATTTAACCAAAATTTTAACCAAACGCAAAATGTCTGAACAAGAGGGACAAAGAGCTTAAAAAATGTATCAACGTGTACTGATGAAATTACAATTAAAGGTCTACTTATTAGCTCACTCGCGAAATTTTATTTATCAACTAGTAGCATAAGCATTTAAGGTGCAGAGGCAGTGCAATAGCGACCAATAAGGTGCAACAATAATGCAATAATTGCAGATAAACAATGCATTTTTGGTTGCTTTTACGGTTTGAATATGGCTGTTGATATTTTACACCTTAATTTATCGTTTGAGTTACCTATAAATGTGTCCTTTTTTTTAATCATAAATAAACCTTGTTGGCTTGCACTATTAAAGACATAATTCCCTTTTCTATTTCTGTGCTAAAAATCCGTTCCCAATTTGCGAAAAATAAACAACTACGATATCCTTTTGTTTGTGAAGCACAGTGTTTGCCATCTCTGGCTCGCATGAAAAATGCCTCCACGCCAACGATGGCAGAATGTGCAGCATGCAGCCTTTCGTTCGCCATGAAACATAAGCAAGATTTGAGCCTCGGGTTGAGTGTGCTGGATATTGTTTTACTTTCGCAATACCCCACGCCATATACGTACGTATCCCTGCCAATGAGTTTGTCAACAAGAACTTTACCTCTGTCTCATATCGTCGTCGTCATCGTCATTCGCCGTCGTTTCTGTACCGTTCATGTGATGGAGCAAACAAAACAAAACATTAGAGGAAAAAAAAAGGACAGAAATGAATTATAGAGAAATGACGGTGAGATGCACAAGATGAAGAAGGATTGTTGTCAACGTCGTCAACATGATATTCCCGGTTGTTGTACATCCCGGTACCGAGACGCTAGGATAACAACGATGACAACGGTCATGCAAAAGATAGTGGACTATTATCTTGTTTACACAGCTTCGCTTTCCACACGGAAAGCCGTTCTCCCTTCCGTCCCGGTGCGTCCCGACCACCATGGACCATTACGGCTTGTGCCTGCTGGAAAAACGGCACACGGCACATGTGGATTTGTGCAACGTTCGCACATTATTCTTGCTACTGTACCATCCCGCGAACCGTCACATAAATCACATGCGAGCAGATGCAAACGTGGGCTAACTATATTTACCCGATGCTAAACGACGGCGGCCCAACCCGTTCGCGGTTACGACAAGAAACAAATAAATCCTTCATCGCCGTGCGGATCCCGATCGAAACCGTGCGGTGTGTGCGCAAGTGCTTGCGGTTCCGTCATAATCGCACAATATTGCGCACCTTGTAGACCACTAGATGTACCACTCGAACCATTCGCAGTATGGGCCCCATGGTAGTAGAAATATGATAGCATTTTATGAGATTTTTTCGAATACGCTTCCGTTTGCCTTATGCTGTTCGCATCCATCTCGATGTCACCTTTCGAATCCGTGCAAGGTCGCACTGTTTGAGTTTCGTGGAACTGTGCCCGAATGCCGTACAGCATCCGGTGTGCTTGACCTTTATTGCGCTTTATTTGTACGCCGGTGACATTTAAAGTAGTAACCATTGTGTTCCATTTTCTTCAAGAATACGGAAAATAGCTTACCATTAAGGGAACATTTTCGTGGATTGAAGGAAAGCGATGGGTAATAAAGGTTAAAACATTTCGCTTTCCTGTTTTGGTCCGTTGTTCAGGACCGTTGTTCCAGAGAATTGTGAGATGATTATGAGAATTTGTCTTTCGGTTTTTTGAAGAATTAATTTTAAATATTAACAACTTTAAAATGTGTAAAGTTTGAAGAGATGAGAAGATTTTTATGTCATGATTTAAAGCAAGTGTGCCACTGTTGATTGAAATTCTGCAAAAAAAAGCTCATAATTTACTGGAGTTCCCCTTCCCACGCACCCCATCAATCACTCCGCAACATCAATTAATAATTGCAACAATTGTACCAAACCATCAACATCATGCGCCTCAAATGTGAAAATATTATATACCTGTGGTAGCTGTTCAGTGAATTGTAAACCGTCCAACGTGGATATTAAATTTCGCATCAAATTAAAACACCACACACGATTGGATTTAATTAAACAGTCGCCCACCCTCCGTTCCGTCCTGGATTTTTCCCTGCACCTTAAAACCCCAATCCGCAAACGCTCCAATTCTCTAGCCGATATAGCATTGTCCGGTGCGCGTACTACGTGCTTAATCAACCAGCAAAACTGGCAAAACTATCATTTTCTACAACATTTTCCAATCGCACGCCAAGCGCACCCAAAATGCATCCCGCTCGGATGCATTCTCCTCTGTGTCCTCCCCTGTGTCCTTCCGTTCACACCACTCCCACTGAAATAGGGAGGGTGGAGGGTTGCTATACCGTGCTTTACACATCGTTAACAGTCTTACGGGCATCATTATTTTGCACGGATCAGTAACAGCGTCCTTTCCGTTCGTCTACGTCCGCCAGCCGCCCCGGTCTGTCATCGTGCGCACATTTACAATACACTTTACACTTTGTTGTAACAACCTGACCGACCCACCGACGGCTGCCTAATCAATCATTCCATCGCCAACGGGCAAACGCGCTAATGCAAATGTATGCTCACGCTTCGATTCATATACGCCCTCTACGTCACGTTGACTACAGATTGATCCCGGTTGGCACCAGCACTAGTAGGACAGATGGTGACAAATTACGGCGAACCGCTTTGCTCACTTTCACCCATTTTCCGGTGACATAAAACGTGGCACGAGCATTACCATATTCGTGGCACATTACTGTCCCATTCCTGTTGGATGGGATTACTGCAAGCGAAGGCTTTCCAGCATTTCCGTCGATCGATGCACGTCCCGACACAACTTATCCATAATACATGTGTTGCTTTGTTGCTTTATCTCCTCAACAGATATCCGATGACGATCGCATGAGCCTTACGACGGCCGTTTCGGACGAGGACGACGGCGAAAGCGTGATGGCCTCACCGTACAAAGCGAAAGCGACCGGTACGGCGGCCGCATCCTTCAACTGTACCGGCGCCGTACGCAAGGCTGGGTAAGCAAAAGCGTTCGATTCATACGCAGCGGCCGATTCTTATTCCGTTCATTTGCAGCTTCCTGTCGGTGAAGAAGTGGCTGCTGCGCAAGAAGCACCAGATCGAGCTGGCCCGCAAACGTGGCTGGAAGGGCTACTGGGTGTGCCTGAAGGGTACGACCCTGCTGTTCTATCCGTGCGATTCGCGCGAAGGCCGCTCGGTGGAGGCTGCCCCGAAACATCTGATCATTGTGGACGGTGCGATCATGCAGCCGATACCGGAGCATCCGAAGCGGGACTACATCTTCTGTCTCAGCACGGCGTTCGGCGATGCGTACCTGTTCCAGGCGCCGTGTCAGGTTGAGCTGGAGAACTGGGTGAACAGCATACACAGTGCCTGCGCAGCAGCGTTCGCCAGACATCGCGGCAAGACCGGTACGCTGCATCTGCTGCAGGAAGAAATATTCCGCCTCGAGAAAGCAATAGAATCGGTAAGTGGTGTTGTGTTTGGACGTTGCAATGAACACACATTAAACAATCTTTTGTGGCTATGGAAGATTTAAACTTTATTTTGAAAGTGTTTATTTGCAAAATTATCTCTAATTTATGTTTATGTGTTATTTTTTAATGGCATTTTCAATAAAAGGATCACAAGCTCAAGCACATGGCAGATCTGCAGCAAAGTGTTGTCACCGATGCGGACACACGTCACCAGATCCAGCAGCAGATCCTTCAGTGGGAGGAGAATCTCGAACGTCTGCACTGCGAACAGTTCCGCTTGCGCTGCTACATGGCCTCGCTGCAGAACGGTGAGCTGCCAAACCCGAAATCGCTGCTAACGCACGTGTCCCGCCCCACGAAGAATACGCTCAACAAGCTCGGTGTCTTTACGGTTTCGTCGTTCCACGCGTTCATCTGCGCCCGGTCCCCTTCGCTGCTGAACAATCTGCTCGCGGGCCGCGGTGCAACCAAGCGTCGGCCACCGATACTGTCGCGCTCGAACAGCGGCTCCAGCCGGCGCTCGATGCAAATCAACTCGCGCGATGAGCCGGAAAAGAGCTACAAGGTCGCACTGCCGGAAAACACCTTTGCTACGGTGTATCTGCGCGAGGGCATGTCGGTGGAGGAGTTCCTGGCCAGCGCGTGCAGTCGCAAAAATTTAAATCCGATGGAACACTTTGTGCGGGTGAAGAAGCGCCGGGATATGGAAGATCACAACTACTTTGTTCCTCACAGAAATGATTTGATTGAAACATATGTAAGTATATGGATGTGGGATGCAAAGTAAAAAGCAGGAGGAGAGATTAAAAATCCTAAAATTTTCCCATTCCCAATTTTTCCCACCCAGCTACACACCCATGAGGTAGTGGAAGTGTGCGCAAAAATTTTATATCAAGTAGAACTACAACGAACAACGCTCGAGCAAATGTGGGGCTTCTCAGTGGAGGCGGAACTGATCGAAAACGCTGACCGGCAGGACGAGCTGTGCTGCTACGTGAGCCGCGTCGAGGACAAGAGTGTTGCCATGCAAAACGGTACGTGTCGAACACTTACTAGTGCTCGGTCTAGCGAAACACTCTTATCACGAACCTGTCTTATCTTTCCGATCTGATTTCGCTAGGTGTCATTAAAGGTGATGAAATAATTGTGATAAACGGTGCAATCGTTTCCGACCTGGACATGATGTACTTGGAAAGTGTGCTTCAGGAAGAACAAGCCTTATGCATGATGATGAGGTAAGCACCATCACCCGATTTTTTTTGCTATTTCTTTCCACACATTTTCTCTTAATCCGGCTTTGTGGTTTCCTTGCACATTACCATTTATCGCGTGTCAGATCTTCCCGCACGGAACCACCGGATCTTGTCGGCATCATGCGCTCGACCGACGATATCATCGAGTCGCTAGTGTGTCCTCCACCACCATCGGATCCACCGGTTATCAGCGAGGAGATGATATCAGGCCTAATCGTTCCCGCACCAGGTTGGCGTAAGTATCGATCGCAAAGACTGCGATTCCATTGCGTTTGATTCCCTATCTGTCCGCTAAACGCCCCTTGCCGTTGCGTTGTATTTAATTTACGCCAAATCACACACCTACCTGTGTTCTTCTGTCAAATGACGTTCAAAGGACGTTCGTGTATTGCAGGCAAGGAGGTTTATTCGCCGGAGGTCGAAAGCTCACCAGCACCGTCCTCCAACGATCCGCATCTGTCGGCGATGGACCGCTCGAAGCCATCGTCCCGTACGAGCAGCTTCGAGATTGAGAATCTGCTCAAGTCAGCCGAACAGGTCACTGGGTTCTGCCGGTCACCGCAGGAGACGCGTAAATCCAGCCCGACTGGTTCGGTCGCATCGTCCGTGTCGAACGTCATGCTGACGCCATCACGTCAACTCACCGACGCCGAGAAGCTTCGCAAGGTTATTCTCGAGCTGGTTGACACCGAAAAATCCTATGTTAAGGTAAGTGGATTTAAAGTAAAGTTTATATATTATTATAAACTAAGTTTATATAAAGTTTTTTAAAGTTTATATATTATTATAATTATAACTATTTTTTCAATTTCGCATACATTTACACTCGAATAGCATCTGAACAATCTGCTCGAGTACTATCTGGAGCCGCTGAAGCGTGAAACATTCCTGTCGAATGCCGAAATTACCGCACTGTTCGGCAATATCCAAGAGATTGTGACATTCCAGCGCCAGTTCCTGAACAACCTCGAGGAAGCGCTTGATCTTGAGCCCGACTTCCATCAGCTCGAGCATCCTAGTCAGTTTAAGGTAAATCTCGGAGTCACTCTCATCAATGTTTTGGGCAATCCTTAATTCCTTATAACCTTGTCCATGCGTAGAACGTACTGTTTGCCATCGGATCTGCATTTTTGTACTACGTCAACCACTTCAAGCTCTACTCGTCCTTCTGTGCCAGTCACAGCAAGGCACAGAAAGTGTTGCATCCAAGTAAGTTACCAAACTAGTGCTCCGAAAATGTCTCACATGTTCTACATTAGCTCCAATCTGTTGCCATCCTTTAAAAAACCCACAGATGAGGGCAATCAAGCACTGCAGGAGTTCCTGGCCGCGAGAAACCCTAAGCAACAGCACAGCAGCACACTGGAGTCGTTCCTCATCAAACCTATTCAGCGCATCCTCAAGTACCCGCTACTGTTGCAGCAGCTTCGCAACCTGACCGACCCGAACGCAGCCGAACATCTGCATCTGGTCGAGGCACTCAAGGGCATGGAAAAGGTGGCGGAACACATCAACGAGATGCAGCGCATCCACGAGGAGTACGGTGCGATCTTCGATCATCTCTTCCGCCAGCACCAGAAATCCTGCAAGCAACCGATCGATCTCAGCCCTGGTAGTATGGACACAAACTGTCCCCTTACATAACTCTTTCCCACTGATTTCCGTACTTTCATTCGCTGTTGAGGAACTATTTGTTTTGTTTTCTGTTTTGCTTTCGTCTACCATTTATCCTTCATTTCACTGTTGGCATTATAACAGATCTACAATCTTTGCCCTCTCTTACCCACCAAACGACCTAGGTGATCTGCTCTACTATGGTGGCGTCGAGTGGCTCAATATCAGTGACTTCCTCGGCAAGATCAAGAAGGGTCTCGAGCTGCACGCCATGTGCTTCGTCTTCAAGTCGGCTGTTGTGTTCCTGTGCAAGGAACGCTTGCGTCAAAAGAAAAAACTAATGGTACGTTCTGCCACACTCCACTGAAAGAATGTAAACAAATTTCTGCAAAATAATCACAAAAACCTAATCCGACGCGATATCGCTCTCCGTATTCCACGCAGGGTGTGTCGAGCAAGAACGCTACGAACGAGGTGGAGATCATCCGCTATCAGGTGCTGATACCGGTCACCGAGGTACAGGTAAGGGCTTCCTCCGCCAAGGACATGGACTCACACTTCCTCTGGGAGCTGATACACCTTCGATCCCAACTTCAACGCCGATCGGAGAAGGTTTACGTACTATCGAACAGGTAAGCTTCGTCCTAATCGCCAGTCGGCAACATACCGCGTGCGAGGAAAGTTGCTCATTCGATGGATGGATGGAAAGTTTCAATCACACACCCAACCATCGTTGAACGAAAAGAAACTCCATCCCGTCACAGGACGAAAACCAATTTTCAGCGTTAAGGATAAAAGCGAGGATTTTTCTTTTTTGTATGTCAGTTCTCCCATCCGAAGACAAACACGTACACATATGCACTTAAGCTGCTGGTGGAACCGGTCCGTGGCCGAACCAAGTGCACGGAATAACAGAAATCTATTAATTTAAATCGGATTACGATGCACCTTGCCGGTGCCCGGTACCGAGCGGCGAAACGGTAAGGTTTCTTAACTCTACTCCCTTCGCACATCCTTTGCCAGCGACACAATCGTACACTCTGTTGCAAAAGCTTCGTTCATCGCTTGGGAAACTTTCCAATCCAGTTGTACGATGTTTTCCTTCGCTGTAAAACTCGCCCAGAAGAAACTCGACCCAAACCTAACAGTGATCCAATACACGACTGTTTGCCAAGATCGATGCATTACACGGACCTGTCCTTTCCTACGCTCTCTGCGTTCGCTGCCTCGCTACACTTTTTGCGGATTAGCAGGGCCGGAGCTTTCTTAAGCTAACGTAATAGCTCTACGGTACGGAACTGATGATTGAAGAAAACAACTCCAGTCCACTATTTTCTACCTTTCGTCTGGTACCGTCCTGCAGTAATTGACATTCGTTGCTCGATTCACCTTCATCGCCAGACACAAACATCGTTTTATCCTGTTCCCGGCGTAAAGCACAAGGGCGCTAGTCCCGGGAAGCGACGATTGTTTCACTCGCTTCGGTTGGCGGTTGGTTTCGTTTCTTGCTCCCACCAAGATGTTGCGGGATTTTAAAGAAACCCGGAAAATACTTTACCAGACCGGTACCGCAACAAAAACCGTTTACGTACTAACCCAACTTCCTTCCATCGAATGAGCGTTCAAACATTCCGGCATGTTTGCTATTGCTTATCCGGAATTTATTTATTCAACCTGCACTCTCTCACACACACACTCTCGTCCCACCGTCCCATCCACAGTACTGCCGAGTTTCGTAACGCGTTCCTCAAGACAATCCGACAGATCATACGGGAAAGCGTCCGCAACATGTCGATACCGTCGCTGAAGAGCATGGGCGGCAGCACGAACTCGATGACGGGCGTCGGAAATTCCTCCGGAAATTCGCAAACTCTCGAGCGACCGAAGCAGCAGGTTTGTTTCGCAAAACTTCCCCGGTCCTGTAAGTGGTTGTAAAGTTTTTTTATACTTTCGTATTTTTGTATCCTAACTTTCCATAGCCACAGATCATGCAGGGGTCGCAGACGCTCGGCAAGCCGAAGAAGTCCAAGATCAATCAGCGCCATTCGTCTGGAAACATCGACTACGATAATACGACCTCGGGCAGCCAGGAAGCGGATGATCCACCGGTACCCCAGTACAGTGGTCAGTTCCGTATGCGCAGCAAGACGGTGGGCGATGTCGGAGGTAAGACGACCAGCATCATTGGTCCGACCAGCACAGTCTTGTAATGGGTTTTCGTTTTTCTGGTGCAATCTTTCCAGAGCAAGTTGCTGCATGCAGACGAAACATGAGCGAGCGTGAACAGGAAAAGCCGGACCCCGGTACCAAATCGGAGGGTGAGGATGATTCGCAACAGGGCACGGTGAAACCGAAATCGTCCCTTGGCAAAACACCGAATCACCTAACGCTGAGGTAAGTGTTTTATCTTTAGCCTCCCTCGCCGTTTGAAAGTTTTTTGCCTTTTGCAACCAACTGTGATAAAACCATGTCTGTTTCGTTTCGTTTCGTTTCGACAACAAACAGCACCACCTCAACGCTCTCTGTGGGCAGCACCGGCAGCCAGGCGCGCCTGATACAGTCGTCACATCCGCCGGCCACCTACCATCCGGTGCTGATGAAGGATCTAGGTAAGCGACTTTCTCCCAGTAGCGATAAGAGTGTTGTAGAGATGTTTGAACCAACGACCGGCCCAAGCGCCACCGAGAAGCGACCGAACCAAACCGACCAAGCGGACAATGCAATGGATAAGCATCTTAAGAACCTCAATCTCGACAGTCTGATAGAGACGGACATAGTAGAGTACATGGAGAATCTTAAGGAAAAGCATCTTGAAAGTGAACAGACCATACAGGGTAGTGACAGCACCGTTCCAACACACGCCGGTAGCCTTACACCGGCCGTAGTTGCCTCACCGCCACCACTAGCACGCTCACCTCCGACCTCCGACACTGCTGGTACGGCAGCAACACAACAGACACAACAGACAACCACCACACAGCACACAACCACAGCCACATCCCCGCCCCATATCTCCTACACCCCGTCCCCAAAGAAATCCCAATCCGGTGTATCGCCATCGTTGAAGGCGGACTCCAGCGACCAACCGGTCGCCCGTCCGCCCGACATGTCATCCAGTTCCGGGTCGGGCAAAAGTGATGACAGCTGCTCGGAACATGCGGGCGAGAAACCGTCACCCGCGGGCGTTACGAAGGAACGGCTGAGCTCCTCCGAGGGTGACGGTGGTTCGCAGCCGGAGCAGCGCTACACGCTGAGCGCCTCGTCGGCAAACTCGTCGCCTGATGGTACGCTGAGCCCGAAGCTGGAGAAAACCAAATCGCCCAAGCGCATCAAGTCGGTCGAGCGCGAAAAGAGCCCCATACGTATCATAAAGATTAAGTCACCGCGCAACAGTATCGACATCGAGCGGCACGTGCGCATCGAGAAGAGCCCCGATCGGGCACGTCGTGCTTCCAGTCCGGGTGCTGCTGTTGCTGCTGCTGGCGCTGGTGGTACGAACGCTGCCACTAGCGCCAAGAAGGCGTCCGAGGGTGGCATACTGAAGAAGAAGCAACCGAACGGTGGTGCTATCGTCGGTGGTATACTCAAACGTTCCTCCAGCCCGTCGGTCGGTAGCAAACCGTCGGAAAGTTCGGACAGTACCGCGTCGAAAACGGACGCGAACCTATCCTCCGACTATGAGCAATATCAAAGTGCCACTGGTAATCGGTGCTATCTGTCGCTGTCCACCGAGTATCTGGGCGTCGAGAAGGACTATCCACATATCTATCAGAATACACGCGAGGAGAAGGTGCGCCGGGCGAAGCGAAGTGCGTCCGTCGGAAGTACCGAGCGGATGCGCTCGATCGAGGGTTACGAATCTTCCTGTGGGTACTCGCCCAACACTAGCTTTGATGCGTCCTCGGTGGAGGGTAGCAAGAAGCGCTACAGTATCTCCTCGGAACGGTCCAACAACGATTACCGGAAGTCGTACAGTCGCTCCAGCTCGCCCCTCAACGTGTACAGCCGGGATGTGTCCCCGAATCGCTGCTACGCCCGTGGGCTCTCTCCACAGACTTCGCTGACGCGAGGCCTCTCTCTATCGCCCCAGTCTTCATTCAAAGGGATATCGCCCCAAAGTNTCTTCCTGTGGGTACTCGCCCAACACTAGCTTTGATGCGTCCTCGGTGGAGGGTAGCAAGAAGCGCTACAGTATCTCCTCGGAACGGTCCAACAACGATTACCGGAAGTCGTACAGTCGCTCCAGCTCGCCCCTCAACGTGTACAGCCGGGATGTGTCCCCGAATCGCTGCTACGCCCGTGGGCTCTCTCCACAGACTTCGCTGACGCGAGGCCTCTCTCTATCGCCCCAGTCTTCATTCAAAGGGATATCGCCCCAAAGTTCGTTCAGCAGAGGTCCATCACCCCAGCGTGGTTATAATAGCCGTGGTCCATCTCCCCAGCGTTCGGGACATACGAGTCGTGGCGCTTCACCGATGCGTGGTGGATACTATCGGGGAAGTACCTCACCACACAGCTATGGACGAGGCTTATCGCCTCAGCAGAGTTATAGCAGCCGGGGCCCTTCACCAACTCGTGGAAGCTATCCGCGTGGTTTGTCACCCCAGCGCCGAGGAAGTCGTCATTACTCACCGCCGAAAGATCACCACGGTCGTGGTGGAGTATCTCCCCAGCGGTTCTACAGCCGTGTCCCATCGCCCGATCGGCAC
Organism: Anopheles rivulorum; assembly: GCA_018908115.1. Lineage (NCBI taxonomy): Eukaryota > Metazoa > Arthropoda > Insecta > Diptera > Culicidae > Anopheles > Anopheles rivulorum. The sequence continues at coordinate 35,382,323 of CM032178.1, read as the reverse complement.
TACGAACGTCCACGCGGTCCAATGCCAATCCCAAAGAGTCACAGCCGTGGTGCCTCACCACAGCGCACGTACCGCTTGACGCCCTCGCGCTCCATCGACAGTTCCTCCTTCTTGGATTACGATCAAAACCCGAACCTTCATTACGCTCGCATCGAGCATGATCGTCGCGCCTACCAGCAGCAGCACCAGCAGCAACTGCAACAGCAACACCAGCACCATCTGCAGCAGCAGCAACAGCAGCAGTACGCTTCCCAGTCGCACGCTTCTTGTATGGAGTGCATCATGCAGGACATGAAGCCTCCATAGCAAAAAGCCCGCGCACGGCAGAGCCGTGCGCGGAAGAAATCGTCCCGGGCCCGACTGTACCATCAGGCAAGCTTCGACAAATCACCCTCATTCGATCACGATGAAATTCACGTTTAAGCTTACCCTTTCGTTCAAACAATGGTGCAATCACACACCGAAACAACCACAAACAAAAAGGCAATCGAATGGAACGCAGCAACACGGCAACTGGCTGTTTGACGCGCGAAAGCAATATAGGCGTGCTATAACCTACCCGAAAAAAAACCATACAAATCGGCTCAACCGAACCCTTCTGTTCCATCCACAACGTATAATCGCTGTACACCCCCGAACACTAATCCCCTAACGGCTTTGTAGCAGTAAAATCAAAAACTTAAATTAATCAAAATAGTAACCAAGCGAGTGAGTGAGTGCCGGTGAACTTCTGATAGCAAAGCAACAGATCAAACAAAAACAAAACTACAACAAAAAGAGAAAATAGTTGATATGCCATTATTACTACATACAATACTACCCAAATACGGTTGGGGGAGACAGAAAAAAAAAAAACAATCCAACCCTCATACTGTTAACCTCAGCATAAAGTAGCTACAATAAGTACAGCACACAGGAAGTGAAGAAATGTAATAAAAAAAAAACACATACACTGTCACCAAATCAAACCACTACTAACTTCGCTGGAATCGGTATCATTGCAAACCTGTAAGCCGTGTGACGACGGACAAACCCATCCATGATATGAGATCCGGCATTATCTTACCACCATGACCGAGCCGAGCTGGAACGAGTCATTCAAATTTGTTACAAAAGTGCCACCAGCTGCCTGCACACTGCACGTCCCATCGGTTTTAGCACATTGTAATGTCCCTTCCTTCCGTGTACGAGCTGTGCTGACTACTGGGGTTCACGTACATTAAGCATGGAGAACAAGTCCTCCAACCTCATCCCCCTCGATGGGAGTGAAATATTCAAATTTGCAACAAGTAAACCACTCCATTTCGCGCCTTTTAGCTTTGCGTGTCGGTGGACAATCTGTTTTGCCATCCTCAGCAAACACCAGCAACGTCCCAAAGCGGTCCCCCACAAGGCAACCAACGAATGGTGGGTTAGCCATGCGAAAGTTACACCTCTCTCTCAGCCTCCCCGCTTATCCCCGCTGCAACCCTACACACCCAGGTTGGGTAATACGTTTCCAAAATTAAATTACCGGCAAACCGCAACCTTTGCTGTATGGGAGTAGTTCTTGCTGTGCTACCCCTTGGCAGCCGACCGATGCAGAGATGGCGTGAGAAAATCGAATGACCACGGAAACGAAACTTTCCCCCAGTAACTGGGGCTCAGGAATTCAATTACGGGCTGCAACGAAAACCGCAACCGTCTCCCAAATCCCCCATATACCTGCCCCCTTCATTACCCACCCCCCATCGACTGTCGACGATTGACTCATGGTGGGTCGACTGTATCGGTGCAACCTCCCTTATACTTGACACGTTGTTTTTCCTTCCTGACGACTGTACCCAAATCGTTGCCCTATCCTTTTTCAAAAACAAAAATTCACACCACCCAACCCCTCCCCCCAAACACACACACAAACGTGTGTTTTGGGGATGATCCTCGTTGTTTTATGTTTAAGTTCCTCGTAACTCACACTCACAATCCTCGTACAACAGGATACCCGGTGGAGAAGGTAGTATGCGGTAGGATAAATTCAACGACTAATACGTATACGTACCCATATATACAAATACACATACACACCATATATATATATATATTATCGCCAACAGTATACAAGTGCAGCCCCTGTTAACCAAAGTATCTCATAATCAAGTACTACCGCTATACAGCACCATAGACAGCACATATATACACACACACACAAAAACAGACGCAATCTTATTCGTAGTGTGAAAGTTTCCCCCATCCTGAGATGTACTGCAATAGCGCAATAGAGATGCAAGTCAATAGGAAAATATTGTAACCAAACCAAACGAAGAATCAAACAAACAAAACAAAACAAGAATCGAACATCAAAACTAAGAAAAGCATAGCAAACGTACACAACAATATCTAGGGAAAGTGTTAGCCAAACCAGAATATTCATACCAATATATACAATACACAAGGTAACAATTGTAATACAGGTGAGTTTATACAAGATAATGAAGTGTAGCAAAAACCNATCGACTGTCGACGATTGACTCATGGTGGGTCGACTGTATCGGTGCAACCTCCCTTATACTTGACACGTTGTTTTTCCTTCCTGACGACTGTACCCAAATCGTTGCCCTATCCTTTTTCAAAAACAAAAATTCACACCACCCAACCCCTCCCCCCCAAACACACACACAAACGTGTGTTTTGGGGATGATCCTCGTTGTTTTATGTTTAAGTTCCTCGTAACTCACACTCACAATCCTCGTACAACAGGATACCCGGTGGAGAAGGTAGTATGCGGTAGGATAAATTCAACGACTAATACGTATACGTACCCATATATACAAATACACATACACACCATATATATATATATTATCGCCAACAGTATACAAGTGCAGCCCCTGTTAACCAAAGTATCTCATAATCAAGTACTACCGCTATACAGCACCATAGACAGCACATATATACACACACACACAAAAACAGACGCAATCTTATTCGTAGTGTGAAAGTTTCCCCCATCCTGAGATGTACTGCAATAGCGCAATAGAGATGCAAGTCAATAGGAAAATATTGTAACCAAACCAAACGAAGAATCAAACAAACAAAACAAAACAAGAATCGAACATCAAAACTAAGAAAAGCATAGCAAACGTACACAACAATATCTAGGGAAAGTGTTAGCCAAACCAGAATATTCATACCAATATATACAATACACAAGGTAACAATTGTAATACAGGTGAGTTTATACAAGATAATGAAGTGTAGCAAAAACCATAACGCGCTCTTATAGCCATAACCGTGTTAACGTAGGCAGTAGAGTACCTCAAGCAGGTGACATCAATATTAAATTAACGTACTTACAACGTAGTCGAACAATAATAGTGAAGATGTGTGACCCAAAAAAAAACAACAACAAAATACTCCTCCTTCTCGGTTAAAACAGCAAGGAACGTCAAGCGAGGAATTGAAGCACAAAGTGTGGGAGTGAAGGATGCCTCAAACCAATGCCATCATCTCCCGTCTTGAACAGTGATGTGATTTTCCAAGGTACTTCTTTTCAGTTTTCACTACCCAAATAAAAGCGACCCTTCGATGCCTTTTTTGCGTCACATATTACATATATAGGGCAGCGGGAAATGAGACAAAAAAACACCGCCGCTAGGCGCCAGGTTGCCTGTAGTGTAGTGCCGATGGCGAGCAACCTATCGTCAGGAGGCATCACCTGTCACGAGCGTACGAGAATATTCTATGAAAATGTTGTGATTTTGTGCCAATTATCTTATAAGCCAGGGCGATACATTCCGATATATTCATTACCGGTATTTGATATGATAAAACGATTTTAATACTAAGCGACGGCAACGCGACGCGCATGCTACCATTGCCGCTGTTGTTGCATCCCGGTGCAGTACCATAGCACGTAACACGTAACCTTAGTTTAGGAAACAGGTTCTTCGACACCTTCGGCAATGCACCTCGGGTGCACCCATTCGTATGTTTGATCGTTAGTAAAACATTTTCTTATTACTTAAATATGTATAGTTAACCACAAAACAAAAGGTTCCGTTGGTGGAAGAATAATGAAATGGTTGTTGTTGCAAAGACTTTAACATAACTAAAAAGCAGTAAACAATACGACAATCGGTTCGAACACGCGATGTTCGTTGTTAGGTTGTTCCAGTGCCACGAAGGACAACGTTTCATCCATCCGTAACGGTGTGCTTTGATTTTGCGTTACCGTGCGTTTCGTTTGATGTAGCGTATCAGCGCTGTACGATCGCAATTGTTACGATCCGTTTGATTGTTGTTTGGTTTCGTCTCTTTTTGTGTGGAATTAATATCTAGTTTCAATCCGTAACGTAACGACACTGAATAAATGATCAAAAAATCATGGCGCCTGAAACGGAAACTGGTAAATGGGCGATCGCGTAAATGATAGGTAATAATTAAGAACAGCGAAAATCGCGTTTTATAAAGCAAAGAACAAAACAGTACTCCTTACTAAATTAAGACATCGCAATCGCAAAGTTAGACAGACCGATTAACGATACGTTCACTGATTCCTCTTCGTTGTTACACCATTTCACCATAACGAACGATTTCGCCGATTTAAGCTTCATGCACCAGCTTCCTGTGCCGGAACATTTTAAAGCCAAAACAAATTGCACTGATTATCTTTAACTCAAACTATGTAACACTATATATGTGCATGCGTGCACACTCAAAAACTAAGGAAACACAAAAAAACTGTTTCACACTTTAAACAAATATATCTTACGAGAATTTCTATTTTTCTACAAATGCATCTTTTTATCGCTTGGACGGTTAGAAACGCGTGACGTCAGCGTTAGACGAAGGCAGTTAGATAGTGGTGGATGGTGGTGAAAGCTAGCTAGAATTTTAAAAGAAGCAACCATGCGAATTAACTTACAACAATTTGTTACATTTTTCGCTCACACGAGTAATACCGGGCAGTTCCGGGCACCGGGAAGTAACGTAGTGAAAATAGAGAGCTAGGTTGAAAAGATGTTTAGTTAGGTTAACGAGAGTTTTTCATATTGCTGTTAGACTATTTTCGCTTTTAGTCAACTAAGTACGAACTATCGAATGGAACAGAGGCACGCGATGTGTTTGTTAACATTTTGCACTTTTGTTCCCATCTCTACATCCTATCCCGAGATTGGTGGTTTGAAGTCTTTTAACGGAATAGCATCCATTTCTAGCGTCAGCCTAGTGTGCGTGATGCCAGTTTTAAACACGAATACATTTTACAGTAACACTTAATACGAACCATACAGCTCCTTGCTGGGTGCTAGTGTATTGCATACCGTTGCAATACGACACGACATGACAGGAAGACTAAACTACGCAAACACAACGCATGCGAACGGTACAAAACACACACGGTTCTCCCTTGCAATGACCTAACGAACTGAACAACAACACTAGCAAAAAAGTAGATAAAACAAGAGAGATAAAAAGAGAAAGAGAAAGAGAGATAGAGAAAAAGAGAGAAAGAGCTATAAGTTAGCAGAAACCGATGCCCACAGCCTTACATGCAGCTTCGTGCTGTTTGGAACCGAACGACTGTTATTTGCCAAACTAGCATTCCCCATTAACTTAGCTAGTAGCAGTGTAGTGTATACGTGGCGAATGTACCCTGACTGACAGCTTTGCAGCAGTAGTCGTCCTAGCGAATGTCAAATCCTACCATAACCTCACTAGAGCACCCCAACCACTGAGCCAGCCGGTTACGCTGTACCAGTAACGCTGTGTAACGTTGAGCGTCAGTCTATCGTTACTGATACCGGTTATAAATTTTTAATTTTGCTATTCGGTTCGAACGAAAAATTTTAGAAACCAATTAACAGTAATACCATGAAAAAAAAACCTTACTGACATACGAGGGTTCTTGCACGAAAGTGTCCGATGGTTAACACACCTGTTTGCGTACCTACCGTTAGCTCCTTCTGGTATTCCACATTCCAACAGAATCGGCTGTTCCTGCTCTTCCCTCTTCTAACGCAGTCCCTTGTGTTCCTACTTGCAACCTCGTTTTATACGTATTGAATGATTTATTCCCATATTTTAGACTTTGTTTGTGTGTAAGTCTTTTTTGTTATTCTTTCTCTTCTTTTTCCCCATTGTCTTTCCTCGTTTAGTGATGTTGTGTAAAGTTTTTCATTTAATTTTAGATTTTAGAACAATAGTGCAACATTTGTACATGCATAGTACGCAGCATAGTATTTTTGATAGACGGATCAATACATGCAACTGCCTTAATTGTTCAAGAAAACCACAATAAATTAGCTCGGAATGCTAGCAAACGTTTAGCTAGATCACTTTTCCCATCCTAACACGTACACGTTTTGTGCAACTAGATCGTAACCCTAGCGACCCTAGCGTACTTAACATATTCACTAAAAAAACAATTTTTGATGCAGTAAAGTACTTCTTTTGACATTTCACATCAAACTTAGCAGTATAGATCACCACATTTCAAAACTTCCCCCAATCAGCAAAGTGTGCGTGTGCGTGTGTGTATGCGTGCGTGTACAATACTCACTGCTTAGCAAGCCACCAAGCAAACAAGCATACGAGCTGAAGGTGAGCAATGGTTACTTCAATCTTTGCTAAACATAGCATTTAACCTTTTAGCCCGTAGCCCTACTGTTCACTACTTTCCCGTAATTTTGCGTCCGTTCGATGGCGAATCGATACGTAGATCGTTATTTTATTGATTTAGTTCTTATCTTTCACTTCGATTGTACAATTTCAAATATCGTTCTTTATTTATTGTTCTTTCATCATCTGTTTATCAAATCAAACTTAAATTCCTTTTCTATTTTTTGATCCGATTTTTAGCAAGTTATACTCATTCTACCAAACTTTTACCAACCTAATATCTACATGATCGTTTTATTAAACATTCCTCTACCAATTTCACGACCCTTAACCTATTTCCCGCAACTATTCGTCTGTAGGTTTTAAGTTAAGTTAGCTGAAATTGGATGTATACAAATTGCAAAAAAAAAAAAATACTAAATTGAACAACACAAAAACAAAAAAATATATATTTAAACACAAGCCAAGAAGCGAAAGCTTCCATTGATTTGATGAAAAAAAAAACAACCACAACAAAAACCAATACAAAACAACAATCAAATCAAAATCAAACCAAACCTACTCTTATAAACACAACCATTCGAACAATGTCATTAAATCTGGCCATTTGTTTTTCTTTTTTAATTGTAGGATCCCCGGTGTGGAAGCCTAGAGACATGATTAGTTTAAGTGACGCCCCGTCGACATCACGTAAAGATGAAAGTAAATAAACTTTTCTCGTTACTCAACCCATCTTTCGATGCAAAAAAAAACACATGCAAAACCATGCCAATGGTCCAAAAGCAAAACCTAAAAAACCATTACAATACATCCCATACCACTCCCTTTCCTTCCTTCTTCCCAACCGCCCCACGACTCCTTTCTTCCCTTCATTGGAAATTGAGCTGTAAGCGTAAAACTCGAATTGTTTACGAGTTCCATGACAGCACACACACACTCACACACACACACACAAGGATCGCAGCTCGCAATCGGTGGGAATGATAGAGGAGCAATAGCAAAGCGGACACTGTCGCGTACGTATGCGAAAATTTGTAACGCAATCCGTAAACGGTTGCGAAAGGCTTTAGGGTAGGGTGCGAAAGTTGGCAATTGTGCGTAGAATAAAACCCCGAACGGTTTGAGGAACTGCTGCGCCTGGCACGGTGTGTGCACGTAGGCATTTTTAAGTACTAAATGTAGCCGAGATTCTAGTATACAAGAGAGTTCGAAATAACCGCCACGAAGATGCAGCACGAAATGGACAATGGACGAAAGGTATAAGCATAGGTCACAGGTTCTCTTAGCCAATTCAGTCCCGATGATGATGGTTATTGTGTTGATCATGCCATCGAGCAGTGGAAGAGCAGAGCAATAGGCGCGAGATAGACAGTTGATTGTGCGTTTTCTTACCTATATAGAGATCAAACCAAACGGAATAGACATGACCTTGCTCACAGTGTCCCGAACACCCAACTGCAACGTAATACACTTTCTAGGTGAACGGTGTCTCTTATAGATACGTCCGTTTCCAGCTACGCATTCCTTTTTGCTAAGACACGCAAAATGCAAAAAAAACGAAAAACAATGAACGTATCGACTTATACATTCAACCACCGGAACGCAGGACACTAAGCGCGTGGTAACACCCGATGTAACGCACGAGAGATATCAACTGAACAGCGCTGGCACAGCAACCCACTACACACTAGGGAGCGAGTCATTTAAACGATTTTCCAATCTTGCAAGTAAATGGGTGATACGCTGGTGTTTTGCCATTGTTTATTTAACACTGTAAGCGAACCGAATAGTGAGATGGTTAAACACCGAACACGTGTTGGCCTGAGCGAGCGCAAAAAGTAGTCAAAAGAAGCAAAACAAAAAGAAAGAAGAAGAAATAGCAGAAACAGCGTGTAAGCAAAGCAAACAAAAATCCGTAACCGTGTTTGTATTAGCGATAATGGAACGATAATGAGCAGCATTGATCTAGTAACATAGTGCATGAAATAACTTGCAACATTTGCGATAGAAAAGTATTACTGTTTCACACGGCACTTCACAACACACCCACACAAAACTTCTCACAGAACGAACACTGACGTTCAGCAATACGGTACAGCAACAAACAAACGAAAACAAACAGAAAACACTAGTAAACATCACACTAGACAGCAGGCAACACGAGCATGACATCCCTCATTAGCATGACTAACCACGAAACCAGACTTGACAACCAAACGTGCTAAGAGAGGAAGAGAAACAAGTGTCAAACGCAGATACTTTTGTGTGGGAAAATGATGCAGCGCAGAGCAGCATACCGTTGATACCGTGTGTGTGTGCACTGTGTGTATGTGTGAGAAGAAAGAAGCAGAACGAACGAACGAACGAATGGGAAGTAGAAGGAGCAACATTGTTTAGAGTTTGTTTTACCTTTTTGATCATTTTTAAATCCTAAACCAATAGAATATTAAATATAAACCTGTATAATCGAGTGAAAAGAATGACTAGACTTCGTACTGAGAAGCTAGCGTATGCAAGCAGCTTACAAATGAAAAAAAAAAACCACTGCGAACAAACAGGCAGAATAGTAATTAAAAACTACACAAATCTCACTCACTCACAAACACACACATACACCTTTCCCGAATAAAAACAAAAAAACAAAAACTCCCCCTTGTAGGAAATAAAGAAACTCACACGCATCTATCGCAACTAAAACTAAAACTCTGACTCGTTAGTGCGTAACGAATTGTGCACAACGTTTTACCTAGTGTGTTTCTGTTTTCTGTTGGTGGCGTTGCGCAAACAAGGGCAAATCTTACCGAACTGCACCAATGAAGCTCACATTCTTAAAAGCCCCATGCCGTACACTCATGCTCTATTATATTTTCCTGCTGGTCAATCAATGACGAACTGACCGTGCTAAGTCGCAAATCGTTACCAAAAGAGCGAGAAAAAATGAGGCTCAAGCTGCCAAACCCAAGCGAAATGGCAAACCGATGGTTGGTAGCATAATGTGTCTGTGTGTACGTGCAACAAATGGGAAGAATGATGAAAACAACACAAACACAAGTAAAATGCAAGTGGTACCAAACCAACATTTAGTACACTCTACACAACATCAACAGCAACATAACGTACATGTACGGTGGAAAAGGGAATTGAATTTTATAACAAACCAAAATAAATTTAAAAAAATTAAGCCAAACTAACAGGTAGAAATGAAACTGAAACATACATAATACCACCCACACACAACAACACACGTACACGCATGCTCATACTTACAAATAAACATACAGCAACAACAAAAAACAAGTGGAAGAAGAAAACATGAAAATAAACGAATCACAAAGCAGCAGTACAGAAGGGAAGTAAAAATGAAACAGAATGAATACAAAACCCTACAAACAATATTAAAGAGAAGAAGAAAAAAATCTATACAAAATTACTAAAACACTACTAAAACTATTAAATACTAATGATTATTATGATTACCACACCATTCCCAATCATGTACACACGTGACAAACAAACACACTTTGCACACGAAGCAACTACAAACAAAACTCCCCCACATACACACAAACACACGTATTTCAAAGTGTAGACGATTGCAAAGTAACAACACTAACGTGATACATGCTAATATGTAACAGTACGGCACGTTATATGTTAGATTTGTTTTATTTTATTTAGTGCTTTTTCTAAACTGCATATCGTGTAGTTTGATTCTGCTTTTGTTAATTTGTTTTCCTTTCTTAGTATAACAAAAGTTGCATTTATTGTTCTTTGATGGAAAACTATCAACAATTTGTAGATATTTGTTTAATGATTTCAATTCAAAAGTTAATTTAAAACATAAATTACACAACACTGTTTCCATTGCACCTTGGAGTACTCCAAAGTAAGAAGAAAAACCACATAAAAATACGAAACACACACTAACAATTAAGATATTTGCAAAGAAAAACTACACATACTTAGAACAATGCAACACAAAACGTTGACAGTTTATAGAAATATATTAGTTAAATAAACAGGTAAATCATGGCAGGTAGTCCATGATGTAACTACCCCAGGCAACGAACTCGTTGTTTGCGCAATTCCAACAAATTATGCCACTTCCGCACGAAACATTGCATCGGCATTAGGATTTTAATACACACACGACCGTTTCATATCGATGATGGTTCATCGCTGCAGCCGCAGAACAATGCAAAACAATGCAATTTGAAGTGAAAAACAAAAAACGAAAACAGGAAAAATCAAATCCCACGTTAAAGCACATCGGCAACCGATTTGGTTTGTTGTTCAGCGTGTGTGTGTGCGTGCGTTCATTTGATAGTGTTGGTATTGATTGTGTTGGGAGCCTTAATGAGATTAACTAACGTACGATCGAGTATGCCATGATTCGTACAATTCAATTTCATGAAGCAGAAGAGTAGAAGAATAAAAAGGAACGATATGACAAGATGGCGTTCCTTTCGGTTGAGTGAAGATCCTTGGTGATCGTTATGGCGAAGGTGAACACCGTGGAATGATAGCAAATAAAACTCTTCCGCATTTTTTTTTTCACACCGAAATTAAAGCAAAGGTGCGGTGTTCTGTTTTATCGTGCCCGTATTAGTTGTCTCCTACATACACATACGTACACATACGTACATACTCAGACTTCTACTGATGCAGACACTCTAGTCGAACGATGCAAACACTCGAAAAAGGAACCACAACTCTTACATTAAAACCCTGTGCCAATTATTGATAAGATGATACTAGCGATGATACATGGAAAGTATGAAGCCAAAAAGAAACGGGCACGAACAAATTTAAACCACGTTCGTGCATCCAAAAACGTTGTTTTGAAAACAAATCGGTAAACAAACAAATAAACAAGCAAACATACATCTGCACACCAAACAAAACCACACATTCATACAGCAACACAACACGCACAATACATGAAACACACGCAAGACGAATTTCCTATAAAGAAAAGACAACAACTCATAAGAGAGCACGAAAAAGAAGTGAGATAGAGAGAGAGAAAGAGTAGAGAAGCGAAGGAGTAAAAAGACACCTAGCGAAAAGTGAGTGAAATCCGCAACAAAAAAAAAAGTTCTTTGTATACTTCCCGTTTTTCTGTCCGTACTTTTGTTGACGACATAAGCGTTGATATACTAAACAAAACAACAACAACAAAAAAAACAACTAAAAACTAAAAAATACTCATTTTACCCGCAAAACTAACTATAAGCGCCGGAACTTTCCGGCACCCTAGCAAACAATCCTCGAACACGAAGAAAGAAAGAAAGCGAACATGCGAATGCGAATCGAAACAAACGTGTAGCTAGTCGGCAGAAAACAAGATATGGAAAAGGAAACAAAGCGAAAACAACAGAAAAAAATATGTAAACCACGAAGACGAAAAAAACACGAACCTAGCAATGAAAATTCTACATCGTAACAATGCAAACGCCCTGACTAGACAGGCCGAACAGCAGCAAATGGAAGTGAACAGAGCAGAAGCAGCAAGCTAAAGATGCAAACGTCAGAGGAAAACGATCAAACGATTAGCTCCAAAATGGCCGGGCACACGTGTGGAACGTACAGGGGCACGGCTAACACAGTTTCCTGACCGTTTCTTGAGTTGGATTTTGTACTCCTTTGGAAATGTCTAAGTATTCAATAAAGATAATGTAAACACACGTACACGTACACAGAAACATTAATAAATATACACTCACACTCACATGGATACACTAAATACACACTTACGCACAACCCATCAGAGAGGGTGTGGCCAAACAGTGCCACTACAGAAGAAAATTAAACAAATGAAGAAAAACAAATACACACACAGATACAATGGGTTAAACGAAATAGAGCAAATGAAAAACATAAACAAAAAACAAAACAAAGTGGGTGCAAAACCAAACAATGCAGCATTATGAAACACACACTCAAACAAAACCAACAACAACAACAACAAAAAACAATGTTCTGAAGTCGTTAAGAATATTTGCGGTCTTTGTGTACTTTTTTATTGCAAGTCAATTATGAAAGAAATCGGACACCTTTTCTTTCTTTTTCAAGTGCAAGGTAAGTTAAAAACGTTCATACAGATTTAAATTTTTGAAAAAGGAAAATGACTTGTAGTTGCTCAATCAATGCTACCATCCGTTTCTATGGAGACGGTGTGCAAGCGTAACCTATTGTGCGTTACATTGTAAGGTGTACGATGCGTCATCGTCACTTGGCAAGCAAAAGCACGCAGCAAACACATTCCCCTATGCGTCGCTGCGCAACAATTTCATTCACGTGCGCACACGCAATGCCCAACTATCACAAAGCCCTGCAAAGCGTTTTGCCTGTACTTACTTACGTATTTATAAAACGATAGTAACGCTACTCCAGCAGTGTCATACGGAAGTCAGCAGTCCGCGAGAGCTTGTTTATATCAACAGTGGAAATAAAAACCCCAAACATGCACATCACCTTTGGAGTTGTTGCTATGGTAGCATTTTTGCTTACCGTCTCAGTACCATCCAACGAAGGTAAAATAAGGCAAAAAAAATCGTTTTTAAAAAGATAAGTAATTTTATTTATCTTTTGTTTTGTTTTGCATTCTGTTTGCTTCTGATGATTAGCTACTTGTGTTCATCCGTACCCTGCCGAATGTGGTGAGAACGAAGAATATCAACAATGTGGTACGGCCTGTCCACTAACATGCGCCAACATGAACACTGTTCAAAGCTGTACCAAACAGTGTGTAGCCGGATGCTTCTGTAAGGAGGGATACGTGCGGAATGACAAGAATGTGTGCATTCGCAAATGTTTATGTCCAAAACAGTATAATTCTTAAGCAGATATATGTAATGGTGATGTGTACTTAAACCAAACGAGTGTACGTAACCTAATCATCATCATCATAATCTAAACAAAATTCTAATGGATAAAATAATTGATATTGATCAATAAAAACATATGCAATTTATCGATATGTAAGGCTTCGACCATATCTAAAGAGTGTGTTGCCTTGCAGTAACATTCTAATGTCCGAACGATAGTCTGACGTGTCTAACACATTACACAGAAGTGTAGTTGATGGTAAAGCTCATACGCCACATCATTGTGGTAAACTTCTCCTTTCTTCTTGTACACACACATAGCTTACTTGTCCATCCACGTACACGGCTGCATGATCAATCACAAACCCCCCACAAAGACATTTCTGCAGACCACCCTTTGCAGACTGCTATAATCATACCTTTGTTGGTGCAAGTATGAAACGCACTCGCTCTGCAAAATTCAACCCACCATCGTATCCTTCAAAGCTTCGCTAGAATCAAGACAGGAGTCTCTTAGTGTCTGCCGACCAAGCAACAAGTGTGTCCGTCTGTTCAGCCTGATAGGGTCTTATCTAAAGCGTTGAAGCGTTGATCACCACCGAGAGGTAGCTCGTGTTATGGCTCGCTTGTTCGTTCCAGTACGAATAAAATTGCAATTGTAGTGTAAAAGAGTTCGAGTGCGTTTTACCCTTACGGGAGAGATGCTTCGTCCCTCTTTCTTTCTCAAATTCATCGTATGACCATCGGACCTGAGTGCCCGCAAGGAGCGAAATATCGCCAAATTCAACAGCGCGTATTTGCTAAACAACGGATACATAACAGCACTTCTACAGCACATCGTAAAGAGCAAAACTGTCCCTCAAAGTGCCCGCTGTTGAATAAAAACGCTGACAGACTATCCCACGTTCGAAACGGAAGTTCCTGCGACCAAATCACCGTCATCGGGGAGTTCGCAATTTGCTATGGATAACAAACTGCGAATAGCAACCTGGAACGCTTGTTCCGTGAGATCGAAGAAAGAGCCACTTGCCGACTTTCTTCAAAGACAAGCCATAGACATCGCACTCATCACTGAGACGCGTCTTAGGCCAGATATAAATTTTACAATTCCTGGCTACACTTTCATACGTATGGATCTACCGGACTCCACTAGCCGAGGTGGAGGTGTAGCTATCGCCATTAAACAAGGGCTGCGCTTCTCTCAGTTACCTTACCTGAACAAAACTATGATAGAAGCCATAGAATCACAACGAAACTCAGGTCAATACCGAGGAGGAGATTGACGATGCGATTACCCTTCTGGAGAGAATCATTCAAAAAGCTGAAGAGGTATGTGTTAGGACTAAACCCGATACGGGTGAGTGTCTGAGCTTAGACCCTCACACATTAGACCTGATACGCTCACGTAACCGCCACTGAAGATTGTATGAAAGCACTGGAAACAGACAATTTCAAATGGAAACGGCTGCCTTGGCAAGGGTAATTTCCTCTAGGGTTGCTGACATACAAAATGCATATTTTGCACGTGTAGTTCAAAGTTTGGATACTCAATCTTCAGCTGTTTGTAAAATTGCTAAGGTTCTTAAGCAGAGTACTAAGCCCATTCCTCCTCTGAACGTTGGGGAAAATACGTTGGTTACGCCTCATGAAAAGTGCAATGCCTTTGCTGCACAATTTGCCAGTGCCCATCGTCTGGGAGATAATATTGTTAGCCCCTATGAGGACGACGTAGCTGCCAGCTTGCCACGGATCAGAGAGGCTAGCTTCTCGAGACCTCGGCATGACCGTGTGACCATAGAACACGTCCGACTTGCACTGAAGCAGATGAAGAATATGAAGGCTCCTGGCTTAGATGGAATCTTCAATATACTCCTGAAGAGATTGCAGGTGAAGGCACTCACCTTGTTAACCAACATCTTCGACAAATGCCTGAATCTGGGTTACTTCCCTGGTGCTTGGAAGTGCGCTAAAGAGGTTCCCATCCTTAAACCTGATAAAGATCCTACTTGTCCTGCGAGTTACCGCCCGATCAGTTTGCTATGTACTTTAGGTAAACTATTTGAACGGTTCATCCTTGACCGTCTTCAGGATTGGGTGAGCTCTCAGCAAGATCTCATACCTTCCGCGCAGTTTGGCTTTCGTCCCGGTCATTCCACTACACTTCAGTTGCTCAGGCTTAAGGGGGCCATTCAAAATAACAAACAAGCATTAAAATCTACTGCTGTTGCTTTTTTAGATATCGAAAAGGCTTTCGATAACGTTTGGCATGGTGGACTAATTCACAAACTAGCTGGTTTTGGAATTCCTATGTATTTAGTTAAGATCATTTGTAGTTACTTGGATGGAAGGACGTTCAGGGTGGCTTTGAGCTCTCAGCTGTCTGACCGGTTATTCATTCCTGCAGGAGTACCTCAGGGAAGTATATTGGGACCTTTATTGTACGTCCTGTACACATCAGATGTGCCGATCCTGCCCTGTGATGGACAACTGTTTCTCTTCGCAGATGACACTGCCATTGCAATCAAGGGCAGTAACTTGGCAGAGCTGCAGAGCAAAGCTCAGTGCTGTCTTGATGTGTTCCTCAAGTATGCTTCTAATTGGAAGATCAAAATCAATACAACCAAAACACAAGCGTTGATGGTTCCTCATCTTTACGAAGCAACATTGTTGAAGCCGCCTCTCTGGAGTAGACTTAATGTGGGGGGTAATTTTGTTGAATGGTCCACGGTCATAAAATACTTGGGCGTGCTAATTGATAACAAGCTGCTCTTTCGTGAGCATGTGCAGAGCATCTTGAACAAAGGTCACATACTCATCAAAAGCGTGTATCCTTTGATCAATCGTAGATCAAAGCTTTCACACCGGAATAAGCTTGCAGTGTTTAAAAAAAATTTTATGCCAATGGTAACGTATGCTGTGTCCATGTGGGGGTCTTGTGATCAAACGCACAAAAGGAGCGTCCAGGTCATGCTTGACAAGGTGCTACGAATGATTTTGAATGTCAGCAGACACACAAGATGCGTCCGTATCTATGAAAGAGCTGGTGTAAAGCCTTTGAATTCCGTGATTGTAACTACAAATAACAAATTGAGAAACAAGTGTTTAGACTCTCCATACGAGTATATTCGCGAAATAGGGAATCTGATTGAAAATTAGTTGATCGTAGTTTAGTTAGTTACTTAGGCGTAGGTTAATTTTCACTTTAAGTTTATACACTTAAAGGGAGAAAAATTAGCAAAAATCACAATTCAATCACTACGCTATTTAACAAAAAACAAACGCAGTTAACAAACAATCATATTTCTACATCACTGTATAACCGGAATTCAGATCAAAAAAGAAAAAATAGCAACATATAACAACAAATCTACAATGTAATTGTAAACCATATTTTTCGAAATAAATAAATAAATATATATATGTGTAAAGTAGGGAAGGAGGGACGTCAGCTAAACATTTTCTCTTTATTTCACTGGAGCGTTGACAGCCAGTTAATTTGTTTTCTGGCCTTACAATAAAGATCTGAGGCTCCGAAATCTAGTAATGATTAAGAAATTAAGATCAAGATTGTCCACAAGCATGTCGCATCATGGAATCTACCCACAACGCTGGCTTCCCTGAACAAAAACAACCTCGAGATCATACCTGCTGCTGATCTTGGGGCTGATAAAAACGGTGTTCTCACCACTGCGGAGAATTCTCTTTTTATCTCTCTCTCTTTCTCTCTCTCTCTCTCTCTCTCTCTCTCTATCTCTCTCCCTCCCTCTCTATCTACCTCTCTCGCAAAGAAAAATCACTCGCTGCAAAATCCCTGTTAGCCATCATTGTTAGTTTATACTCACGGTTTCCCGTGGGATGAACCTTCACAGATTATTCTGAAGGGTTCTCGTGGGCCACTTTCATCTCTTTGATCTCGTTGAATTTTGATCGTTTGTATGATGAATACGAATTTCCGTTAGCGATCATTATTGGGGATGATTGCGGCTAAGGAAGATTTGAGGTGGGTGGGTTGTTTAAGGTAATTCAAACCTTTAAACCTCGGTTGCATCAGGCCGAACAAGAGAGGAAAATACCTCTTTGTCGGTCGAATAAGTCCCTTAGTTTGTATCGTAACCCAGACCTTCTTATCATGTTAAATTATAGACTATTGTTAGGGGTTGTCCAATTTGTTACAGGCGTGAATAGTGATTACCTTCTTATTTTAGATCTTAATTGTAATAATTATGTTTTATGGGTTAGTTTACTATCAGCAATTCGCAGTCTTAACAATACCTGCTGATCTTAAGATCTGGCTAGTTCAATTTGGAAGACCTGGCCAGGGCCATGTGGAAGTGTTGATGCACCTAAGTTTATTTGTCATTAGATCTCTTAGCCATGTTATTTTTTCAAACTAACTAATTTTTTCAGGTACTAACATTTTGAAAAAATATGTATATGTTAAATGTGTTGTCCTTCTGGTTACAGTTTGAACATTTTGGTGGCCTACGCGATTTCTCATCACTCGTTGCATAAATTTCACATCCTTTGTGTTTTTTCATGATCTGTCCAAATTTCAAACATTTGTTGCAACGCATTTGTCTTGGGTAGTAAAGAGGAGTTTTTGTTCTCTCGAGTCCGTTATAAATATAGTCCGGAATTTTTGTCACTAGCACTGTAACCACGTCACGTTGATTAGTAAATTGATAAATGTCTGTAAAAATTTCGTTTGTCAGTTGTTTCTTTATATCTTCAACACTCATTGCTGCAATAGTTGTACAGAAGAATACAAATTTTACCGTGTGAATCGTTGGGTGAGGAGTTATTGTAATGCTGTCCCCGTTTGTTAATATGTTACTTTTCTGTAGGTCAGTAAATGATTTCTTAGATCTTGTTTCGATAAGGAAGCTCGTTGTGTCTACCTTTTTTGCCATGTACCATCTTACCGATTGCTCGAGGAAAACCCGAAGACGAGGGCCGGAGGTCCCGTCATATTGTTTTGCTTCTTTTATATACCAGAAATTTGTTTGTTTGCGTAGCTTTTGAGAAAACAAGACAATAAAAACCGAAAAGGAACTAATTAGCACTGGCACTGATTGGAGCACACATCTGTCTGCTACGCGCACTCGATCGGAACTGTCGCTTCCATTATGCGATGTTCGTTGAAAGCGTGATAATGGAACAAGGGTTTCAGCCTTTGCAACTGATTCAAACTGTTCGTGGTTTCAAGTAACTCTATTACACCAGCGTCAGGTGGGAACGCTAATTTCCAAGACGCTATGAAGCCCAACAGTGCCAACACTGTTTATCATTCGGGCACGTATCAAACAATTGTGACACGTTAGCTCGCTGTTTTAAATGCGGCGAAAAACATCGCTCAACAAAATGCTTAGCTAAGCTGAGGAAGAACTACGAACACGTGCCAACCACACGGGCAGCCATAGCACGCGCAATCCGATCTGCTCCTCGCGGATCCTACTTGAATAAAAAGAACGCATCGCAAACGCAGATAACAAAACAGCGTTTTGTTCCAGTCCCACTTCTAACACAATCGAGCATGAACTAACCACTACAATGGACACAACATATCCAACGCTCTCCTATAACAACGCTACAACAACCAAGCCAAAACAATTGCATATGCCAGGCCGCCCAAACAGGCTATAGTCTCTGCAATCATATACAGATACAACATCTGGGGGTCATGTTCCAGTATGCTTGTTGTTCAGCAGATTCCGAATAAATTCGTGAAAATAATCCTCAACCACCCTCCAAAGTATTGCACAGTAGAACTTCAGTAAGAAGCTGGAACGTTCCTTATCATGAATCATACTCAGCAAAATATGGAGTATCTTAAATCTAAAATTAAAAAATATCCGATTTTAAGTTAATCCAACCTTTGTTCAGGCACGTATAGACAGAATAGATTGAATGTTGTACATATTGTAAATATCGCTCATATAAAACACAAGATGGATTAGATAGGTGAGAGAGATTAGAGAGGTTGAGCAGTTTTAAGCATAAAATAACATATGAGCAACTGTCATGAAGGCAACTAAGCTGACCTTTCTTTGCAATTAGTAATACCTGGTCACCAACAAAACTTCAGTAGTTTACTATGGAGTAAACACTTAACAAAAGGAATCCTGTAAACGTGTTCAAATCGAACAATACCATGTAAAAAAAAATATTAAATCAATTATATACTTATTCTCTTAAAAAGTAATGTCATAAGCATGTCAACAGTCCGCGAAAGCTTGTTTACATCAACAGTGAAAAAGTGGAAATCAACAGTACGCATCTGATGTAGATTGTTTAGCTCTTTTGCCCGCACCTTGTTTAAGCGGAAGTATTTTTTGAAAACTAACAGATAACATTGACTTATACTTGTTAGCCTACGAACAGTTCTTGCAATATACTTAAGTGTTTTCAATTAATATTGTAGAATTTTTACTAATCGGTAAGTTTGTGATATCAGCAAATGTGATCAGTGTTGCGCACTCTAGTTTCTACATGCTACCGTTTTTTTGTTTTCTTGTTACTTAGTTCATTTGTCTGAATTTATTATGTCATTTAGAATTTTAAATGACTTACAATTTGCGTCCGATTTATACTCTAAGCTCTTAGTGTTGTGACATAAGATATTTAAAACAAAATGTTAATTAAGTGTTTTCCAAAAATTCAAAATTTCAACATCTATCATCAACCGGAAGAAATTTGGCACAGCATGGGACCGTGTCTCCAACAAAAGTTCCTCTGCAAAAAAAAACCGACCATAAACAACAAATTAACAACAAACAACAGAAATTGAACAAAATAGTTCAAATAGTGTTGTCGATGTTCAATTGACTGTGTGGAAGCTAATGAGTGATATTAATTTGTCAATCTGAAAGTCTTCGACCATATCTAAAGAGTGCGTTGTCTTGCAGTCCATTCTAATGTCCGAACCATAGGCTGACGTGTCTAACACATTACACAGAAGTGTAGTTGATGCTAAAGCTCATACGCCACATCATTGTGATAAACTTCTCCTTTGTTCTTGTATACACACATAGCTTACTTGTTCATCCTTGATCATGGCTGAATGATCAATCACAAACCACCCACAAAGACATTACTGCAGACCACCTTTTGCAGATTCTACAACTTTATCACGTACCTGCATATTTGTTCGATGATCGGACAGCTACAATCTTTGCAATCGTTGTTGGGCAAGTATAAAAAGTAATTGCTGCAAGCGTCGTAAAATCAAACCACATCCAGCATCCAGCATCGCAACCATCAACGCTTCGCAACAATCAAGACAGTCACGATGAAACCTGTTTCGATGCTCGCTTGTCTGCTCATGCTGACAGTATCGCTTCAGACCGTACTATGTGGTAAGTAATGCGACCCGTAGTAGAAACTTATTTGAATTATTTTTATATTGCCACCTATACTTACATTTGTATTCGTTTCTTCGCAGCTTGTCCCTACGCTCATCCATACCCAACGGACTTTTGTGGACCGAACGAGGAATATCAAGAATGTGGCACAGCTTGTCCTGCAACCTGCGCGGATCAAGGGATCAAAGCATGTACCTTGCAGTGTGTGCAAGGATGCTTCTGTAAGCCCGGTTTCATTCGCGAATTTGAGCATGGTAAATGCATTCCAGAATGTGAGTGTCCGTGCCAGTAAAGCAATGCGATTCGCAAATGTGATCAACGAAAACTGGTTTAGTTTTCCAATAAAATGAATATTTTGTAGAATTCCTACGAAGCATTGTTTCACTTACTTATGGAATTATTATAGAACCTTACAAAACTTGAATATCAAAAGGATGAATCAGAAGTAAAACATTAATAATCTACTGTCAAGCTTCAAAGCGTTTGGCACTGAATCGTTTTGGTGTTGTGTCTATTTACAGCAATACGTTGTCTATACTTGATTTTATTTTCATGTTGGACGCAGAATAAAACTTGGTAACTGTCCTTTTCTATGGTTCCGTCACCAACTTATCACAAATCATCTACATTGACTTGAAGCTAAAATATTGTATTATACATAAATATAAAATATTTTACACCACAGGGCGCCTGCATTCAGGAAAAATTCTATAAAAAGCACATTTATTTAGCCATCAATTAATAATCTTTTTTTGGGGCGGCCCGGTGGTGTATTTGACAACGGCGCTAGTTCCTAACACGGCCGGACCGGGTTCAAATCCCATTCGGACCGTCCCCCCGTAGCACGGTCTGACTAGCCTGCTACGTGGTAAAGTTAGTTTATTACGGCCAGGCCGTTTTGAAATAATAAAAAAATAGTCTTTTTCGTTAGATTTATAAACCATTTTCAAAGGCAGGTATGTGATGCGTAAAGAGGAGCAACACAGTTAAAATGTATATCCTTTTATAACAAAAAAACTTTACCTTTTGTAAAACCGCTGGGCGTCTTATACTCCATAAATAAAACACATTACAAAAACGAACACAACGAATAGCGATTGTGTCGAGCGCTAGAGCCACGTCCGTGTAGGCTGCCGATCAGGACCCGTGTCGCGCTCTCCTACATCGCAGGACGTAAACTACGTGCAGGGAGAGGACTACGTGCAGGGAGAGAATTATACTACAGCGCGAGAAAGAGACGACTATATCCGCCACGCATCAGATGCTGTCAGTTCCCAGACAACATTGAGCGTGCGGATAAACTGTGGTCTCGGCTGCAACGTCAGGCAACAACAAAAATGAATATCACAGATGCTCGGTTTACTGAATATCTATATAATTATAGTCAGTTCGACATCGTTGCCATTGAACAGCTTTTAAATCCAATTGTTTGCAGTATAGTAAGTTGTCTTGCTGATTTGAACGGCTCGTATTCGAAAACTTTTGATGAATTACTCTCCACTTCTAAGGAAATTTAATTGACTTTTCGTATGTATGTTATCACAAATCTGCAGAAGGTTTTTTACTTATTGAAGCCAAATAAAATGATGATCATCAGACAAATTTCTATGCTAGTGAACTAACGCTGTATATTACCGAGCATACCGATCGAACAGCTACTATGATTGGAGAAATGTAAAAGTTGTGAAATATTTCATGAAATATTTCCATTTTCTTGAAAATGTATTGAATACAATATGTTAGACAACTGCAGAGCACCACACAAAAAAAAACATGCGTGTTTTAGATTCTCTCTGCAATACACCAAACCAAAAAGCTGTTGTTCCTTTGCACTGCATATAAGTGATCAATACCTGATGCGATGCAATACCTGATTCTATCACTTTCAAGATAGAAACAAACAAAAACTTATTTTTTACAATAATATGAACATTGTTCCAAGAACAGGACCCATATTTGAAAATTTCAACTAAATCTTGTTGTACGCATGTAGTAGCACAAATATATTGCTTACTAGCACTAACTAACCAGTTCAACCGAAACTTCGACGAATGCCAACCAACATAAAGGCATACGAAACTTCATTCATCCATTCGTTCGGCATTGCCTTCCCCACAAATAACGCAACTATTCGTTAAACTCGATCTTACTACTTGGTGGGTTCAACGGAGATTACAATCATTCTATAAAATGGCTCAAGCCGTAGCAACTCTATAGGTACTCTCCCGAGTTGTAATATCAAAATTGCAAATCACTCCGTAATGAAGTTTTCAACAGTACGTTTGATTTTGGTACTATTGGCGCTCACAGTCCATACTAATCATACAGGTAAGATTGTTCTTATGCATGCTTTGACTTAGTCAAACATACGTTGAATGGTTGTCTATCTACCAGACGCTGTAGAATGCCGCCGTGGTGAACAATTTGACTATTGTGGAGTATCGCACGAAGCGACATGCAAACATCCATATGATATGAGCTATGACCGTTGCTACGAAGGATGCTACTGTAAGCCAGGGCTAATCCGTGTTGTGCCTGATGGAATTTGTGTACCTCCTGAAGCTTGTAAAAGAAACTGATGTAAAAGAGACGATTTGACAACCGCGCTGTAAAATATAAAGACATTGTTCGACAGTTTCATTACTAGCACATTGTCTGCAATGAAATGTATCAGAACGTCGAAGGTTTTCCTACCGTGAGAATTAGACATGAACATGAACATGAATGGACATGACATGAATATGACGGATGATGATGAAATAGAGAAGAAAATTGAGAATTCATCTTAGCGCATTGAATGGAGTTCTCATGAATAACGAAGAAGAGCAATCAGAAATCTTGCACAACAGAAACCATTCGCAGTCATATCAGTAATAATCGTTTACCTCGTTTTACTCACTCGTCACATTACATTTCGGCGTATCAAATTAAAATAGCGCAAATGAGTGAATCGAAAGACTTTCGCAAATACAACCAAGACAACAGCATATTTACGAATAAATCGTATACTAAAGCGCTTTCTTTGAAGAACATGGACTCGTTGTTGGACGTGACAAATAGGAATGCAATAATACACTTATTTAAACTCCCACTGTGACTTGAAACTGGTTCATGATGTACGTATTGCTCAACAGAAAATAATAATGTTGTATATAATGTAAATAAAGAAAACGATTTCATACGCACAATCGATTTGCTACGAAATAGTAGCACAAAACGTAACAAATGCACTACACTACTAAACTCTATTGTAACCATTTATTGTAAGCCATGTAACTAATGTAATCCATTAGCTCATACTTGCCTTACTGCTCTACATATATTGTAGAACGCGGTTATCCTCTCCTTGACCGTGCTTGAACAATATTTGTGACGTAAAAAGGTATATCGATGAAGTCTGCACAAGTGTGTTGGATAATTGTCATTCTTACGGTTACACTGGCTAACGTTTACTCTGGTAATAGTCTTGACAGGTTACATCACATGAAATTATGATGCACCACTACGAATGAGTTAACCATTTGTCGTTTCTCCTCGCAGACCCAGACGAATGTGGTCGAAATGAGTATTATAGTGAGTGTGGATCCGTCTTTGAGCTCAACTGCTTCCGACGTGTTCGTCAAGCTGATCTGTTTGAGTGCGATAAAGGATGCTTCTGTAGAGAGGGCTACATAAGAGAATTTGAAACTGGCAAGTGCATCACTCCCAGTAATTGTCCGATCGTACCATATAAATAAATGTTGTTGCATGTACTTGCACTGTGTAATATTCCGTTGGCCTCTCATCCCTTTATAGGTCGCATTGCTTCACTTCTCACTTCGCTTCGCTATGTATTTCTTACAAAATGGGTTTCTTCTACACCACCTGTAATTGCTATCGCCACGTTAAACACGTAACAAGTATTACGATGAAATCTGACCAGCTGTTTTTGATTATTTCCATACCCGTGTTTTCCTTCACATGCGTTGTATTTTGCATGCCTAGTGTAACTGGTGAGAAGGGTGCATAAAAAGAGAACATCATTGAAAGGTGCGCACAATACTGCTGACATCCACGATCATGACTACATCGGCGATCGTGCCTTTATAATCATACAGTTGTTGGTGCAAATACAAAACATCCAGCATCCATCCAGCAGCTCACCTATCGACGCATTGCAACAAGCAAGACAGTCACGATGAAACCTGTTTCGATGTTCGTTTGTCTCCTCATGCTGTTCTTATCGCTTCAGACCGTAATATGTGGTAAGTAGTGCGGCCCGTAGTGGAAAATGTTGGAAGCTACACTTACAATTGTATTACTGTCTCTACAGCTGCCGCATGCGATTATTACTACCCCGAGGACGAATGTATATGTGAATGAGCATCCTTCCAAGGAAAAAAATTGGCCAAAATGGATATAGTTTACACAATAAAAGGGATGATTTGGCAGAGTTTGCTGCACTGTTCTGATAATTGAAACGTTAACAACAGCTACGAAATATTATATTTTGATACAAGTACTGTAAACCGTTCGTGGAAGGGCAGAAATATTGAATTTCAGAAATATGCATCATTAACAAAATATAGTAATGAATTTTCGGACTTTACACAATTAAAGAAATTTCGTTTGTTTTTATTGTGATGTTTGGTAATGAGGAATTAAAGGATGAAATGTATTTCCTGTAGTATTTAACAATTGGTGACAGTGATTCTGTCGCCATCTTCACTGTAACATCGGGCGCCTCCATTCACGTGAAGGTAAGATAGTACAACTGGACGCATTCGCGTACAAAATAGAAGCATTTTGTTAGGTACATGATTATATCAAATTAAAAAGAAGCATAAAAGACAAGAAACATACTGATACTGATCATACTTTTTTTATTATCGCTGTGAATGAAACAAACAATTATATAATTTATGTTATAAGCCATCACATATTATTTCTCGAGGACTGGCCAATAATCAAAAACGTTCCCATACAACACCTTTAAAACCCCAAACACGATATTTATTCAAGATGTTTAACGACGCAAATGGCACTTACGATCATGATCATAATTATGCTTCGCTCTAAATGAAAGAATATTGACTTCTTTTATGACTCTAATTATTATTATAATTGTACAAAAATGTTACATAGTAGTACATATAACTTATTTAACACAAAAAACCAAGGAACCAATAACTGCCATGTTGAACCGAACCTTGGCTAATTCTAATCAACATTAAAGTATAAGAATCTTCTTTCTCGCATTCGTTTGACATTGCTGTTAGTTGTGATCTTACAACTTGCCATGTTCAACAAAGATTAATGTGCCATGCCATACTATTAAATGCTAACTACCCTAGCAACTCTCGCCGTAGTCTATCACAAGCATTAGCACTGTTAACAAACTCTCCGTAATGAAATCTCCAATTGCTTTTTTGACCTTGGCACTGTTGTCAATCACAGTCAGTGCTTATCAGAAAGGTAAATTTTTCTTTGCATGTGCTTTAACTTATTCAAACACAACTAGGCTTTTCTTTGAAACAAAACCGAAACGTACACTAAATAATTATTGTATCTACCAGACGCTGAAACATGTCCCCCTGGCGAGCAATTTAACTATTGTGGAGTATCACACGAGGCAACATGCAAATATCCATTTGATATGGAGTACGGTGAGTGCTTCGATGGATGCTACTGTAAACCAGGGTTAGTGCGTCGTACGATTGGTGGTCGTTGTATACCACTTGAAGATTGTAAAGCACTGCTCTAGAAGACACGGAAAGAATATTGGTTTAAAATACAACAAGGCACCTGATACCTCAACCGGTCTTAAAAATTGTTTAGTCGGTGTTTACGCCAAGAAAATTACATGCTTGTGATGAAATGAGAAAGAAAGAATGCGTGTTGCGAAGTAATGTGTTACGAAGTTTTTGTTTTTAATGGACTGCTTATTGGTAACTAAGAATTTTGAACTTTATTTTTCTCCTCAAACTTTAAGGCTGAAAAATCGGTTGTTAAACTCAATGTAAATTCATCACAAACTCAAAAGGAGCTGGCTGACGGTTTGGTCCATCAGTCACAACTATTGAATTAACAGTTATACTGTATTGCACATTTTTACTGAAGATGTAATTCATAATCTATATAATCGATAATATATTGCTAGCAGCGGCACCAGTTTCGCACAACACTACCAAAACAAAATCTCGTTTGGAATCGTACCCTCGTAGTAAGAAATGACTATCCGGCTATGTGTTATTTGATATGTTATGTGAAGAAATATTTGTGAATTGGGGATGTCAATTGCTTGCATTTCCTATCATGAGAATTAGAGATGAGAATAAAGGATGATGGTGAGATAGAGATGGGAGTTGAGAACTTTTTTTAGAACCAAACCGCATCACCATGAGTGTTCACAAGTCACCTCAGAGAGCCATAAGAAAATAAACTAAATGAGTAAATTGAAACGAAATTGTGCGAGTATCTTTTTGAAAGGGTAGTTAATGGACGAAATAACTATACAAATGAAAAAGTTACAATACATTTATTTATCCTAAAACTGCAACTTGAACCTTGTTCATGCCATTCAGTTACTTCGACAAACATTAAGTACTTTTCTTTAATCAAACGATGTCTAATCGTGCCGTTCAAATACATGTTGTATGCATTCCACTGTGTACTGTTCCTTAAGATGGATGCAATTGAGATATTCATTCCGTTTGTGGCTTTGGTTAGTTTTTCTTATCAGTAAGTCAATTATAATTCTTGTTCTTGGGTTGGTTCAGGAACAAACCGTATGATTTCGATAGAATGTTATTTCCCTGTTTTATTGCCTTTTATACATCTTGTTTTTGTTGTATAAGCAAGGTTTACATCCCTTTATAAAACCCATTATTTTACGGTCACTTCGCTTCGCTACGTAATTCTTATAAAATTGTTTCGCCACCAGTAAGTCCTATCGTATCGAGCCGTAAGCCTTACGATGAAGTCTTCCCAGGTATTTTTGATCATTGCCATCATCATCTTTAGCTTATCTAGCGTGTATTCTAGTAAGATTTTAGCATTAGAAGTAAATTAATGGTAAATTAAATGGTAATTTATAAGGAATAATAAATTATTACTTTTTTCCTTTGCCGTTACTGTCCACAACTTTAGGTGAATGTTATCCAAATGAGTACTTCGATGAATGTGGATCCATCTATGAAAAAAGTTGCTTCCAACCGAACATTAAGGTCAAAGACGATCAATGCATAGATGGATGCTTTTGTATACACGGTTTCTTAAGAGACATTAGAACCGGTATGTGCGTATTGAAAGAAAATTGTTCAACCGTTAGTGTGGGATAAACTTCCATTAATACACTACTTTACGTTTATTCTCACCAAGTACAATAGTTTAATCGAATACGCAAACTTTCTTACGGAATGTATATAGTGTTAATTGTTGATTGATTGTCATTCAAACAAACAAATTTGTACAAATCACTCTCGAACAAAAGATTAAATAAATTGCATTTACTTTTCTTTATCATATCGTTATTAATGTTGGGGTCTTGTTGAGGCGCAAAAGGAATTTTTGACTGGTTCGGATGGTTGTTGTTGGAGGAACGTCTTGCACCTTTGGCTTCCAATTTGCAACTGTTTATTCTAATGTTAATTTGTCCTAGTTCATTTTCGTTCATTATTAAGTTCATTCTATCCTAATCCTAATAATTCATTCAATTCATCAGGTCTTGTACATTCGAATGCAAATTTCGAACAGAGCTTATTATGACTTATCCCATTAAAAATGACAACGTAAATACTGAAAACACTTTATCCATATGCAAAAATGTATCGTTTAGTAATTTACTTATGAAAAAAAGTTCGGTTAGCAATTTACTTATAAAAACAAATGAGAGCAAATATTTCAATCCATGAAACAAAAGTTTCACACGGGTGAATAAAACAGCATAACAGCTGATTGGAAACATAATTTCAGCTGTTCTCCCTACAAAAGTTTTAATTCTTGCAAATTATAAACAATATTCGTCTAAGATTTTTGACGTAAATGGAAGTGAAAAATCAATGTTGTCATACTTAAGCTCTTTCACGTTTAGCCGAAGGTCAACGTGTTATCGTGGGAAGTCTTTGGTTCAACGATCAACGCGCTCGTTTGAGCCCCAGACGTATCAAATGTAACAACTAAACAAATGAAAAAAAGAAAAATTATATTTATTTTAACTAAAATTGCAAATTAAAACTGGTTCATGTCATTAATTTACGTCGACAAACACTAAGTATTTTTTCTGTAATGTAACGATGTCTTCATATAAGCAAATGTTGTAGCATGTACTGGCATTGTGTACTATTTCTCAAGATGGATGCAAATGAGATATTCATTCCGTTTGTGGCTTTGGTTAGTTATTCTTGTCAGTAAGCCAATTATGTTTCTTGTTCTTGGGTTGGTTCAGGAACATACCGTATGATTTCGATAGAATGTTATTTCCCTGTTTTATTGCCTTTCATACATCTTGTTAATGTTGTACATACCAAGCCTACATCCCATTATGTGTACCATTGCTTTACACTCACTTCGCTTCGCTACGTATTTGTTATAAAATTGTGTTCTTCTATGCCACCACTAAGTCTTATCGTAGCGATCAACGTGCCGTAAGCCTTACGATGAAGTCTTTCCAGGTATTTTTGATCATTGCCATCATCATCTTTAGCTTATCTAGCGTGTATTCTAGTAAGATTTTAGCATTAGAAGTATGGTAAATTATAACGAATCATAAATTATTACTTTTTTCTTTGCCACTACTTTCCACAACTACAGGTGCATGTGAATTAAATGAGTACTACGACGATTGTGCAATCTACTTTGAAAAGAATTGCTTCATACCGGACATTGAGATTGAAACCACACACTGCATTGAAGGATGCTTCTGTATATATGGCTACGTAAGAGACATTAGAACCGGTATGTGCGTATTAAAAGAAAATTGTTCACCCATTAGTGTAAAATAAATCTTGCTTTTGCACTACTTTACATTCAGTTTCAATAAGTGCAAGCGTTAAATCGAATGCGGAATCATGAAAGTTGCTGGTCAGCAGCACACAGCATGTCTAATTTATTATGAATGATCATTTTTGCAATACGATTTACTACGATACAGTTTTTAACTGCAATTGCAATTGTTAAGCTGGATTCAAGCATTACGTTTTGTTTGGCAGAGATTAAGAAGCTTATATCTAATCTAAATAAAGCAAACGATTTTATATGCACAATCAATTCACTACAGCAGTACAAAACTTTTAAATGTGCAATACTAAACTGAATTGCAGCTACATTAAAAGTGTAGTAAGCATTACGATGAAGTCTGCTCGAGTAATTTTGGCTGTTGCCATCCTCATGGTTACCGTAACTAGCGTTCATTCAGGTAAGACTCTTGAAAAACGAAGTATGATAGATTTTAACAAATAGTTTATTCATTTCACTTTCCACAGCCGAAGTTATCTGTGACAAAAATGAGTACTACAGTGATTGTGGACCTATCTATGAGCAGACGTGCTTTGCACCAGACATTAAAATTGAAACCATCTATTGCGTTGAAGGATGCTTCTGTATACTTGGCTACGTAAGAGACATTGAAAACGGAATCTGCGTCTTGAAAAAAGATTGTTCAACCGTTAGTTGAAAATAAATCATATAACAACCGTATGACAACCAAATATTAACAGATCGGCCTAGCAAAGTTTTACTAAAAGTATCTAAATGTAGTCATGAGTGATGGAATGCATTGTTTTAATCTAGTAGACGACAAACATGGATAAGAATGTGAGCAAATAGATAAGCATGATAAATTCCCATTAAGGATGTATAGGGATCCAAGACGGAATTGGATACGCAATCGTGTGGTGTAT
Source organism: Anopheles rivulorum (assembly GCA_018908115.1). NCBI lineage: Eukaryota > Metazoa > Arthropoda > Insecta > Diptera > Culicidae > Anopheles > Anopheles rivulorum. The sequence goes on along the minus strand of CM032178.1, from coordinate 35,351,657 downwards.
AACCGTTGTCGCTACAACATACATTACCAGGTCAGGCAGGCCACAATAACCCATTTGGTGCTAGGTATAATGCTTCACGATCTTTCTCAAACAGACAAACAGACTAATGTGTATTACTATTTCATTTTTTCTATAGAACTTAAAACATTCAAACGAACGATGGACATTCTTTTCTAGTGACGCAAGTTCCACCTTCAACGTTTCTCAGGAAGCCCGGTTTACAGAAGCATCCCGGAAAGCATTCATTGGGGTTGACTGCAATGTTACGATTGGAGCAGGTCAGCTCATTCTTGGCTCCACATTCAATGTAGTGTTCGTTTTCGGGACATTCTTCTGCAAAGGTCAACAGAAATGGAAAGTTGATTCATTCATTAATTCCTATTCATTTACGTCTGTTGCAAGAGTCTTACGAGAGTGTACACTAGCTAGAGAAAATGTAACGATGGCAATAACCAGAAAAACTTGTTTCAAATACATCGCTACACTTACCATACGTCTAAAGTTAGACTAAACCATTGCTGTTGAAGATATTATACTTTATATTATACAAGTAGCGCAGTAAAAAGAACGTGAACTAATTGTACAAACAACGTACCCCCATTTACCGTGGTAAATGTGCATTACTTTTGTTTCTGATAATAAGTAAGTAAAGATTAATTGTTTTGTTCCGGGAATGACTCATATAGGTGTCGATTTTAATCAGTTGCAAAAAATTTCCTGCTGTTCTGCGCTGCACAGACAAGTCCTGTGCAGCTAGTTTAGCCAGGGAGCAAGAAAAGTTTATTTTATATAATCTAGTGACTACTACATCATTTGTACAGCACAGTACACTTTAATGAATTATAATTCTTCTTAAACGCAAAGCCACGATTAAGTTTCAAATGCATTCGGCCGATGCTCATTGTAATTTTATGTGACTGACATTGATGTATGTATTTGTGCTATATGTCCACCATGTAATGGCTACACTAGTCTTATTCTATGTACCATATCCGTTGCCTTATTTATGATGTGCTTACGTTATAAACAAAAGAAACCACGAATGCGTTAAATTACCGTGACATCACCATTAGCGTTGTGACCAACTACCTGAGCTTTGATGAGCTCTGCTGAGCGAAACCTTCACTGAGTGAGGTAATGTAATGATCTTGTTTTTTTTTTCAGTTATCTCATTTTTTCGAATCGTGAGCCTCATATTGATGAGACTCTTTCCAAGGCTACCTCTTATTAAGGAGGCTCTATGGTGAAATTCCTCTTGTCGCAGAAGCTTTATCGTGAGCTGGCTCTTGTAAAAGTTAGTTTATTGTGAGCTTTGTCAATATGATGATTTTGTATCGTGAGCATCTCATATATTTGTTGTGCCATCATAGCCTCCTCACTATGATTCATGTTCTGGGCATAACGGCATAAGGCATAATCTAACTTGTGTCTTTATTTTTGTCATCGTAAAACCATGGCTTTGACGAGATAACTCACACATCCGACAACACATGCTCACTCACTCAATTCGCTGCTCATCGATAGTGTGAGTGGACACCCATCAGCCGCTCATTTCTCAACACTAAACGCCGACAACAGGGTTGTACAGTCTCTACTAAAGATAAATATGCCAAAATTGTTGATTATCGTATTATATGCCCGGATAAAAGAGACAATGACATGTTTACTGTGCATAATGTAAATAATTATTTCAAAGCAACGGTGGACAGTCCACTTCATTAATGCACATTCCACCATCGTGTTCTCTTATGAAGCCCGGATAGCAAAAGCATCCCGCAACGCAATCAATGGTGTCAATCGCTATGTCACGTTTCGTACAAGTCATTTCATGCATGGGTCCACATTCAACGTGGTACTCGTGTAGGCCACAATCTTCTGGGTCTATCAATAGAAACGGAGAATCAATAAATAATTCGTACACATTTTTCTTAGTTCTATAGCAAGAATCTTACCTGCGTACACGCTGGACAGGCTATAAATTAAGACGCCAATAACTAAAATACTCCGTGTATATTTCATCGTTGAATTTAAAGCACGCTGCACTTATCGGGAGAAAAAACTATGCCGGTACCGTAGATGAAGGCCATTTTATAACATATTTATAACAAAGTAAAATGAGTGTGGCAATTTAGCGCAGAAAATGTGTTACACTGTTTGTTTACAACTTTACATCAAGCTGTACGGTTTTTTTCTACAGAAAACCAATTTTGTTTGCTTGCTTACTTACTGGTTCGGCGCTGCAATAGCTGGAAGAACGCTTAGCGGTGTTGCCTTGCTGCAGGAGTTCTATTAATCAGTAAAGGGCGAGGGTAACCCTTTAGCTATTTTCCAAGCCTTTTGGCAATATCATCAAAGCCATTAGTTTATCCAAGTTTGAGTTTACCACATCTCTACTGCTCATGAGGGCGACCTATGGGTGACTTTAAAGATTTGGTCGTCCGGTGTCATTCGAATGACATGTTCAGCTCAACAAAGCCTGCAAAGTCTAATTCGCTGTTCGATTGTGAGTTCAACGTACAACTTATCTCAATATTAATTTCGTGCTCGATGCTGACCTTTAACCTAAGAATGGTGAAACTTTTGACGAATTCATGTAATATTTTTTCCGATGTTCTTTCAGCGATGTACAAACCTCCTAAAAATGGTAGACTAAAACCTCTTGAGGTTGAAGTACCATAAATGAAGAAGAAAGTCAATATAATACTATCATATCTTCCGGCACATACACATCATCACATCCTTTACTCTTTTATTGTCTGTACTTGATATGTTGAGTGGCTGGTTTGTATTTGCTTATTTATTTGGTTGTTTTTTTTTTAATGTTAGGCTTTTTTTATTAATCCACTCGAAACGTAATACTTCGAATTACTCTTTTTTCTAACGAAATATCATCAAATTTCTCAAATTATTAAAATTGCGCCATGCACTAGTCATTCCCGGCAAATAAAAACCTTTGGTTGTGTGTAAAAGGTTGCAGCAAAAACAAAAATTGTAACACATTCACCGTTCTTGATTGAGTTGCAGCAATTTGTTCGTCACATTAGTTCGCAGTTACTTTTCTACGTTATGTTTTTTTTTCACAAACTAGCTTCTTGTAACGCACAAAATACCAGCTTAAGTAAAAGCTGCAGTTTTGTAATAAGTTTTACGAAGAAATCTTCTCAAGCTATTTTGATTACAGCCTCTGGTAAGCCAATCTTACTCTAGTAAGATTGTTGCTGTAAAACAACCATTTTGTCATTCAAACGACTTTTATTTTCCATTTTAGAAGAATGTGATCCACATGAGTACTACAGTACGTGTGGACCTTTGAAAGAAAAGTATTGTTTCTGTAGCATTGTTAAAGGGTGTATTTGTGAACAGGGTACATAACAAAATTGCAAGACGAAGATTGTATTCCTTTGAACTACTGTACACCTTTTCTTCCGGTGAAATAAATCAATATTTCATCATCTTTCATTAAAATAAAAAACAATTCGTTTATTCCGGTCCTCCGTTTGACCTAGACACATTGTTTCTCATTTATCCGAACCAATGCGCAGCCATACATTCACGTGTCCAAGGTGTTTGGCACACCCAACACCATTCGAAGCCACAGCCTGATCGTGTGCAAACCATATGCATACAGCCACCATCACGCTCCGTTGCCGTGCGACACTGGGGACACGGTTTCGTTGTCACCTTGATCGCTATCTTCGTTGCCTCATCCCAACGCGCTTCCGAGGCACGCTGTGGATCAATCGCATACCTTTGCTCGTTGCCGGACGTTGAGGGTGTCGGTGTTTCGAAGCACTCTCCAATATGGTAACCTTGCAGGCAGCTGCGACAGAAAACGTACTAAAGAAGACAAGACGACAGGTCAATAATCATTGAAACATTCGGAACACAGGTTCAATACATACCCCACATCCATTCTGGCACTGAATGCGACGACATTCTGGATCTACTAGAAGCCCCATACCACAACCCGGTTGTGGACAGAGCACTCCACCATTCTTCAACACAAACTCCTCCGTGGCAAATCTTTGATACCGATCGTACTGCTCTTTGTTCAGCAGCTTAAAGTGGTGCACATCCTCGATGAAGGAAGCTTCACATCCAGCCGGACATTGTAGCGTGTAACCACCGGTAGGATGCTCCACGAACTGGCGCTCAAGCAACCGGGTTACACAGTACTGGCGAAAGCAATCCAAACAAGACACGTGCCCAGCCACACACGGGAAAACTAAAATCGTTTCACTGACGAAATGGAATGCGAATGGATTAAAATGACATTCTAAAATGATCGTAGCAACTCGATCAATTACCTCACATCAGTACAGGCGATGCAAGGGATGCTTTTGTGGTTCGTTTTGATCAGATTCAGTGGGGCCGCAAAATCTTTCTCCCCACCAGACGAATGTTCGGCACACTTGAAGTAGAACTCCGTGAATGGTGGTTCACCTTCATCGTTTTCCTGCAATACATTGAACGCAGTTAGTTTGATCGCGAATCGTTTCCAACGTTACAATGTTTCACTCACCACGCAAGGAACTTCGTAGTTTTCGCAATGGCCAGTAATTCGCTTCCTTTTCAATACATCGTCCCAACAGGTAGGGTCTCGGTGAACGGTGAATGCACCACTGCCACAAATGCCACACCGTACGCGTAGCTTCCCGGTGCAGACCTTCTCACACTGGGAACAGTACACGAAGAAATGTGCCCTCGTTCGTACTGCTGCTGCGGGACCATTCCGTTCATCTAACGCCGTCAGCTCGGACATTGTCTCGGACAGTGGCTTGTTCTGTTGCTCATCAGGCGATGGTTCCTCCGCAATGGTTCCATTGAGCGTTGTTTTTGTCGTTTTTCTCTGCAATGCCGAGATGGGTCGACTTTTCACGACGTGTATGATTGATTGCTGGCCTAGGTCACATTCCTGTGCGATCGAATTGGACAGTAAATACGTGATGTAACAGAGAGAAATTCTACCATTCCCCACAATAACACTACGACACACTTACACTAATTGTCGTCGTATCGGAAAGCTCTCGGCCGGCAAATATGATTTTAAGCTCTTGCGGTTCAAGTCCGAGNAGCGTTGTTTTTGTCGTTTTTCTCTGCAATGCCGAGATGGGTCGACTTTTCACGACGTGTATGATTGATTGCTGGCCTAGGTCACATTCCTGTGCGATCGAATTGGACAGTAAATACGTGATGTAACAGAGAGAAATTCTACCATTCCCCACAATAACACTACGACACACTTACACTAATTGTCGTCGTATCGGAAAGCTCTCGGCCGGCAAATATGATTTTAAGCTCTTGCGGTTCAAGTCCGAGCCGTGGTGCAACCATTTCCTTCACATCCTTTATTTCCATGTGCGGCTGCAGGTCGACGGACAGCGTACTGCCGGTATTTGTCTTCACGTACACGCTCAGCGAGTTGGAGAGCTTCTTTTTGCCGAAGGAAAATATCGCCAACATACTGCCGATCAGTTCTCGTATGAAACCGAACAAATCGAACATCGCCGCGCACGGGTCAGATGGACATTTGAAGCAAACGGCATGAATTAAGCTGTTTAAACAATCCCTCAAATTCCTTTGTATTTCGCACAGCACGTAATTTGCTTTGTTTTGTTATTGTTATGCACCGGAGCGCCGTGTGTCAAAAACAGCTGACCAAAAGGCCTTTTCATCGTTGAATAGCCCTTTAATTGCAGCACACGCACTGTGTAACATAAGTGGACATAATGCAGCTATTGCTAAAAAAAATAGAAAAAACGTCAGGTGGAATTTAGCATTTCTCTCTCTCGCTCTCTCTCTTTTTCTCTCTCTCTCTCTCTCTCTCTCTCTTCTCGAGTTCTTAAAAAATCCTCTGCATCTTCTTCGCGCGTATTTCCTTATGGGAGCACTTTTTCCCGCCACCGACCAACACAAATCGATATACACTTTCGCCTCGCATATCGCCGCATTCCGACAGAATGTACGAGACGAGACGTACGAGAAACCAAACGAATCGTACTCGCGAGAGTATACCACGTGGGTTGCGTACACTTCGCTCTCAGCATCAAGGCGCCGTTCCGACCATCAGCAGACGGCGCACATTTCCATGGTCTCTCATGGTGCTTTATTTACATCCATCAGTTCGTTTCAGTTCACCTTCTTCCGGCCGTCGTCTGCTACCAAACACCACCTGTATGCACCATTCGGTCAACGGAAGTGAAGGAATGCTGTTTGAAGCCAGAGAACTTGCCTTTTGTCGTGCCGAGAACGATCGATGATATGGGCTTGTATGTGGAATAAAAAAACAGACAAATGTGGGCACGCATCAGTTAAATATCTAGGCGAACAGTAATTTTTAATAGGTAGGACAGCCTATGTTTTGTTGGTTTGCAAAATGTTATAACAAAATACAGACACGTTTTGAGTAATATAAATATTGTCGAGTATGGTATATTTTTGTGAGGAAAGGAATTTCTTTTTTCATCAAACGTATATGCCTCGACAACGAGCAGAAGCAGAAAAATATACGTTTGCCTCGCCCATAAAATGTGAACGAAGAACAAAATAGAAAAAAAGGTGTTATATTCCAGTTTCTTGTTGTTGTTCCACATATGATAATGCTGCTACACTGATAACGATGGTGAAAATAATTAATCGCATCAAACCGTTCACGGCTCGCACATATCGTGACTGTGGTACGTTTGCGTCGGTCGCATGGGATCGAAATCAGAGCAATTATCAGCGAAGGATGATCTGGTTACCAATTATGTACATTTCTGTATGATGAAATTCGAGCAATTCGAGCATGAATGGTGGTATGTATACCTATGGAGAGGGTAGGTAGTTTTTAAACAATCGGTTAATGTTCACACATTACTTCCATCATTAATTGATGTCAGCTATTATTAACATAACTCAACTAAAAATGGCAAAAATGTATCTTAGACCACGATTCCATATGCTTACAAACAGGGAACAAATTTCCACCACGGCGCCAACTCAATCGGGTGTTGACCGTGAACATTTCACTCCTTCACACCATCCTTCCATGAACGTCTACAATCTTCACGATCATTTGTACACAATCATATACTGTAACCCCAATAATTGAAGATAAGTTCCACATCAACCCCAAAAACCATCGCCCAAAAGGCGTCAATTCGAAGGATAATGCGCGACAGGAAACTCGACCCACGTCCGAAAAGAGCAAAACAAAATCAAGAATGCGGCAAAAGCGCACAAGGAAGCGAACACACATCCCAAGGAATGTCCCCGGTTGATGTATACTGACGTATACGTCCGTAGCGAAATGGAAAAAGTGCACACACAGTTCGTACTGTCGTGGCGGGTTTTTTTTTTCATTGTGACCTTTTCGTTTCATGCGCTTTATCTATTTTTTGTCCCACCGTTCCTGATTGTGTGTGTGTGTGTGTGCAATTCGCGAAATGTGTCCGCGCTGACGAGCTGGTGGCGATAAATGTGTGTGAATGGTTGAGTGGAATGTGTGTACGAAACAGTATCGAAATATCGAACGATTTTCAACGATCCTGACCGGGCATGGATCGTTCTCGACTTACAATCGTAAAAGGACGTGAGGACAGAAATTCGAAACAAACCTCAACTATCGGATTGCACGGAGAGTGACTCGCAAGGCATTATTTTGGCCATGCGTCGAACATGTGGTGGTAAGGACATTGATTAATTTACTGCCATCGCTCGAGGGATGAGTTGATTGGAAACTGATTTCCGTTCTCTTACCCTTGCATGAGCACACGTACACACACACACACACACACACATGAATACACGGTATCAATCGTTTGGTAGCGTTTTGACCACAATCGGGTATGTCCTGGCGTTTGCTGATTCTTGTTAGCGTTTGGATTTCTTCTTTTTTTTGCAATTTCCAAAGCTGGTTAGCAAGAAACAAACTGGTGGAACTTGCCTGTTAGAGAAGCTTATTTTTCCCCGGAAAAGTTTTGTTAATTTTGACCGAATATGAAAAATATTGCTCGAATGTTTGATATTAAGAAACGAAACCTTTTCTTTAAAAACAGACACTAGACATCTTCACTTTCATTATGACGAAAACGTACTGGACGAGACTGGACGGGAAATAGTGGAACGCTTAGTCGGATTTGAAACGAAGCCGCACCCTTTCTTTCTATTTCCAAAACGTATTCGCAAACGTTGTATGCGCACAAAATCCAGCGAATTTCGCTTAACCACACGATTGACCTTGAACTTGACGTCACTATACTCACCGAAACGTGGTTAGACTTGAGCGCGCCGTCTACCCTCCGATTCGATTACTGAGACCACGTGCTTTCGCGGTGTTGCCGTGTTGACTGTTTTCTTATCACTCGCTTTGCGCAATCCGATTTTGGTGATCATGTATGCAAACTTTCGCTTCCCGTTGGCTGCTATTTATCTTCCACCATGAGAAGTAGCACAGCTGGTTTTCCTGGTCAGCTGTGTTTACCGATTTCTTCGAGGCTGTAACTCGTTCACATGGTTAAAGTACACATTGTCAATTCAATAGCAAGCTGTATATTCCACCGGAAATAGGCTTGATCCTGGCACCGTGTTCAATCCGGTCATCAATTGGAAGCGGCAAGTTTTCATAAACTCCGGGACCCAATGGACGTCCCGCTGCTATAAATAAACGCTTCGTTTTGTCTATAGCTACCGGACAAGATCTTTTGTAACACGCTAAATTCCGAAGTATTCCCTGTCGTGCGGAGAGCTTCCAGATTGATCGGCATGTACAAGAATTTGTGAATGCATATTTGCGGACTATTGGCATAGTTTTATTGACGATAGAAGTCAAGATAATGTCATTCATACGGACATTTGATTACGGACAGCTGCATTTGATAGGGTTTCACATCACAAGCAGAATGCACAGGCTCAATGTGATAATAGAATGGATATGTTCATATGTCCCGTTCATATCGTTCATATTCGGTACGAATGAACGGCTTCCAATCTCGTACCATCCTGCCGTCCTCCGGCAGACATTTACTCTATGTTACTTTTCTTCTACGCTACAGATTGCAAAACTATTTCGTGCGACTAGGTGTTCGGAAGATCAAGCCATTCTCCCAGAATGCGCTTGAGATGTTCAATTCCACGTGTAGACGTAACGCGCTGNATAGCGTTTCACATCACAAGCTGTATGCACTGGCTCAATGTGATAATAGAATGGATATGTTCATATGTCCCGTTCATATCGTTCATATTCGGTACGAATGAACGGCTTCCAATCTCGTACCATCCTGCCGTCCTCCGGCAGACATTTACTCTATGTTACTTTTCTTCTACGCTACAGATTGCAAAACTATTTCGTGCGACTAGGTGTTCGGAAGATCAAGCCATTCTCCCAGAATGCGCTTGAGATGTTCAATTCCACGTGTAGACGTAACGCGCTGACACTCAGTCCCGTTCAGCCGCGTTTGTACTTTTTAAGCGCTGAAAACGGCTTCTGTTCGTTTAATAAAATTCATTCTTACTTTGGCGCATGCTCAGTGATGCAATTTCCCCAAAAGTACCGTTTATTTTACTAATTAATTCGAGACAAAAATGAACGAGGTCAAATTGTACCCTAAACTACTAGATTTAAAGATTATTTAACCAAATTTGCTAGGTGTTTCGTAGTCGTTGAGTAATGAGGTCGACCGAGACAGTATCAAGTTGTTAATTGAAAGAAAGATAATGCAGTATCGCTGGTGATAGGCGAAACTTCAATCGTTTGATTGATTTGTGTCCGTCCAACTATTCACAAACAGTGCCCTGCCAACAAAGTGTGTACCATTCATTCGATTTTAGCATGCCGACGGGTTTACTCTTTCAGCTAAAAAGTTGTCGTTCTCCCTCATTGTCGTGTTCGTTCTGAAACCGATCTTTCTTTTGTTTTTTTGCATTTCTACATTGTCTCTTCTTTCGCGATCCATCAAGCATGATCAAGCCAAATTCTGTGTGACACATCGAGAGGAAGTTGAAAGTGAAAAGATAACACCGTGCATTGCGTGAGGTAAAAAATTTTGTGGCAGTGATTTTTTTATGAAATTGGGCGATCATTACCAAAAATTGGTAAGCAACGCATCATGCAGACTTTGTTTACTAAGTGGTGTGTAAATTTCCGATCGAAATGTTTCTTTCACTCGTTGAAAATAGCCCGCTGAACCCGCTGGCCTTTCTCGAAGCTTTCCAGCTCTGCTATGCTACAACATCAGATGCAAAACCAACCGGGACAACACATCCGTGGATAGTCAACGATGTACGATATCATGTTAACAAAACGATTAAGTGCATCTGTGTAGTGTGATGTGTTGTGAATAAATGGTAAAAAGTATTTTTATGTTCTAATTTGTTCTTAACGATATGGCATCCGAAAAAAAAGCCGTGAACATTGCGACGCGAAGGTGTAAATGGGCGTGACAACCATTTTTTGTTAATTATCGTCCAATTTCATATACAAAATCACTGCCACAAAACTGTCTCACTTCACGCAACACACGATGTTTACTTTTCACTTTCCCCTTCATCTTGATGTGTCACACAGTATTTGTCTTATACTTTGGTTTCGGAAGAATTTGGCTTGATCAATATGGATCGCGAAAGAAGAGAGAATGTAGAAATGCAAAAAAAAAACGATCGGTTTCAGAATGAACACGACAATGAGGGAGAACGACAACTTTTTTACCGTAGGATTAAACCAGTCGGCATGCTAAAATCGAGAAATTTGTTGCTGGCAGGGCAGGGCAGCACATTGATTTGACCACCATGGTTCCACCTTCTGCACGGAGTAGGCAGCAGCATGTTGATATTGCACGGAATGTGTATGTACGGAATCAAATTAATCGTTCTTGGAATTTTTTCAGACACTTGAACGTGCGCTGGAACCACTAATAATAAGTAAAGCAGAAGTAGTGACCTCCTTGATTCGCGCACCTGTTACGCTCACGCATGACTTATCAGCCTATCTGGAGGCTATGATTTCCTTATCGCCTCAAAGTTTTTAAGGTCCCGTATAACATACCCCGATAACATTATTCATCAGTAGGAATCTACTTGAGTCCCAATTCATTTCGATGGATTTGCCATATTCTTGTAAGCTGTTTATTTACCTCAATTAATGTATGTTACTTATTTTTACTTAAGTTTATTTCCCACTTGCATGATAAAGATAAGATTTTTTGTTGTTGCGATTTTTATTTTACACCATCAGGTACAGGCGATTGCCGGCTTATTTTATAACTGAATGAGAGGAATGACAGCATTTGCTTGATCGATATCATACTTGCTGTCTCCCGTTTCCTGTTTGGCTGATCTATTTTTTCCCTAAGAAGAGCATCGCATTAACGTTTGTATTTGAAAAAATGGACTATTTTTGGTTGGCGATAAAAAATCAACTAAGGCAGACAATTGTTTTTGATAAATTTCCCCTGAAAGGTAATTATTTAAGCCTTCTTGCAAAACAAAATTACGACGACAACATGCAAGTTTTTGAGCTCTTTCTTCGCTTTTTCTGACGATTCCTCCTAAGTTTTTGTAATAAAATGGTTGGAGTAGGACTTACATCGTATCACATGCATTATTCAGTCGCTCCGGTATATTCCAACGATCTTTGCGAGTAGTAGGACGACGCTAGACCTAGCCAAAACATGGTGTCTTCGTCTTTATGATATTTCTTCATGAACGAAGCAACTTCTGGTCGGTTGCAATGACCTCCCACGGCCAAGCGCACGCAGCGGTGTAGCCTTTTTCCCTCAATCTTTCTCGTCAGCTTCCTTTGGAGCTTCTTATCGTTCAGAACGGTCGGCCGTCCGGAACTGAGTTTTCTTTAAATGCTCTGATAGTTATCGTATATTGCCAATATGCATAACTTATACATACCAGAACAAGCGTATCCAGCGTAAACAAAGTGCCGCACGATGTCCGTTTTCCATTTCAATCTTTAAACGCGGACGTTTCTGAATGGAATAGCTTTACTTTTTTGGCCATTGTCGCTAGTGTTGAACTGATACCCGTTAAATTTTGGCTGCTTACTCATTAGATAAAATAATTGATGCTGCATAGGTCGGTTTGTCAGTACGGGTGAAGGTAAACCCATGTAGGTAAATCGTCAATGTTTGTCCATATTTTTAATGCAAACGTTAGAATTCGCTTTCAACTTGACACATTAAGCAACGTCTAGCAAGACATTACCCTACCCTCGTCCCGGACAGCCGGACCTCGAATACTCCACCGACAGAGAAGCAAACCCTTTCGGCATTTCGAATCTACGACCGAGCTAGGTATCAAGGCCATCCGATGTGTTGCTGGTCGTATGTCGACAAGCGTCACAGTTTCTCATACTCTCTAGCCGCTGTACGTCGGGGCACGATTTGCAGCAGACAGCGCCGTTAACGTCTGTTCTCTTTTGCGCTGCACATTTCGGCGGCAACCGTTCTGTACCGTACGGAGCCAAACTCCCCCCCCCCCCCCCCGCCTCCTGACGACTTATTTTTTGGTTCCGTTTTTACTGCCTTACTGCCCGTAGCAACACACGGCCACAGACGCGCGCCGGCAACGATACGCGCACTGTGTGACGTCATAATTTAGTCAATGAACCTTACATATATCAACAAAGCCGAATGCATCGAAGGCGTACGACCACGTGCTACACACCACGGTCAGTGACCCCACATATGATCTGCAAAGAGAGATCGCTGATCTCTGATCAGCTGTCTTTATAACATGCTTCCTAAATTTGAGAGTTATTGGATCTCCTACTCCAGTGCATCAGTCAGTTGCGGTTCCGACGTGGAATTTTCAAGTTTACCGCCGCGCAGCTCCCGTACCTTTCGGTAGTGATGCTCGTAAATGCCGAAACCCCTTTACCGACACTCTACTCATGCTGTGGTGCGATCTTCACCACTACAGCCGTAATCTGGCGTCTAAAAAAATGCCGACGTTACGGGGCGACCCGGTGGTGTATTTAGCACACGCCACACCGCATGTTTGATGATTCATCGAATTGATTTTGAATCAGAACAACTGGTCAACCAATTTACCAGCACGATCGCGTCGTCTTCCTCCAGAGACACATACAGCAGCAATGGCGTAATGAGCCGGCTCCACATAATGAAATAGGCGCCCGGTTCCTGGCGTTCTTGTGGTTTTTATCGTGCACAGAAACGTTCAAACCCTACCAAATTGCTATTAGAGCGATATCTGCAACTTTACGCTAATGTTGCAATGTAAAATATATATTTCTAAAATCGATTTGCCGAATGTGACATTGCCAAAACTCCCATCATGACACCGTTTGCGAACTGTTTGTGTTGCGAAACGCGGCGCAAAACGCTTCTGGCATCGGGCAAAACCGGTTCACATGGTGGGATGAAGATGCAAGTATTCCAGGTTACCCGCAAATCACGTTTGTCCCGGTGGACAGTCAGAAGATGGAGACGGTAGACCTGCTGACTCGTCCAGATGGAAGGGACAGTACATTGACGGCCATGCAGGCGAAAGTGGCGCGTCTAACGAGTCAGGTAGCAAACCTGCTGGAATAGCGTCGCATAGCTAGGCGTGAACATGCGGAGACACGACATGAGCTGGAGTTGTACCGTAAGGGAATCTCCAGACCTGAGGAACGCAGAAGCAATCATGATCAAGTAAGTAGTCAAGGGCGATCAAAACCAAAAAGGTCATTCCGTAGTCACAGCAGTAGCAGGACAGGGAATCGGCTGCTAAGGCAAAAAGCCATCGTCCTAAAACGTACATGTTATGTTACCGACGGTGAGAAGCCAGAGACAGGACACTGTTTGACGTCGACGCAACCAACATGTACGAGTGGAGCGGCGAAGAGACGTCCCTATTACAGTTTAACTTAAAGAACAGTTTCATAAACTCTCGCTATTTATCAGTTCCATTATTCTGAAGCAGAGGTGTGTCGTCTATCAAGAAGACGTTAACAGCAGTATTAGGGTTAATGTGCTTGGTGACACACATTCAACGAAGGGGTGAAGAATTGGCACACCAAAGTCGTGAGCGCAACATTGCATCTCCTGGAATTACACGTCTCCCTATGGCTGGAGAGTGACCGCTGAGAGAACTACGGACGCGTTTCCTACAGCGTGCGCTACGTGCATTGGCGCTGGGTCATGATGGCGACGAAAAGTCGCCTACGGAAAGCATGCACACGCGAACAGATCACGCACGAACGAAAACGCGCGTATTTTTCGTGTTTCACGATGATCGCTTGAATCCCTTCTAGAACGTATTGCATTAATGGACAATAGTACTGGACCAACGCGTACACATACCAAAAGACCAACAATCGTTAGAATAAAAAAGCAAGAAGTTCCGCCACCATGCCGGTATTATCTAATTTTAGGTGATCGGGAAGATCGGAAGGGTATTCGTATACCATACCACTTCACATCGAACGATTAATTTTTCGATGTTGAAAGCGGCTTATGCGAACGAGGGTAAACTATGTTTTACTTATATTTTAGTATCGCGATCAGTTACACAAAACATGAATGAAACAACGAGCGAACCCCGTACCTCGACGGTACAGTTCCGTACCGAGAATTCTCTTTTTATCTCTTTCTAATTCGGATTCGTAAAATCCCCCCTGATCCCTCCTGTTTGGTTACTTCCTGCAGGGGTGCAAACAACGCACAATGGGAAATTTCAGTGATTGTAATTATACACCAAGACAGTATGATACAATTTAACTGTAGTTCGGTACCATACCAAATAAATGTACACTACGAGCGAACTCGTCATACTATCCTATTTTCACAGGTTTGATTGTGTGTTGGGTAGAGCGAGATAGCATTACTCGTTGGGTAGTTTGAAAAAGTTTTCCGTTGGTAATCATATGTTTTTGTTTTTAGAACTTATTTGAAGACCGTATTGAAAATTACATCTTGATTTCTATTGCTTTTTTACGGAGTTTCAACCACAAACAATTGTAAACAAACAATTGAAGAATATAGAGCAACTTGAGAAAGAATGTTTTTTTTTTTTTTTACATTTTCTCAGTGAATCCGCTGTACGTTATTGCACTTCAAGGACTGTTACTTTAACAACATTATTATGGGATCATTATGACACGACGATACTCTACGCCCCTTCTATAATCAAGTCAAAGTTTAAAATCTTCTTATTTTTTATGAGCATTTTACAACTTTTAGCATTTTTTTTTTATCAAATCAACTTCAAACTACAAACATACATTAGTTTAACAAGCTAAACTTTGCGACTCGCTAATTATCGGAATGGTGTGTAAATGCGGTCCACCAATGTAATGAGTTTGACACATCTGATATGGATTTAAAATCACAGTTGGTTTGGCGTTAATACAAAGATAACTTTTGGACTGTTATCTCGGCAAATGCCCATTGTGCAAAATGCTCAGAGTTCGCTTTCCTCTCTTTCTCTCTTTATTTCTCGCACTCGCGGTTACTTATTTCTCTCGCGATATCAGTGCTCAAGCACACCTCGTTGAGTGCAGGATTTTTGCGAAGCGCGACGACAGTTGCTTCCTAACAGCCGTGCAAGTAAAAGATGGAAAATGTCTGTAGTTGCGACCACTAACATAAACGGTCCGACCGGGCAAACGCGCATAGAAACAGGAATTGTGAACATGTCTACACGTGGAACATTCATCTAACCAAGCTACCGCTCAAGGAACGCTTGCACTAACACAATTACCAACCGTAAGTCACACGCTGACAGTGAACCAGTGAAAAACAGTGAACCCTCGCAAAAACCAACATCGTGGCTGTGTAAAACAAAGTGTAAAGTGAACAATAGATGGTATGCAAAACAAAAAATCGATCGCATGACACAAGTGTGGCGTGCGTGAAGTGCGTGCATAAAAACGCAACCACACCGCAGAAGAAAAAAAAACTGCATTTTGGTCAGCGTGCGCGCGAAAAACGCAAGTAAACGAAGGCAAAGAAAGGTTGTAGCGTGGTGTGAAAATTGATTTTCCTTCCTTATCAGTGGACGCGCCGGGGAAAGTTCGTGCAATCGTGCTCCCTTATTTTTCCATCTCACTTTCGGTCACTCACTCGTTCTCTCATGTTCTATTACGTTCCAATACAATCACAACACGGTTCCGCTGCAAAGTAGTGCGCGTGTTATGTTGTGAAGAAAAAAGTAAAAACCGCCACCGACAACAAAAAATGAAGCTACCCTGTTCGTTAGGCGGCTTCTTATTTCTATTTATTTTTACATTGAACACACTGGTAAACCACTGTACAACTACTAACTCTCTCTCTCTCTCTCTCTCTCACACACACACACACACTCACACGTTTGGTGATAAATGTTGCACACAAAAATATCTCGGACGATCTCGAACATCGCATCGAGTGATGAATGAAAAAAGTTCATACATTGCTCCCGTTGTACTACCACCTCACCATGCCATCACCATAATCGATAAACTTTGGACCGTGTCGGGATAAGGATAGACATTCCGTTTCGATTGCCACCCTGCCTTCGTTTGCGTCTGGGTCTGGTTTGCGCGAATGCCACACGTGAGAGTGCGAGAACTTCAGTTCCATGTCACTGTGTGCGTACGTGTACGTGCCCGTGTGTGTGTGCGTGTCCGTGTGTGTGACTGGGGAAAAGTTTTCGGTCACCCCGAACAAGGCGTCGGCATCCACATGGGAAGGTCAGTACGCGGCCAGTGGCTCTATCGTTCGTATTGACACAACTAACCCCGGGGAGCTGGGAACAGTTGCGTCGGAGAAAAAGTGAACCCCAATACAGCAACGGAAAATCGGAATCGGAACGGAATGATTAAACTTACGGTTGTTGTGTGTGATAACTTCTTCCAAGCATATGTTTCAACTCGTGTGAAATACTGCGTCTATATAATGGTTAGGTTATGGTTTTACATTATTTGTACAATGATTTGTTGCATTACACAAGTATAAACTCATCCATGGTGTTGACCTTATCAACCAGTGTCCTTGTGCCCTTGTGAGTGAGAAATCAACCATTATGCTTAAAGTATGCGGTATTGCTTTCTGTTTTACCATCATTAAGCACGTGCTATTCGCGAACCACAAGGCACAAGGAACACTTCATATAGGATGAAGAGAGAGAGAGAGAGAGAAAGAGAGAACTTAAGATAAAAGAAAGAGTTTATCAGTGAAATTGTGTACTTAGATAGTGTCAACAAAATGTGCACTTACAAGGCGAACTCAATACAAATGCAACTAAAGTAAGGGTGCAAATTGTAGGACAAATTTCTTCACCCAGTAACACTGCAAAACTAAAACATTTGTTAAACTAAAACATATTCTAACCGATCGTCGCTTCTTTTGTGGCTCAAACCAAAACAAAGTATTTGGGTGCGTGCTCTGATCAATCGGTAGTTCGCACACAACCGAATGGTCCGTCATCCCTTTTTAACTGCCTGAGGATGTTGTCGATGGTGCAGGCCACAAAAATGTGCCTAGTTCCATCGCGGGTTCGCACACTATGTACACGAGCATATCGAGAAAATGATCGAAAAAAAAAAAAGATGCAATCTATCATTTGATGCTTTATTTATTTTTATGATTTTCTCTTCGTTAGAATTCATTGCGAAGCAAAACTAAAACGGCTTCCCGCAAGTGTGTTTGCCGATAGGATTTAGCATGTGCAGTCAATCAAAGGTGTAGCGTGTGCTGATCGCGACGATCAACTGCTCAAGTGTAAGTGTTTGTAGTCAGCGCCCTGTAAGGTATAAGGTGCCTACCGAACTATCGGTAGGATCCACCGATCTGGGAAATTGTGCTACGATGTGATTGTGTTGTCTGTCCCGCAAATAAACAAGGCTGCCCCTCCAGGAAACCAGGAATATGTACGGTTACCGATTAACACTGCACTGCCCGCTACGACGCCCATCGGTTGATGCTGCCCGGATGCGCCGTTAAGGCGCGATTGCATCACATCGCCCGTCCGGGACCATTCCAGCTCCCATGCTGAATGGGGCATGCTGTTTCACAAACTGTCCACCATCACAAACACAGGCACGCACGCACGCACGCACGGAGCGACGGGTGGCAGCACTGTAATACACCCACCCTCCAGACCTCCCCCTTCCCTGCCCCTAGAACGATTATAAATAGTGCATAATTGGTTTAGAGCTTGGGCGATATAAGTGGGCGAAAATAGTGCCGCCGGCGCTTCCTTCCGGCTAAGGAACGCACCATCGAGCAAGCCGTTCGTGGTCGTCCTGGGCGCCCCGGTACAACAGTATGGATTGTTGCAGCAGTAGCAACTACGTGGACTACAGACATCATTCGATGAACGGCAACTTCTGCTATCCGTACACGCCCAACATGCTGCGCAGTGCGTCCCCGTACCCGTTGGCGAGCGCCGGCCGATACGGTACGGACTATCGATCTTCACCGCTCGGCTATCACCCTCACGGTGGGTACGATGGGTACGACAAGTACTACGGCAGCTACCATCATCCATCGGCGAGCTACCAGACCGGTTACTATGGTAACTATCCGTCGGCGTACCGTGACTATGGTAGCTACGGGCACTACTACCACCAGTCGCCATCACCGTACGCACGTGGCGGTAGCTCCAGTGGTGCTGCCCCATCCGGGTACGGTCCGTCGGGCACGGGCGGTGGCTACCACTACCCGGGACGCCATTATTCCGCTTCCTCCTCCGCACTGGCACATCCCTTCGGTTCTCGCGAATCGTCCTACTATCACGGCCAGCGCGAACACCAGCATCACCAGCAGCAGTATTCGAGCTTCGCCAACTACGGCCAACATCTAGCACCGTACCGTAATGGTGTCGGGCCCGGTGGTACACATGAGCATCCTGGTGGAAAATCGCATCACCATCCACAGCAGCCAGCGCATCAGCAACCGTATCCGCCACAGCAAACCTTCGCCGGAAGTCACAGCGAGCGGGGCGTGAACGGTGCGGGTGGGGGAAGTGATGGTGGCACCACCGCGACCATCAGCCATCCGTCCCCACCGTCGTCGGCGTTGTTCGGTGCGCAGCATAGCTATTCGTCGCCGAGCACCGATTACACGCTGCCGACATCGTCCTACAGCTCGGCTGATAGCCCACAGCACCCCCTACCGGAGGAGGGTGATACCCTAACGCCCACCGCAACACCCACTCCAGCGGCGGCATTACTCGGTGCAACAGGTATGTACAAAACGAGAGAATTTCACCAAACAGCGCGCTCTCACCGTGCGTGTTCACACAAAAAAGCTCTAGCTCTCTCTCTCTCCCTCTCTCCCTCTCTCTTTCTCACTCTCTCTCTCTCTCTCTCTCTCTTTCGCTCTCGCTTTAACGAACATTACCATCTCCTCGGTACGGCCATACTCACTCTTTGCACGCCGTGTAACTTGTAATCCTCTGCTTCTGTCATTTTGGGTAATGCCAAAAAAAAAAAACGATACAGCAACCCTTGATGTTAAACACACCACTACCAACGCAACGTGAACACACGCAGCGCGTTATCATGGTTACCGTTGACAACCGGCACGGTTGCTGATGTGTGTGTGTGTGTGTGTGCAGCGCATTCTTGTGCGCGGTCCGGCACAATGCTGGGCTGCTGCGATGGCAAAGACAACAATGCGTCTCCACCGCACTCGTGCAAAAAACTCCCCTTGCCCAGGCTCGGCAAGGCTTGCCAACGTTGCTGGTGTTGGTAAGCCCTGGGTAGCTACTAGCTAGCCCGTTGGATCCTATCACAAAATCGATAGCATTAACCCGACGACTCTGTCACCACCATTTCCGTGCCACCCTTTTCGCTCGCGTGCCCACCGAAAAACGAGAACACCAGCTAGTAAATAAGCGAAGTCACCACTGTTTCGCACACAGCAGTGCTTCGTGTGAATAAATGATCCTGTGTACACTACCGCCACTACTACCATCACGTTCGTTCGAGCTAAATAAAGCGGAGAGGCTTGGCTTGACGTGGTCCCGTCGGTCTGTCGCGGCAACCAACCATTCTCTGTGTGTGCGTGTACGCGCGTGTGTGTATTTCACGTGTGACGTTCCGCAGGCAGGCAGCAAGTGCAAGCATCTTGGAGCCATTGGACAACCAGCGAACGAAAGGGGCGAGAGGGCTATTTTTGTTTGTTGCTCAACGCCTCCACTAGCGGGAAACTGACGCTTAACGCTGCTGGACAGCGAACTGAGCGACCGCAACCCTGGGACTTTTTTCGCGCAGAAAAAGGAAAAAAATCAATAGCAACACGGCCCCACACCAATATGCCCGGGAAACCGACGACGGTGGCGAGCATTTGATGCTTTTGGGTGTGAGAGTGTTTTTTTTTTTGTTTTCCTTCTTCTGCTACCTCTACCTCTGCCCTTCACACTACTCTCGTCGGTCGGTCGGTCGGTTCGTTCGTACGCAAGCTGGTGAAAATTTGCCAACAAGAGCGTTTTGGGCAGAGAAGCCTTACAGCCTTAGAGAACACCGCCAATGGGACAATGTTTCCTACAATTAGATTATCATACGCAGTTGGAACATTGTTTGCACAAGAAAGCACACTAGCAGGGAACAAATCGATCACATACCGGTGCGGTTTGATACCGTTCAAAACGCAATAGGTTTGCCATTCCGGTGCACAAAACATTGGGCAACTGAGTTAATATGAGCCATTCGGTGATCCTACTTACTTCTTGCAAGGTTATCTTGGGTTCTTTTTGTTTTGGCATCACAACTTGTGACGAGCTTGGCCTGTCGCCTTTGGCTATCATTGTCATTATTTACCAGCAGCTGAATTCTGGTTACGAAGGACGGCTTTGGATGAGACTTTGGTCCTAGTGTTGTGTGAAAACCAAGATTATCACATTCTTATTCAATATATAATATAAATTTTGAAATTATTACTTATTTGAGAACATTAATGAACATCCAGCTAACGTTCAGTTGTAGTTTTTATTAATGCTTTAAAATGATGGCACTTCATTTGTTAGTTTGTTTCCAAAATTGCATAATTGAACGTTGAGTTTTTTTCATTATCTTTAGAACAACCAGACCGTAACCCTTACTTTAAGTTTATCAAATATGCATTATGTAGAAGACTATTTGAAAATACATTTTCATTATATTTTACTCTTCTGTAATTTTTGGGTTTCTTTAATGTTTAAAGAGCTTGGCAGCTATAAATATAGAATATCTCTCTAGATATTTTAGATAACACTGTATTCTTGCCGTATCAAACCCAGAGCGATCAAGTTATAATTAGCGATCATCTTTTCTTTCGAAGGCGATCAAACTTTTTATTCGTTTTCATCCTTTTTTTTATTTTTTGACTAAAAGAAAAGAAAAACATAACAATTCAGTTTGTGGTCGGCGAACACAATCGACACCAAAGCCAAATATAAACACGCATCAAATCATGTTCTACATATGGTAGGATCAGAAGCATATCATGCATTACAAACTACTTCCCATTAGTCAAATCACCATTGAGGGATGCTACCGATTCGAGAAAAATCGGGTGAAGAAATGATTGAATACATAACGTGCAGCATATGAGATTCAGTTGAAGGATCTGTAATTTTCCATCCACAACATGCTCGATCACATGTTGTCGGAACTATTTGGACAATAGTGAAAGAGCAATTTGTACCTCAACCCATTCGAACTGAGTACCAGTCAATGCAGCACGTTTATGACCTCAAAAAACTATCGTTTTTTTTTGACAAGAACTATTAAATTTGTATGTAGAGCAAAAGATAAACTTTCTAATTGAAAATACTTGAAAAACAACAATTGAAATAGTTTTTTTTTTTCGCAAACAAATCAAGTAAAAATAACTATGGAAACGTATGTGTGCACCCAATAGAACCATAAATACTACTGCTTGGACATTTGGACATTATTGATTTCGTGATCTCTCTTTCTACCGAAAGTGATCAAGCAGGTTGGTTGAATTTTGTTGCTATAGACTCGTAGTGCTGTCAAATCTATTAATTCAACCCTAACCGTGAACTGTTGGCCCAAGAACGGGGCAATGGTTTAGAGGCATCCGTTTTCACATACAAAATTTCCACACCGAGTCTACACTCGTTTGGAAATATCCAAGACAGGAGGATCTACCGTTCAACATGATATAGACAGGCGAACAATGATTCTTTGGTGAAGTTCGCAAGTCTAAAAGTGTATTTACGATTCATCCATCGATTAGTTTTCTGCTGATCGATCGTTTAGTCATGATCGATCGCGCTCTATATGTTTGTTTCAATATTTGTTTTTCTTGCTATTGTTCTCATTGCTGGTGGTCATTTACCAAGCCGTATCTACCTCAATTTGTGCGGTGCTGTTGTCTATAAGATGGAAGGACACTGTTCCAAATCTTATTCTGGGACTCCTAACAAGACTTTGCATATTCAGCTACGTGTGGATAAGGCTGACAACAGTTAGCACAACACCTCCACATGACCTCCTGAGATTATACAGTCCCAAGAGAAAAAGTAATTGAAGAATAATAGTTTATAAAATTTTAATTGTCACACACGTTATAAAGTTGTCAATCTGAAATCGTCCACTAAGCAGTAGATTTGTTTGCCACCTAGAGCTATCGTCCTAACGTACGTGTGTGTCTTTTTTGCACCCCTTTCAAATCTCCATTACATTCGAATCGATACACTGTAGCAGTAGAGAGGAAACCTTCTCCAGCTTCTTTGCTGGAGTGCAGTGCTTTCTTTCCTTTTGCTGGTGACATCTTCTCATCACTGCACTATGTACAAGTGTGGCGAGTTCATCTTATATGCCTTCCCGCCCATAACCCACATGGGGACATACGTTCGCCAGGGGGCCACACAAAACCTGGCCGATAGAGATTCGGAAAAAGCCACGGGTGAAGGTTGCCCTATGTACTTGCGCGCCCACGCCGTGGCCCACGCAAGAAAAAAGAAAACCCCTCTACGGAAACCCTTTTTTCGCAACGGTGGACGAATGGGCGAATTTTCGCTAAATCTCCCTCTAGCTTCTCTTTCTCTCTTCCATCCCCCCGGTAAACCAGCTTTTCCATGAAAAAAAAAAACAGAAACGTCGAAACACTCCTTTTTGTGCTCTCTTTCATTAATAGGACTTCTTGTTGTTTCTTCTATTTTTTTTCATCCGCGTTCTTCTCTCTTTCTCTTTCCGGTGTCCGCTACTGGTGTTTCCCTTTGCTATGCCGTTGCTGTTTGCATCATCACAATCACCCGGATGGACGGACGCCCAACAGCAGCAGCAGCAGCAGCACCCGAGTACCCACACGGCACAAAGGACAACCGAATGCGAAAGCCCAAAGAGCGCAAACTGCACCGAGCGTACGGCGGTGGCAATGGCAATGGTAGTGACCGTGGTAGCCGTAACAGCAGCCCCACTGCAGCTGGAGCGAATGGGTTGAACGGGAGCAACGGTGCCGCTGCAGCGATAGGGATGAAATCACTGGATGCACTTACAGTAAGTATATACTGAGCACGTAAATGCTGCTGGAAGATGCAGATTGGTTGGCCCGGGGTGGGTAGTTTTTGTTTTGTTTTTCTTTTTCGGTAGTGTGTGTGTGTGTGTGTGCTTTTTTATTTCGCTACTTTTCACTTCGCCACCCAAAAACCCAAGCGAACGCTTGGGGTGGTGTTTGCGAACACAAAACTCCTTCGTCGAGCGGCTGAAAGAGAACGCTGTCAAATATTGATTTATTTTCAACAAGTCTGCCGAAGCACGCCGTTTCGTGCCTCGTCTGTTCTCCTGGGGGCCGCATACCTGGTGCCTAAAGTTGTTGTTTTGCAAGGGTGCACATTTTCGGACACCTAGAGAACAAGTGAATTGTGTTTATTACAATATTCGCACCAACAAAAAGTTTATTTTTAATCGACTAGCTCGTATTGTTACTGTAATGGTTTAACAATTCATTACTATCAACATTACTATAAAAATGGGAGAAAAGAAAATAGAAATAGAACAGAAATATATATATGTTATTTATCTTTACCGCGCAGTAAACTACATTCATCACGCCAACACATTTTTTTTTGTTTACATTTTTTTACGACCTAACACAATGGTCACGGACCAAATGCTCTGCGAACCGAATGATTAAGATATTAAGGGTGAATTGCCACCATCCAGTGTTTGCCCGCCATTCACCGCCCCAAATCTGCTCACTTCCTCACTAATAAGCGGCACGCTTTCCGTTTTCGATATTTCGTCGTTGATCGATATTCCCAACCGAGCGACACCTGATCGATTAAACGACAGCAATGAGTTTCCGTGGCACAAAACCTCACGGCGTTTCCAACCCGGTGAACGGTGAATGGCGCGCTTTGGAATTCCGTGGAACTTCCACCAAGCTCGCCCTCTCCGGACTCATTTGGCGAGGACTGCAGCGAATTGGGACTGGTCGGTGGTAGAAGCTATGCTGCAATCAAACCAAGGTAGCGAACCTGCTCTACGTGCGACTGCTTGGTTTCACCCGTGTGGAGCGTACCGTGGTAACCCTGTTCGCAGGGATCCAGGATATGCGCTGGTGGATGTGTTGCTCCTCCGAGTGGAATATCCCGTAAACCGGAAATGCATTTCCTATGTACTTCCAATACGCTGCCACACGAGCTTGTCCTTTCGTACCAACGAAAGTGAGCGAGAAAGAGAGAGAGAGAGAGAGAGAGAGAGAGAGAGAGAGAGAGAGAGAGAGAGAGAGAGAGAAAGGGCGAGAAGGAATGGGCGCGAAAGAAGAGAGAATACTTCAGCCGGCAAAGCTTCCATGGCAACGAGCCGCACCTACACCATCAAGTACCACGCACACACATACTGATACTCAGTCTCCCATACCAAAGCTACGAATGGCAGAAAGCGGGAAAATCCGTCCAACCTACACATATCTTCCCCATTCCTGCCTATGAACGTTTTCCCGTTATTATTTTTTTTGTTCTTTTTTTTTTGTTGTTTCCGCATTTTCCGCAACGATCGATCCGGTTTCCTTCCCCTTTTCGGATTTTGGTCCACGCTGCTGTTGTTGTCGAGGGACACGCAGTTGCCCGCTTCAACACAACACGGTCTGCCACTGCTACTTTTGGTGTATTTCGGATCGGATCGGCGAAACATTATCGATCCTGCGCAGTAAAAATGGGCCAAACCAGCATGCTTCCTTCCACACGGCTCACCGAGGATGGTCGGCGCGGCCGACAATAAGGACACTAACACACACGCCGAAGCCGAAGCTCGGGAAGTCGCGAAACGATGGTCCTTTTGCGTTTTGTTTGTTTTACCGCGCGAACCGATGTTGCGTTGGTGTGGTGTTGGTGGCATAACCCGCAGCGTATGTACATGAATCGGACAAACCTTGTGTAACTGGGGAAAACGTACATCGAGCTAGCACAGTAATCGTCTTCCAATCCACGAAGCATATCGGACCGGATCGATCCGGGCTGCAAGCAACTTCCTCAGCCAAGCTTTTTTCGTTTTCACCGGATCGATCGAGCAGACGTGCGTGCGTAGCTTTTTTTCGGCGTATTTCGTCCTGCCCACGTATGGGCAACACGGCCAGCCACTGCTTACATATGTGTCCCCCTGTTTGGTGGCCCTCCTACCTATCCGCGCCTCGTTTGCTGCATGCAATTCTCCGCAGTAGTGCGACGTTTTCATCCGTTCATTCGCGAACGCATAGGGAGTTCCTTCGAGTGAGTGAGTTGAACAGGCAGGACGTTTCATTAAAAAAGGAAGAAAGATGGACTTTTGTTAAGGCACACATTTTGTGTCGAAAATGTCACCCCGGGTAATATTCCTTTTATTTAACATAGTAATAACATGCATATCAACGGTTCATGTCGATAACATTCGTTCACATGTCTCTTATGCTCTTAAAAGCCAAAGGTCGTGAAGTGAATTACATCTAGATCGATCAACCATAGGCCACCACTTAAGCTATTCCTGCATGTGATGTATTGTTGGAGCCAAAACATGACCTAATAACCACTAGAAATAGATCATTCTCCATCCAGAATATCATTCCGGATTTTTCAAAGATTCTAGTAAAAGTTTCTAACTTTTAAAATCCCACTCTCTACCTATGCTTTTTCTTTTTATTCTTCTGGGGATTTACTGGGACATGCTTGTTATCTCTACTTTTGTAGACTTGTTTTTCCCAACCAACTATTTGCTATTCTTATAAAAGTTTTATACTTTTCTAGAACCTTTTCATGCCACAAATACCATTTTTTTGTTATTTCCGTATTAATTGTTGCTTTAAATGTATTAAAAATGTCATATTTTGAGTTTTTTATAAATACTCAGTTAAGAAAGAATACGGCTTGGTACGTTCTAACATAATAAAAATAAAGTTTAAAGAATCAAATTATGCAGCTAAATACAAACGTGCCAAACCAACTACAGTGCACGACTAGCCCTGCAACTCAAACGAGAACCGTCCGTTTGAAAAGGTTCGTGCTACGAAACATACCAAACCAAAGAAAAATGATACACGAGAGTGTAGCGTCGTCCGCGACAGTATTCTCCTGCAACATAGCTCCATGCGTTACGACGTGGTGCACTCACTCTCTCGCGTTGATACAATTCACCCCTGCTCGGTAACCCATAATACCGCGGTATTCATGAACTTGTGTTGCATGTGTAAGACACTTGTTGCTCCGTTCGTGCGGACGCACGCCAGGAGAGTTGAACGCTAGGTAAAGAAGTAAATATGTATAATATCGTCTGTACCAACATGCGACGCGATCGATGCGTTGCTACTGTTTACGTAAAGGTTGTTTACGTTGCGATTAAAGGTATGTTTTATATGCAAGGCTAGATAAGGTCATACTTTTGGGGAGTTTCTTTTTATTTACTTTATTATTTATTTTATTTTATTTTTTTACTATCATATTTTTGTAGCTCCTTCTACTTTAGCGGCACGACAATCTACTGAGGTCTAGGCCTGCCATTTCCGGCTTTCCATTTTCCATTTCCGGTTCCTGTTGTGTGAAACCAGCGCCGTTACCAAATGTACCACCGGCCGACCCTAATTTTGTAGCTTATTTGTATAACAATAATTTCATTCGCTAAAAAAACAAATATGTAATAATTTTACTTCTTGTTGTAGAATTTGTGCTGGCCCGACGAAGATCAGTTCTCAGGACGTATGAGAAAATACTCAACTGCCAATGGAATGAAATCAAAAGATGGAAGCAACGGTAGAAAGGTGCGTCAATCATCGGTTTTCAATTGTGATATCTTTCAATGGTAGCATTACTAAAATTTTATTTATTTATTTTTATTTATTTATATTTGATTTTGACGGCTTCTTAGCCGTATTGTCAGCCGTACATAGACTGATTACAATACAATTACATACAATACTACTGACATACAATTTTTCACAAGGTATTTCCTCCTTGTATTTTGGCTTATCCCGAGCATGCTCGGTTGTGATGAAGTGTTTTGTGGTTGTTGTGAAACGGTTGCTATTGTTGTTATGGTTTATGATGTACTATTGAGTTATTCCTCTTCGGCTGAAATATGGCACAACGTTTAACATTTACTTAACATAAGATGGAAGGAGAGGAAAAGAAAGGATATAGATGGATAGGATTTAAAGGAGAAGACCGTTATCCCTGGCGAAGCGGAAAATAAGTCTCATATATGTGAGGTGATATATGTGAGCCAAAACATCCCAAATCGGTGTATCTGGTTGCCACACACCTTCGTCTGTGCCAGACTAATAGATGTGCACCCAGTGCGAAATGATTCGACATGAGTCGAGACATCATCCACATGAATGCACTATATACACAGAGTGCCCACCGAACCAAGGCCGCACTCGGGAAACTCGCGGAGAGACCGAGAAAAGGAACCTCCCAAGATCATCCACTTCCGACGATGCTCTGCCATCGAGACGGGAAAAGTTGCTGTGGAGAGCGAAGGAATTCTTGTGCTGAGATAGGTCGGTCGGTCGTGTTTTGGCCAGTGAGTCTGCCTTCTCATAGCTGGGAATTCCACAGTGAGAAGGGACCCATACTACTGATATTCTAAACGCCTTGTCGAACAGTGAACCGAGTAACTCAACAATTTTTATTACAAGAAAGTCTTGGCTCTTAATAGCCCTTGGAGTTTTCAGTGCTTCGATCGCGCTAAGGCTGTCTGTGAAAATGAAGTACTGGTCCGGGGGGCTCGCTGCTATCAACAATAGCGCGTAAAGAATTGCGGCCAGCTCAGCTGTAAACACAGTGCATGGCTGGCGCAACTTAAAGAAGACTTCGGTAGTCTCGCTAAAAACTCCGAAGCCAGTGCCCTCCTCAGAGGATGATCCATCAGTGTAATACTGGTTGATTTTGTCTAAATGGCCGTACCTGTTCACAAAAATGCCGGGTAGCACCCTCGGGCGAAGATCATGAGGTATGACCTTGACTTCCTCACACAACGAGGTATCTGTACTAACAATGGAACTGTAGCACTCAGGAAGGGCAGCACGGTTTACTGCTTGTGGGGCGCTAGGATGGACTTCTAGGGCAACAAAGTCATTATATATGTTAATGATTTTGCTCTTTGAACCTGTCTCTATTAGCGCTTTAAAATTTTCTATGATCAAGGGATTTGATACTGAAGAACGGACTAGAAGGCGAAGCGACAGCATTTCAAAACGTAGTCTTAGTGGCATCACTCCGGCCATCACTTCCAGGGACATGTTGTGCGTGGACTTCATGCTCCCTAGTGCGAGTCTAAGACTACGGTACTGTAATCTTTCCAGCTTGAGAATCAACGTATTGGATGCCCAATGGAAGCATATACTTCCATATTCCAATACGGATAATACCGTAGTCTTATACAGACGCAGGACATCTGTCGGGTGTGCTCCCCACCAGAAGCCTGTGACTGTCCTGAGAAAGTTGATTCTTTTCGAGCACTTTTTAATTAAATGGTGTATATGGGTGCTCCAGTTTAGTCTCGAGTTGAACCAAACACCAAGGTATCGAAAATTGTCGGTGNGGTTTTTTAAATTTCCTTGCTTGGTGGGAGCCCCTTGTTTGGGCTTCAAGGGCGCACTTGTTTATGGTTGAAACAAGATTTTCGTATTCCTTTACAGGAGTTAAATACGTCGGCACAAGAGAAAGTGAAGCGGCTACTAATTCACCGTATCTTGTCCAGTTGATGTTCCTCGTTAAGTCACATTTAACGGGGGTTCCATCAACCGAACATCCTCCCTTAACATAAGAAATTTCTATCGGCAAGTGATCGCTGCCGATAGGGTCCTGAATCACCTTCCAAATAAAATCCAGGGCCATAGCTGATGGACATAGAGACAAGTCCAGTGCACTTTCCCTGCTTTTTGGCGTCGACATCCTAGTTGCCTCTCCTGAGTTGAGTATTGAAAACTTATGCCTGTCGCAGAAATCTCGGATAATGGTGGCGCGGATATCATCCTTATCGCTTCCCCATTCGACTCCATGGGAGTTAAAATCTCCCAGGATTAAAAGCAGTCCAGGCACGACCATTGCTAAATTTCCAAGATCCTCTTTGAACTTTTCAATTTTGTCTTTTTCATTGTTGGCTATCGGTGGGATATAAACCGACGCAATAGTCACGTGAAGATCGCCTATTTTGGCCTGTATTGCGACAGTTTCCATAAGTTCTTGTCCTGGGGTTGGTATTCTGGAAAAGCTGTGACTCTTTCTTATACCAATTAATACCCCCCCCCCCTCCACCCCTGGAGATTCGATCTTCACGGATTATGTTATTTCCCGGGAAGGTTAATGTAATGTCATCCGATAGCCAAGTTTCACAGAGGGCGAACACTTCACAGTTGTGTTCGCCAACTAGCGCTTTAAAAGAATCCAGTTTTCCAAGCAAACTTCTACAGTTCCACTGTATGATGGTAGCCATGAGGAAGAGTTAGTCGTCCAAACGGACCATCATACTAAGGCACGGCCATTGGACCAGCCACTGTTTAATCATCCCCTTCAGGTAAGGAAGGGCCCAAGTAGCGATCAGTCGCAATGGTTGCGGCAGGTTTAGGGTCATGAGGAGGGACTCCAGGATCTCGAAAATGGATGAAACAGGGGAACTCTGGAAGCTCCTAGGCTCTGTAAGGAAGGTTAGGCTTTCCCGAGGAGCATCGGACCGAGGAGATAACTTCTTCTTGAGATTCCTTAGTAGTGGTGGAGAAGAAGAGGAAAGAGCAGCGTCCCGCGTGGAATTAACGGGGGCGGGATTTTTTTTCTCGTGACGCTGTGGTGCCAAAGGATTTTTTCTTGCTTTAAGAACCTTTTTTTTTACTTCCTTCCTTCCTTTTTTACAACTTTATCGGGTTCTTTGACGGTCTGATGGCCACCTGTTGCAGTGCAGCCGGGGTAGAAACATTGTTTCCACCCTCTTCTGCCTCAAAAGGGTTAGAAACATTTGCCAACATGTCCGTTTGGTCAATGTCTTCGCGTGCTCCTTTTGAAGCTTTCGGTACACGGAACACTGCACTACCTCATGCCAATCGTCACGGCAGTGCGAACACTTCTGATTCGATGGTTTGCACTCCTCGGTGGTGTATGCCCCTTTGCACTTTCCGCAGCACATTTTGCGAGTTCAAAACGGTTCGGCATCACCGATACGGCTGCACTTTGAGCAGGTGCCGACCTTAAGCACATATGGTCGTTCGATGGGTATCCGAAAGCCTTCAATAATGAGGGCCTGCGGAAGTACCGTACTCTTAAACGTAATTCGGACTGAGGAGGTCGGGGCGAAACACTTTTCAGATCAGTCAAGCTTGTAAAGCTTTTTCGCTTCCAGCACCTTCACTTTGGGCTTATCAGGGGAAGAAAAAGCACCCAGTCCCAATTTTACCAGATCCTCCTCAGGGTAAATAAAATTCCCAATTACACCGGAAATCTCAACCAAATTACCAGGAGTAAGAACGGTATAGTGCTCCGTATAGTCCAGATCAGCCCCGATGACGTTGGCTTGTGGCCCAGTTGTTAGCCACTGACCCGACCAGAACAATACTCCGGCTTTTTTAGCTTTTTTGTTTTGTTTTTATTTTAGAAATATGTACAAATACGCTCCGTACAAATATGCTGCGCTAAAAATTCCTCCGCTTCGTTGGCCGGTCGGGATCAAAAAGGAAACTCCTTATCAGTGACACCTCCTGCACGTCACTATTCGGGTCTCGGCCGAAAGCGTCCAAAATAGCGTCATTTGCGGGGAGCTAGCGCAACTTAAACTCTAGCGTACTAGCGTTCTTAGAACGATCGCGCCGTCACAAGGTGACACCGGTCTTTTGCGGTTACTCTGATCTTGGTTGAACGCATTCAATACACCTCGGCAACACCCAAATATTTTCTAAAGATCGATGATATAGCGATCGATCTGACGTCGAGCTGTTAGGCTTGCGGCCTAAAAAATACATTCGGCCTACCTTCCCAGGACTCGGGGTAGGCACGTACTCTTTGAACAGGATTTTCTGCACAGCTATTTTGAGGTTCCTTCGAAGGCTCTTCCACCGCCATTCCTTTTTTGGCGGATGGCGCTAAACGTGGTCGCCCTGGTTTATGATTCGCGCAGGGCTCAATCTCCTTTTCGGAGTCTGAACACTCCTGCTCCACCGCCATGGTAGAGCTGGACAGATAGGCAACGGTCAGGAAAGGAAAGGATATAGCAACTTCCCGTTACTTACGTTAGACGACACACACACGAACGATGCTACACACTAAGCGCTAAACAAACTGATCGATGCGAAGCGTTGCTATCGGAGTCTGGAGGCAGACAGATGAATTTTTAACTGAATAATTTTTATCTTATGCAGCAATACGGCCAGGCCGTTCTTTATGAATAAAAAAAAAAAAAAAAATTTTTATCTTATGCCCTACGAAATAAACTGTATTTGACGATTCGTTCAACAACCACTTTTGAACTAATACAAATATTGATTGTAGAGCTGATTGGTAACAATAACTAAAAACTGAACAATAATTCATAATACACTCCGTAACGTTACTAAACGACACCTCGCCTTAAAAACAAGCTAAAGAGAAAGAAGAAAGTGATGTTCTATAAAATTAGAGAGAATCACGAAAAACCTGTTCGGTTTGATATTTTCATAGTTTTGCGTAAAGTAATGAGACACACTTCGGACATAGTTTTCAATACTTATATTCGTTTTTCAAATTATGTTAAAAATCGAAAGTAGCTTAAACGCATCTTAAATCATGTAAAAACATTTTTTACACATTTTTTACAGACCTTAAAAGAGGATTTGGGAGATCTTGAAATGAAAATATGAGAGTTCCGATCCAAAATTTTATATATCTTTATTTTTAATATTTTTTAGTCGTACGCATTGGTCCTATAATACTGTCCTATAACGCTGTTTCTATACCATACGAACAGCATGTGCAAAAGAAACATAAACGTAAAAAATTGGTAACTGTAGGATGTAGATCGCTTCCGAGCGCAGCGCGAATATCTAAATTGAAAGATAAAAAGTTACTAAAAATCAACCATAAAAAAGGATCCAAGAGAATATTAAATGTGAAATAAAAAAAAACTATGTGTCTTATAGCTATGTTACGGAATGTATAAAAATTAAAAAAAAACCTGCAAGCGTTTAAGATCGAGATTTATTGCCGAGTGATCGAAGTCTAAGGCAGCTAAATTTAGAAATAAAAATAAAATAAAAACTTGTATAATTTGTATAATTGTACGAGCAAACCCCTTTTTTCCAATGTATAAAATTGCACCACGAAGGTACCAAATCACTGACAATATTTTCACTTCCTTCTGCAGGAAAGCAACGAATTGGAATCGGCCACCGTAGCGTCATCCCCCAGCCGTAGTGCGGGTGCTGCTAGACGCACGAAAAAACCGACACCGGCCGGCAGGCAGACGAAGGAAACGAAATTAGCCGCCGAAAGCAGGGACAAGCAAACAAATCGGGCAACACCGACAACACCGACGGTAGAGAACAAAGTATGTGCGGCGGAAATCAGCAGTGCTTTCTATTTATAAGCACGTATTGATTTTGATGTCCAAAAAGCCATCCTGCACTACCGTAACCCTTCGGTCACGCCATTGGTGTCGGCCAAAACAAAAAACATGTTTGCGAAAAGAGCTCGTGCCGTGATTAATCAGTGTGGGGTTTTCTGTTTTCTTCTCACATTTTAGAACATTACACCACTGCCGGGCTTCCAGCAAGCATTCGGCTCGACGGAAATTGGCAAGTTCTCGGAAGTGTTTTTCAACAGTAGTCCAACGTCCGCAAACCATAGTCCACCACCGCACCATCACCACCCTCACCACCATAACCACCATCATCATGCGTTACAGCTCCAGGAGCATCAACAGCCCAGAAGCCAACAGTCCGAGCAAGTCGCAGTGCCTGCCCAGTCGCAGGGCACGATGCAGCAGCTGGTGATGGAAACGCTCAATGCGTACGAATCCGATGTGGATACGCTTAGCCCATCCCAGCCGTGGGAATCGAATGGTGCCGGTGTTGGCGTTGGTGAGGCGTACGAAAATGGTGGACCGACGGGCAACGGGTACAATCTGCAGATCGGTACATCCTTCCATCCGTCGTACTACGAATCGTCGTCCTATTCCGACCATGGTGTCGATTCGCCGCTGGGCAACTATTTTAGCGAAATGACATGCAACGAGTTTGTGAACTAGGGAAATCGATTACCGAAAATATCCTTTGCTGGCTGCGTGCCGGAACAGGATGGGAGAATATGCGGAACAGGATGGAATCCAGTCTCAGCACACAAAATCAATCAAAAACTGGGTTTAAGGCCAAAGGCAAATTAACTGAAGGTGAATTGAGCGCGAAAGAGGGTGTAACATTTCCAAGCATATTCCTTTGGTGTGTTTACCTCCGAGTTTACCGCCAAGCGTGGAATAGGGTGACACATACGCAAAGGATCGCCCTTCGAATGTTATCGATTACTTAAGATATAGAGAAAAGAAGAAAACACACTGAAAAACTGCAGAGTGAAATGATGCCAAGCCAAAGTTAGTTAAAATTCAATTGCGTAAGTTCATATACTGTAAAGCCGGACAGACGCAGTCAGTCAGACAGTCGTACGTGTTTTGTACATAGGAGTATCCCGAACAGTCATTCCGTAGTTATTTTAACGTTACGCGCTAAGCTTCTAGGGCATATATATATATATATATATGTTGGTTTTGTCCGAAGACTCAACAGCACCAGACAACGGTGTGGAACCATTTGGCAAAAGAAAAGGGCAAAGCAGGTTATAAAAACAAACCAACAAACTCCTCCATCCCTCTTATACCTGCAGCGGTACATAAGCAAACATATGCTGGTCTCTCTCAGACGATCATACAACACATCGATCATCCAACAAATAGAAACACGAGAAAGAGCGGATCGCATGCCGCTCCGTTGCGACAGGTGCAAGAAAATGTACAAGCGAATGAATCATCCAACCATAGCGTAGAGAGGTGCGAGCATGAGAGCATGCCCGCTGATGCAAAGTCGCCCTCTAATTTTTTAACCAAATAACAACAGTAACTGGTGGGAAGAAAAGCGAGATTTCATGATCAAACGCTCGATTCGAGAAAAGCTTCCCCAAAATCATGGTTAGGCGGTTTCGTTTACAAATCTCTTTTATAACAAATTTTAATTTTATAACAAAAATGGAATTAATTCATCACACTCAAGCGTAACGTTGTTGTTGGGGCGTGGTTTATTTCTCCTTGTTTCAGAAGAACAAATACGTCCGTATGGGACAATAACGTTGCGGTTACAACAATATGGCTCCTAACGAGGTGCTAGCTATGGCGGCCATCGCGCCGGTAAACGAAAGCACTTTCCCATCCAAAGAAAGAGCTTTTAAAAAGAACACTTTAATTCATTGGTACACCTTTTTGATTCTTATCGATAGATTACATCCCGTACGATGGTTAGCTTCTAACACGGAAGCTCCATTTACGGTCTGCTTCCGGTTTGTTGTTTTTGTTTCGTGTGCTCAGTCACGCCAACAACACGGGATCGCATCGGAACCCTGTCCAGGCCATGTTTCGAAAAATAAAAAAAAACACACACAAAATTAACAGACAAACAAAGAATCTGACGGTGCCTTACTAACAAAGTCAACTTACGTCTATACATACGTGCATAGAATGGATAGTATATATAGTTTAGTTCGCTTAGTTTTGCGCTTATCGTTTCTACCCGATGGAATGCATTCAATAATGTTTCGCACCAACCGTGTGTAGAACCGGTATGAAGGGAACGTCGTAACGATACACCCAAAACCAAAAACCCCGATTCTTACAAGGTTTAAATTTCTTCTTCCCATTCCGAGGACCTTCTTCCGATCGGTGGACGCATAGTCGATCGTATGCTTAAATGACACGATATACCAACAAAAAGATGAAGAAGAAAAAAAAAGAATGGAGATTTGTATACATTAGCAGATTTTTTGAACGTTTTAATCAAAGTACGGTGCCCTCTCGTTTTCCCGGTATAAGCGGACAGACGGGCAGAGAAACGTATCCCGGGTATACGTGGATGTACAAGTATGCATACAACGGAAAATCTCATTTTAGAAAGGTAGTAATTTAAATTAACGTTAAAGCAACAATCGCAGCAACGGTTTCGCAGGATCTCTACAACAGGTGATACAGGACGAGCTGAAATGGAGCGGAGACGCAGCGTACGCAATTGGACAAACGAAATTCGGCACTGTTATAGTCAATAAATATCACACCATTTTTTGGTTTTTGTTTTGTTTTATTATTTTATCTTGCGATCAGCTGTGCGGCATATGGAGGAGGTATGATCGTATATGATAAGCCGTAACAAACACGGCATCACAATGCATGTCCATGTGAAGGGTTCGCATTACATGTAAAAAGGGTAAATCAATTTCTTAAACATTAACAACTTAACATTCGATATAAAAACGACGAAAAAAAAGAGAGACGCGACAGCCGGGGCAACCACCAATGGTCATCTGCTCGAGATGGTAAACAAATTCAAACCCTTTTCACCAGCGTATAAAATTACATTGATAAATCAAATTTTCATAAACAAACAGAAAGACAAACCTAAGCTTGTATTAAACGAAAACGGAAGAAAACAAAAATGAAACGAAAAACGATACCAAATGTGCAAATTAACCCCACCAAGCAGGGGAATGTGCTGTTTACGAATGTGTGGTACAATTGTTTTTCTTTACTTTTACTTTTTGTTTTCTATGTGACCAAATCAAAATTAGTAACACACCATTTCGGTCGCTGGACAACTCCTGGTGCCCGCTAGCGCACCAATAAATTCAGCTAATTTTTACCAAAACGGAATGACACCTCCCCCCCCCCCACTATGGCCAGGCACAATTTTCATCGTGTGTGCATTTTTCTAAAAAAAATCTTGTTGAATGAGTTTAGAAAGGCAAATTCGAGGATGTGATTTTAAAAATTTACATTTTCATACATTAAACACGTAACGGCAAGTTCAAAACAACCAAACAACCACACATACAAACATAAATGCAAAAACAAAAAGTATCATAAGAAAGAGGCAGAAACAAAAACCATTCAATCAAAATCTAGATAATTGACGAGTTCAATAAATATTTTGTTGTGCAATACCTACTGACAGATCGCTGTTTCCATACAACTTTTTCACATGTCCGTAATGTTTTGTTTTGTTTTTGTATTTTGTTTTTTTTTTTGTGGAATCTGTGCACATTTACAGGTAAGACCCACACCCACCCCATGTCGACGCATGGCAGCAAAAATCACGGTACGCAGGAATATTTATTTATTTTATTTAATTATGACGGCTTAGCGCCTTATTGTGAACACCGCTTGTGTTGACGAAATACATAGACAATTATACAAGGCATTTCCTCCTTATTGATTGCTTTATCCCGGGCATACTCGGTAAAACCGGTGCGCAAGAATATTTATTTATATTTTATTACGACGCCTCAGCGCCGTATTGTCAACTATTGTGCACAGGAATATATATTGTTTATTTTTATTTACACTTAAGTACACAACTTCTCGACGAAACAATAAAACCACTAGTTTGATTTAAATGCAACAGTACGCAAGCACACCCACGGTGGTGAAAAAGAATTTTCACACCTCTCTACACAGGCAGGTTTTCATCTAAATTTCCCCACCTATTCTGACATGTGGTTGACAGAATGCTTTCGATCATTGTTTTTGTCCTGTGAAAACTAGCTAAGTCATGTGACTTGATGCTGACATTTTCTACCCCCTGCCTGCGACGAATCAGGAACTAACACGTAGAAAACTTTTTGGCGCATCTTTAAACCGTCAACGCACCTATGCTGTTGTTGACATCGTACTGCACATAGAGGTGCATGCAGGGTGGGTTAGAACGTTACCGTAATTGAACGATTTCATTTGACTCAAAACAGCCGGTCTAAGCAGACGGCGACGTTTGCTCCCGTGTGTGACTGTGTGGGCGTGTGCGTG
Organism: Anopheles rivulorum; assembly: GCA_018908115.1. Classification (NCBI taxonomy): domain Eukaryota; kingdom Metazoa; phylum Arthropoda; class Insecta; order Diptera; family Culicidae; genus Anopheles; species Anopheles rivulorum. The sequence continues at coordinate 35,314,249 of CM032178.1, read as the reverse complement.
TGATCGTGGTATTAAGGAAAGTGGTTTTTCCAGTGTTGGCAGTGTTGCATTTACCCCTCAGTGCAAAGTTTTATCGCAATTTTCGGCACAGTAACCACGGGAACAACTTAAACAATAGTAAAGGGCGAAGAAATTAAAATGGCACAAGCCACTTGTTACGAAATTTTGGGTGTTCCACAAGATACGACGTCGCAAATGGTTATCCTGGCGTAAGTAGTAAGAGAGGTGCTAAGTTGCTTTTTTTCGATTGGAAATGCGTGGGATTGCGCAAAACTCTATCATTTTCCATTTTGTACACGCAGTTTTCAAAAGCTCGCACCACTTTGTCATCCGGACTTCAATGGTTACGATCAAACGACGCTCCCGATAAAGCATGTCCCGATCAGCCAAAAAGAATACTGGAACCTGATATGCAAAGCATGCGATGTTTTAAGTACGTAGCAGTAGTGATCTCATCCGTTCAATCTGTTTTGATCTAGCGAGTTGAATGTGTTTTATTTTTGTTTGGTTTTTTTTACTTCTTGCTTTCTCTTCCGAACACCGAAGTGAATGTACATCATCGTGTATTTTATCATATTGGCAAGTTGAATGAGGTGTATAATTTTGACGGCGATTGCATGAAAATATACCAGTAAGCAATACCAGTGTACATGTTTTATCAGGTGCAATGCTAACTTTGACCACTTTACGTCCTATTTACATGCGCAGAAAATTTCGTCATCAACCGGATGCAGATCTGAAAGCACTAGAGACCAACCCCACGCTAGAGACTATACTTGAGGTGGCCTTGGAGGATTTGTTCTTTGGTAAGGAACAACAGGTGGAATATTTACGAGTGATTGATGCCAACGGCAGCTACCAAATGACCAAGCAAGTGATGAAGATAATGATCGATCCGTACATGCGTCATAATGGATCCTTCATAATGCCCGGATACGGGCATCTGCAGAGCGATCTAAAGGTGATAATCCACCTAAAAATGCATGACGATTTCACCACACACGGTGATGATCTGATGTGGAGCACCACCGTGCCGCTGTATACGGCCCTGGTGGGTGCCCCCCTGGATATAAAGACGATCGATAAGAAGCCACTGAAGATGTACGTACGCCCATTTGTCTCGACGTTGCACACCTTGCAGAGACGGTTCACAGGTGAAGGTTTGAAAACACCAACCGGTCGCGGTGACCTGATCGTAAACATATCTGGTAAGGGGCGAACTGTCAAGCAAGAAAAAAAAAACGCTTTGCCGCAGGGACATATTACCGCATGCTAACATAACATTCTAAACTTCTCCATTTCTAGTGACACTGGACAATATGTCAAAGGATATGCGAAAAAAGCTAGCAGGCGTCATGAAGCGGAATCAGAAATGAATTTAACGCTCACTCGCTCACGCTCGTACGCTCGACATCTGCCACACACTGTAAAAATTCACGTGAGGAAAATTCATGAATGGAACCTATGGTACCGCGTATCACCAACACGCTTCATCGCTGCCTCGCCTGCTCACACATTCCCCAGCAACACGTCATGTGTCAGTGGCGTAGTTTTTTTTTTGTTTTTATTCTCATCAGAACGGCCAGGCCGTATATCATGTCAGTGGCGTAGTGGTATTGGTTGCATTTCCGTAAACACCAACTCAACGCGACGACGGCGCATGCTTACTACATTCGCACTGGTATATTATAAACATTATTTGCTATTATACGTAGGTTATGCGAGAGGCATATATACGTCACAACGCAGGGAAAGTTCCTTAGAATCACTAGATTTACATTATCGTTTACTGGGGCCGAGCACAAACACCACACTGTCGTACACATGTCGCACACCGATAAGATACGCCGAAGAAACAGGCAGCACAAGTCACAACGCTACACCTAGGAGCGCGGTCACACGGAGCACTGGCTCCTACCACAGGGGAGCGGATAAAAATCGCATATTTTTAGCACATTCTACCATCGGGAGTGTTAACCTTGCGCACGGACAACTCAAGAGCGTAGAGGTCGGTACCGTTCGCAGCACAAAACGTTGCGCCATAAACAGTGGCCCGCTGAAGACTGTTCGGTGCACAACACACATTATCAGATTATATACATATTCCAGTTAGGTTATACGATTGGTTCCAACCATTCGAGCTGTTAACAGCAAGTGCCTTTTACAGATAAGCGTGCACGTTATCAGACGATAAGAATCGTTGGTGTTGTGGCGTGCGTGACGAAAGTAAGTGTTTTATCACTTTTAAATTTTCAAAATTCACTCAAGAATGGCCCAGCCCGTGTAGCTTGTATCGATTGCAATCACTTTCGTTTATAATATCAAATTATAATATCTTCTTGTGAACCATACGTGGAGGAAGAAAATTATACACTTTAAAAGCTTCATACATAATCTTTAGGAACATACAAAAGCTTTAGGAACATAATCCTAAACGAGAACAATACGAAAAGTTGTAGCAAACGTACGCCTTTCTATTAAATAAAGCGTTTTAAATTGGTTACCGCAACATGTCCCATTGATGTAGACCCTTTTTATTTAATGTAATTGTCATCAAAGGGCCATAACACACCGTGATTCCGTTGTGTTGTCGTATTGCTCGACAGTAAGTATCGCTTCATTCTTTCCCTGGACGATTCTCACTCCGGCACAGAACGATGCATACGGCACGTTCCGTCCGCTTGATACACGTTAGCTTCCAGAACCCGATTTCACGTGGCATGACATCGATCTCACTAACATCATCGTACGCGTTTGCCAGCTCTTCCAGCATTGTGGAAACATTAACTCGCAGCACGACCACGACGATGATGATCACCACGACGGTACGGGCATTAACGGCAAACACACGAGCCGCCCCGTTTATTTGCCAGGCGAGCACCACTAGCGACTGTACACTGTTGTCCCGCTGCCTGTTCAGTGGTGTGCGGAATCAGAACCACTTCACATACGGCCACTGGAAGCAGAAACGGAAATATTTGGCCAGCGCTAGCAAGCAACATTACGGTGAGTAAGGGAGACCGGTACGATCGGGATGATCGTAAAGCTATGACAAGGGGGAACGATCGCTGCTTGCCGATCGTCTTTCCTTACGTCTTGATGTACAAAACGTTTGGTTGCCGTTCCCGAAAGTTGAACCGAGTTCCAATTTACAACATTCGTGTAAGGTAAACAATAAAAACCTGTTTCTGCAACCGCTTATCGGAGAGCGGCCACCGAACGGATGGATCTGTGCTAACTCGCCACGTTCGTGCGACATGGTAGATAGCGCGATTGGCATTTTGCTTACGAGCACCGTGATAACCGGACGAAATAAAGCTTGACACCAATACGAGGTCCGGTCGGGTTCAGATTTCTCTTATCATAGTGGCTTAGCTTCGGGCTTGGTAACAAACACACCCAATTCGTTCGAAGGTTTCGATAGTTCCGATGCAAAACGGGAAGCATTAATTCTTTGATTGTGTTCTCCGGTGTTACAGATTCATCATCCAGTGTCGACGCACAGCAGCGCAGTATGAGTACCAGTGTTGCCGCCAAACAAGGGCTTGTGCCGGTCGAAGAGGCTCGCCGTTTCATGGTGGACTGCCTGGTGAAGTCGAAGACACCCGTCGCCCACGCGAAACAGCAAGCCGATTTGCTGCTGGAAGCGGACTACCGTGGACACTTTAGCCACGGCATGAACCGCCTCGAGATGTACATTAACGATCTGCACAAGAATGCTTGCAGCGGCGAAGCGGTCCCGACCGTGCTGAACGAAACGCCCGCCACCGCATGGGTCGATGGGAACAATGGTCTCGGTGCAGTGGTCGGTAACTTTTGCATGGACTTAGCTATCCGGAAAGCGAAGGAAGTTGGTGTGGGCTGGGTTTGCGCAAAGCGTAAGTACTGCGAAGCTGTACCGTACGAGAACATGGTGAATGCATCGACGACTAAAATGGTCTGCGGTCAATCATTTACAGGCTCCAACCATTACGGCATTGCGGGATGGTATACGCTACGGGCGATGAACTCGGGATGTATTGGTATGTCCATGACGAATACCTCACCGTTGGCAAGTCCTACCCGCAGCAAGGAGGCGGCTCTCGGTACGAATCCCATTTCGGTCGGTGCCCCAGGCAAGGATGGTGACGGATTCGTGCTCGATATGGCAACCACTGCCGTTGCTGTCGGTAAGGTAAGTATCTGCCTGCCTAAACGACGAATGATCAATTCCGTATTCCGATCGGCTCTTTCTTCATCATGCATCGGGACAGATTGAAATGCAGCGGCGTAAGAATGAACCCATCCCGGTCGGTTGGGCACAAGGCCCCGATGGTCATCCGACGACAGACGCGAGTGTTGCGTTCGATACCGCCTGCCTGATGCCGCTCGGTGGTACCGAAGTAACGTCCGGCTACAAGGGATACGGTCTCGGCGCGATGGTAGAAGTGTTTTGTGGCATTCTGTCCGGCGCAAACTACGCCACGAAGATACGCAAATGGACGCACGCCGGTGCAGATTCGGAAGCCGATCTGGGCCAGTGCTTTGTGGCCATCAATCCGGCCTGCTTTGCACCGGGCTTCGAGGGACGGCTATCCGATCTGAATAGCATACTGCGCAATATGCCAATGGTAAGTTGTTTATCGTATTTCTAAGGTTTATGCTTAGTAATTCATGTGATCGGTCATAATTTCTAGACCGACCCAAACCATCCGGTGCTGGTTGCGGGAGATCCGGAACGACTCCACATGGCAAAGGTGGATAAGGACGGTGGACTACCATACCATGTGAACCAAATACAGACCTGCACGGAGCTGTCCGAACGTTTGGGTGTGAAGCCGATAGAAGTGATCTAGTGCAAGCAACCCGAAGCAAGCGCAAGGAATTGCTATTCTGTCGAACATGCCGAAGGGTTTCAAGGTTTTCAACATATCAAATCATGTTTCTACGTTGTATATACACGATTCTGCCATTTGCTGAAGATTTATTACTGCTTGCGGGTAAGCAGTAAATTAATAAAGTATTAAAAAGCACGAAAACAAATACATTCCAATGTTGTTTGTGAGAGCGTGTGAATCGTATCAAAACTACGACTTTTCAAATCAATTCAAGCGCTAAATAAAGTTTCCATAAAAATAAAATACATTTCGATACGTGCAGCGTTTGTGAAATCAAGTTATTTAAATAACTTTACATATTTTTGCGAACAAAACAACAATACGCACGTGTTTTTGTTTTTTTCACACACTATCAATGCCTGTTTGCACAGAAATATGACATTCCTACCCCTTCGACGATTGACAGTTCTCGCATGCTTCGATCGATACCAAAACAAACCATTCCGCCGCACACGAGAAACGCCACAATAAATACACAAAACGTGCTTCACAATGAAACTGCTAACGTACAATTTTCTCACTTCCAAGTGCATTCGTGGTGTTAAAGTTGGCTATCCGCTGAAGCTAAACGTGAGTATTTGTAAGCCACTTACCGTTTGCTGGGCCCATGGCTCACTTACAAAACGTTTCCCGCTACACACCGTCACAGATCGTGGAGAAGAAAGAAGTGAATGCTGATTTCAACTCGGAATTCATCACCCGAATGCTGCCACGATTGGAATGGAGCGCAATCTGTGTAGCAGCGGCCAATGTTGGTTCCGATATTCCCAGCACCATGCCCACCGACATCCAGAACGATATGGAAACGCTGCAGAAACTTCACCACATCCTGCTGGAGGTGGACGTTGTCGAGGGTACACTGGAATGTCCTGAAACGGGACGGATTTTCCCTATCAACAAGGGTGTGCCGAACATGTTGCTAAACGAGGATGAAGTTTAAATGTGTTTTTGCCTTTTTAAAGCATTTCAATACGTTCTTTACGTACCTTCTGTATGTGGTATTGTGTAAGTTAATGTAACATAAGCATAACTATTTTGTCCGGATGCTTCGGTCTAATTGTTACCGCTCATCTTGGGTTTAACATTTCGGTTGGCACGTGATAGACAGTCCGACAAGACAGGCACGATTATGTTTTGTTGAGCCAAACGAGGAAGATAATGTAACGAAAACAGCTTGAATAATCAACTCCACATCCCATATTGCCGTAAACCTGGTGTTGCTTTATTGTTCTTTATTATGAATAGTGAACCGTTGCACGAGATTTACAAACAATCCGGCACATTAAACATTTGGAAGAAAGGTATGTATGTATGTATGTGTATTAAGTAACACGCTCATGCAGAATGCGTGGAAAAAGGACGAATGGTTTGCAGTTACTTCATTGCAAGTTAAGGTACATTTTTGTCACACCCATATATGATCCGATCGTATCCCAATTAATGGCAAATTAGGGTAAAAGTATAGTGGATATGCTTACGAAATGAGTTCAGTTAGTCCATCATTACTAAGGAATAAGAAAAACCTTTCAACCAACAAAAGTACAAAACCCGTCCCCAAATTGTAGTTAAAACGTAAGCTTTGTACAAAATAGATTCTGATAGCCTATCTTTGGTGGATTGCATGCATTGGGACATACGTGATTTTATCTCGCTACGATACAAAAAACGGTACAGCTTCGTAATAAATTTCCCATCGCTTTTTGTCCTAATGATGATTCAATTTAACATTAGCATGCAAATGTACGCAATGCCCTCCTATCGTTATCCATCCTGGTACAATGTATCAGGTGTTGTTAAGTGTGACATCGCAAATATAGGCACAAAGTAACGTACTCTATCATGCGGGCCACACGCAATGTGGCCAAACGTTTGTCAACCTTCCGCTGCCTGCGTACAACAGCAAATTACGGCTTTGATTGTACTGTTCACTTGCTAGATTTTCGTGCGGCCGTGCGGATAAGAATGTAGCGAACAACAAACATAGCTAGCCATTAACAAACATCTGCCGTTTGATCACTCGAACCATCCACGAACGAATATATGATGCCAGTAAACTCGCTACATCTGCTAATGCGTGTAATAATTGGAATTGAGTTGCTCTGCAGCACACAAGTACCATTTTGTTCGTAAAATACTTTGTTGTTAAATGGTTTGCTAGAAAAATATTGCACCTACATTATCGCGCCTCTATTAGATTATCATAAGTATAGCAATAACAAATGTGCGAGTTGCTTTATCCTTCTCATCCCATAGTGGTATGCAGCTGTGTGGCGTACTAAGGGGGTGCGCGTACTATAATGGTGTGTTTAGTATCATTAGAACCAATCGCAAAATGCTGCCACTATGCATCTAATTGAAGTGTGTACCCTATAAACATTTCTATTCTCTTTGTCATGGTTTCATATTTTTTTCTTCTTAGAAATCTTTCTCCTTTGGAACGATTTACGCGTACGGTTGAGAAACGCAACGCAAAAACCATCCCGTTTCCTGTTTCTATGGCAACGAACCGTCTTGGCAATCACCGGACGATAACTATTACGATCTCTACACATCTACGAACGAATGTCATGAAGCAGTAAAAAGGTAAGTAAGTAAGTAAATAATGCAACGGGTAACTAATTCACACGTGAAAAAAAAATAGGCCATCGTTGTACAAACGTTATCTTCTACACAAAATTGGCACCCGTTTTTGTTTGTTTGTTTGAATGGAATTATTGGTGTAAATGCAAAATGACAAGAAACAAATGGCACGACAAAGTCGAATCTGAAATGAATGCCTCATCGGACGTAATTTGGCCCGATAGATTCGTCCCCCATTCTCTTGGTTAAATAGTTAAATTTTCATCTAAACAGTGTCACACAACTAGGAATGAATTCCAACACTAATGCTACACGCAACGCGCCCTCTGTCTCTATCAGCCAATTTGGTACATCTATCAAAACATCACGTTAATTTTGGATGGATTTTGAAAATGGGGGAAAATACAAAAAGGGACCTGGAGCTGGAGACGAATAATCGGTTCCATCAACTACGGTACGGTACGGCCACCTTTCTAACCATTCCACTACTAGTTACACTTCACGTCCGCCTTCATCAGCTGCGAGTACATGCTGCCCTTCGCCAGCGAACCGACCGGACCCTTGCAAAGTTCCGCATTTGGACCGTGCGCTTTGTACGTACGCTCCGCGCGTATCGCTCGGTCTGGCCCAGTTGTCTTCTTTTGCGTGCCCTTGGCCAGGTCCGGATTGGCACCGTTCCAGGTGACGTAGTCGGTACTGCAAAAGGAAAGATACATTGAATTACAGCATGTTCCTGCATTGGAAGCCTACAGTGGTCACAACAGCAGCTGGAAGGACGGTGGAAGCTTACAGTAGCAAATCATCGTTCGGTCCCTTGAACAGCTTCATGTTCGGTCCCTTTGTCGGTATGCGGGATGCGAGCTGGGAAGATTTGCTATCCATTTTGCCATCCTTGCTTGCCATCAGCTGCTCGCTGGATTCGTCTTCCGAGGAGGATGTTCTAAAAATAGAATACCTAAACATTACACCGCATGGGGACGAACACCAGAAAATGTAATGCCAAGGACAGTGGAGAGTAAAGAGAGAACAGAGAACGTGATAGTGATAGGCGAGCGAAACAGAACGAGAGAGAAAGAGAGAGAGAGAGAGAGAGAGAGAGAGAGAGAGAGAGATAGGGAGAGAATGAGATCGCGCACGATCGAGCTAAAAGAAAAACAAACAAAAACATACAGACAAAAGGAAGAGCAAAGTGTATGTGTGTGTGATGCGAAACGAAATGGACACGTGAACGTATTTGTCCAGCAGGGACACTCCTTTCCCTACGGACAGGGATGAACAAAGGGGCTCTATGGGGGAGTTTAATTCATTCTTACACACTCCTCGATGCTAACTTCTGCATGCGTCTACTGGAGTACTACTACTTGTGGCGTGTATGTACACGTGGACGGGACTTTAAATATCTTCTACAAAAACAACCACAGAAAAACCGGGCTCTGTATCTGTCCCACGATGTTCGGAACCAGTGGCTGGTTCTGAACTGTGCAAAGTATCTCCAACAGCAAACCGAATGGTTAGTGTGACTAGAAAAGATTAAACGATTTACACAGCAAATGGTGGGGAGAATATGATTATCTATGCTTTGCTACGAATACTCACATAACCAGCGTTTGCGTTCGGTGAAGGTGACAATATACGTGCATCATGAATAAGGGAATTTCGATACATGAGTTCAATGATAAAGAAAAGTAAACTGGGTGGCGTTTTAATACGCGCACGATGATGTTAGTGTCGGCTTATCGGTGCTCTTGTTAGTATAATCGATTTGTTGCTTTCGGTATCTGATCGGTTTTTGATTTACGCCTCGGTGTGTGTTTGTGTGTGTGTATTAGTATTTTGAACTTAATGCCTGTTATTTTAACTTTTTTTGTTTAAGAAAATTCGAACCAATAATTTTACACATTTTGTTCGCAATCTTTAAGTAAGATCCATTATCGATCGATCAATGCTGATGCTGTTTATCGACAACGCGTAAATGTGTACAGAGATTTCTCTCTAAGGGACCAAAACCAGTCGAAGTCGATAAGCTGGTGGTACCAGACCGGAGTAAATTACTAGAAGCAATCTGACGAAACTATCTGACGAACTCGAAGATCGCTACCGAAACCAATTGATGAACTTGAATCGAGCTTAGGACGAATAAAGAACTGGATTAACAACGTGATTTTTAGCTAGATTATTTTTAACAAGATGATGAACCGTGTTTAATCATCGAACATCTGTTTGGGAAACGTAAAGATAATGTAATCTGCTCCTTTAACTTCATTTCCTCGATATTACACTCATCAGTAAATCACATATTCGAAGACACACCGTCCGAATGATCAACAGTAATGAAAGAATTGCGAAGAAATGGCTGAATTGTTTCAAAAGTTAGTTGCAGATATAATACTTTAAAATAAAAATTCTACATTAGATATTATTGCCAAACCGTTGTACTGCTGGAGAATTAGTACCAAACAAGAGGCAATCTGAAGCATACACAATAAGCCCACACTAACATTCGGTGTGAATATGCACCATTTGAATGATGAGATTTTTAGTACTTTCACAAAACAACCTTTCCGCTTCAGTGCGTGACCACAAAACCGGTACACGAAACAATCAACAACAAAGTAATATAAACCATAGATAGCATATCTAAAAGAACACGTACACACACACACAGTAATAGGTAGATAGAAAAATACACACACACACACGGAAGAAAGGGAAAATAAGAAAACGGTAGTGGTATTGGAACACACTTCCGGAAGTAAAAGATCATACTTTGCGTGATCGGTTTTGGCTTTCGGGCGGCTTTGCGGCTTGCCAACACCGACAGCACCGTTCCGTGCACCGTTCTCCCGCACCCTCGCGGACGGATAGTCGGGTGATGAGTCATCGCCGGGTGTACTATCGCTGCCGGATGACTCCTCCGTCGTCTTACCGGGTGGGCTCGTTTCCGGATCCGAACATTTGGTTGCGCTTCCTGCCACTGCTTCATGCTGGTCAGCTGACCTGGCACCATCCACCGCGGTTGTGCCTGGTTCCTGGGAAGTGCCTGGAGCTGCTGCTGCCGCCGACGATGACGATGAAACACCGACAAGGACACCTCCATCGTGGGCACGCTTGGCCAGTGGTGTGCGGGGTTGTGACGAAGCGGTGCTATTGCTTCGACTGCAACAAATTGGTGCACGAAGGTAAGCAACAGCCACACACAGACACACACACGCACACAGAGAGAAGTAGAGAGAAAGGGGAAAAAGGAGAGAGACACAAAAACACATGGACGTAACGAACACGAACGTCGTGATACGGTGGTGTTATATCACATGTGATGCGTGCCACCAGAAATACACACAAAAAAATATAATATTTTTTTTTTAAACCATTCGTCGTTTGATAACAAAGTTCGTTTAAGGAGGATAACAAGGGGGGGGGGGGGGGGGGGGTTAGAAAAAAACACGGAATTCAACAATGTTGTTAAGGAGGGATTGGAATGATCGATTATTTGGTATGATCGCGCCAAGATTGTTGTTGATGGTTTCCAGTTTTGAAGCATTTCGTTTGTTTGGTTTTTTGATAAATTATTTTTCAATAATTTCGCGCAGTACGTGCCGGGCCGAATATGATTTCAATGTTGGATGAAAAAGAAAGAAAAAAACGAGAACGAGAATGAAGATAGAAGAGAGGAAGAGAAAGAGAGAGAGAGAAAGAACGTACAGGATGCGAGTTTCCGTATGTCGATACGTAAATATGGCTGTAAATGGTATGTTCTGTTAGGCACGACCTAATCAAAGCAGCTATCAGACGTGTGACTGGCACTGTCGTAACGGTGATGCCTTCCCCCGCACAGATCGCTACGATCCTCGCGTTGATCAAAGCTTACTAACCATTACAACTATTCAGCGGGGGGCGATGCAGCGGTTTCAAAATTGCACCTGGTTTCAATATGAACAGCAGCGATAGCGTCACTAAAGCGCATGAGAGACGCATGCAGATGGAAACTAAAAGGCCCAGAACGTTTAAGGGGCAGCATCGCAACAAGAAAACGATACGAAATACACAAAAAAAAAAGAAAACACAGCACAGCTCAAAATGGTGCTCGGTAAAAGCGGGAGCATTGCAAAAAGGAAAATACTCTACTGACACTAAAAACACACGCACGCAGCACACGCTAGTGAGTTCCGGTTTCTGCCCATAGAATTGCCTCCTAAAGTAAGCACTCAGCAACGGTACGCTAATGTTTTCCGCACATTCTACTGGAGATCAAATGATCACTCGATTCACACGGTTCAGATTAAAGACTAGAGAGCTTCGTGGTCGAATTTGCTTGGTTTTGCTGTTTGTTAATGGCAGTTTCACAGTGTTCCTTCCACCATTTGCTTCCACTGTACGTACCTCGGGCCAGCGCTTCCACCACCACGGGCATTTTCCTTGTCCTCCTCGGACTTGTGCGGTGCCTCGATCTTGACACTCTTCTTCTTGTCCTTATCCTCCTGGATAACAATGTTCAGTATCTTTTTGGCGCGCTCCTCCGAATAGTCCACACTTTCCAGTGCCATCAGAATGATTTTCTCCGGCGTATCCTTGTACTTTGTCTGAAGGCGTGCTTTAACTAAAATGAAAAGGGAGAACCATTTACTATAAGCATACACTCACGACAGCAGTGCACCCTGTAACCATTACTTACTTTTCTTCTTTTCCTCCGGTGACTTTAGCTTCGGTGTTGGTGTTTTCTGTTCCTCCTTTTTGTCATCGTCGGTTGCTTGCGATGTGCCCGTACCTTTGCGGGATGCGGATGCACGCTGCGGTACCGGTTGTTCGCGCTTGTCGTAACCCATCGAGAGCAGCTGCTGGGAAGCAGTCTGTACGTTATTGTCCGCATTAGCCAGCACGTCGAGAATGAGCGTTTCTTCCGCTTTCGGAAAGATGCTTTTCATGTATCTACAGGGCAGGGGAAACATGTAATTCGTGTGTTAGTTATAACGTGTTAATCATCTGTTTCTTAACTCATAAATACTGCTAAAATAACAAGAGGAGATACATTTTTTTTTTGTATAAACAAGAAGATTAAAGCTAGCAAAACTTTAATAAAGAGGAAAAAACTGAAATATTATTGTCAGGAACAACACATTCGATGCACATACAGAAAACATGCAACAGGAAAAGAGAGAAAAAAAAAACGATAACGGCTTGAAAGGAACGAAAAACGCTTACAAAACAAATCAAAAAGCGTTAAGTATGTGTGATCAAAAGTAAAACCAAAGTGTACAGCTAAACACTAGCAAAGGGTGGGAAAGCATAAAACAAAACGTAAGACAACGACTAAACTAGCGGGCCACACAAAAGCAGGCAGTAAAGTAGAACGCGTTTGTTAGAAACCTCAGCTTCATCTTCGGCGACGAGTGTGGTTTCGGTGAGCTGCGATAACCGTCCCCCGGTCCGTTCCGTGGTGATCCGTATCCGCCACCGTACCCGCCAGCATAGCTACCACTAGCGCCGCTGGCCGGCCGCGGCACTGGACTGCCCGTGCGCGAGCTAGACATTTCGCTCCGTCCTCCCAGTACCGGTGTCATCTGGAACGCGGACACAACGCCCATCGCCGTGTTGTGGAACGGCCGATGACCGAGCGGCGGTGTTGAGTACGGGCCCGGTGTCGTTAGCGGATGTTTCTCCACCTGCAGGGCGCTTATTACGACCGCTTCTCGGTTGTAGTACCTGCCAGTACACGTGTACGTGTATGGTTTTGGGGTGGACGTGTTTGTGTGTGTATTTGTGGGTGGGTTAAATGGAAGCGCAAGTTTGCGACACGAAGGTACACGCACAAGTATTGCAAACACCGTGAGGGTCAAGCGTTAGGATTTTGATTTCGGTTAGAGATAGAGCATTGTGGAGGATAGAGAATGATTTAAATACGGAAAAGTTAGCGTGCGTAAGTTAGATTTTGGGGGGGGGGAAAAAAAGGAAAAGAACTGTATATGTAGGTGTGAGTGTGTACTTATGTGTGTAAAGTGTTAGTAAAACATGACCGTACAAAGCAACTGAACTGCGTGATGGGAGAGTTGGCAAAATCGGTTTTAAATCTTTTATAGAAGCATTGTGTAGAAGCACACATTGTACCACAACCGCAAGCCTGCCAGCAATCAGGCCATAATAGTGAGCCAAGTGATACAGCATCTAAAAATAGTTACAGAGCACCCAGCATCCCAATCCCATTTTGATATGCTCGGTGAGGCCCTAAACAACCAAAGATCAAAGATAGCGGCAGACTGCAACAAGCGCACTCGTTTGCAACGCGAACCATGAGTTGCCACAGAGCCACAGAAGAGACCAACAAGAAAACAACGAGAACAAGTAAAGCAAAAGCTTAGCTAATCAAGGACAGGCGCAGAGCTTGTGTAGCCGGCCAACGAAGCCATTGCACACACGACAGCAGTGAGAGCGAGAGAGAGAGAGAGAGAATATGAAAAAAGGACAGCAGTAGAATAACAAAAAAAATAAGGATGTGCTTTGATGTTGAACGGAAAGGTGGCATGTAAAGCATCGCACAGCATTACGAACAACGAGAACACACGTGTCATGGTTTGTTGCACACCACCTGGACACTGGAAAGGGCTCGAGGGTGTATTGTGTGTTGTTACTGATTGGGAGTAGCTTTTTATTTTAATTTTCAAAGGGGATAGTACACTCGGGAGGTATTTAATCATTTGTTTGTCTTTTTGATATAAGCTTTAAGCATTCTTTACAGTAGCTACTTAACGGTAAAATTTCCCTGTAGATCAACGTTACAGGCTGGTACGAGCAAAGATTCGAAACCTCACTGTAACTATGAAATTATGTTTTCATCAGGCCTTATTTAGCGATTTTGGTACAGTTTTAGCTGTTATCGTAAGCCGATCCTTTGGTAACAGGCTTTAATGTTCATTTTTGCGTCGGTAAACGCCACTGTTATAATTAAACTTTTATTATTTTGTTAAATTTTAAAGGCTTTAAATTTGAAGATCGAATATCGCATTAATTACAACTCCAACAGTGCAGTGGCCGTTAAAAATGTTCCACTGCACCTGGTGTGTGCAGTCAAAGCAGTTGTCCAAAGTAGATGAAAAATGCCGATAAAAGGCGAAATAAATGTATTGATTCACTTTTTGCCAGTAATTTATAGTTACGTTTGAAAAGAATCCCAAAAATTACCTTCCTTTGAGCTTGTACTACTCCCTGAAATCCGTTATCTATCTTATCAACAACAAGGTCGAAATCGTTATTTAATCCTGTCTCTAGAAGTGATTAATAATATCTTCCATTTGAACTGGTTTTAGAACAATTTGATGATATTTCGTTACTAAACACTTTTACTGATCGTAATTGTTTAAGTAACATACTATTAACTAGTGCCCTAACCCGCGCGAGTGCTTTTTATGTATGCCTGTGGTGTGTAGTTGTGTGCATGGGTGTGTATGTGTGTGTGTGTATGTGTGTGTAGCATATACTCACTTCTTCAACAGCATCCGGATGTGGGTTTCCGGTACGGTGGGGAACATGGAGTTAATTTTAGCCACCGTCAGATCGGTTTCCGCTGCCGTCACGTTCGTCGTGAACGTGGTCTCCACCATGCCCTGCCGGCCGAGTCCCATACGCGGGCTGGAACGTACCATCGGGGACATTTCCTGTTTTGCAAAAAGAAGGTAAAATAATTTAATTACTAAAGTGCACAAAGTGGTTCGTGGTTGGGTGTGGCGTATTTTTCGGTTTCGGTTTCGGTTTCGGTTTCGTAGCAAAAAGTACCTTATTGGCAATGATAGGAAACAACAACATAAAAATCAACCCAAAACACGAACAACAGGTATGACCGGATGGAGACGCATGGTGGTGGATAGTAGGTACTTACGATGTGCTGCTGTTGCTGCTGAAGCTGTTGCTGTTGCAGCCTTTGGGCAAGGTTTGGGCTAGCATTAAGGCTAGGCACACCGGAGGGTGGATTCTGGAAGGCGGCCTGGGCTGGATAGAACGAGTTACTTGAAGGGTACACATGATAGGGAGAACCATGCACTGGCTACGGAGGCGCGTGCGTTTTTTTTTTTGTTCGTTTCGATTTGTTTTTGTTTTGGCAGAATTTGTGTTGACACGGTCCAATTTTGCGTGGGGACGAACGGCATTAGATAGCGGTAGTACAGTTTCGGGTATTCGGGCGGCGTATGAGATGCGATTACAGAGTACAATGTACACGGATTGATGACACGGGGACAATCAGATATAGCGGGCAAACGGATACATAGGCGGCCATAGAAAGAAATCGAGAGAAAGGCATAGAAATGAATTGAAGTGGAGCGTTTACATAGAACGAGCACATAAAACAAAATACTAATCGAGACAGAGAGCACTAGCCACTAGAAAGGATGGAACACAGTTGCAACATGATACATTTACATACACAACCCCTCTTCCCAGTCCCTTCTTCTCATTAACTTGGCCACTTGGCCACTTGACGCACTCGCGTCGGGACGAGTGCTGAAAGGCGTACTCGCTTTGTACGCCTCCAGCATTGGTTGGGCTTCCGAGCTCAAGGATCATTGTGAACGCACGGAGCATGGTGACACACATTCGCCACCTACCTGCATGGAAATGCTATCGTTAGAGATGTGAAGTGGTGCTCCAGTTTGCAGCTGACGGATCCTGGCCCGCGGATCCTCCCATTGCGTCGTTTTGGTGAACAGGTTCACATAGTAGCTGCACGAAATGACACAGATAACAAGCGTTATGAGTTATGCAACAACACAGCCGCCCGACACACGCACACACGCGCGCACAGCCAGATAAGACCCGCTCCAGGGAACGTCCTTATCGCCATGTTGGATTTTGCACGCTGCACATTTTCGAACGCATTTCACGCCTATGCGTTGGACGCGTGCTTTTGGCTGGTTTTATATCCACCACAAAAACGTTACAACACAAAACACCTGCCTAGCCATACTTACTAGCGTCCTGTTCTCGAATCGTATTTACAGTCCCAACCGGGCGGTAACCCCATTTGGTCCATTTGCTCGGACATGCTTTTCACTGCACGCTTCTGCTCAGAGTAATGAAATTGTTATGCTTTCGATGTGTGTAATGTTTCGCAGGGAGTTTTGATGTTGTGCGGCTGCGCAGCATTCAATGCACTGCATGCATGTCTGTGCAAAGCAAAGCGAACGCAGGCTAGCGCAAGCCGAACTGGTTGATACGAATGCTATTTGCAGCTAAACGATGNTTTACAGTCCCAACCGGGCGGTAACCCCATTTGGTCCATTTGCTCGGACATGCTTTTCACTGCACGCTTCTGCTCAGAGTAATGAAATTGTTATGCTTTCGATGTGTGTAATGTTTCGCAGGGAGTTTTGATGTTGTGCGGCTGCGCAGCATTCAATGCACTGCATGCATGTCTGTGCAAAGCAAAGCGAACGCAGGCTAGCGCAAGCCGAACTGGTTGATACGAATGCTATTTGCAGCTAAACGATGCATTCACCATCAAACTCACACATTTACGAAACGCTTTCAAAGCTTTTGGATTTGTTATTTTGGCATTGCACTATCGTGTTCGATTTGAAATTGGCACTGTGAGCGGGAAAACATAACAGCCGAATCTGGGATTATCCAAAGACAAACTTTGTTTATAAATAACGGTGACGTCATTACCGACCATCGTGAAGTGTCAAAAAGTTTCGTTCAGTTTGCATCGTTTTCAGAAATTCTAAGCATTTTAATTTGTTGGTTTAGAAGGTTTCATTTTTACATCATACTTATATTTTATATTAATTTCATTACAAAAATGTATATTTTCTAATTTGGCTACAATTTACCGTAGTCCGAAGCCATTTTTATGGTCTATTTTTATTTTTAAACCTTTCATCAACAAAATTTTCGTTAAATGTCAAACCCATGTCCACTGCACCCTTGCATGACCTCACACTGTGTTCATCGACAGAAAAAAACAACACACAAATTCCAAGCAAGTGAGATCAAAATCATCGAAAATGTGCCATTAAAACGGAGATAACTGCCCAAAATTGTTGGCAGAAGTTGCATTAGTGCGTAAAGTTGTGTTTCACACAGTTATCCAGCAGTGCCAAGTGGTGGAGAGTGTAGGAATTCGTTCTTTTAAACCCAACACACCAAGCAGCCAAAAACGTCCGTGTGGGAGTTCCGGAAACCACCCGTGAAAAAACATCTGTTTCGGAAAAACGAATAGCGAAAAGCGATTTGAAAGATGGAAGATATTTTCCATTGGTGTCGTGAGGGAAACTCAATTCAGGTTCGTCTGTGGCTAGACGATACCGAGCATGATATGAATTTGGGGTAAGTTTTCCGTGTCGCCAGAACCAGCTGTCATATGGGGTGTTGCTTGCAATATCCATAAACGGAAGAAATTGGCAACATGTGTAAAATCGAACAGCAGCATCAATTTGTGCAATAATGTCCAATCATGATAATGGCATCGATATTGGAACGCATTGTATCAAAACGATGTGTGCTGCAGAGATTCGCCTACTGGTGGAAAACATGACGTCATGTTGTGTTTACGAAGGTTAAGATTTGGATCACGAAGGGGATTGTTCATCGTGAGGTAACGAGAGACGGGTATGAATGAAATGAACCTACGCGCCGCACATAGTAAACGCGTTTGTTTATGTTCATTCTCGCAAGGCATGAACTGAGTCGTGCTGTGCAGGATTTGAATATTTTTAGCAAACATGACTAATGCTATTGTTTATATTTTCTTTTCCGTTTTCAGTGATGATCATGGGTTTAGCCCGTTGCACTGGTGTGCCAAGGAAGGACATACCAAGCTGGTGGAGATGCTGCTTCATCGTGGTGCACGGGTTAATGCCACGAACATGGGTGACGACATACCACTACACTTGGCATCTGCCCATGGCCATTATGATATTGTGCAGATGGTAAAGGAACAATGAGGCTACAATAGTGGAGCAACTGGAATAAGCATATGTTTTTTTTTCATTTTCCACATTACAGCTTATACGCCATCGATCGGATGTGAATGCAGCAAATGAGCATGGAAACACGCCACTGCATTATGCATGCTTCTGGGGCTATCAGGCCATTGCGGAGGAGTTGGTAAATAATGGTGCATTAATTTCGTTAGCCAACAAGGACGGTGACACACCGTTGGACAAGGCGAAAACGTTACTAGCAACACGGTGAGTAGTCATTGTCCAGAATGTACGTTCGATGTATGTGTTAATGTGGATCCCTTCTGCTTTGCAGTTTGCACAATCTGGCGGTAGAAAGTGGACAGGAGCTAAAGAAGATTAGCTTCAAGGATCAGGGCTGGTCCGGTATGAAAACGCGTTCCCGTGACGCTACGCTGTCCCGTTTCAAGGGTATCAACATCCAGGAGCTGNTAGCCAACAAGGACGGTGACACACCGTTGGACAAGGCGAAAACGTTACTAGCAACACGGTGAGTAGTCATTGTCCAGAATGTACGTTCGATGTATGTGTTAATGTGGATCCCTTCTGCTTTGCAGTTTGCACAATCTGGCGGTAGAAAGTGGACAGGAGCTAAAGAAGATTAGCTTCAAGGATCAGGGCTGGTCCGGTATGAAAACGCGTTCCCGTGACGCTACGCTGTCCCGTTTCAAGGGTATCAACATCCAGGAGCTGACGCTGCACAACAAGGTAGCGATAACGCCCGGCGGTGAAACATGGCGCGGCCGCTGGCAGAACAACGAAATCATTGCAAAGATACTTGCGATACGCGAGTGTACCACACGGGTGGCGCGCGATTTCAACGAAGAGTTTCCGAAGCTACGAATTTTCTCCCATCCCAACATTTTGCCCGTACTGGGTGCTTGTAATGCACCATCGAATCTGATCGTTATCAGCCAATATATGCCGCGTGGTTCGCTTTACGATTTGCTGCACGGTACGGCAGGGATTGTGGTCGATACGGCGCAAGCTGTCCGGTTTGCACTCGATATTGCACGCGGTATGGCGTACCTGCACTCACTCGAACGCATAATTCCGGAGTACCATCTGAATAGCTTCCACGTTATGGTGCGTATAATTGTGCTTTTATACAAACGTTTGAGAAATTGTGACGTTTATTTACTTCTTTCCTTATTGCTTGCAGATCGACGATGATCTTACTGCACGCATCAACATGGCAGACGCAAAGTTCTCCTTCCAGGAGCGTGGCCGCGTTTACCAACCCGCCTGGATGAGCCCCGAAATGTTGCAGAAAAAGCGCAGCGAACGTAACTGGGAGGCGTGCGATATGTGGAGCTTTGCGATCTGCATCTGGGAGCTGGCAACGCGCGAAATACCGTTCGCCGATCTGACCCCGATGGAGGCAGGTATGCGGATCGCAACGGAGGGTTTGCGGGTAACGATCCCGCCCGGCACCTCGCCCCATCTGGCGAAGCTGATAAAAATCTGCATGAACGAGGATCCGGGCAAGCGCCCCACGTTCGACATGATCATACCAATCCTCGACAAAATGAAGCGTTAAAACGTTTGTTAAGAACGATGAATTCGTCGGTGTGTGCCTTATCACCAGTGTGTGTGTGCCTCGTTGCGACAAGTGTCTTCCGAACGGTGTGGCATACGAGAACTAACCTGAAGGATTATTTATTTCCCTCCACACAATGATGATCCATTTGTTTCTCCCCCGTTATGCCAAATTGCAATGAAACAACAATGAATGTTAAACAAATGTTTTTAATCGGTCTAATTTCCCCCAAAAACATAATCACGGTACCTTAACAGTAACAAACAAACGAGTAGTGGGAAAGTATTACACAGGTGTACCGACACGGTATCCAATATTTACATCTTCGTTCGTTTTAGTTATTCCGAAAGTTTAAACAAACCGATCGAACAGTACGGACGCACAAATGCGGGTTCGAGACAAATGCAACATTTCAGCTCAACTCAATGCTGTTCGTTCGTTGTGTTTTGCTTTTATAAAACATTTATGTTGTAAACCGTTTGTCTCTCACAACAACTAAACACTCTTTAACTGTGCGTTGTAGTTATTTAGCATTAATCGATGTATTTTTATACACACAATAAAACAAACATTAACCAACGTCTGGTATGTTTATGGTACGCTTTTCGAAATTATCACCACAAGCAATCAGTTTATTCTTCTGTACTGTACCTGCTCTTTTTTTTCTTTGTTGTTGTTGTTGTTGTTGTTGTTTTTGTAAGCAAAGTGCATCTCTTTGGTAAGTTCTCAACATGCACAACACCTTCAAATAATTGCAGTGCTCCCGATTTTCGGGTACATGCTCTCGCGCTCTCGTCCATAATGTAAGGCAGTGTGTCCATGACCTGCAGTAACATTTCGCGGTGCACTTCCTGCTTTGTGGCTGTGGAGAAATTGATCAAAGTTTACGCAGTTGACGCTTTCTCTCTCTCTCTCTCTCTCTCTCTCTCACTATTTCGTATTCTTTTTCTCTGGTGCGCTTTTCGTAAGAGTGCTACGATGTGCACCTTTCGCGGAAACACTTCACGTGCGCTAGAGAGAAAGGGAGAGCAAGCAATGGAGAGAGAGAGAGCGAGAGAGATCCCGATGTCAAGAGGATACCCAATGTCATGCGTCGCGGAGGAAGGAAGACTCAACGGACCGAAGGACGAACCCGGAGAATTAACACGCGCAGTAATGGAAAACCGGGCAGTAATGCAGTAGCCCCATTGGATTCGCTTCCATGAGTTGGGTGAAACATTAAACACAACAAAAAAGAAAGGGCACCATCACAAAACCATGGGATAGACTGGAGTAGTCACAGGCTACTGCGATTCGCACACCTGCCCGAAGCTGCAGGCACCTTCAGTGGAGAGCAAAGGTGCACTTTTGCACCGGTAAGAAAATGTCCCGAGCAGCAACGAGCCTGCTCACTTGCAAAAGTACGCGTACAGCAAAGCCTGCCAACATACGGTAACCTCTCCCGGATTGGCAGTGGGCAACTTCATCGAAGGCGGCTTTGCGCGCTGCTACACATCACTGTGTTGGTGTGCCCACAGCAGAAGAACCACTCGAAAGAACGCGGAAAAGGATGTCAAGTGTTTTGGCTGCACGGCAAATCGTCGTCCTGGTTCGCACGTTACCGAGTACGCACACGGCGCTCGCTCGCTCGCACGCTCGCCAGTGCCTGGTTTTTAGTGCGTTGTGTGATTCCGATTGAACTTCCTGTGGTGTATGTGCGGTGTTGTGTTGTGCGTATGCGAAGACAGTGAAGTGCAGCATGCGATTAGATAATACTACAGGTTGCCATACATTGCCGTCGTGCGTTTAACAGCAATCCAAAAAGGCCAAAAACCAAACGCCAAAACAGTGAGCAACCCGGAAGTTCCGAAATGTAAAGTGTTGTTTGTGTTTCACTGCGAAAAAATACATTTTCCCCGGGAACCGGAACGCGAAGCAGATGGAACATTCGCTGTTCTCCAACAACTCGAACAGCTCGGAAAGGTACGGTCCAAAAATTGCCTGCAGGGACTGCATTTGCAACAACGCATCGCCAGCGAAGCGGTTTGCAGGCATTCTCACCGGTGCTGACCCCATTTTCCCGGTGCTAAAAGTCATTTCCCGTTTGCACTGGTTTGATCAGCTGAATATAGGTCAACGATTTCTTTGTTTCTGTTTCTGGCGAGTTGGGGCGACTCGGTGGCATGCTTGGGTTGCATAAGGGAGACCCCGACTGGAGTGGAGGCGGGTCAGTGCAATTCGAAGTGGAAAAAGAACCAGCGATCAAGCGAACCGGAGAGAGATGGTGTGACATTTTATGCTTTTCTCTGCCATCTGGGTTTTTTGAGCGGCTCCGCAGTTACGTGCAGTTCGCTTTTCGCCGGGAGTTTTTGTTTGACCACATTTTATGAACTGCCCATTCTTTGGCGCTAATTTTGATCCTTCTGTTTTGTTTCCCTTTGCTTGCTGATGTCTGGTTGATGCGTATCCTGCAGCTCGGCAATTGCTTCGTCGACTACGACCCTGCTGCACAGCGCGACCACCCCAGCAGGACACGGTGCGGTTCAGTACGTCGGTAATACTAGCTGCAGCACTATCAATGTCGGCGAAGTGTCCTCAACGTGCAGTGTCGGTTCGGCAGATGAGACGGTTTCGTCGCCGGGCTACATCAACACGGCAACCGAATCGTCCATTTCGAGTTTGGATGATCTTAAAAATGAAGGTAAGTGGAAAGCGGATACATTGTTTTGTCTGCTCAGTACTTGCAGTTCCTCATAAGTAGCTTAAATTNCAGCAGGACACGGTGCGGTTCAGTACGTCGGTAATACTAGCTGCAGCACTATCAATGTCGGCGAAGTGTCCTCAACGTGCAGTGTCGGTTCGGCAGATGAGACGGTTTCGTCGCCGGGCTACATCAACACGGCAACCGAATCGTCCATTTCGAGTTTGGATGATCTTAAAAATGAAGGTAAGTGGAAAGCGGATACATTGTTTTGTCTGCTCAGTACTTGCAGTTCCTCATAAGTAGCTTAAATTCGTACACTATCATCTTTGTGCAGCAAAAGGACAAAGACAACGACTGGAGGTCTTTGCAGGTTTGATTCCCTTTAATTCTCCGAAGTTAGTCTCTAGCTTTTCAACTCTTTCCCGCTTCCGGTACATGAACTTTGTCCAAAACTGACGATTTTTGAGTCGCATTAGAGAAGAAATACTTCTACACTCAGTCTATCTTGTTACGTATTTTGACTCGTCAGGCTTTGGTGGGCTGGTCATGTCATTCCAATGGGACCCCAGACTCCCCTGCCCTTAAAGACTTCTTCAGCTTGATGCATTCGTCTGAAAGGACGGTATATTGGATTGGCAAACGATCGAGCACTCAAACATTAGCTGTTTGGGAACTTCTGCAGCAGATCAAAACCTTGATGCAAAGTGTATTATTGGAGTCCAATCGGAAACGTTTTCCAATTCTGGAGACACCAAATTCATCGGTTTAGTAGTAGTTCATCGGTATTCAAAAGACAGGGCTGATAATATTCCATATTCCATTGGAACCGTTATAAGTTTCTAATATCCAGAAAAAAAGCTAATAAAATAAAGAAATACCTAGATCTCCACAACAAGCAGTAACAAAAATTCTGAATAATTCGAACCAGTTAAAGGGACAATAGTTAACGTCATCCATCAGATGAAGTGATTTGAAAAATGCTCAATAAACTTTTGTAACAAACAAGGCGATAACATTTTTTGACACCAGACTGGTAGAAATTGAAAAGGGCTATCATTGCCATCAAGTAGAATACCTTAAGCATCATCTTCTACAGGTACTACTATTCTTAATGGGTTACTCTGCAAAAATTCACAGTTGCAGTAGTCTCTAGTCAATCCAAAATTGGGGAACAAATACTCTAAGAAGAACATGCTTGGTAGTTATTTAGTCAAATAAACACACCATAAATAAGCTCTTATGACGATCCTTATCAGCAATGCTAATGTATTCAAAGAACTGACCAGACCACTAAAAATGTTGGAATAAGTGACTGTCATAGTGAAGTACATATCTTTCGGTAAATTGGGACACTTCTCTAGCTTGGTCTTTGCTTACCACAAATCGGTTGTTATGTGAGATATACAATCAAGTCACGGAATCTCCCGGTTTAACGTCAAATTGAGCATGTTACAATATACTTTTGGTATATAATTGCTGATGCTATGTTTGCTATATTCGTATTTCTATATTATTGATGTATTTTCAGCCCTTATTAGTCATGGTCATGAAACGTTTATTACTTGAGAGACAAACGAGTTCCCTTTAAATCAATGTCTCCATAATCTTTGTCGGCAAAGACGAATTAAACATTTTGTTTATATTATTTATAATCAGCAAAGTAATATTTTTTGGTAAGCTGTATTTTTAGGTTAAACAATACCGACACCCTACACAATGTTCTATTTTTAAACAGTGGTTTTAGAACGTTTAGCAATAACTTCCACCGTCTCCGGGAAGTAATCACAAAATAAGTCTCATTATATGGAAGTCAATTAGCTAAATGTAGCAAACGAAATGAATACCATCGTATAATTGCGACACAACCGCTATGGTGAAACGCCCCGCATTTTGCCAACCATTGGTCTGCGCCGATTTGCCGTCGTTCTCGTTGGTGGTTCAGCTTTTGCTACATCTCTTCCCGCTGACAATTTTGCCGTCGTGCGTAGAAATGTGATCTAAAGCATAATTTCGCCAACATTGCGAGGTGATGCGTACATTGCCCAGTTGAACGGAACTGTTACAGCAAAGCTGCTTCCAACCACCTTCAGCTACTTTCTTCCATTCAAACTATGTTCATCTTCCACCTTTTCAGTTTGCTACATTTCGCGTTTCCCTTAAACCTTTGTCGATCGCCAAACGATCGATTCGTAACGGCCCATTCTTCCCTTATCAAGATGTCAAACAGCGCGATGCGCTCTTTCGGTTCTTTAAAATTTAATTGTTCGCCTGCCTGCGGGAACCTGGCGATGGCTTGCGGGACGCACGAATAGTAAAGCTAAGCGAAACAACAGCGACACGAAAACGATACGAGACAACAACAAAACGTGCTTTTAAAATCTTTGCTCTGGCGTGTGGAGAAAGGTGCAAAGAAACGATTAAACGGTGAAGAGCCCAATAAAAGGAGAACGCAAAGAGAACAAAAAAAGAGGTGACTCCGAATGCGCAAGACCCAGCAGCCGGGAGAATCGTTCCCAAAAAAAAAATAACAAAAATAAAGACAGAATACGGAATACGGAAGAGAGCAGAAGCAGAAAGAAAGCACCAAAAGGCAAAAGGGCGATGACGGGCGGCGGCGGCAACGACGACGGCGACGACGACGAAGACGATGCCGGCGAATGGGCCCGCAAAGTTCATTCACCCTTCTTCGCGCGCGCGTTAAGCCTCATTACGCACGGGCACACGATCGCAAACGGCACGATGGCACACGGTGATCGTTACTACCACCCTTCCAGGCCGCGCGAATCAATTCTACTCTCTCCCTCTCTCTCTCTTTCTCTCCCTTCCTGTTTCTAACCCCATTTTTCGAGCTAACCTTACGCGTTCGCATGTACTTACGCATGAGCGTATTCTGGTTCGCGTTCTGGCCGCGGGTCAACGGACCTTGGTCGATTTTCCCACGAGTTTTGCACGAATTTGATATGCGCATTCTTATCATCTTTCTCTCTCTCTGCCTGGAACAGGCACAACAAATAGGTTGATTTCCCGGTATGAGAGAGTGGATTTTGTGATTTATTGGTTGGAAAGCTCCATCCAATGTCTGACAAAAGGCACGACTAATCCATCAGTTCTTCCAGGACGTCTTCTTCTGGTACAAAGTACCGGCATGTGCATCAGGTATTCAGGTTAAAGAGCGTATGAAATGGATTACAAGGCGTTCACATTTGTTAAAACTGAAAAACTTCCATGCCGAACCTCCTGAAACGATGGTCGAAACATTATCGTTACGGGGCTCTGCAAATGAAGCATGAATTATCTAATAATGGACGCTTTTTTTTTGTTCTTTCTTGTGTCTGTCCTTCATTCTACTATAACGATAGGAGGCAAGTTTTTTTTTTCATCCTGGATCTCTTCTACCAATTCCTATTCTAGAACGACGATGACAAGCGAAACTGTCGCTTCTAGGGTGGACTGTGACGTCTTTTCGGTGGAGCATTAGTATCTCCGCATGTGGTATGGTTGTGATATGCAGAACGAAGGGGTGGATGACACGATAAACATGCCATCCGATGGATCTTCTCAAATGATCATCCGTCAAAAGCTTCCAGCTCAGGCAATATCAGCTGCTCGGATTATCTTGTGCAATAAAATGGGTGCCCCATGATGCTTTCGCTTTAGCTTCGGTAGAGACGGCTGTGCATGTACTTTTTATGGTCGCAAATAAATCCTGCACGGTGATTTACATTTATCACCCCGTACGATCATTCGATTCTGCAGGAGTTAACGATCGATCCACCAGCTAGTACAGCATTTCTTAAGCTTTCCTTTTTAAGTATTGCAATTACTGCACTCGGAAAATTGATTCTGGTGATAGGGTGTATGTATGATAGCCAATCGACTGGTTCCAAGTGCTTAGTTAGAATGGCCGGCAGAGACATGTCCAAGCTGCATGCCTAGCTTGGATGCGATAAACAACAAAAACACTTTTACGTGGAGGATACATGTCGTTGAAGTTTGCTATAAATCCATAAAGTAACGCTAAATAGACAAGATCTTCCTGAAGCAGCTACACCTTCTCCGCAATCTTGATCGCTGTGCGGCACCCAAACCTAATGACATTCGTGAGGGCACGGTAGAATGGGGCCTGCTTCGCCCCATGCTCCATTCCTGTATCGTGATGCTCCTGTTCCTCATCCCGGAAACGTCGGATCGTTTCGAGCAGTTCCTTGTCGGTAAAGTTCGGATCGTTCACCAGCTTGCAGAGCTGATTGTTGTAATGCTCGACAATCACCGATTCAACCGCAACCGTACACGCCATGGCGGCTTTCTCACCAAGCAATGCCGTTCCGGCACCGAGCGCAAATCCGGCAACGTTCCAAAATGGTAGCAGTGCAGTTGGTCGAGCACGGTATTTGTTGATTAGCTGATCGAACGCTTCCTTGTGGACTTTCTCCTGTTCCCACATGTGCTCTATAGTTTTACCCACCTTGGTGTGGCCTGATGTTCAGCATAAGAGTAATGAGGTTATAGTTTTTTTTATTATTTGGGTACGACGTGTCTACGTTCGTACAAACTATTCAGTGGAAAATGTGTATGTTCATCATAGTTCTAAAGTTCCTTACCAAGAATTGCCATTTGTCCACGGTAGATCTGGTTCGCTCCTAGCTCACCGGCATGGTCCACTCTGATTACACTATCGACTAACTTTGAGCAGCGTTGGGTCAGTTTAGCACATCCTACGTGCACTCCTCTTGTGAGCTGTAGCATTCTTCGACCAAGTGCGGACTATTGTTAACTCACACAATTTATCGTCTTTTTTATCTATTCGTTTTCACAACCAAGATCAATTAAATAGCTTCCGATTCACAGAAAACTTAAGAAACTTGTTGCACAATTCCTTTTTCACTGGTCAATCGGTGATTGCGTGGTATATCCTTTTTCTTGGCGATGCTCAATTTTCACAACAGCAACACAAGTGTGCTGTCAAAACATCTGTCAAATGTCAGCTGTTTTTTTTTATTTCAAAAATGGTGTGTAGAAAAAATGATGGAAACATTAAAGCGGAGTTTAGAAGTGAAATAAAAAAAAAGAATTGTGTAATGTCGAGATAAGGTTGTAAATTTATCTGATAAGAGTGGTAAGTTCCGATGTATACTTCTATCTAGATAGTGAGCAGCGAGAAGGAAAAATCGAAAACACATCCCACTAAACAACCCCTGAGGGGGTCAGTGACCGATCTTCCTGGTGCGTATTTTATCTCTTTCCCTCCCACTGTTGGCTCTTTCGCTCCTTTCCAACCTTACCAAACATTCAGCGTGTTGTCGTTGCAAGCACCGCCTGAACGCCGTGGAATGGAATACGTTATGTATTTTTTTTACGTTTTGTTTGTGTACCCATTTATAAGCATCGCTCGTTTATGCTGTTTGTTTCCTCGTGTCGTGGCCCATGCCTAGTTTCGGACCCATCATCGCCCAACGCCTTAGCCGTGCGTTTGTCGGTTTTGTCATCATCCCGCATCCCATGGCCTATGCCTTGGCATGCTTTGCCGGCTTAAAGCCAACAACATCTAGCGCAGCTTCCAGCACGCGCACACACGCGCCCAGCTTTATTATCAGCCCGTTACTGCGCGTGTGCGAAGATTCGATCGCTGTGTGTACACGCAAAACGGATGAAAATCGGCTTGCGGCAGAGGCTTCGCGCAAGCGTTTCGTTTTATGCTCACCTGAAGCGATACACATTCGAGGTTGCTTAACGATGCTACATCGCACCCAATGAAGCAGGAAACTCCCTCGATGCATTCAATTCTGGGAAGCGATTCCTTCCGCTTATCCTGCACGACGAACGAACTGCGTTTGTGCCGCGTTCGATGACCGCATTCCCGTCCCGGTCCCGGGGACCGGACGCAGAGGTTGCATTAAGCCCGGTCATTCGCGTGCACCGAACGTGAGTGCACTTTCCCGATTGCCCACCACTGTGCATGGCTGCATCGTTACATCGTTCTTTGGCGATTTATGTGTGCCCGCCCATCGGGGTGGTTTCGGTACGATGCTCGGTGCTCGGTGCAGCATTGAACTTGAGCGTAGAAAGAGATTCACACTCGCGTGAAGTGCGAGAGGTCGGATGCAGTTCAATGTGCAGATTTAAGAAGTACGATCGTCAGTAGGTTGGGCAGGTGATCTACAGTGGCGTAACTGATTTGTTTAGTACCGGTGCTATGACGCGACGAAATTACACCTAATATATGCGCAATGTTGCATGCTTTTTTGAGCTTTTAATCCTCGTGGGATGTACCTTTACCATCTTTGATTCAAATTATTAAATTATCTCTAAAAGTATATTTCAATTGATTATAATTATCATTTTAATTATTTGAATGTTAAATGTACGACATTACGTAATTAATATTGATAGCTTTCTAAATGATAAAAATAAATTCAAAGCTTTTTAAATGATAAATATAATGTTCCTTTTTTATTCATTGAAAAAAACGGCCTTAAGATAATTACAATGGTAGAAAGAACAATGTTTCATTAAGTTACTTTACTTACTCTACAAGTTTGCATTCAATAGAATGGATATAGTAATTTTTTTTTGAGCTTGTAATAAAACAATTAGAACATCCCAATAATTCTCTTAATATTGCTCTATTTGTTTAAAAATAGTATACTATTCTTTAAATAAAATATTTAAAGTTTAATTAATATATTAATAGCAGTAATCATGGAATAACCGGCAAAAATATGTTCAAAAATGCACCCTTTTTCATGTTTAAGTAATTATTATAAACTTTAAAGTTATTTTTTTCATTTGATTTTCAATTCTATTTTCGTACAATTTTGATTGTTTGGCCAAAAGTTCAGTATACCAAATTCAAACTCTTCTCAAAATTTCTTCTGCTGGATGCTATTGATCGACAAATATTCAGAAATGTATTCAGAAGCTCCATCGTTCTACTCGGTTGCTCCGAACAATAGTACCAATTTTGCATATGCACGTTGCAGTAGCGACACTTTTGTGAATCTCCATCCATCTATGGGACAACGCACTCACCCGCGAGAGAAAAAGATGAAGAAGAAAAACAGACATATCACCCTTCTGGACCGTCCAGCATACACATACTTTCTTTCCGAATGCTGCGGAACGCTCTCCAAAGATCGCATTTGAACACCGATAGCCGTACACAAGGCGCATCTCTTCGCATTCTGAAAGAGTTCCCTCTGGTTCCGCATCCCTTATACGTACGCCGTTTACCGTGGCCGTGAGCATTGCGAACGTTACACTCTCTCGCTCGGGCTGGCGAGCGGTTCTGGTGGTCTGCAAATGGGGGTTCATCCAACCGGGAACATGTTGACTGTTTACCTTTCCACCAGCGCGGCCAGTATGCGTTAAGATTCTCGCCAGAATGGATACGCGCAGCGCTGACGATCGTACCGTAGCGTAACGCGTTCTGGGCGAGCTTTTTTCGTTCGGTTGCTTTGGTTGCCATTCGTCCCCATTCGGTAGGGTTTGGCTGATTGTTTGGATGTCTCGCGTGCGTGGTTTGTGCGTGGTGAATCCGTTGTTCACCCATTCAGTGGATCGGCGTGTCACGGTTTAGCGTAGCGATGTGAATTGCAACAGGCGTGCGCACGAAAGCTGTAAACCTTTCCTTGCGAAACCCAAGTGCCATGTTTCCCAGTGCCCCAAGTTTACTAGTTACGAGGTTAGTTAATTGTACGCCGTCCACCACCGGACGGGATGGTGTGCCAGTGATACCGTCAGAGTGCGTTTGTGAGTGGTTCTTTTGTGCCTTTATACATATATATTATTTTCAATAGCCGGGAGAAAGCATGGATATCTATTCGCTCGATCCGTCCGGTACCGGGCTTAGCCCGAGTTTGGCCAAGATCGACGAGGACCTGGCGGAGGTAAACTTTGATGCCGGGTCCGAGTTTAATTTGCACTTTTTCGACACACCGGAAGACTCGAACACGCAGAGCGGCTTCAGTGATCATGAGTCGAGCGAGTCGGCCGCCCGAGACACGCCACCCAGTCCGGTGTGCAATTCTACGAGAACCGGACTGGCGATGTTGCCGGGCTCGAGACAGCACGCAAACGGAAGCAATTCCACCGGGAGTGGCCTAGTGTCTGTGGTCGGGTCTGGCAATTGTATGCTGATCAGCTCGACGGCACACACCGTTGCGGAAAGGACGAAAGTGTCCTCGTCGAGCTATGACGGTGGTGTTCAACGATCATCTACTGGAGTCCGAACAGGTAAGACCAAGCAACTGGCTCGGGGCTTTTAATTAGAGAGTTGGTATAAAACGAGAAAAATGTATCATCATAAGAATCGAAGATCTTTTTGTGAAGATCTTCGATACATTGGATTTTCGCAACTTCTTAAACGTTTCATAGTCTTAACTTTTTTACTAAATAGTAAACAATAATGTTACTATAATTACGTTCTTAGCTCATCCTCTAATAAAAAGGACTACTTAACGAGTGAAATTCGACGTAATGTCCAGTAATTGTCAATTTTAATGAACTATTAAAGGAATTCATTTGTTGAACATGATCATTATCTAATATTAGAAATTTAAAACAAGCTTCTTCTCAAAATTCAAGTGATCTCTGATCAATTCAATATATATCGGCTAAGCATTAGGCAACGTTTCATTAGAACTAGAAGAAAACAATTCTGCTCATAAAAAAATTTGTCCAGCTTTAAATTACCCCAAAATTGACCGGTCATACACGAACAGCAAAAGGACAAGACGCAAAAGATGAACTCTTGAACTTCGGCTTGAACTTCATTCAAACATTCGTCCTGATGCATGCATAAATGCTCTGTCAGCATAAAACCAAAAACAGAAATTCCAAAAACTCGACCGCAGAAATTGACAAATTTTTGGCCACCTCGGTACGGTGGTTGCGATCGTACGCACTTAAAATTCGGCTTCTTGCGCACTTTCCGCACCGGATCGAGCCAATTTATGTACATGTCTAATTTCGCGGAAGGTACACACACCTTCTCGCGAAATAAAGCACAGTTTTCGGCGGTCGGCAGCTGATTCCCCGTGGGAGAAGAATCAGCTGCATAAAATGACTATCAAGTGCGGAAAAGATAGCGAGCAGCTGAAAATTCGTCCAAATTTGCAGTCGCAATTTTTGGGGCAAAGAACGGGAAGGAAAGGGGTCAAGATTGGGGTTTGACATCCGTTACAGCAACATCACACGGAACACTAGAGCACAAGAAAGCAGGGTGCATAGTTTACGGTGAGTAAATTTGGATAAAAAGGAAGGAGCGTACGTGCGCACCGCGTAACCAATGTCAGACCTGAATGGAATGATGCTAATTCACGTGCAGCATCGGAGCTGCATACGAAATTTAGCGGTCAGCGGTCGCGAAAAACCGTTCCCTCGCGGGCGTTGTTCCCATGCATGATTTTGATCCCTGTTCTTCTCCTTGCCTTGAATCGGTATTTCGGCTGTACATCTGATTGTTTTCAATGCGAAACGCTTCTATGAATCGTGATACTCGCTCATCAGACTTACAAGCCGAACGCCATCCCGACCCTAGATTGAGACTAATGAAACGCACGGAATTCGTAAGCCCCATTAGGTAATCTGGGTTGCACAAATGGGCACTAATGTGGCATGCGCTAGGCGAGAAAGCTTTACGTCAGCGAACGTATCGCGTCGTTTGGGCGATATGTTAGCAAGTGACAAGGAAAGAAGTGTTCGCATTCATCAGGAAGGTAGAGACACAGAACTCAGCCAGAAACAAAAAAGCGATGGAAGATTCGTCGCAGACGACGAACCCCCCCCCCCCGCATTCCGAATCGTGTATGGGCGGATCGCGGATGGCCGAAAGGAAATGGGATGCCCTCTGGGGGGCTGGCTGCTGTCAGAATTCGTACATGAGCATAGCTCATTAATTATGACTTGTGCTGATTGGATCACGATGATATCGCGCGAATGGGGAACCAACACACAGCAAACACAAAAATCGCTGATCGATTCGTTTGTTAGATCGAATGCTTAACGGGACAGTAGTGGCGTTGTGTGAATGGTGAAGGAGGAGGAGGAGGAGGAGGAGGGGAAGAAGGCGAAGGGATGAGCGTTTCGGCTAGGGGGGAAGGAGGTCCACCCTCCGTGGTCCGTAGTTCAATTCGGCCGAACGGGTTCTTGGGGGTTGTGATCGTTGCCATCTCGGTGCCAATCGGGCTTCCCAATCCTCCCAAATGCCCAATGTTTCGGGCCAGGTGCGAATGAGTGGACTCGGGCGAAGGTGGAATTTTACTATTGCCACAAGAGCGCAACGGTTCTCCCGTCGTGGTGGAGCTTTTGTTCCTTACGCGAAACTATGTCCCGGTGCGCGCGTGTGTGTGTGTGTGCGTGTGTGTGTGTGTGCGTGTGTGTACTCTCGCAATCAAACCAAATCATCCCCGAAATGCGAAATGCGGCATCGGGAAAGTGGGGTAGGAAATAATAAAAATAAAACCGATCTTGAGTTTTGTTTGTGTTTTCTTCCAATGAATTTACTTGTCACTAGTTTTTCATGTACAGCGAAGGTACCGCAGCAGAGTTCCAACAGTGAGTTCTGAATGGCACAACAACAACCAAAAAACTCAACCTGAAAGACTTTGAGATTCTGCTTCTATCGGTGGAAAAAGGCTTCGCAGTGACGGACGATCGTGCCCGGAGGGCATATGAGGAAGAAAAAAAAAGACGCCACCAATATCATGTGATGGGTCGTGGCCGCGTGTTGTAAGACTTGCTTAGCTTAGCAGTTAAAGCGAGGTTAAGCGATGCCTAGAAGCTATAACCCAGCGACGCTTTGTGATGGAGTGTGCTGTACATGTGTGTTTTCTTTTCTTTCTGCTTCGAATGTCTCCTCTATCTCTAACCTCATTCTCAATCACTTTTCTCCAACTCGAAGAAGACGAAGTTCACCCTCTTGCTGTGGCTGTTGTTGTTGTTTCTGCTCCGATGACGACTGTGGAGGTGGACGTGTGACTCGTATAGCCCGTGTACACACCGCGAAAGACCGCGACCGGTGCTGATGATGTTGATGAATATCTTCAGCACCGTATGTTGGTGGTGTTTCCGCAAAAACGGCTGTTTCGAACTGTTGCGCAAATTTCTTCCACCGATGCTTTCTTTTGCTATTGCCTTTTGCCGCTGTTGCTGTTGCTGTCCATTCCCTTTGCTGCGTCGTTGCGTATTGTTACATTTAGGAGCGCGGTGTACCGTTATACATTTATGAGTTTATTAATAAGTATAATTCCCTTCGTTCTCGTGATCGCGATCGAGCCCTCGTTCAGCATGGTTGCCGTAGGTCACCTAGAAAGCTTTGGTGGCCGTGATGGATGTACTGGTGAAACATTCAAACGAACGCGTGAAGCAACGGCTGACTGGATGGTGTTTCGCTCCATCCATAGTCCAGAGACAAAGCAATGTTCAGTTTTTTAATGATTCTATTAAAAGATTTTATTTAAATTTCGATCAGAGAATTGCAGGAACAATTAAAGCAGGAAGTTATAGATAAAGGGAATGTACAAAGTTACATTGATACGATTCGTCGTATTTTTTATTCTTATTTTTGCATATTATACACACACTTTTATACACATGTTTTTGCTATTCCTTAAATTAGCTTTTTTTAAAGCTTGCGGTTCATTTAAAATGATTTATATTGTTTACATCTAAATCTAAAAATAATACTTCCAAAAAATAAATGCCCTTTAGTTATGCAACACTGTAGAATATTAACATTGTAAAGGTAATCTAATTGTAATATTTATTTTATTCTTTTTGAATAATTTACTCAATCACATAAAAAATCTCACAAATTACATTATGTATTTATTATTCTTAACAATAATTTAGGTGAAATATTGGTCATGCCATTTAAGGCGAATAGAATGAGCTTAATCTTTGTGTTATACAGTAAATAATTTAAAATGAAAAAATAAAAACATATTATTTTTCCTTTACACGTCGTAATTCTGTGATTGTAGATAAGTTCTTTCATTACATCGATGTCTTCTCTTTACGTGCTATGTTACACGTCTAATTTTTCATACGACAATCGGTCCAATCGGTACACACGGCTTTCCTGCCAAAGTGCAGTACATGTATTACACAACGACCATGCTGTCGTCTCGCCACACGATCACGCCTTCCACGCTCGCAACGGCCGTACACACGCTGGCTGCGTATTCCCGCCGGAAAATCAATGCAGAAGGAACGCAAGATCAACAGGCCGTTCAGGCAAACGCAACCACATCGCATTGCGATGTCCAATGTTTGTTGCTGCTGCTTCCGAAGCTCTGCAGTTTCGGCCGTTACAGTTACACGAGCTTTTACTTTGGAGAACGATCGTGTCCAATGCTGGCCTGCCCAATGGTTGAGAGGAGTGGCGAAAGAAAAAGGTACAGCAGGGTTACCTATGTTGTAGCTTTGTACGCGAACGAGATCACGCGTCTCTGCTCGCGCAGCTATGCTCAAAACCCGGCCAACCGGAGACCTGAGAACTTTAAAGCGTGTGTGTGTGTGTCTTTTTGTTGTTGTTGTTTTTGTTTCTGATGCGCGAAAAAAAAGTCTTCATCCACTGCTCGCACATTTCTTCGCTCCACATAAAATGCCGACGAACAGGGAGCAAAACAAAAACGGCACACCAAGTTCAACGAACTGTCCGCGACCGCCGTCACCGGTGCCAGGGAGGTTTTTCGCTTCCCATTCGGTCCGTGTGGTAGGCAGCCGGTTATCGTGCACCGTTTTGGGACCGTTTATGGTGCTCGAATTCGCCAAAGCACGGAAGCAAGGCGGACGTGAACATACGTACGCCCAACATACAACGGCCGCCCCATCGCCGCCCGGGCACCGTATCGTGTTGATCAATGGATTTTAAATTGAAATATTTGCAATTGTAATGCAATCGACTTGGTGGAAGCTTTGGAAATGTAAGGCAAATGGAATTGAATGGGGGAAGTAGCGGTCACATAGATAGCACATGCGTTAGGAATGGCCACATAGCCGAAGGATGTGCTTATGCTCGCGAGGAATCTCTATACGAGGTGCGAAGAATAATTATGAAGTGTAAAAGTGTTTGGATTGCTAGAATTATTTTCTGCTTGCTGCTTCTTGTTCTTTAGTGGTGGCTTTAGTGGCTCTGCGTTTTAAACGATTTAACAACTAAAATTTAAACAACAAAACATTATAAATAAAAAAGATATGAAATAGAAATGTACAATAACAATGATTATTATTTCCGGTTTTTTACAAGGGAAGATAAATTTAGACAATAAAATTAATTAAGATGTACGGTGTCGAATTTCAACCAAAAATCGATCTTATTATAAAGTGACTCAAAGACCTAATTGAAACAAGAATAGAACAACCATGATGATGGAATACAAGTTCTGTCGCTTTTCCAACACACACACACACACACACACCATACGACAAACATCTTTTAAAATACAATCAAGTAAACATTCGAGTGCGATTATACATGCAAACCAAACCGTGAATAAATTTGACCACCCTTGGGAAGTTTCATCTGCATCTATCGGAACCATTCGGCAGAGATACCGATCGTGATCGGCGTGAGCAACGACGGTGCTACTAAACAAAGGGGTAAACAAAAAAACAATACGGAGACCCTTCTGTTCTATGCTAATTGCGTTCGCGTAACATTGACCTATGTGGTGTAACTGAAGATCGGTTGGTGCAGCGTAAATGTATGCAACATTATCCCTAACCTATCCCTCTGGGACGGTACAGCGTTGTTCCCTTCCTTGTGTGTGTTTGTGGTACATTAGAGATCGTATTACGCACCACGGGCTCGGAAAACAATATTCAAAGTCCTTTCTCCGTGCACGTCGGTCAAGGGGCAAATAATTGTTTTCCAGCTGCGAAGGAACGTGCATGAAACTTTCATACCGTTGCAGGCGTGTAGTTGAATATGTATTACACAAGATGCATTCTAATCAAACACGTCCTAAGTAGGTGCCAACCACGCAACCACGGAGCAAGCATTAAACGGTGTCCGGACGAATGGAACGAATGCTTGAAAACTGATCCAAAGGGATATTTAAACTGGAAGAACTCCTTTCCGCCCAGATGAACTTGAGTACCATTTTCCGAAATAATCACCCAACATTCTTGCTTTCCCGCTAATCTTCTTCAGACACAAATTTTGGATTGTCATTAATTGATGTTTCTACGCTTTCTTTCTTATTTGCTCCAGATCCACCATGTGCCGGTTCCGATGCCAGCTCGACGACGACCGCGAAAACGTTCGTCGCTTGCCGGGTGTGCGGTGATAAAGCATCCGGCTACCATTATGGCGTTACCTCGTGTGAGGGCTGCAAGGGTTTCTTCCGGCGCAGCATACAGAAGCAGATCGAGTACCGATGTCTGCGGGATGGCAAGTGTCTAGTGATACGGCTCAACCGCAACCGGTGCCAGTACTGTCGCTTCAAGAAGTGTCTCTCGGTGGGCATGAGCCGTGACTGTAAGTATCCGTTTTAACTTTATTGGAGATTTTCAGAACATGTTTTCATTGTACATGTACCTCTTTGGCAGTTCAACAAATATTGTTTTGTTTATAAGTACTTTGGATGTATTTAAGTCGCGTAGTGGCCACTATTTGGTGCTCTCAAGACAATGCAATGCTCTGTGCACATACTTATTCTCTTGACGATGATTAATCTTGGGGCTGTTTTTACTTCAGTTGTTATGTACATGTCTGAAGTACAATTTAGTGTAATGTATCAGGATATTAAGAGGAATTTTTGTTATTTAGGCGAGTCCTCAAAAAAGATCATTTGTTAGTTGTACTAACTTCAGCTTAATTGGGTCCCGAAAAAATGTATTCCTTCGGCTAGATCTCAATAGGTTTTTTACTAACTGAAGAACGACAAGGGGGTATATCTTAGATCTTAAATGTTAAAAATTGTTAAATATATTTAGTACAAACTCCCAGTAAAAAACGTTAAAAGTTAACAGAACGTCCAAAACAGGGAGGAAGTCACTTGACCAAGTTGAGTTAAGGAGTTAAATTATAATAAGACTTGTATCTGAAGCATTTGCAAATTAAGATATTACCTGCCAGATATTGCCTGATTGTTTCCCATTAAATGGGAAAATATGTTTACTGCGACAATTCTTCTAAATGACTCTAAATTCTAAAAAAAAAAATCTAAATTCTAAATTCTTCTAAATGAGATTATATACTTTACTTCCTAATTTGATACCTTCTACATATAAAGTAAAGCAAATACCTGGAACTGCCGCCAAACATATAGATTTCTATAAGAGAAGTTAATAAAACCATGGAAATAAAAGAAATAGGTACAATTGCGGAATCATAAACCAGGAGCCTGGAATGTTTGCAACTCAAGATAGTTTCCACTCGATTTTTAAAACTTCATACAGAAATGCACAAGTTGATTTTTATAGAAAAAAACCAACATTTTGCCCTTTCATTTCCAACAAATAGGTGTTTATTTGTTTAAGAAAATTAAGATCTTTGAACATCAAACAGACATTCCTTTTAAAAACAAATCTCTCCATTCATACGTTTTCCGCCACACGCCAAACAACGTGTTTATCTCGAGAGTGAGAGTTGCAAGCATGACGCAACCGGCTAGATCCGCAAACTTCTTGTCCCCATGAGTGGGAGGAAACCCGGGAAAGCTGAACCCGAAAAACTTGAAATTCCACCTTTTTTCTGCTGTTTTTTATTGTGTTTGTGTAGTGTCTCCCCCGATGCGTTGTTTTGCGTTGAAACTTTCAATTTTTCCTAACCCAACGCCATTGCATCCGGGCAGATGTACAACGATATTTGTTGAAAAGTTTTCCTGCAATCGTTTTGAAAACGAACTTGTACAGTGGAATTGTACTATACATTGTTTCGTTGTTTTTGGGTGAAAACATTTTCTCCTCTCTCGCTTTTATGCAATGGAATAAAGGACGAGAAAGTTTGTTTGGTTTGTTTTTTTTTTTTGTTTTTGTTTTTTGCGTTGCATTTTTTACTTGTCCATGTAAAGCTAGCCACTGTAAGGCTGAAGCTGAAGCCGAGTAGCAGGCCAAATGTTGAAGTGTGGTCACCAGTCGGCAATCGCGTAGCCCTTTCGGAAGCTTGGTGCCACGCTCTGCTGCCGAGAAAGGCGAATGCACTCTTGCACGATGAACCACCCGAGATAATCCAATGCTGCCTGGACCGAAACCGATGCGAGTGTGCCCCGAACTGCCCCAAAAGGTTAGCAGCACTGCAGCAATTGCACACCGGTTTGCAGATTCCATTTGCTGTGGTGCTTGTTTTTGTTTTAGCCCATCCCATGTTCTCGTTGCTGTTTCCCCAGCATAATTTGCACCAGCATTTTGGGGTCCATCAGAGCTACCAGAGCACCGAACAAGGTGCTCTCAGCCACTTTGTCGGGTACGGGGTAAATGCTACCGGGGTGGTGGCTTGCCATTTTATCTTGCTTTCGCCTCAAAAACCGAGAAGAAAAGGTCCTGGTTCAAGCCTGGCCATGCTGCCGGGACCGAAAACAAAACGGTGCTATTATTGATTTGCACGCAGGCACGATGTGAACCAGTTTGCATGGGAATGATTATTGGCCAGCAGTGTCGTGTTGCTGTTTGTGTTGTTTCGCTTTCGGAAAACGGTCCAGCTGGTTCCTGCTGGTCGGGAGGTTCGGTACGGTTGGGAAAAGTGTGCATAGTGAGCTTAATTTGAAGCACGGTAATTGGGTGGAAAGTGCTCTGTGGATGGCTGACGGAGGATGCTAAGGATTGTGTCGGCTGCTGCGCATTTCCTTCTAACGGTACTAATGCAAGCTGTACCGTTACGGAAGGATTAAAATACAGTCGATGATGGTTTAACCGCAGGAAGCAGCATTTAAGGGTAATATGAAAGTAAGCCCATTATTCGGATTGTGTTTGCAACTGGATGCAATCCGCGTTTGCTGGAAAGGTGGAACCAATTTGACTTATCTTTTAAGCAACAATATGTTATGCATCCATTAAGCAAACATTAAATATGATCAACTTTCGAGGTTTACATTTTAAAGAATTTTAAAATAAGTTTTAGCATCAATCACATGTTCATATTTTCAATCACTTCACATAAAACTCTATGTAAAATTATCTAATATCCAGATAATTTTTGACAAACATGCGGAAGTTTCTAATAAAAATCACTTTTTTGACACATCAATTGTTAGAATGTTACTCTTTAAAAAAAATACATTAAATAACACAGTGGACAAAACTTACATGTCAGTCAGTTCACAGGTTTTTGAGAATTTCTGAAACATTGTCATCTTTGCAGCTTCCACATGACGATACTTTACTTAAGTCCTTACACATGATGAGTATGATGATGAAACGAATCTTCATTGCCATCTAATCCAATCATTGTCGATCTGGACTACCATTTTTCCTCGGGTTTTTTTGAAAGCCCTTGTGATCTTATGCTATTGATGAAAGCTTTCTTATGGAAGGAACGGACTCAAAATCGCACCATAATCTTTTTGTCAAATTTTACAAAACGATCATCAAGCCCATGGAAGATCAGTTCGTTTTCCTTTATCCCTTTTTTCTACTTTCTTCTACCTTATTTAACTACACTTTTCCAACATTTATTCAGTTCCATTCCGGTCTTCACCACCCTTTCATAGTAATTGAAATAACCCTCTCACCGCTTACCGAAGGTCAAGAGAATGGAGTGTGAATAGGAAAGGCATAAAGAAATCAACACCAAAACAAACCTCAAACAACTCATTACAACCTCCTAAACTGTGGCCTTTTTACACTTCCGCCGACCGTCATCACAGTGCAGAAGAAACGCGATGCAAAAAGAAAAAACGAAATGCAACACTTTTCAATTGCAATGATGCAGTTTTGGAGGTTTACCTCTTTTACCGGGGAGGGCCGAGGGATGTCGCTTGGTGGTGGTTCCATTTCACTGCACGTATTTTCCATACCCAAGAGGGAGAGAGAAAGAGACAGAGAGAGAGAGAGAGAGAGAGAGAGAGAGAGAGAGAGAGAGAGAGAGAGAGAGAGACAAAAACAGGAAACACATACAAACACAATAAGATGCATTTCCTCGTTCACAAAAGGGCTCACGAATGTGACTTTTCTTCTGCCTTTCGAACCCTTTCTTTCTTGCTTTCTTTCTCATTCTCTTTTGTCGGTTCGCGTTCTGCTCCTTCTTTGTTTAACAGTTCGTCTCGCCAAGCGGGCGTTGGATACATACACTCACTCACTCACACACACACACACACACACAGATACAATAAGGGTGCACACTAAAAGAGATTTAGCGCTTTTTGCTTCACCGAAACGGCCCGAAACTGCAACCACCTTTCTGGATGGGAAGGGCCATTTCGCTGCTGCTGCTGGCACTTGAACTGCACTTTTCCTTGCTGTGTTCCCTTTCCGTTTACATGGTTCGGAAATGTTGTTCCCGCAATTCGCGGTACGGTGGGATTTTCTTCTGCCAACACCCCAACCCCCTTCCCCCCCCTCCTCCTCCTCCTCCTCCTCCTCCTTTCCCTCGCATCAATGGGCGAAGCGTGCATGGTGCAAAAGCTGCTGCTGTTGCATGCATGTTGGAAGGGGGTTCTGCATCTGAAGTGCATTTTCTGTCTGTTGCTTCTCTGCTTCTCCTCTCCAAAAACCAACCACCTCCCCTCTCCCTCTTCCACCCCCCCCCCCCACTCCTCCTCTTTCCATCTGGTAAGTGTGAGAGAGCATTCGAGTATTTGGGGCTGATGTGTTTCCGTAATCGGTGGGAGAGAAAGTTTTTTGCTCCCCTATCGCTACCACCCCACTGCTGCTCTGGGCGCTCGTATCTTCCCTTCCCGGTGCTGCAAGTGCAATTGCCGTGCACTCGCAATTGCATCGCCGCTCAATTTCGACGCACTCGCAAACAGTTACCATTTTGTCTTTGCTTCAAAGGGCGGCTCGTTTAATTTGGCTGTTTTTCGTCAACAAGGTTCGTCCTCTCGTCCACTGGGAAGCTCGGTTTCACGCAATGCA
This sequence comes from Anopheles rivulorum, assembly GCA_018908115.1. Lineage (NCBI taxonomy): Eukaryota > Metazoa > Arthropoda > Insecta > Diptera > Culicidae > Anopheles > Anopheles rivulorum. Next base: position 35,272,606 of record CM032178.1, on the reverse strand, counting down.
GCATACACCTGAACTGGGGGAGAGTAACAAATAGTACCAGTCGCTGCACAAAAAGGGCGCTACAAGTTCCGTTTTCGAGCGGACAACCACCAACCGTGTCCGTGTCCGGAAGCGAATCCCTTTCCCATCGTATCACACGCCGCGGCCGCGGGTTGCGATCGGTTGCGGCAAAAGTGCATACACACCCCTTCACTCCCCATCCCTCCCCCCTCCCCTCCCCTTCCCTAAAACCCACCCTTTAAGCGGTTCGGTCAAAAAGGCGGAAGGAAAGTGATAGTGTCGGTGTGGTGCCACATTGTGACTGGGAAGGGAGAAACTGAAGAAAAACAAGGTACGCCGGTTGTGCAGTTGCACACGCTTTTCCGGATTGCATTTGCTTACCTTTCGCTTTTATTTTCCACCCGGGCAGTGGTGTCGGTAGTTTTCTCTTATCGCGCAGTTACAGTACACGCGTTACACCGGGCTCCCTTCCAATAGGGAAGCAAGGCTTGTGGTGCAACCACTAAAAAAAAAAACAACAGTGTTGCAAAAACCGTATTCGGGAGTTTTGTGCTGCAGATGCAACCGAAGTTTGTGTGCAGTTTAGTTGCAATCGGTCCAGTGTCGCACGTACGGTAGGTTCGATTGCAACACACCAACAGTGATCAAAATTAAGCAATTATTGTCGTTTAGCAGTGTTTCGAGCATCGTTTTGGTGTTTTTTTTAGCAAACGTTTTATTTTTTAGTACAGTGACTAGTGATGATTAATGAGTAAACGCACAAAGCTTTGGTTTTAATGCGCCTAGTGAAAGTGTTGTTGGACGTGTGATAAAAAAAACTAAGTTACTACATATTGGCAACAGCTTTATTATGCAAACAGCATGCAGTGCAATGTGCAACAAAGTCTAACGAGTAATTATGTTTGCTATATTATTCATGTTTTGTTGTGGTATTATTTTAATGTTTATTAGCGTGCAATTATCGTTAATGGGTGATGGCGTTTTTTCGCAACTAAACAGTGTGTGGGTTGTACTGTGGGCAACGTTTTTCAATCAAATTGTTAATAACGTGTACGCACATGAGTGACTGCGTGGTTTTGTGGTAGTGGCGTCGATCTTCACACGGTAGAACTGGTACCGAATGCCGTTTGGATGAATACTCACAAGATGTGTTCATTCTACTACTACAGTCATCAACCATCTCACAACGAGGTTTATCCGTTCTAGTAGTGAATATTTGTTGTACGAGAAGAAAAGGGTCCAACTATCCATGCCACAGGATCTCAAGTTCATCAACCAAATGTATTTCTCATTAATCGTATTGATTAGTGCAGTTATTTGAAGCAAGTATTTGAAATTTGTACCAATAATTAAAATATATGTTTTGCGTGATTATGCAAAAGTAAAACTCGTTAAGAGTAGCTGTTCAATGCTGTTGATTTTTTATTTCATAATAAAAAAGATACAAATCGAATAAAAAATAAAACAAATGGTTACAGAAATATAATGGTGACATACTAATAAAAATATCGCAAAGCAGTTTACTTTTAAAAACAAAAATAATTAAATGCATTAGATTGTTGTTTTTAAATTTTTTACCTAAAACGCATTTATTTTTCAAAAACCTAAATGCCAAATGACCTTTCTACCATAAATAGAAAAGGAAATCAAACAAAAGCATATAAACATATAAAAGTTTACTTGAATGGTTTAAGATGAAATGGTGAACTGGGGAACGGTTGTGTATAATTTTGCAAATTGCTGCAGAATATGTAACGATAGATTCGGAATTTTAACACATTTTTCGTTCCTTGAGAAGATAACTCTAGCTCTATACAAAGCTTTCTGTACCCACATGCCTACAAATCTTTCTAAGCCTATTTCAATTTGTTTCTCAACATATTTTCAAATATCCATCAAAGGCTTCAACTTTACCATTTGCACTCGAAACCCCTGTATGATGTTTTGTACGTTGTTCGAGCTGCAAATGCTCATTTCAAATTAACTCCTACTTTTAATCTACCAATTTACAACGCTTTGTTGACCATTTCGTGATCAGAGACAAATGTCACCGTAACATTTCACACGCTAAGTGCTGGTAGAAACCATAACTGACTATTAAACTGGGAGTTAGAGGAAAATTACGATAACAGCACCGTTAAACGCTTGGCTCCCTTTCTTTCATACTGCCTTTCACTAATGTTGGGCAAATTGATACGGGTGAACATTAGCGTGTGCAGGTGATCCACCCCTTTGCGGCGGGGCCACATTCATTCACATTGCGGGTCACCCGATGGGAGGGAAACCAAGGATAACAGGGAAATTAAATGTAACCCCAACAAGCAAAACAAACCAAAAAAAAAAAAATAGCAACAACTATTCATTTCATACACAGCTACCCTGTTACTGATATTAACTACCTTGCGTGTCATTCGATTAATGCGAAGCGAAAACAAAACCAAAGCAAAAAGTGCAACCAGGAACTGCACGTGTGCAAGCCAGTTTGTTGCATCCTCCACACGCTCGTTACCGTTGTGAAATGTTGTGCAAAAAAAAAAAAAAAAAATACGACCGACTCTTGTCGTCTCCTCGGCAGCCTGCACAGTGTGGAGGCCGGAACGTCGGCTGGTCGGTCGGTCGGTCGCTTATCGTAGCATAATTTTCCACGCGCTTCACGGGGCGCCTGTTATGCTTCCACTACACCCACGGAAAGGTGTTGTGCCGTACCGGTGAAGTAATGCACCACAACAAAGCTGCCAAAGCGGTTGTACTTCCAGCAAATGTCTTACCGCTGCTTTGCGTTTTGTGCAATTTCTTTCCGCAATTTATGATACCACCGGCGGCCATTCCCATTCCCGGCGGTTCGGTGGAAAATGGTGGCGCTTGGGTTCTTTGAACTCTCCCTGTCTGTGATATCGTGACACATTTCTTTCCACTTCCACCACTGTTGCACATTTTGCAACGCGGAAGTGGACTATGCATTCGGAGTGGTTAGAAAGGTGAATTTCTGAATGGACGCAGAGCAGAGGAGACGGTACAATGCTTCGTAGGGCAGCGAAACAATGCGTGTGAAGGGAGAAATATTGTTATTTCTGACTTTGACAGAGGTTACAATTTAGAAACATTTATCAATTCGCGTGCCCAAACATTGCCATTTGCGTAAGTAAAGTGAGGTAAGGTGGGGTTTTCGTTTATTTTTAGCCGTTTCTGGATTCTTTTCAAGTTGAATTAGAATGTGTTGAGACAGAAGTGAATTTCCATTTATTGCATACTTCTTATTTAAAATGAAATTGGGTTAATTTACAGGGAAAGTTGAGACAAAGCATTACACCTTTCTTTACTTAAATCTTCTTTATCAACTTAAATACAGAAATAGCGCTCTAATTTACCGCTTCATTTTAAAAGCCTCTGTAAATATGATTAAATTATTAAAATATAATTATAAAACCCGATTTTTTGTATTAAAACAAGAACGAAGACATTTGACAAGACAAACAAAGACGAACATGAAAAAGTGGAATTCCACATTTATCTCTACATAATCCATTTTAATTTTAAAAAGTCCAGAAATGGCTCTAACTTTATGAATTGATCTCGTAAAATCTTTTTAAAAAACTTTATATGTACAATTTTTATTGAAAGTTACTAACGTCGTTATCAAAAATGTTTGAAAAAATTTTTTATCGTGACATTAGATATAAAGCGATAAACACGTTCCTGTGTACTACTTCTCAACCTCCTAGATTGAAGCACAATCTCGATATTGTTTCAAAATAGCTTCATCTTACTACAATGACTCAATATCCAATTTATGACACACTTGAGGGTGACTAACAGGCAATGGCAGCATTAGTTCCAGCACACCATTTTAACCGATGCAGATTTCGCAAACATCTGGGTAAAGTATGTGCTGTACCGCATGCAGTTACATTGCCCTTTTCACCATCCGTGCCGTTTTGAAAGTGTGCCCCAAACCTGCATCCTGCATGTTGCGAATCGTTTTTTATTCGGGCCTTCCCTGCCCTGTAAAAGGAAAAGTTCAAATAACGAAGTACAAATTCTGCCCCCAAAGGGTGCACACCGAGAGGCGGAAGTAAAAAATTTGCATCATAGGTACACAGCATGGTAGTAGGGTTAGGGCACATTTCTCTTCGAGGCATTGGGGGTTTCGATTTATTTACAATTTTCTTCTCTCCACCGTTTGAAGTGGGGTCGAGAGCAAACCGACCCATTTACTCGCACAAAGCAAGAGGCCTGGGCACGAGGGCCTGAGCTTGGGGTGAAATGCATGCTGTTAGTTTGCTGCATATCTGTACTGAGTTTCCCGCTCCCGAAGATAGGGTTAGTTGTTCTTCTGCAGCACACTGGCACACACGAAGGGGAGATGCATAATCGATTCGTCGTGTGGGCGCTATGCAATTATGGTTGCGCTTTCTGTTTGCCAATACGGTGCAGTGTGCCGGCCGCATGTACATATGCGTGTTAGAGGGTAAAATAGTGGCCGTTATCACACACTGCTTGAGAGGGTGGAACTTAACTTGACAGAAAGATATATATACATATACATGCCCGATGCAAATGACTAAAGGAAATGTTTATTCTGACCCCACCTGCTCAATATTAACCTTTCTTTTTTTCTATTTCACGTTTCGCTTCCAGCGGTGCGGTATGGTCGCGTGCCGAAAAAGTCACGAGAGGCGGGAAGTTGTAGCGAGGAGAACATGAGCATATGCGTCAACTCGACGACTCCGTCGGTGACACCGCTGAACGGTACGCTCGGAAACGGACACACGGCCAACGGCAACGGCATGCCCACCACTACCAGCACGATCAGCAACAGTAGCAGCAACGGTAGCAGCAACAACGCCATCAACACCAGCACGCCAAACGCCATGTCAACCAATAGCTGCGCCGAGATCAGCACATCGACGACGATCCTGCCCGACTCGCTCACATTCACACCACCAGAACTGTCCGTGTACGATATCATCCAGTGCATTGCGCAGGCACACCGGGGCCACTGTACCTACACCAGCGAGCTGGTCAAAGAGCAGAACCGGATATCGCTGCTCAGCTGCAGCGACAAACATAACGTAAGTGACTAAGTTTTGTGCGGCGCCCTAGTGATTTGCTGTTAAGTAACGATCGTTCTTTTACCCATCGACAGCCACTCGAATCACACGAGGAGCAGCGGATTTGGTTGTGGCAGCAGTACGCAATGCGCATGACACCGGCCGTACAGCGGATTGTCGAGTTTGCCAAACGGGTGCCGGGTTTTGGTGAGTTTCTGCAGGACGATCAGCTGATCCTGATCAAGCTCGGGTTCTTCGAAGTGTGGTTAACGCACGTTGCCCGCTCGACCAACGATTCCACGCTAACGTTTGACGACGGTGTGTACATCACCCGACAGCAGCTGGAAGCGATCTACGATGTAAGTAAGCGGTGCTATATAGAATATCCTCGTACGGAAGCACACTAATCGTTTGCTTGTTTGTTTGTTTGTTGGTCCCCCTTTCAGCCGGAGTACGCCAACGCCCTGTTCAACTTCACCACCGGTCTCAACAGCTGCTGCCTGAGCGATACCGAGATTGGGCTGTATTCGGCCCTCATCCTACTCTCCGACCGGCCCGGGCTGGTCGAGACGAAGCTGATCCTCAAAACCCGCGAATGTATTGCGGAAGCACTGCGAGTACAAATCACACGTTCGCGGGCCAACAATGGCATCGGTGCGCTGCAGATAATGCCCGCCCTGGAAGCGAGAGTGCACGAGCTGCGCATGTTGGGCGAGAAACATTCCGCACATCTGGAATGGTTCCGGACGAACTGGAACACCATACGATTGCCGCCACTGTTTGCGGAAATCTTCGACGTGCCCAAATGTGAGGAGGATCTGCAGTGAGCAAACTGTTCGTCAGTTGGAACGAGTGAACCATACGGTGATTACAAACTACACGCCACAAGAGGCAAACAGATGATGCTCGGTAACGTTGATTGAAATAGGTACGCACAGTTCCGTAGGTAGAACGCTCATTATCAGTGACATCATACACATCAGATTAGCCTACAGCAGAAACAAACAAACGTACGGTCGCATAATAGGCATACCATTTCTACTGTTTGACACATATCATGCATATTGATGTGAATTTTTCACCCATTACCACTTACTCGCAGCCTCAACTAGATAAGACCATTTATTCAGTGACAAAGAGAAGGTCCAGACGAAGGTTGTGGTGTTTGTTGAAGTAAAAGCAATAGAGGGCGGGTTATGGTTGGTTCATTGCTATTGGTACCCACAAGCTGACCGGTGGATGTGTCCGATAAGCTATACCACGACACGATGGCAATAAGTAGCGGTGGTCTCTACCACGCCACGCGGGCTAACCACAAAACCGATCGGCGGTTTCGGTGATACAACAGCAAACAAAAAAGCAAGATAGGAATTTAAGATACAAGACTAACAGTGTTACATCTTACCAGCAGATAAGTAAGCAAGTAGCGGCCATTACATAGCTATCGTTCGTGCTCTCCTTCTACGCAAATTCTCGATGTGTGTCTCTGTTTGTGTATGTGTGTGTGTCTGTGCATATGCTGCCCATTTGGGCCAACTGTTGTTCCATCCTTCCTTCCAGAGTTGTGACAATGGAGCTGTACTCGAGCAATATATCATAGCAGTAGTGAAATGTAGCGACAATTTCCACCCCTGTGTTACTGGAGTAAACATTAGACGATCGTAGCATAATAGCATTATAGCGTTTAAAACATTTTACAGCCGTAAAGGGCAAGAGACAGAGCATTAACAAAACAAAACAAAAGAAAAAAAAACAACAATCATCGACACCTTCGGCAGGCGGGAAGGAAGCGTAATAGGCAAATTGAGACTTTTTACATTAAGTGAACAAACTGGTGCTGTAATTTTTACGATACTAATTTTAAGCCGTATTGGTCCTGTACGTTCCGGCAGGAAAACCCAAGTATTCTACATTTCCGATAGGGTTCGATTTAGAATATTTCCTCCCTCTCTTCGATGCATCGATAAACGGTGAACTAAAACATTCGCGTACAGACCCGTTTTTTTAAAGATTATGCTTCACATGACGATAATAAGCTTCTGAATTAATCAGCATCCACCCTACTATCGAATACATTCGATTTTACCACTGGCCGATGATTGATGAGGAAACAGATAGAGAGAGAGAGTGAGAGAGTGTGTGTGAGAGAGAGAGAAAGAGAGAGAGAGAGAGAGAGAGAGAGAGAGAGAGAGAGAGAGAGAGAAGCTTAGATAAAACAATTTCAAACTTCGCTTTGAACTTAAGTGTAAAGCATGGGTTGTTTTTGCTACCCTTGAAGGTGTTGTTAAACGATACGTTAGTAAAACTGCTTTGCCCCTTCTTTCCTTCACAAAGATTCACGAAAATCATTTTACATTCATGCGAACACGCAACAGGAAAAGTGTATGCGTAACATTCACTCTATTTATCTATTGTTATTTCTACATCGTTGTGCGTACAAAATGGCGCACACTTTTACACGTGTTGAAGAAACATAGCAAAAAGAAAACAAGACTCCCTGTGGGACAGAAAGTGAGACTACGATTTAGCTATATTGAAATGAACGTATACATCTATACACGTATACATATTTTGTTACGCATATTGTTGCCTTTGATTAGCGTTAGTGTCCTTTTAGCCAATTCGATCCCAATCCCTTATGCGCTCCTTGTGAGGCAAATAATGTGCACATCCTGATGCACGTGTATGGAAATGAGTAGGTGAAGCAAACACGTACTAACACTAAGTTCCCAAACTCTGGGTGCTATCTGTTTCGATCGGTTTCGTTGCGGGTATGTGCGTGTTCAGTTTCGTGCTTTTGTTAAGTTTTTGTCGCACACTGTCACTTTTACGTAGTAAAAAATGATTGAAGAAAAAAAAATACCGTTTTAAAGAGGGCACTTCGGAACTGACTGGATAAGGTGCATCCAAGGGAAAGCCATTTCGTTGTGTAGGCAGCGTTGAGCAGGAAGGTCGAGCATAATATATAACTGGTATATGAAGCGGTGCTATAAACTATACGATACATAGGAGAATATGATGCAACGTGAATAAAAATGGAAATGTTTTAGAGTTACAACCGTTTCAATACGCACGGTACACAGTACATGCTGATTTCAAACAACATTTATTCAGCGATTTTACCACGTTGTACTATTGTTGACAGTAAGTACGATAACAATTGATAGTTTTGGTATGGAAGTACAAGCCGGGCAAGTAGCACAGTGATTCATTCATTTTAATCCCTTGGTTCAGGGTAGAACTGCGTCAGTGCTAGTACCACCTTGTCGGCAAGCTCCTGAGTGCTGGCACACAGCACCCGGCGGGACATTAGATCCAGTGGGCCACCGGCAGGATCGAGACAGACGCCTCCAGCTTCCCGTACCAGTAAATCTCCGGCCGCAATATCCCACGCGTGAATGCCAAACTCGTAATTAAAGTCTGCTCCACCGAGTGCTACCATAGCCATGTTGAGTGCCGCTGAACCGAGGCTCCGCAAGCTGGGGGAAGAAATGGAGCATACAAGTGAACATCGCCAAAAGGAAAACGGTCACAGCCCATACTACTCTCTTACCCATGAATCTGTCGCACAAGCTTTCCAATGTTCTCCAGAACCACGCGTGTTTTTTCCTCCTCCCGGGACGTTCCGAATTCCGTCGTTGCCAGGGCACGCTCGAAAGCCGTCTCACCGGACACGCGTATTGGGATACCGTTCAAAAATGCTCCCTTGCCACGACGGGCCGTAAACTTCTGGCCAACGATCGGATTGTAGATGATGGCAATTTCCGTCACCTTCTCCACCAGCAGTGCGATGGAAATGCACGAATGGGGAAAACTGTGCACAAAATTCATCGTCCCATCTACTGGATCAATAATCCAGGTAGGTGCGTCGGTCAGTTCGGCCTTTTTCCCTTCGCTCGTTTCTTCCTCACCAATAAACCTACAAACCGGTGGAATGGGTTTAATTTGCCACCAATGGCATACCGCTCCTACGCTTACTTATGGTCAGGATAGTTGGCCGTGATTCCTTCCATCAGCATGCGCTCCACCTGTTGGTCGGTTTCAGTCAGCAGATCGATATTGCTCGACTTTTCTACCACACGTTTCCGCTGGGAATTTCTGGAAGCGATAAGCTAAAACCGAAGGAAGCAAAACCGATCAATACAACACATAATCGAATGGGGGGTAAAAAGCATTCCAGTTCCGAGGAAAAATGTGATGAAACTTACGCTTCCAGCGGTTTCCACCAGTCCGAGAACATGCTCGTAACATTCGTCCAAGTTCAGAGCCATCGTTGGTGGAACGCAGCACGGGTCAAGTTACGTACCAAAGCACTATTAATTAGAACGGTTAGGTAAGGAAACCACCCTCACCGTTTTTATTGTTTACTGTTCGCGTGCTTCAAACGGACTGAACAATTTACATATCGCACCGCACAGGAAAACAAGCTTAGCACGATGCACTGGTCGGAATCGTTCGGAATGATTCGGGTGTCTGTCTCGCTAATTTTTATGTTTTCTATGCTTCCGATATGTGCCTACAATCGCTGTTTCTAATCTTTTTTCACGAGTCGAACGATTTTGTTTGTAAACACCATGTCAAAGTGACAACTGCGCTGACGACCAGTGGTGTATAAGCTGTATGCTGTTATACAAAAGGCAAACATTTGTGCAATAAAACCCGCTTGAAGAAAATGATACAACATTTTAATATGAATTTTTCAATGCAGATAACGTTTGATGCAATGAATTAAGACCTCTGTTACAAGAGTACACATTTTGAAATTTAAATTATGAAATTGAACATAGCGTTTGACACCCCTGCTTATAAAAGAATGTTTCGAACAAACTTTCCTACCGCGGGAATCGTCAACTGTCATACGAACCAACCGTTACATATATTTAAAATTATTTTTACTTTTACACTTTCTGATAGTGAATTAACATTAATAATGCACAAAAGTACGAAAATAATAAAAACATTAACAATAAACTATGGCATCTACAGTACGGCATTAGGCAAAATGCACTAAGAAGGAAATTTGTGGTTGTTGCTCTATGGTTGTGGTTTAAACCCATGATAAGCAATGCTCTTTGTTTTACATGTTAAAGATATGGCTTCTGAAGGCAATTTGATATCAATTAAAACATTCTATACTGATATGATTAGATGAAATATTGCGTGATATAAACCCAAATGATGGAGAGCCCTCTGTTCATTTCAATATCATTCAATGAACGAACCACATCTTGAACTAACTAGCATTCATGGAGATAAGTATGAAAAAGCAGCATCACTTTTCGTTTGCATAACATTGATATGTTCCGGTAGTATATTTATTCCAGTATCGTTTCATTCAGTACAGTTATTTGAGATGTTTTTTTTTTATTATTATTTAATTTGTCATATCTGGAATGAGCACTACATCCTTCATGTTTGTATAGACTCACGAGAACGAACAACATGCAAATACGGAGCCTTTTGAAAGGCTTGTTAGTATAGTAAAATTAGTAAGTGCAACCACAACCATGCACAGCTGTTGCACCACGTGCCCACTATCAAAAGTATACCGATTACAAATAGTCACCACAAACGAGGGGAAACATGAGTGGAAAGGGCTACGCATGGCACACATGCCCCTTTTCCCCGGTACAGGGTGTTGGTGTAGGCACGCTACATGATATGTATCGTTGTTGGGCGATGATAAGAATTGGGGCTATGGACTGGTTTTTTTTAATCCTTCCCCACATAATGTAATGGCTGTGGAGAAAAAGTGTGCAACTCCAAAAGAAACCTTGTCAACGTTTCTCTTTCACGTTCTCTCTTTCTATCGAGAATGAAGCTCACTGTTCCAGTCCAAATAACAACTCTGAGGTGCATCATTGGCGGCCCTCGAGAACAGATATATAGCGCTACGGTTTTAACAGTTGATAAACTTCTAGTACAATGCTATGGTAGCATAGACTTCATTAATTCTACAAATGGTTTTAGTTTTCCTCGCACTAGGAACTTCCTAGCGGGAGGAAAATGATATGTGTTGATTTATAGTGTTCTTTTCTTTACGTCCATCGGGCGACCGATCGGATACACCCAGATCCGACGCTTGCGGTAGAGCTCAGTGGAATCGTCATCGAATCTGTGGCTGAGAGTGATCAACACGAGGGAAACGATGTGTAACGTAATGATGGTGGATGGTTTCGGTTTCAAGTGTATAGGTACGGTGCCATTGTCAAGCGTTGTGAGTGTTTATTTGTGGTAAAACTTATAAACGAAAAATAAAAGCAGTGAAAATAATAAAAATGAATAACTGAATATCCGTGCTATTCCATTTTCTTTCTACCGCGAGTGTAGCGTTTAGTTTGACGGTAGAAATTACACACTGGGAAAAGGAAGTAATGCTACCATCTAATGATAACGTACGTGGTATGGATGGGAGGAGAGAGAATGTACGGGGAAAGGGAAATGTTCTTGTGTGACTGTGTGTATTCGTGCACTTTCTCACTGACTCATTGTATGCTTCGCATTCTAATCCACACTGACCTATTTTGTGTGTTTCTATCGCCCCCAAAAAAAATATCGCTCTGCGACATTCCTAACCCAATCTCTAAATAGCTTTTCTGATAACAATTTCTTCAATTTCTCTCTCTCTCTCTCTCTCTCGCTCTCTTTCGTTCAAATATTATCTTCTTATCTCGTTGTCGCATAGTGTAACATTCAATGTGATTTGATTTAATCGATGCAAAATTAATGTAAATTTGAAGCCTTTGCTTTACCATTTTGAGATTGCCAACAAACGAGAAGCGGCAGATAGTTCCACCCAGCACATACGAGCACACCGTGGCTCTAGCAAACATTTAATACTAAACAAATATAGCCTTAAATTTGTTAGAATGCAATAACAGCTACTTAAAGTATGTTTCATCCAATCAGATCAACCAGAGCCAATCCAACCGTCTTCCCACCTGGCATCTCTTAAAGCTACAGCACTGAAATCCTTACGTTTTCCCACCGGTGGGAAGATGTGCATCCGATCCCATCGTTCGGTACCGCCGCGCCACTAAATTCGAGCTGCTGCGTATGGTTATGCGTGCATGGTTGTCCTGCACCATGCCATTTGCTTTCCACGTCTCCCAAATGCACGTATTCTCGAATTTATGATGGTTTACGCTATGGTAAACATCCGCGCGTCCTGTTCTTTTCGTTTGTTTGTTTGTTTTTCCATTTGTTCCCCGATGTCCAGCATTAGTTTTCGATATGCGTATGCGTAAGTTGTATGCGTATTTGTCCCTCTCGGTGTAATGTGCAGGCTGGTTTATGGTACAGAAAAAGCCGCCAGAAACTTTGGCCTTTCCAGTGAGATACCTGAAACAATCGGTGTGAGTTTCATCCCCTATCGAAACTTTGCACCCTTGGCCTAGAACTACAGCATCATCGATAACGACGACGAACGGATCTGTGCAACGAACGATTGCACCGCTGTATTTCGGAGTGTGTTTAGTGTGTAGGCCGGTTTGCAAACAACTGTTCGATGATCGCCTCGTCTGCCAAGGTGGACGTATCGCCCACATCGCGATCGTTGATTGCCACCTTGCGCAGTACTCGTCGCATGATCTTGCCGGAGCGCGTTTTCGGCAAACCAGGCGCATGCTGAATGACATCGGGCTGGGCAAACGGGCCGATGCGTTCCCGTACCAGCACCTTCAGTTCGCTGATGAGCGTTTTGTCGAACGCTTCGTTCTGGTTCGGTGTGATGAAACAGTACAAACATTCACCCTTGACTGGATGTGGTCGCGAAACGACTGCCGCTTCCGAGACGCGTGGATGCTCGGTCAACACCGATTCGACTTCCGAGGTGGACATCAGATGTCCAGACACGTTCAGCATATCGTCCACACGGCCCGTTACCCAGTAATAGCCGTCCGCGTCACGACGAGCACCTAGGGTGACATGGCCGAACAATGAAAGACTCCTTGATCATTTCTGGATCATTTCTATTACTTACCATCACCCGTGCAGTAGTATCCATTGAACTTGGAAAAGTATGTCGACTCATAGCGTGGATGATTGTTAAACAGGGTGCGCATCATTCCCGGCCACGGTTGGGAGAACACGAGATAGCCTTCACCTTCGCCCTTAATTTCCGTACCGCTTTCGTCCAGCAGCGTTGGTTTTACACCAAAGAACGGGAACGACTGTAATGTCCCCGAAAGATCCTTCCAATTAGCTTCTACTGATACGTTCAAAAATGGCAAGATAATACGTACCGCAGACCCTGGCTTCATCGGTGTTGCTCCAGGCAGTGGTGTGATGACGTGTCCACCTGTTTCCGTCTGCCAGAAGGTATCCACAATCGAGCAATGTTCCTTGCCGATCACGCGATAGTACCAAAGCCACGCTTCCGGATTGATTGGCTCACCGACACTTCCCAAAACTCTACCCACACCCACGAAATGAAAAGACGTCCGGTTATGTCTCATTATCACACTGAAACAATATGATACGACCTTACCTCAACGTTGAAAGATCATGCTTCAAAACCGGCTCGTCACCAAACTTCATCAGCGAACGAATGGCGGTTGGTGCGGTATAGAACTGTGTCACCTTATACTTGTCGATAATCTCCCAGTATCGGTCCGTGTCCGGGAAGAATGGTGTACCTTCGAACATAACCGAGGTGGCACCGTTCGCCAACGGACCGTACAGCACGTACGTGTGCCCGGTAATCCAACCAATGTCAGCTGTGCACCAGTAAATATCGAGCGGTTTGTAGTCGAACACGATTTTGAACGTGGTCGCCGCGTACAGCAGATAACCGGCCGTGGTATGTAGTACACCCTTCGGCTTTCCAGTAGAACCACTAGTGTACAGCATAAACAGAGGATCCTCCGCTGACATCCACTCCGGGTAGCATGCCGGTTCGGCATCTTCCATTTCCTGATGCCACCAGAAGTCACGTCCATCCCTCCAAGGAGTCTACAATGCATGAGGGGATTAGTATGGTTAGTGAAATCGTTTAAATTTGGTCAACAGCTCTTCAACCTACATCAAACGAACCGTCCCAATCGTTCTTGCCCGGTGTGACCCGGTTGATATGCGACACTACGATACAGGTCTGCACATGATGGCCGAGCTCTTCCGCCTTGTCCATTGCAGTATCACAGATATCCTTCAGATGAAGGATTTTCTCACCACGCCAGGCCCCGTCGGCGGTAATCAACACCTTCGCCTGACAGTCGTGCATACGCTCCGCCAACGAATCAGACGAGAAGCCGGCAAACTGGAAGTTGGAAGTTAAAATAGAAAGGAATCGTATCAGAAGGTTGTGCTCCCAATGTTATTTTTGGAGTTTTTTGTTGTTTGTGTCCACCCAGCTCGTTCATGTTCTTACCACGATCGAGTGAACGGCACCGATTCTTGCACACGCCAGCATGGCAACCGGCAGCTCCATGGTCATGGGCATGTAGATCGATACCCGGTCACCCTTCTGTACGCCGTGGCTCTTCAGCACGTTCGCGAAACGGCATACCTCCTCCAGCAGCTTCCTGTACGTCAGCCGACTATAGTCATCCGGGTGATTTCCTTCCCTGCAAGAAACGAGGTCAGAGCGAAAGTCAAGTACATCAGTCATCATCCAGACATGCGGTGTACTTATGATAAGAAGCATCATTCCAGTTCAAACTGGTCCCCCGCTGTGGAGGCATTTACTACAACTGCCCTAGGAGAGGTCGTTGGCTAAAGTTTGATAATTTGCACACTGCAAGTGTGTGAAAGCTTTGCACCATGGAACGGGAGATATTTCGTGTCCCGCTGACCTTGCCGCAAATCTCGATTAGTTAACGCCGGGCATGAAAAGGTGTTGACTGTGCATTTGTTTGACAAGCGTTACCAACGTCAATCGTTTCGGTGTGGTTTTCGCGCTAACGTAAGCGCGCGGTCACAGCAGGAGTTTTGTTTGTTTCCCTTGCGTTGTTCTATTGATGGAACTTTTTCGTTTATGCAAAATCGAAACGGAATACACGGAGAGGGAAAGAGACGTGTGTTTGACGTCAGTGTCATTATTGTCCAGGCGTATTACACGGCTCCCTTTAGACGCGTGCATTAAAGTTGAATATGGAACTGGCGTCAGTCTTTCTCTATCTTCCAGTCTATCTTGAGTCTATATTGGACATGGTTATCTACTATTCGAATTAATTATCGTAGAAATTTAATATTATCTCGATTCTGAGTACTTAGGACCTTTATCCCTGACCAATAGTATAGAACGACACGATAGAACGACAATTGAGCTTATGTTTACCATTTTCATTGAAATCTTCACTTAATCTAACCCAGCTACATTCACGATAAAAGCAACAGACGAAACCCCGATTGTGTTACGTCTTCGTCTCCTTCTGAAGGATGGCTAAATAAGTCTCCTACTGTAACAGAGGACCGGAAGAGATTTGATACAGGTCTCTCTCTCTCTCTTTGGCTTAACGACCTACTCGGTCATGCCGACCATCAAATGGCTTACTAGACTATTAGATACCACGTAGTTGCATAGTCAGTGCTCACTACGGGGGGACGGTCCGAATGGGATTTGAACCCGGTCCGGTCGTGTTAGGGACTAGCGCCGTTTCCAAATACACCACCGAGCCGCCCCACAGGTCATTTCAGGTGAATATCAGCGCCAAATACCATCAAGCGATCATGCCACCTCCAAAGAGTGCGTTTACTGCGAGCCATAAAAGAAAGCTAATCACACCGCACCACCGACCGTTGGTGGAGTGCCGGTTGTAATCTACGTAGGTCATTGCATATGGTCAGGCAAGGTTGAACAAGGCAATTGGTAACAGACTCCCTTATACAACACCAAATAACAACAACGCAGCAAAAAAGAGGCCCCCAGCACTCACTGATTCCAGATGGCATGTCGTATGATTTAACAATTAATAGATAATGGACAGATAACATGGTGTTTGGATCGGTCAAAAGGGGGAAGGTGGATGTGATTCAGAGGAGGAGGAGGAGGAGGAAGAGGAGGAAACTCACAAAAAGAAGGCGACAAAAAATTGCACAAATTGGCCATAATCACGTAATCACGTTCGTGATGTGCATGCGAAGGAAAATTGCCGACCCGAGTACGGTGGTAAACGGCACACCAAAGGAAAGGCATCGCTCGATTACACTGGACAGGAATTATAAAAATAAATCACTTCCCATTCCACACAAAAAAAACTCCTGGCTCCATACCAGAGCTTATGTTCGAAGGTGATGAATTTTTCATTCTAAAATGTGTGCATCGTAACCGACACGTGCTTTTTTCCCCTGTAATAAGTTTTCATTTCCTATCGAGTGGGGATGGGTTCCATTAATTAAAAAAGCCATTTCAAAAAAAGACATCTTTAGTGTTTAAAGTAAACATACCCAGCATCTCGTGGAGCACTAACCCATCCACTGGCACTGCATTAAGTCGAGTGACGGAGAGGGCTGGTAGGGGGGCACTTGGTTTTGATATGCTGAGTATGTACTCAGCTACCATTATCATTCTTCTAACATTCGCGGTCACGTGCTTAATTCGCTTTTTGCGCGTTCTTCCGCCAGTGGAACGAGAAGTACTTGCGCTTGTCATGGATGTTTTGCCGATGGCATTCAAGCGTTTCCATACCGGTCCCGCGCGCGTCTTTGTGGCGCACTAGTATGACCTTGTTTGGTGTTAACTTTTTTTTTTCATGGCTACACTTCTTATAGTACTATAAAGGTTTTTTTTATTCTTGTGGCAAATTTGTATTTTATAAGCTTGCGATGAACGTGAGATGGTTGTTTTGGCGGGAAGCTTCAAGCTAGTGGACGGCAGCAGCAAATTAACTTCACACGAACAACAAATAAACATCGCCTCAGGTGACGCAAATAGTGGAGCGAAGCTTTTTATGCGAATTTTGAAACCTTTACGTAACCAGTGAATCAACAAATACGAATGTGCCAACAGGCGATCAGCAGCAACGAAAGCAATAAGCGTCAAAAGGTGGTTCATAAAATCTTTGCTTCGCCACACTCAACGTCCACGACAGACGCTCATAATCGGCTTGTTAACCAAATGCTTCCCCCGCTTGTCTATTTCCACTCGAAATGGGTTGGGAAGATTATCGATCGTTTGGCGTGTTTGCTTGAACAATCAGCTCAATCCGTGGATGGATTTCGTGGATGTGTGAATGTACGTGCGCATTAAAGTGACAAGCTACTGCACGATTCCCCGATAAGGGAGATCTCAGTTTATAAGACCACTTTAAGAGACAGATTATGCAGGAAGTGAGGCAAAATTGATGCTGAAAGCCAAACGTTCCATTCACCTGTTGAATGTTCACCTCTCATTAATGCTTCTAACAGTTCGATAAATCGTGTTCTTTTGATGGTCACTGTAACCTTCTCCCAGCAGTGCACGTGCTGGGTTTCTTTTTTTTTTGTTGTTATTGTTGCACCTTACTCCTCACCAAGAATGCATTGCTGCTTGCATCGTGTGCTCATGCACGAGCAGCAACACACCTCTGCTGGTTCTGCTTGTTTGGTACATTTTGAAGGATGCAATTTGCCACACTTTCCGCAGCGGTAAAGCTTGCCGACCTCCATGAACTGCAATGCAACAGTGAACCAAGAACCAGCAAACCCGCAACTTGAAGAGATCCGGTAAACGAGAAGTCTATTTTTAAACCATTAGCCTTCAGTTTACATGTTGTCTGGAGTGGCTTTTTTATATCTGCGTACATACATTTGGCAAGCAAGAATGGAAGAACTTGCTTTTGGGAATTGTTTCTAGAATGTCCGGAAGCTCTCGTTGCCCAGTTACAGCCGATAAACCTATGTAGCGCACACAGTCCATGTGGACCGTTTCGTTTTTCCCAAGCAATGCCCCCCCCCCTATGTAGATAGAAACGCTACCAGGCAGGGTGCCTGCCTCTCTGACTTGAACTTTCGCTTCCAGTGTTTTTGTCCACTGCTGCAGCAGTTCAAGCGAAAGGCACCTCCACCGTGTTGGGTGCTTGGTTGGCGCGTACGGTTACGGTACGGAATCACGCTTAACCTCAACGTGCGGAGGAGAGCGAATTAAATCGACCTGAATTAACACCGCGTTCCTTCCATTATTCATACGACGCTCTTGTAACCGAACGTGCGGTCAATCCGCCACGATATGGCATACGCATTCGGTTCGATCACTTCGCCGTGTTCGCAAGTTGCAAGTCCTGCTGATATCCAAACCTACGCAAATCGCAGCTCAGGTTGTCCGGTGGTTCAATTATCGTACAGACCACCGCATAGCCCACCATGCTGTGTGTACGTAATCCACAAATTTAGGATTTTGTTTAGCTCCCCCAAAAACAAAATCCCAACGCGGCCTCAAGGAACACTACAAACAGGAGTGAAGAGAGAACAAAAATCGATGAATCAAATTGACGTAAGGGCTGCAGGTGTTCTATCGTCCCTGCCACGGGTCTGTGTTCTTTTTGCGGTTAGTCTCCCCCATCAGGTTCGACCTTCGGATTTGCTTTTCCCTTTTCCGCCCCGTTCCTTTTCTCTTCCATTCGGGTGGTTCCACACACCCTCAATGGGCCGTGTTGTGCGCATCCTTCACATACTTTCGAAGGACTCGAAACAAAGCATCTCCATTCACGTTCTTCTCGTTCTACCTATCTCTCTCTCTCTCTCTCTCTCTCTCTCCCTCTCCTGCTCTCTCGTCTTACGTTCTGCTTCACTCTTGCAGCGCACAATATGAACATTCCCTCTCGCTCGTCTATACTACAAACGCGTATGCATGTAAACGCGGTTATGCAGGATTACAACCAAAGTTGGCTGCGAGTTACATAATCTGCAAGGACCACCGTGTACCAATCCTTATCGCGCGTGTGACTCATGCGGAACCTTAGCTTACCAGTAATACGCAACGGTGTCACCGAGGCCATTCTTTACATTTCGATCCAGCAAATTGTAGCAAATGTTCGTCGAGGCACCTTCCATCCACTTGACGAAGATGGGTCCTTTCGAGATGTCGAAGTTGTAGGAGAAGAAGTTCTTCGGATCGTACGGCGTTTCCCAGTGAAATTGCTTGGCCACGTTCGCCCAGAACTGGGCCGGATTTTCCAACGACTGCTGGTAAAACTCCTGGTACTGCTCCATACTGTTGATGTACGCCTTGCTGGCGACATCCGAATGTGGGTTGAAAACCTTTTCCGGTTCCGATGGCATCGTTACGGGTAGGGTAGGGTCACTGGGTTCAACTTTGACAAAAAAAGCACACAAACACGCACGATGCGTTCACCACTATTCTAGCGCAGGTTGGCAGGTTGCTCAAACACTGGATTACGGGTAAAAGTTGTTCGAGGGTTCGAGGTGTTTTTTTAAGGTGTCCTCACCTACGGGAACGGTACGGACTCACTTGACGCGCTGACAGCTTCGTGGTTTCGTTTCACACAGACGACTGACCGCGTTGTTGCAAAAATTCGTTCGCCACGCAGAGAGAATTTTCCACTTTTCCACTCACACTCCCATCGAAGTAGACCGTTTGTTATGCACACACCAACACACGCCCGATGCGACCGACAGTACGTTGTTTTCGTTCGGTACGGCGCGCATATGATTTCTGTCACTGTTTGACGGAGGGGGATGTTGGCAGCTTTTTGTTATTGTTGGTTTCGTGTTACTCCATACTCTCGCTCTCACGAAAATGGTGCGTAATTTTCACCCCCCCAAAAAAAGAGCTATAATTTCACCAAGCCTACTACTATAGGGAGCACTGTTCACACTGCTATCACACACTAGTTTTCCTTATCTTTCCTCCTTGTTTTTTCCGCGATTGTTTGGAAGGATCGAAACACTACGCGCACACGATTTTTCGTACCGGCGGCTTCCACGAAGCGAACGGTTTGAGCTGCTCGCAATGAATGAGCGTTACCATGCGGCACACTGAGAGCGTTATACGGAAATCGCATACAGCGCGGTAACGCATACACTTGCAGCCCCAAATCGCATGTTCGCGCTGCGTGCGTTCTAGGGAGAACGTACGTCTCACGTATGGTATTGTCGCGCTCTTTCGCATGCGCTTTATCGAAACGCTCTCTAAACGCATCAGCCCTCTCTTTCACCCGACCGACAGACAAGCGTAGTTTGTTTATCCGTTGGCACGCTGTCTTGTCTCTGCGTGGTTTTAATCGTTTTGACCACTACTATTATTCGTACGGGACGGGATATTTTGTTTATTTTTTCTTCATCCAAAAGAAGGAAGCTGCAGTACATCGGACCAGATGTACTATTCTCGCGCAGGGAACCTTTCAAGCGATGCAACAGGTCCCAACTTTGTGCGATGTTTAAAATGCTTGCAAAGTGCGTAATTGAGGGTTATTATTGCGTCTTCCATAGAAAATACCAGATCCACCTGTATCCGTGTACACGCGCAATATCGTAAATCGGGGTTCGATTGTTTGCTTCATTCCTCGAAAGCAATCGCAGCAACCGAGATAACACAACTCGTTGCGTTGCGTTGCGTTGTCTTTCCTCCCTGTCTTTCACTGTCATTGTTTCCGTTCGGCTTTCCCTACACACCATTACTCACCGGCTTATGCGTGTGTGTTTTCCGCAGGTGAGGTGACCTCCGAGGGCAACGGCCAACATATACGCAAACGCAAGCGCTTTGTCAGCGGACTGGATTTCGTCAAAATTCGGTCAAGTTGCATATGGTGTCAAACCGTGTTACCGGCTTATACTCGGCTGTGCTGTTTTTTTTATAAATTTTTGTTGCTGCTGTTGTTGGTTTTGTATTACTGATTTCGCGAGCATGAAGGAAGTGTGTGTGGCGATACTGGGGCGAAGAATTAATCATGAAATGACGCTTTGTGGTGTGTAGCATAGCCCTGTTCAAGGGTCGTCTAATTGCTACACATCTGCCTTGTCTAAGCGATATCGCACAAATGCTGTCCTATTTTATCTACGATTTTTTTTTTGTAAAAAGTAAAATTGGCCGTTGCGATTGGCCACCACACTGATAAGCATCGTATATTTAGCGATGATGGATCATTTCGTCATTTTTTCTTTACAGGAAACCTTCTGTGTGACCGCTGGAAAGTCGGTTGAACCGAGTGAGTACATTTTAAAGTAGAAAGTTCAATTTGCCTTGGGTGACTAATGTTAGTAGAAATGTAGTACGCAAGATAGGAAAAGGTGAACATAAATAAATGTTTTATTTTACTTGATTACTGAACGTTATTGTTAACTTTTCCTTGTAAAGAACACAACAGACCATCGGAAGGTCTAGCCCATATGAGTAATTGTCCATTTTTAGCTTTTTTTAGACTTATTTTTTCCTTTTTTTATTTAAGATACAGACCTGCCGTATGAAACATTCGCGCTTCGCATCTACCATTTACACCATTGATCGTATAAGAGAATTATCAAAATATGATGTTGCAATTTTGGGCTCTAGGCTTTCTAGAATTTAAATTTTTATCTAAACAAAATCATTAACTAACAATTTTATTTACTTTGTCCATGTGTGACTACACACTCGATCAAACTTCGAGAATAAAAAGGAAGGAGAAGTAGAAAGGAGAGTGCAACAGCAGAACCAAGCATCATAATCAGTGCATTAGGACACAACATCCGATCAGCTCATTTGTTCACTCTGTCCCAAGCATCGTGATCATGCGCAAAGCATAACACAAACCATTCCGAGACTGGCAGTCGCACACCAAACAAAAAAAAAAAGAATGGAAACAAATTTATTAACAAAAAACGATCATCCATTCGTCCAACCGTCTGATCTTTGTCAGAACCGACGTCGCCGGCCAGTGTGCGGTGCGTGACAACATCGTTCGATTGCGTTCTCTACCAATGAGAGAGTAGGGCGTGCGCGCGCGTCTGGCACGGTTTCTGCAATCTTGCCAACCGCTAGACGAAGGGCAGTGACGACGATGACGTTTTATGGTGACGTCACGGGCAAATAGTCCCCGCTGCTGCTTACTGCTTTGCCCGGTCGCAACGCACGACTGACTGCAATGATCGCATGCCGCCAGCATGTGCTATCAGCGACCATGCTTTGACGGTGGTGGTTTCATATGGCAAGCGAACGAAACGTCCGCGTTTTTTTTATTCACGCTAATCTTTTGGAGGTCAACGCGTTGATTCCGGAATGCCCATTTGTAAATGTATATAATCGCGTTGAAGGGAAGGCTAGTTGGGGGAGGGAAGGTGGGAATTCCAGAAGCAAGGTGCAATACAACTCCAATAGCAGGCCAGTACCGGCTGATCGGTGATGTTGTGAGAGGTGTGTCCTTTGCATGCACCACATCGCTGACCGGAGCCAAAGTCATGCTACCTTGGACTGTGCCAGGGTATCATGTTACCGACGGGAATGCTACACACACAGGAACAGGTGCCCGTCTAGCGTCACCGACGATCGATCGACGAGGGAATTAAAAAAAAGAATATTTCAATTGAATACTGATTCCATTCCATACACGCTCTACAGCTGTGCATGCTGTCCAGTCCGCAGCTGACCTTACTTATTCGTGTGTTGTTCAATTTCAAGAACACATATTGTTGCTATGGACAGATTTATTTGTGTAGTATTAATGCACACAAATACGATCAGTTATAGCATGCAAGCTAAATTTATCCTTAAACGATAA
>CM032178.1:35122397-35150348 GCA_018908115.1 Anopheles rivulorum | reverse complement strand
GTAAAACGTTTCAAGTGTATTTAATGGCAATCGAGTTGTTGCGGTAAAAGTCCAATTAAAAGCACATTTCCCATCGTTGGTGGACCTGAAATCTCCTTCGCTGGGGTAAATTATTATTCCCATCCTTCTTGTGCCTCAATTTCGCCTCGTTAGTGATCTACCTGATGATGCTAAAGTTGATGGTGTGTGTGAGTGTGGTACAAATTACTTATTTCCCTTTCACACAGAGTATGATCCCACTGAATCCTGCATGATGGATCTTCTCTCGTTTTGTTGGCTGCCTAGACGATATTGTTCGTTCTCATCCTATGCGAAAATGGAGCATATCGAATTTACTTCCGATCGACTCTATCGCACGAGATACTGAAGTTCGTGTTGTTTGCTAAATTTTTGACGAGCCAAAAGAACCAACCCCTGTTTTACCAGGAACTCAGATGAAAGGGAGCCTTTTTTGGATAGAGATTAGGCCGAGATCTGGTCGGACAACTTCCGCATTGTTATCGGACGAGAACTTGTTTACCGGATGGGCCACCGTTGTATTATTTGGAGGATGGATCAACCATTGTGCTTCAAATTTGTTTCACCGTGCTTGCATTAGATGCTGGAATATGTATGCTGATGACTATCATCACGATTAAAAGGAAGATGATGATGATGGAGCAGTAGTTGCATGATACCTTGGTACTTATATTTTGTTTGGGGGAAATCATAGATATGTAACATTCCTTACCATAACGCTGTGCCACTCGTCCCGGTTAAGACCCTCGCCGACGGTGACGCTGGTCGAATGGTTCCCGAACACGTGTACCACTTTGAGCTGGCCCTTCTCCACGATAACGTACAGCGCGTACGGATCGAGCTTTACGCCGGCGGGCGTCTTGACGTTGTGATACACGAGCAGCCCGTGTGGTAATCGCGTCCGAAACTGGAACGATATCTCACGACAGAGTCTACACCATCGGAAGACAACAAGGGGAAAAATTAATTAGGCACAAATAAGTGTACAAGATGAGAGTTGGGAAGGATTTTCTTCACAGCCTCTTTGTGTTACTGGATCGTTCGTTTATTTTTCTTTTTTTTTTGCATGATTTTCTGATGTCAGACGATTGAGTGCAAAAGCTTTTGCAAGTAACGTCAGGAACAGGCACAAAGCAGGGATAATGTTTTCCCGCCAAAACATGTGACGGCTTGTAATGGCTTGTCTGGCGTTTTGTTTTATTATCTTTCAGCAGTAGATGGCTGAACGTGGATGTGGGAAATAAATTTTGCATATAAGTAACAGATGCTACGATGAGGATGAAGAAACGTTTCGTAATTTCTGAGTGAATGGATGTGAAAGTAGTAGGAAATTGATAACTAATTATGGAAGCGCTTGGAAGCTTGGAATTGGACATACGTGAATCATCTAGGTACGGTATAAAAGTATATATCAGATATCACATGTTCATGTGAAATAAATGTACAAAATTAATAATTTACTAATTGCATAAATGTAGGCGTTACACACAACAAACTTGTTTTCAATGTTATAACAAAGTGCCCCTAAAAGTATGCAATCCTCACAACAAATCGTTAATATTTATTTCATTTATTTGATCATCATTAGCAGCACATTTGCAGCCGTCGCAACAGAACCGGTAGATTAATTTCGATATCTTAGCATCCATGCCAAGATTCCACCATTATTGCACAACATACTTCGAGCCAGCGAGAATCAATAATGAAATAGTGCCATACCTTTCATCTCACACAATCCCAAACACTCAATAAAGTAAGCCTGCTGAGCCGTATATATCTTGCTAACCTCCCCTAAACTCACCCAACCGTAGCCCGTAAAGCCTTACCTGAGCTGAAACGTCTGTATGGTTTCGCCGTCCATCTGTATGAAGGTGTTGTTTTTGGCAAACATGAACGTTTTCTCGTAGCCCGTCTCCTTGAACGTTAGCTCGGAGCCACGCAGCTCGTCCGGCACCGGTGCGAGCGTACTGCTGGACGAATGCAGTGACCAGGCTTCCTGCGTTTGGGTGCGAACGCTCGACGAGTACGGATCGACGGTGGTCGTCAATGGGACCGGCGGTTGGGGCGTCTCTGTTGGGGCAGAGGAGGGTAAGGGGTAAGAAGGAACGTTCGATTAGAATCTTCCCGCAGAATCGATCAAATGATGCGAACGTTCTTGTGTGCGGTTCGTCTGGCCAGTTTTGCAACGAAATTCGTTTCGGCCGTTATCTGTTTGCTTCGATTGTGGTTAAAGCGTGCTTTGAAGTAAGCCTGAATACTTTCGACACTGGTGCCGGCCTCGGCCTCAGCCGGCGATCACTAATCCACAGTACGCCGTTTGACTCACGTGTTTCATTAGCACACTGCTGCATGCACTGTTCGTACGTTTCGAAATTGTTCTGCAGATTGCCACCGCATCCGCCCCAGATGAACTGCGTACAGTTGTTGATCGTCTGCTCGAACCGGTACCGATAGTCGAACGTTTGGCACTGACCTGGCTCACCCGGTCCGGTACATTTGGCTGGTAGGGCAGGGTAGAAGAACAAGAGAGAAAATATATCATCTTCAGGCATCCGGTTGCCGGGCCACACCGAAACCTTCAGCCCACAATAGAAACCACCAGCACCAGCACACTCGCACACTTACGGTAGACTATTTCCTTCGGCGGTTCGACGTTGGTCGGTATGGCAAGGACGCACGGTCCAATGCCGTACGTACGGTCGTACGGGCAGCCGGCGAAGGTGAGGTAAATTGTAAGCAATACTGATGCGGCATGATAGGTCATTATTTTACCCGGGGCAAGCTGTTGATGCTTTCTGTGGAGAGAAAATAGAAAATAGCATTGAAAGAAGGATGCCAGACAAGTAAAAATGAAGCTGACTGGAGAGGAACAAATTTTCCCCGGTACAAATTACGGTTATGGCTGATGGAACAACCATTCCCAGTACCCAGGGAGAGCTGGTCGTTTTTTGGGGATGAAATAATGGTGCCGAGGGTATCGCAGGCTTCGAAGTTGTGAGCTTCTGACGTATATTTATAGTATGTCTGCATGGGAAAGTAATGGTGGGAAGGTTTTGATCTTACGCACGCATTATAACGTAATTTGTGTGTGATGTATTGGCAGAAGATTTTGAGCTAAATATATTCAAAACTTCGTTGGTAAGGGAGTCTTTTTTCAGGTTTTTTTTGTTGGTTCTTATTCTTGATACTAAGTTTTGAAAGCATTTATATTAGAAAATACATTACGTTGAAACCGACCTAATTTAATAACTTTTTGAATATTATGCTAAATGTCGGTGATTCCTTTCATATAATTTTCCGATTCCTGACGTAATACACTTTAACATGGTTTTGTTGGTTATTTCATATCCAATTCCAATTTTATTTTATATCTTTCTAATTATTCCATATAAATAATGGTTTAGTAACTGTTTTAACATCAGCTAGTTAATATTTATAAAATGTATAAGCATATGAATGAACGTTTAAGTGTTTTGAGCTGCAATCGATTTAGTTAAAAAATTAAATTTTTGTGTGCGTTCCTATTATTATTTAATTAGCGGATGGTCCCTAATTTTAGTTGCAGAAAAATATCCGGAAAGAATCAAGGAGATTTGTTTTTTTTGGTAATACACTAATGATGAATATAGCCTATCAACAACAGATAATCTTTGTTCGATTAAAATAAATCATGTTGATTTATTTACAACGAAAAAAAACAGCAATAAATTCATATTGATGTACTCCAAGAAAATTAATTTCAGGTAAAATATTAAAAGAAAATGGGATGGTTTGGGCTATTGGTATCCATTACGGTATTGGTGGTAAGAGTATGATTACCACCGTAAATTACCTAATCTGCTATCATCGTCTGATAAGGTGCGTGGCCTCAAAAAAACACCAACAAAACACGTGCGGTTCTAAATTATCTCCTACAAGGCTCATCTTTCCTTCGAGGAAGGAACCCAATTGCGGAACTTGTTAATGGAGACGCCCAGTACCTGACACCGTGCAAAGGAATGTCTTGTCAATGTTACTACAATTTGTGCACCATTCAGCGTTGTTTCCTTGGGACATTTTTATCCCACGGAAGAAGTGAAAAGAAAGCGTTTTTATATACATAGATCCGTACACATACGCACGTATCCACATTCAGCGTTCATCTATCGCTTCGATCGTGTAGTACGCGTCATATGAGCACAGGATACGAAAGGGCGAACGGTGTTAGGAGGATGAAATCTCATAAATCTTCCCATTCCCAACGTTTTCAAGGACGTCGGCCTGCGTGTAAAAATATATCCTGGCCACTTCAGTTATTAGGACAGCTCATTACACTCAAATGGGTGGGTTTGGTTTGTGAGCAAGTGTGTGGGAAATAGATTAAATAGGATATGGATAACGTACCGAACACGGGCACGCCATCAGTGGTGGTGATGATTTACACGCCTCGTGTAACAAAAATGGAAATCTAAATAATGATGAACCGTAGCGCCGGAAAAATGTGCATGAAATCGTTTCAATTGTTTCCATTTTCTATACTCCCTCCCAAGGCTCTCGGAATCGATTTTCACGAATGGAGGACGTGGATGAATCGGGCTTTTGTTTCGAGATTGTTTGTCTCTCTTTCTAATGGGGTGGCTAAACAGCACCAGTAAATAGAGAATAATTTGCGCCTTTACTTTTCTTCTAATCTAATATTTACCATTCACCCGTTGCGCAGCACCGTAACGATTGTTTGGTACTTAGTCCCAACAGTAAATAAATTAGGCACATGCCTTGGTTGCGTGAAATGGTTCGTGATAGTGATGGAATGCGCCAAAGTTACGACGATGGAAATGAAATTGATTCAACTAAAAATAATTTTGCCATTTTGTGCAATGATTAATCACATCTCTGTAGTTAACAGATAAGACGTTTCTTGTGACTTTACTCATCTCTTGAGATCCATTTTACAGATTCGTAGCTTATATTTTTTAACTCAAAATTAGTGAACTTACTGTTTACTTCGTCTCGAAATGGTTTGTTAATCTTTCACTGGCGCTTGAACAAAAACAAGAGCAATACAAAATTGCCATCTTAACAAGAATAGAACGGGGTTTTCGACCACTTGTCAGCAGCTTCACGGGTTGTGGTTTACCCGGCAAAGGATTATAAAACTACAAACCAACTCAACTCCATTCAACAACGAAAACTACGACACAGGACACAAAGTTTTGTGTGTTTTTTTGTGGTGTCATACACCACCAACCTGTTTGAATCCGGCTAGGTAATTAGCGTGCGGTGGACATTGGGAAGGGCTTTCCAGTTCGCTGTTTGTTTATGCACCAAACAAATGCCACGAGCAGCAGAAGCCACCACGCTAAAGGTGGCGTCATTAATGAGCAGCTTGCTTACTGATGCTGTAATACCGCGGCCCGGGCCAGTGCTTTATGGCGGAACGTGTCGGTAGCGATAAGATAAGCGAACGAACCGGGTCAGCCTGTACTTGGGTTTACGTGCGAATGTAAAACTTCGCATTTCGTACAGCTTACTGTTTTGCACGACGTTTTAAAAACGGTTTGGTGTGTTTGTGTGTTCTTTTTTTATTTCGTTCGTCCATTGAAATAACTTTATTGAGGAAAAAAATACGGAAAATTTTCTTTTCGCGTTTGTGATTACAAGTTGAAAATTCTTCTGAGGATGCTGAAAAGATGCAGAAATTCTCAAGAAAGTTGCTAATTAGTGCATAAATACACGCCTGCAACGACGTCAACACATAATACTTGCATCGTTTGTAGATCATATTTATTTTTACATATTCTTTATGGAATGGTAAGCTAGTGGTAGATATTTTGTTTCCTCGAAAAAGCTTAAATTAGTTTAAAAGTTAAAAAAAACAGGACGGTTTATTTTTGTTCTGTTAGAACGGCATGGCTGTAATAGAATGTTTTTTACTCTGCAGTCCTACGGAGTTTTTTTTATTCGTTACCGAAGCCGACTTTTTCTTACCAGTTTCAGGTTGTCGTAGAAGTTCTTCAGTGTAACATTAATTATATCATTCATTTTCATAATACTTCGGGTTTAGGTAAATACTGGAAGGAAATGTCTTGTGAACTTTCGAGTCACTTGAGGGCTAATATTAGAGCTAAAACCCGGCATTCTTAAATTACATTGAATCTCTTTGAAGAAAAATTAAATTAAATACAGACATCATATAAGTTAGAAAGGGCATCATATATTTTGTATAAAAAGTTTTAATATTATGAAATATGATTTGCAGTAAATATTACTTCTTTTTCTACCAAGTTATACACCATATTCATATAGTCAAATTGAAAGTTTGCTGCAAGCTAAAGAATATTTGTCGTTTTAATATTAATTAAAATAATTTAATTTCCTACATGCTCCAATTTAATTATAATAAAAACATACGGTTTCGTTCCTCCCAAAAATATAATTACAAAGAAAGTACAATTTAACGCCTATATCTAATCAACCAAAATCTCAATCACATGGTGGATGCTACAAATATGTTAAATTTACTTCATGTTCATCAAAAAAAAGTTTATCCTTTAAAGAATAATTTAATATTCTTATTAACATGTATATGTATCAGTTTCGAAAATAATGCTTAACTGCAATATTACAGTCAAAGGAATTCTTGAAAAAATACGATAACCAGTTAAAGTGATGATTTATACAAGATAAAATAAACCATAGTCTAAAGAATCTATATGTTCAATTGAATTATTCCCTGCTAGCTTTTTTATTTATTTCTACGAGATCTGCTCACCAGATTCAAGTATCTCATAAAAAAACAGCTCTTCAAACTAATTTAAAGCCCTCAAGCGTCTGCTCGTTGTGATTTTTAAATTGCGAAATGTAACTTAAACCTCATCGTCCAAAGAATGAATCTTCTGCATAACCAACGAATGCGAGAAATGAGCAGTAGACGGCATAGTTCTAAAATTATTATATTACGACCACCGTCTGACGGACGTGTTAGACGGGACATGGGACATCCAGCGCTGTAAGTGATACATTTTATCCCACAAAACACAAACCCACAACCAAAAGCTACTCACACACTGACATGGGTGTCCCACACTGGTACAAAATTTCCCAATCCGTTGAGCCCCCCCCCCCCCCCCAAAAAAAAAGAAGCGGAAGCGCCAAAGTACGTCTCACACGAGACCAAAAGGTTGCGTTGTTTACTTCCTACGAGTGCAAACAGAGTGCATCCTGAGTGCATCCGTACCTAGCGCGTCGGTCAGTCAGTTTGTCAGCCGTCGGTCGTCAGAGCGTTGTGGCAGGATGGCACAACGTTTTGAACACGGACGGCACGTTCTGTGCGCACTGACCGCACGACGATCAGGTTCATATTTGCTGGCTTTTGTTGTACTATTTGTGATAGTGTATGTGTGTGTTGTGGCCAGCGAGAAATGTCTGAGCTGACTGAATGCAAGTGGTAGCATATTTCAAAAATAAAAGAAAAAAAAAATCACCCTCCTGCCGGGCCATTGTTGCACGTGGCACGTAGTGCAGGCACGAGATTTTTGCTGACAAAAGTGGCCAATGTCCGAAAGCGTTTCCGGGTACCGGGTTGCACCATGGCAGCAGAATATAAGACATCACCAACACAATAAAGCCAGTTAAGAGAATCGGAGGTGGGTTGTTTAGAGCCAAATTCTTTTTCCGCACATTGTTGTACCGAAGTATGCAGAAGAATGCGTTTCTGTCACATTCGTTACTAGCTGGACAGGTCGGAGCTGGTCGTTCAGTTGAAGGTGAAATATGCTAGAATTTATCGGCTACCTTTGGCTTTGGTCGGCTATTCTTTACATATTTGTCCGCAATGCGGCCGAATTGTCAACCTGCCGGAGATATTCGTGAGTGACTCCGGCTAAATTCTTCCCGAAATGGCTCGGTAGCCACGCCTGACGTCTGTGATGCTGGATGATGTGATTATGCAGCCCTTGCAGCCGACCAGTCCCGACCAGGTCGATTGACTGGTGCAAGGCGTTCGAGAGTATGGAAAGTGACACGTCTAATGCTGTCTTGTCATGGAACACGGAGAAGTGCTAGAGTTGCACCCCCAGACACCAGACACCAGAGCAGCTACTGCTTGACACCGGTGACGATGATGATGACGATGATGATGAGATTATGTTTCCGAACCGACCCACGAGACCGTTTGCCAGCAGCCGGTGGTGGCAAATTAAATAGAAATTCATGCACGGCTAGTACTGTGCAGTCTCGACATTTCGTTGACACGAGTTGATCATAATACGGCATGCGTTGGCAAGCGTTCGCTGCGGAAGCGTTTTGCTATCACATGGACACATGGACACATTTTGCATCAATCGGCAACGTTAATGCAGTCGCCGGCTTTGTTTGGTATCGTTGCGATGGGTTGGTGGGCCCACTTTTCCGACACCCGTACACCAGTGTCAGCTTTGACTGGCCTGTCGTCTTATGAAGCATGAAATGAAGCTGGCCGGCCGAATGATATTTCGTATATTTACACTCCGGTGAGCGATAAATCACACCCAGTCGCATCACGTTCTGAGTTGCACTTGCCTCGAATGACTTTTCGAGCGCCTTCCTCGTCGATGGATGGAAATGTGGCACGCATTGAGGGAGGAAATAAATTCCGACATAATAACAGCACGGCACAATAGGGAGCTTTTGTCGCTAGAATTGCCATCTTGCCATAGTTGGGCTAGTGATGATATTCCGAATTGAAATGAAACTTCTGTTTAAAACTTGTTGTCTGCAAAACAACGATCTTGTGTTGGTGAATGATTGGATTGATATTCATTCGTGTAAAGACTGACGTCCACGGTTGACAGCGCACTTGAACGTAATAAGTGAAAGCAAAAAGCAGTGCTATGTTATTTTGAAATTCGTGAAAGTTACATTTTAAATTAAATATTTGCTTATGCATACATTCGATATTTTCCAGTTCCAGATAATGGTTCCAGGTGAAGCAATGGTAATCCATGACACAGACATTTCAGAAGAAGATTTACCAGACAAGGAAATGGGCTACAATTCTTCCTTTTGAACATTTATGCCATAAGAATTGTTTATCTAACTCTTTCGTTTGTAGCTTTGTAAAAATTAATATACATCTATTTTCATTGCTTTTTTCCCTAACTCATTCGTTTTTTTTCAAACACTGTGACATAGCAACATATTTTCTTCGTTTTTACGAAAATATTTGTGTTCAGCAAAAATTAAGATGAATACATTAGATGTTTACATTTATCAAAAGGTTTTACCGTTCTATTCTATGCTTTAATCCTAAATAAACCACTCTGACGATACGAAATAGATTTCATGTGGTAAAATTTGGGATTAAATTTAATTTTTAGATTAACATTGGTGGCTATAAAGCTTAAATTGTGCACTATGGCTTATCTATGCGAAAAAACTTATGGGTTAAGAGCTGAAATTAGGTAGCAACGGTTGTAGCCTATTGTCAACCTACAACTTATTTCAGATTCAAAGACCAATTTGTGTCATAAGACAACCGCAATGCTTAATGAAAGATCCACAATTAAATTTAACTTTAAATCTGATCTTTTCAATGTGTTAAACTTCAAATAAACTTTGATCAAGTAACACAGGTTTCGTTTTTGTTAAATTATTCACGATAATCAAGGTGAACTAAAATGTGTTGCTAACAACGAAAAACTGAAACAATGATTACTAAATCAAATGCTTAAAAATGTACAAAACAAATCACCAGCGATGGCTTTCAGTTTGGTTTGACAACGTACCATTCAAAACAAAGTTCGCTGTTGCTAATGAAGGATGCTCGCTAATGAACAGTTCGAAAACAAGCTAAAGCCTTTTAATTAGAGCAACATTCGACTAAGCGTCGGGGTTTTTCATCTATTTGAAAACAATCTTCTATTAACGATTCAGTCGCACCACTGCAACCGACAGCGAGTGGTTGCAATTTTTCTTCTGAATCTAAAATTCCATCCTTTGTGAACCGTCGAACAACAGTTGGATTTTTTTGTTCCTGTTCGATAGTTAATACTACAAAAAACGAAAGAAAGCACAAAACTTAAGAACGCAAAATCAAACTTTCAACTGAGCTCACCGAAAGCATACGCTCGATAAACCCATCACGTACGGCGTGATGTGTCCAGTGGAAGAACGAAACCAAACGCCCCAAACGCGTATTGTATTTGCTATTTATCTCTCCGCTCGACTGACACCGATCCTGTCCGTGAAGGGGAGCGAGAGCGCATTAATTGACTGTAAGAGCCACGTGCTTCCATCGCCAGCGTGTAGCACAAACGATGTGTGGACGTTCGTTCCAGGCTAAACTTTGACAGTTCTATTTCGACTTCCATTTCGTGTTGCTGGACCGCTTTTTTACCGTGCTCACAATTTCGCTTGTGGATTACGACAATTCAACACAATCAAACAAACAAGTGCGTGCTGCTTTGTGTGGCAGCAGCGTTGGACGTGCGGCACAAATCTGGACAGCCACGCCAACATACCAGCATCCGAAGATCCGACAGGTCCAAACTTCTCGAGTGCAGAAGTGAATTCTGCTGCTGCTACTTCTTCTAGCATCGTTATGCTTCCCTTTCCCACGTGTGTGTTGCTTTTGTTTTAGTTTATTTACTTTTTTCGTGTTCGTGTGGATTTACGTTGGAAATCCACCCCGTGCTGGCCATGGGAAGATAAATCAACCTCCAGCCCGTCGGAGTCGGTTGTTGAGCGTTGAGCTTTGCCCGTCCTGATCGCTTAACCGTTCAAACCCTTACGATCGAACCGGTTCGCCGTTGGTTTGGAAAAGATAAATATTTGTAATTGATTTATTCCCTCCATTCGGCGAACGGGTTGGCTTCTTTGGGGGATGGTTTTTTGGTGTGTTTTGGGTGTCCGTCTGAAACCCACGATGAACCCTTTTCCGCTGCAGGAATGATGTATTTCGGTAGCTTGATCTTTCCTTTCTACGATTTTTTGTTTTCCACGTGATTCCAACCAACCGTAGCTATGTCCTGTCTCAGCCAGACGAAGACGTTGTCTGCGTGACGTGGCTCAGCGTAAGGAATGTAGCTTTTACTATTTTTGTGAAGTGAAAAATCTTCTCCCAAAACTCCGTGCCAGCTGGTGCGTAGCGGTGGAAACTTTTCACAAGCTGCTTGCGAAACGTGATCGTAATAAATTGATTAAAAGATTTTCCAGTGGACAGTTTCGCAGGGAGCTATTCGCTTATTCGGGGCAGGCGAGTTTGTTTAGGTGAAAAATTGGCTCGTGTTTCCCGATGAAGAACAGCTGCTATTACTACTTGTTCGTTTTCAAGTGGTGTCGGTGGATATATTTTGGCAACAGTAAAGTAATTGTGTTTTAGCGTTGGTTTATGAGAAAGTTATTCAAGTCAGAGGAAAAACAGCACCCAATTAGACTTTTAATTGGTTTAAAACTTTCAAATCTTTACACACAACAATGATTGTGGTTCTTTCGTTGGGGTGTAAGATTACTGATTGTTTACAGTTGTTTTGAGGATAAACATCTGATCACACCGCGTAGGCCATAGTTGAGCCAACCTGAGAGCAAAAGAATGAGCAAGAAGCCCAAGATTGTGAATCGATAATTTGGTACAAAAATAACTAACCCAAAGTATCGATTTCACAGTCATTACTTGCAGTATTAAAATAAGTTTCCTATTTTAATTATTCAGTTTTAAACGCGAAAATGGTCTTTATCAAGTTATGCGTGATCAAGTTAGCATGAAAGTAACATACAGGGGTTTTAGTGCATTTGGAATAGTTGTAGCCCTTTCTGGATGATTTTCATGATGAATGTGATTTTATGTGTGATTCAAATTATAATCACTTCTTCGGCTAATTGCAAAGATATTCTTGTATGCAAAATTCTTAAAAGTTTAGATTTCTTAGGTCCATTTGTTGTTCGGCCTAAACCCTACGATAAGAGTGTAGTATCTTCCGTTTTTTTATCATTTGAAGGTTTTAGGCTCTGAGAAAATTTTGTAAACCACAAACATTTGTAAACTCTAAAAATTGGTTTATTATTTAAATAAATTAAACATCAAACATAATTAACAGACCGGAATTACACACCACAACTGAGTGAGTAGAAAAGTTTCACATCATAGTTTGACGTTTCCTAGATATTGAGTTTTACTTGATTCCGATAGAGGGCCTTGTAACAATCAAGTGAAATGTAAGAAGGAAATAGACCTACCGGTCCTCTTATTTTTGGATTCGTTATTTGAAGCGGGAATAAATTTGAACTGCAGTTGATAAGGCAATCAATTAAAATTTTGACCTGAACATGATCAGGAACATATGAATCCAGTTAAAGGAGTTAAAGGATAAAAATTTAAAAAAGGGATGGATATAGTACTCAGATACCTAAATAGATATAATAACTAATTGATAATATAAATATATCAGCGGATAGACTTTTCTTAGAGTGCCACAAATAAAAAATGACTCAATTTCCTGTAAAGAATAAATGTTCATTCAACCTTGCTCACCGTTCGAAATTTCGCTTTCATTGAAGCGAATTACATTATCTATCTAATTGAATTGCTTTCTCCACAATTTAGTACCAAATAGGATTCTTTTCACCTTGAACTAAAACCATCGAAAATCTGGTTCCATTTGCCCGTGGCAAATGTTTACAATACACCAGCACTTACGCTTAATTGATATGAATATCGATGGTTTGAATCGGCTCGTTGAAGTATCTAGCATTTCGATGAGCTTTAGAGAGTTTTTCAGCGTCTATAGCAATCGTTTCCATCCATCGGGTAACCACGATTGCATGGAATTGCATGCTCGACAGCACCATGTCACCAAAATTGTTCATTTGGATGCATTTTGCCCGGTAAATCGGTTCGGATGATCAGCCATTCAACCAATAGGTAGAAAGCAAACAGAGCGATACACACAGGATGCGATCTATCGCGAGCAGGTTGAATAATTAATTCCGATAAATATCCGGTGAAATATATGCCACGGTTTCGGTTCGGCCCCGGCGATGACCGTGAGTTGCGTAGGAAACAAATTGATAATCTTCCCGCCGCGTTTCGTTCGGGTGCGTGGATTTCATAAATTATGCTCGTTTCTGTTGTAAGCTCGGGCCCGGTATATAATCGGGCATAATTACAGCTGCCGGTTGCCGGCCCTTATGTTGGGGTCTAATTTCTAAAATATTATCCCATAACCATCCCTCCTCGCCCGCGGATGCAATGGCCGCGCTTTGCAAAACGCACTCGATACGGATTTGGCGTATCATTTTCATAAATTTTCCCCGGAAGCCTTCATCTCAGCACGATCTCGTGTGGTGTATCCTTTTTAAGCGGTCACCTGCGAACCGGAAGGATCGGCGGGATTGGAGGGCTTTTCGGTGAGCTTTCCACGTTCCACTAATTACTACAAATCCCGATTTATCGGTTACTGGGAGAAACTTCATCTAGTTTCATCCTGCTGGACCCTTTTTGAAACTGCGACCGTTACTAGGAAGTCAGCTCCATGCTGGGACAAAGTGAATGGTTTCAGTCAGTAAATCCTAACTCAAACTTAATCATGCATATTAACGAATGTGACCGGCATGGAGGCACCCATTTATCCCCGTTGTAGTATTTTGCATGTTTTTGAATAACATTACGAAGGTATGGTCCGATTCCGATTTCGAGGTTACTGGTAATATGAGGGGTGTGGATGGCATTAAATCTGGAAGCGAAGTAGATTTCTGCAATCGTTATGAACGGCTTCATTTATTATACAACGTTATTGTGCGGTATAGAGCTAAGCGGTGTGTTGTGAGGTTAAATAGATAGAAGTAAACGATTTAATTTTGCTTAAGAACTCATTATACAATCAAAAATTTAATCAATTTAAACAGCTCATACAGGAAAAGAATTTTTATCAAATACTATTATACATTAAATTTTACAATTTAATAGTACGATTGATTTCAACAATTAATTTTTTCTAATTAAAGTTCTACTTAAATTAGAACCCTTGTATAAGTGTTTGGAATGAAAATATGAATTATTTCATGAAATGTTTCACGGACGAAAAAAGAGAGAATTGTATTAGATTAGTTTTTTGACGCTTTATCTTGAGCGGTTATTAAAATCATTAGATTTAGGAAAACGAACTATTATGTTCAGACGACACATCGTATGCGTTGTTCGTTTTCTAAATCGAAAAGATAAATCGGTAATTCGCAACCAGTAATATTGCGTAATATTTCGCAGAGTAAGCTTTACCCTTTATAAGCATCCTTATATGTTCTGCAGGCTTTCCTACTCAAGTCTTCTTGTTACAATGGTTATTCATAATTTATCCCCAGATGTAACGCCTTTAAACATCATCTTTTTACATTTGAACAGCTAAATATGAATGAGCCGATACGCTTCTATCCATCCTAATCCAGCACTACCACAGTTTGCGGTCTTGGCAAACTGCATGCAAAAGTCCTTCGAACCGATCACGACCTAGTGCCGTCGGTAAGCAATGTTTTATAACGACCTATCAGGTGGACGCATCAACGCCATCGCTTCATCTTAATTTAGGCCTACCATGCATCTACTGTCCACTGGGAGCTGTATCGACTTGATTGCTTTAGTCTGGCGAGTCTAATTTACTGTTCATTTTAAAGCTCATGATACCCGTAACTATAATGGCTCCTTGATTCATTGTCAACAAATTACATTGGAATATGATTTAGTTAACTTGATTGACATTCACGGCTTCAGTTAATTATTAATAGTAGTAGTTATAAATAATAAATGGATAGCGTCAATTTTTAATCAACAAATCTTCGAATAGAATCGGTTCGTGTTTTGCTAAACCGAATAAAAATAATTAAACCTCGACAGGATAATTAAGTTTGTAAGACATCTGGAAAGAATGTCCATACATTATAAGATATGAAAAAATCG
The DNA here is from genome assembly GCA_018908115.1 of Anopheles rivulorum. NCBI lineage: Eukaryota > Metazoa > Arthropoda > Insecta > Diptera > Culicidae > Anopheles > Anopheles rivulorum. Next base: position 35,135,425 of record CM032178.1, on the reverse strand, counting down.
AACCAATGCTATTCCAATACATAAAACGACACACATAATATCAACGTTCTTTAGCTATTAAATTCCCTAAAAATTCTATATTGAATCATGTGACATTCCGACATGAATTTACCAGCATTCTTAAATAAATGCATAACACATCGTAAAGAAAGTTCCTGCTAAGGACTGCAGTTTATCTGATGGAAGTTAAGGTACACTAGATGGAAAGTTTTATTTTTATTCATAGAGATGACACATGAGCGAGAAATGATTTCTATGAACCAAACCACAAAATAGCTTTAATAAATACCTTTAATCCTAGATATTTTTTGCGCGTTAGTTTTAGCACCACCACAGCACAGTTTGTACGACAGTATACACAACAGTTTCACTTCAAAACACTCGCTGATATGCTTTGATGATTGGCAAATTTGTCACATTGTATTCACAGTAGATCGCTGTAAAGACATGTATTCTTGTTAACAACACATAATCACAAACGAAGATTAGCCACCTTTTTTATATTATCAATTAATACACATGTCGCATAAAATAAAGCAAGTAATCAACGCTTCTTTGCTCTCTGAGCCCAAGTGCTGATGAACCACACATATCCTTTGACTATTATTGCTTGCTGCCTCAGACACACTGGACACTGATTAACTGCATGACACTAAACTGTGCATTGTGCGATAAAACGGATGTGAGAACTGAGAGCCATTCAACTGGTGTCACCGTATGGGTGTGATACGAGGTTTTCGCCATTCACTACACTCTGCTGGTTTTATTGCACTTTGGGACAGTGAATCTGTCACACAATGAAGACCGGTTTTACGTATTTTTTTCTTCCGTATTACGAGCACTTACGATTGAGGACACATGTCCAACAGTTGACGGTTTATCCTTTACGCGAAATGAAATGCGGATAGAAGATGCTAATATTCGCTTACTTTTTCAGTGCCTTTTTTGATTGTGCCACACTTCCAAGAACACACCGAAACCATTTATTCACCAATTACCCAGGATATCCAAAGCACTGGCTACAATCTACTCAATTACTTCTTTCAAGAAGCTGATATGCACGTTACATTTTATTGGCTTTAATATCACATCCATTAGCACTGCTCAGCTTTCCTTTTGCAATTCATTCAGGACTAACACTTTCCAGAACCACTTTTTCTTTCTCACTTGCAAGATTTAATTGATATTAAACGATCGTGAACGATTCTAGTAAAATAAATACATTCACTTCTTAGCACCCAAAAACTTGTGTTTCAAGCTTCACAGCATTAGCAACAACACAACGATACTCTCGGTATATACACTAAGCACTGCACCTACTGTTTCACACACCGGTGGCGTTTAACGATAGCGATCTGGAGCGAGGTTGCATTCCGATCGCGATTCTCAACCGACAGACACTGACCGACACCGGTCGGACAGTCTCGCTCGGCCAAGATCGCGAGACGATCCGCCGGACGGATAATTGAATGATGAGCTATATGCTTCAATTTAACCTCATCACCGTAAGCTCCGTTGGCTGATTCGTCGAGAAGCAGCACGGTTCCACCTCTGCTGCGATGCAGGGTTTGATAGATTCTTGGCAACGTATCTACGTCCACGGATGCAAAGAGCGATTGCGAGTGGCAATGCGAGAAGCGCAACGTTCGGTAACTAGTGATATAGTGATTTGGAAGCATAAAAGAGCTACTCTTTGTGACGCACGAACTGTTCTGCCAGTGGTTCGGACGGCATTTCTTTGTGTAGTCGTAAGATAAACAAGGTAGTAATGGAGATTCGTTCGGGGAACATAAGTATTAACAAAGGTTTCTACTTTTTAGATGTAAATAATCATATTTTACTTAAAATATATCATTAAAATAGGAACTTATTGAAGTAGAAGGCCCACAATAATGTTGAGGTTAATTTAAAATTAAATTGAAATTTCATAAAACTATTGAAACCACCAATTTTCTTTACAATAATCGTACCAGCACTTGCAAGCACTCTCGCAAGTTTCTTTACGATGTGCAATTTTTCCTCCGATTGGATTGGATTCGAAGAAAAACCGAGCATTATTCGATCAAGCGAAAGTGTGGCCAGCAAAAACAAAAAACAAAAAGATACGTTCCCATGTCTAATGACCCTTTTGCTACATCGACAATCGTAAGGAAAATGGAAGAATGTTTTGGACTTCGGTAAACCGAAGCGAACCGTAGAAGCACCAGTAATTGAAATGCAATAAAATGGCAAACGATGCGATGGCGAACTTTACGCTACGATACCGATGTCTACCGATGTCTATCCACGGCAAAGATTAAACACACGATGTCGATGTTGTAATTGGACTGGGAAACGAAACAATCGCGAATAGCGTTTGGGTATGGATGATATTTGTGCAATGGTGCAAAATGGACCAAAAACCAAATGCCTTTGTATTTTGCCACAAGGGAAATTCAATTACCACTATGCTGGGAGATAGTTTGTTCTAATTGGAATGAAAGAGGGCCCTTTGTTGTTGTCTTTTCTTTTCAGACTGACTTGGGTAATACTCTAACCGAGGGCAAATTCAAAGCGCCTTTGGTTGCAATTTAATCAGCCAGTTAAGCTTTCTAATCGAAATTTTACATTAACAGTATTTAACCGTAGTATCGAAATCTTGCAAGATTTCACTACTATCATGGCGCTATCAGCGATTCCTTTGTTTGATTTGTTGCCTCCAATGGGTAGCTTTACGATCAGCATTAGTTGGAGAGGTGTTTACAAACGCTCGTAAACACAAGCACACGTCGGTTGACATTAGTCATCAATTAAGCAATTTTGCATCGTTCAGCACGCGAGACGGTCGGTACGTGCTTGCTGGCAAAAGAAGTAAGTGGAAAGATCAGATCGTAACATAAAATGAACTTGGGTTAGGTATAGCTAGGCAGAGCGTAGTTCGTCTGTACTGTGTACCGGAGTCGAAGCAGACGCAGTTAGTATGAACTGGACGTAGCTTAGTCACTCTGTGGACTGTGATAATGGGTAAGATGACCTTACCGTTGCTGATTAGACCGTGAGCGAGAGTAAATGTGCTCATATAGAGACCGTGGAGCGTAAATCTGAAGGTACGTAAATAATTTGGTGAAAAAAAAATGCTTGCTGTTGAAACAATTCTAAGAGAAATTAAAAAACAAAGATTTTTATCTTTCTCTTATATCTGTCAAATAATTATACAAAAACAAAAATTAAAAAAAGGTTTAAAAAAGAAAAAAATAAGTACGCTCTTAATATAAAATAACAAATCTAATACTACAGTTTCATCTTTTACATACAAAAATATTAGAAAAATTAAACAAATTTACAATACTTGATAAAGATTGTGAATTAGAAAAAGAATATTTAACTCTTGTGTGAGCTTCCGTGAGATATCTTAGTGAATATCTACCGGTACCGTGAATGAAATATCTCATTTGAAACTTCGACCAATAAAAGCTAAGCTCAAGATGCCTCAAATAAATTCCCAAATTGATTTTCATTCGAAGTTTAATTCTAACCGTCTTGGTATGAATTCATCGCTATTCCAAATCAAAAGGTCATAAACTTCTTAAAATATTTGTCAACGTATTTATTATTTTGATGATTATATAATTGAGTTATTTGAAAATTCCTTGTGAAGCTTGTAATCAATTTGATCCACAAATTGTTTTTGTGCTACTTGTGTCTAACTACACACCCATTACCTAAAACTCTCCAGCTGCAAACAGTAAAAACGAATCTCAACATAAGTTATCACCTTGCTTCGCAACGCTCGAATCCAACCAAGTGACTGCAGCAAAGCGCCTAAATCCATTCCTATCAGGTGCTGAGAAGGAAATCTTTTAGCCATAAGAAAAGAAAAGATTACCTCGGAAGAACGTTTTTGTCTCTCGCATACTATTCGTTCCAGTAAGTACCAGCAAGTTTTTCATTTTTATCAACTCAACCATAAGCGTACCATTGTTTTGCCCACGAAGTCTTCCAACCATATCTCCTACGAACGGTTACGGAAGCTTTGTCCGTGCAAAAGGGTATCTGGTGTCTTCTTGCAACAACAATCCGATGCACCACGATGCCACCCGGTGAACCGATGTACGTGGTACCAGGACGGAGAACTTTACGTTCAAACCCGCGTGAAAAGTTACCCCAAAACTTTGTGCACACTTGCCGACCTGTTGGCTTTCTAGTGACATTTTCCACCGAAGCGAAGGTACGGTGGGTTTAAGCTGGCACAGTTTATGCTAAGTACCGGAGCGAGTTTCTTCTTATCATGTTGCAGCCCGAACTTGTGCTGTTGCTTGGAAGTAGGAACACCCGGCACAATGCACAAAATAAAGAGGGAGAGAGAGAGCGAGAGAGAGAGAGAGAGAGAGAGAGAGAGAGAGAGGGCAAAAAAACAAGAGCCGATTATCCACAGCCTGTCTGGTTGAAAACAACGGGCCAGAAAATTAATTACGATCGTTTCGTTTGAACTTTTACTGCTCTCGCATGACGTACGGTGGTGATGGTGCTCGGGTGCGTTGGAATCTAGTACGAAAGAAAAACCAAGCACATAACGAAACCACTGTTTTATAATGGCACATTTTGCCATGTGTGTATATACAGAAAGCTGGCAAAATTGTATCGAGGATTTTGTCCTTTTGAGGCACAAAAAAAAACATGATGCTTGTAGAACTTTCTTCCAGAAAAGTCGCTGCCTTCGACATTTAGACGAAAGTTTAGAAGTTTAACAAGCAAAAACGATGCAATCGCTAACATTAATGACTGTCAGTGACATCCAAAAAAAATCTCACATTCCCGTCGTTGTGTGGTTTGCGCTTTCAGTACAAATACGTCAGCATGCATATAGACATTCGTGTACACTCATTGCAAGGTAGATGTGTGGTAACGACTGCAAGTAGCAAACTAGTTTACCACCTTTTTTTCGCCAACTGTTTTGTCGCCAACTCGCTATCAAAATCGTTTACTGATTATAAATAATCTAAAACATAAAATAGATTAAACTCTTTACTCCTGATGTGGCTTTGGATCTGGCTTTGTCATGAAGCTATAAAATGAGGATTGATAATGTTTTGTTTTGTAGTGCGCTAAACTGTGCAGTAGCTGATGGGGAAAATGGTTAGGAAGACGAGTTTTTGATGCTTAGCCACGTTGAGATAATGTATTGTTGGAAAAGAAAACTTTAATGAAATTTTGAGGAGGAGATCCATACAAAATCTGTACGAAATAAGACTTGTGGGTTTTGTTGTGTTTACCAAGATTTGGTTTGTTATACAAAATGGTGTCATCAACTATTTAATCCAATTTAATGAGATACTTTCAGTTCCTTGAAAGGATTACATAAAGCTAAATATTTTAAAAGTACTTTAGATGCATCTGAAAATGTTAGAGTTTATTGTTACATAAATAAGAATAATGTACTTCTGCCTAACACACCGAAGAATGTTACTCAAATCTCTTCTAAATTTGGCGATATGTTAAATGGTTGACATTACTAACATTCTTGAGGATTTTAACTCGCTCACCACTCAAATATTTTCAAAACTATAGTTTGACCGCTCACAAGTGAGTTGAAGGAAATTACGAAAAAAAAACAGTCCCATTCCTTGGTGAGATGATGATTCAAGACACAACACTTGTATCATTGAAATTACTGTGAAAGAATCTAATCACAAATAAGAAATAAAAACTAAGCGATATTGCAATTCAGCTATCAAATTTAATTTCAGGTAAAAAGTTGTAAATTTGTTCCTGTATGTCTTAAACTGGCAAAGACGTTTTACTGCCCACAATTAGGCAATATGGCAATGGATTACGAAATAAAAAAAATGTTTCGCTCACTCACACAGAACGACAAACACACTCGGAACGCTTGTGTGATAAACGGTAATAAACTTGTATGTTTACAAAAGACCATGCAAGCTAACTACATATTGCCGAAGCGAATTGCAAAAACCGTCGGATTGCCAAGCTGCAAGGTTGTTTATTTTCATCCCAATTAAATCGTTCATGGTTCCAGACGAACGTAAGCAAACCATTCGTGCTGTTGAATTGGGTAAAGGTTTACGAACGGCAAACATTGCACAGGTTGTTGACAAAGGAAAACAATTAGTTATTAACCGTTGCAAAATACATAGTTGATCTCGGTACAGTGTTGCAATAATATAAATAGGTTGAACTAAACGAATGAAAAAAGGGTTTCCATGATTTCTGGTCCGGAGGTCCAATCATATAAATGATATTCTCGGTTGCTAAGCTCGGATACGAAGAATAACGAGTTCGAGTTTTTTTTCGTTTCGTTCATTAAACTAAGTTGAAACACAAAAATACAAGCTTTGCTTAGGATTCATGATTATAAAGATGTTGTTTCTTTTCAGACAAATGCACTCTAACACAAAGCACAGGTCAATGACCGGGACTTGTCTCCAAAATTTCCAAATCCGACCGGTCATTCGCACTACAGTTCGCACAAGATCAGAACGATTATGTTTACCACCCGGTCTAGGTTCGGTCTAGTTTGAGCCGGATTTTAAAAGATAATTAATCCCCGTCTGCTCTAGAACACTGTTCCTAATTAATGTGCCGGTTTTGCAAAAGTTTTCCCTCGCAGCAAGCGTACAACAGCAGAATTCCAAACAAAACCATAAAACAAACCATATAACACGATACTTTGAATAACCCTATCCTTCCGTTGCTTGTTTTTGGGTGAGTTTTCCAACAGAATGCACCTTCCATTCGTTTGCGTTTGGCCGTCATTGCATCTTTCGCTTCGATCCGGTTGATATTGTCGCCTGCTTGAATTCCCGCGGTTTCGCTGTACCGGTCTACCGGCAAACCGTACTTTTTGGACTTTGTTTGTAACCGTATCCTCTTATCTAATTCAGTCAATTGCCGTTACTTAAGGAACTTATTTGATTCAATAATCCCCGCAGCACCAGTGCGCTAGTGGCGACTGGACGTGATCACATTGCAGCAGCCAGCTACCATCGTGTCCGGCTGGTGTTTTCGTTCCTGGGTGTGCCTTCAACTTCACCCAGGTTCCTGGGAGTTGGTGCGCTGTTGGTCGGGTATTTTGCCAATATTCATCGAAGTTGAATGCTGGCGAGCGTAAAATTTCGTAAGTCTACGCTACGGTGCTGCTAACACCTTTGGTAAACAACTAGTGCCCAAGAACTAGCGAGCAATAGAAGACGGGAGATGTTTACTGAAACAATTTGGAAGCGTTATCGAACATGGGTTTCCACTGTTGCAGCTTCTACACACGTTGAGTGAATGTTTTACTCTCCGAGACGGACAACAGTAGGAGACCGCAGAGTTTGTTTGGTACATGGTATCATCCATTTAGCGTTGAATTAGACTACGTCACTGCGATATGCCACAGCAGCAAACCTTCATAACAATGTCAAGCTCATCCAGATTGAGCATATTCTCCTTCTCCTGCTTTATCTACGTGTTCGTGTGGGTGTGTGTGGTCATTTGCATGTGCTGGCAACCCCAACCACTATATGCATTGCAAATCGATGCAAATCGTTTCGCAAGATGCGGGGTAAAAGGTGAGTACGCTAATGGGTACGCGCCTATCAAACCCCTGGGCAGACCTCTGGGCAGGGCCACCCTGTATCACGTGTGGAGAAAGATGGCGTTCTGTACGGTGGGTCACTATATTATCAGCTGATCGCTATCACTGCATCTAACAAGCGAAACATACCGCTAAAAGTGTTTTTGGACACGAATATGACATAAATGGAAGGTCGCTATTTATGGAATACACTGTGTGCTGATGTAAACATTAATAGCCTTGAAGGGTATCACAATGAGTAATACTTTAGGAAAAGAGAATTTCCTATATTCCGGTATATCATCTGACCGAAGATTTTCAATGAGGAGTCGATAATAAGCCGTGTATTTGAGGAGTCGATATGGCAGACGTGGTATTTGAAGATTCTATGTTAGTATATTTTATTTGACATTCAGCATTGACACTTCTCTGCACATCACTACTTCAAAATCCTTGAACAAATTCTTTCTTTGAAATTTCTTGGATCTCCTATTAAAATAATGTGCAACCTTTTGTATCGCTAGCCTTTCTTTAGGCTACAACCTGCTCTATAATTGCATCTAACACCACAAGAAACACAATCAAGCCTCGCATCATCACAGGCCCTGTGCTTTATCACAACACAAAAAGCCACTCACGTCGCTCACCGTTCACTACCATTCAAATAGCATTCCGAACCGAAACGAACGATGGTGTGTTGGTTCGTATCTTCGCGAGTCTATCACCGGCAGCAGCAGGTTTTGCAAAATCAGCTGCAAAACTACCCCCCGGGCACAATCTTTATCCGTTATCAGAAACGACCGGTGGACGGTTTTGCGAAATTGAAATAAATTGGTCAATTATTATTATTATTTGCGCCTGGTTGTGTACGCCGTGTTCTACCCGGGACTGTTCCGGTGGTGAATTGAGTAGTGGATGTGTATGTGTGTGTGTGTGTGTGAATTGACGAAAGGAGCAGATCGCAACCTTTAAAAATGTGTGCAAATTATTGGAGATGAAGTTGAAAGTAAAAAACATTTTCTTGGAATTGAAATCTTCTTGCGTTGAAGATAACTGAAGGTGATCGCAAGGTGCGGCAAATGCATCATTAAGAAGAAGGTCTCTCATCAATCATGTCTTTTAGCCGATAATACCTGTGGGGCGTCGTCGCCGTCTAACGGGTGAGTTTTTATTATTGAGTTATTATTTTTTTCGTTTTGTATTATTCCGGTTGATACTACACCATCAGCAACACAATCACTGACAACCACCGGCATTATCTTATCGCGCTGTGGAAGGTTTTGCACACAAAACAAACAACAACCTTTAAACATAATCTATTTTAGGTCGTTTTTTTTTTCGTTAGCTTCAAATTGGCACGAGAGTGGTAAGTAGCTAAATCTTAGCTTTGTTGCTTTTATGCTCTAACGCTTGATTGGCAAAAAAAGCTTTCAAATTCACTTATCGTACACCATTCGGAAGAGAAGCGATTACTTCATCTTCGTTGGCTTTGGCTGAAAGAGAGTTTGTTATTTGTTTATAATTAAATATACACCTGATAGCGTAACAACATTTGTAATTGCTTTCTTGTAATAGTAGGAGGTTTTGCAGTCGCTTAAAAAAAGGGTAAAAACTGCAAGCTCGTTTGACTAGGCGGGGTGCCCTAAAGACGCCAACGGTTTGTCATCCGGAAGTGCAACACAAGGGCCGCCCAGCAAAGGGTTAGAAATGAAAGCAATTTAAATCAAATTTGCCACCCGCGATCAACAAACCAACGAAGCGTGCAGCAAATCAGCACACAACACACACCGGCACCGGTTTGATTGCACGCGTGTATGTAAAGAACGCGTGTAGCCCTTACGTCATCAGGCGTACAAGCGCCAGCGTTACCGTGTGGTATGGCTGATGGGTATTTGGGATTTTGAGTGCATCTCGTGCGATGCAAGTGCGTGGTTTTCCCCAATTTCTTGATTCATTCTCGCGCGTGCAGTTGTGACCGGTTGGATCAGGTTTTAAAACACATTTATTAGCGTACACCAGCGTACACTGCGTGACCCCAATGGTGGAAAGCAAAAACAAAAACACAACATCCACCCAGCTGATTGTGATCGAACCGGTAGAAAACAACTTGTCATGAAGCAGAAGTAAGAAACAAAATACCTCAGCTGCAAGTAAGCAAGTTTACTTGGTGGGTGGAAGATAAGACTCGTTTTTGTTGACGTTTTTTTTGTTTAAGGGTTTCGTCTTTACTCACGCGACAGATGTTTCGAGGGGTTTTGGGAGGAAACTGTACAGAAAAACAGAACTTTCATTTATGGGTGTTGTCTCACTAATTTTTACCAGGTGTTCGACGATGATTGTTATTTATTAAGAGTCAATGTCGTCACCAAAATGTAATATTATGTTTTCGTTCTTTAATTAATACCGTAGATGATTAGATTAGTCAGCAAGTTGTCGAAAAAGGCTTTGGAAAATTCGCTTAAAATTAATTTAAATACTAGAATATTCATATAAGCAATTAAAATGAAAATACAATAATTTATAGTCATTTCCACTGGTGGCTAATTGAAAAACAAATTGGGAAGACTTATAGTGAAGGGAATGTTTCACTCGGTTCGTTCCGAACCAACCTTCCTCGTCAGGAACGTTCCTTTCCTTTTATGGAACAATCGAATATAGGTTAAAACATCATAACGTAGGTTTTATGTACCTACAAGTTGTACTCCATGAGTAGGTTAGTAGTTTCAAATCAAATCAAAGAACGTTGACGTTTACTAAAAATGAATCTTTGCTGGAGATAAAAATAAAGGAACTGAAGCTGATAATACGATCACTATCAATCTACTCATATGAAATAAAAAGTTTACAAGTGGAAATAGTAAAGCTGGTTATGAAGTTGGAAAAAAAGGAGAACATTCCCATCACTACTGGATTATGTTTCGATGTTTGATGTTTTGATTTCAACTAGTTTAAAGAATTTAAATTATTATTAACAACATTCGATATTTTTGCATGTTGGTTAAACTTCAACTTTCAAGCTCTTGACCTATAAATTTGCCTATAAGACTGTTCCTTACTTTTTTAAGTCTTGTGTTCAAGGTTTTCGCGTGTGAAGATTGACTTCGCAAAACATAACCCATTGCAGAGCTCAACTGGATTCGAACCAATAAAATTCGAAACCAAGCAAATTTTCTCATTTAAATGACGAAATGATCGATCAAATGTGCTTATAAATAGTGTCTGACATTATAACTTAATTCTGCCGCGTGATATATCGAAGCAAAATATGTACACGAATGATGAACTTTTCCTTCTTGTTTTTTTATTGCTTCACACGTTTCCGTTGTGGTTAGCGTCTCCGAAAATCTCTCATTGAAAAGCTTTTATTTCGTGCCTCTAATCGTGCACATAAGATCGGTGAATCGAACGGCAAACGTACGGAAAACCCATTTAGAACGTTTTCCACCCGATTTGCGCCTAGGATGGGAGCTTTTTTGTGCATTGAAGTTTAAAATGCAACCCACCACACTGGAGGGTATGAATTTGCATGCCAAAACTGAGTGAGTGAGAGAAGAAAAGTGGAAAAAAGAAAAATACACACACACACACATACACACATTCACATGCAGCCAGTTCTGGCAGGAGTGTGCGAGTTTCAAATCAGAAGTGAATCGTATTTCATTTCTCTTCTGTTTGATTTCGTTTTTGGTCGGCAGTCCTCAACCACCATTTTATGCTTCGAGTGTAAAAAAAAGACAACAAAAAGGTGGATGAAAGTTTTACATATTGGAATTTTAAATATTTCTTGCCATTAGAATGCAATTTGCAGATCCACACTCCTTCCGGCCCGCCAAAGTGTCACCGGGTAGAGTGCACGGGATGGATTTTGGTACGTTTCCCGTTCTGCTTCTTCAATGGGATGGCGATACTTAAATGGCATTTTTCGGTTAGTTTTCTGCTTTTTTTTGGTTTAAGGATTTTTTGAAACGTTCCAAACGAGAGCTGTTCTGTTCAAGAATCCGCACTTAACACCGTACCGTAGGGTAAAAGAGTAAGAGTATTTATTAATCCTTTTTCCAGTGTCGGTTCTTTCAAGGCAACCAGGAAAAAGGGACGAAATGATAAAATATGCTTTCTCGTAGGATCTCGAAAATATATATGTGCAAATGCACTAAGATACACTATCCGCTTAATGGGTTTTGCTGATGAACATAAATCACAAATGAATTGGAGATGATTCCGGTTCTTTTTTCTTCCTTTTTCGTTAGTGAAATTATTCCTTTGTGTAGCACCAGTTCCCCGGGTGGGAGTGAATCCGCCCGCAAAGAATTCTGGAACAGCTCGTTCGATCTATTTCCACTCGGAGGCACTCATCAACACACCGGCAGCAACACTCACGTGCATATGCTTATGGATGGATATTTTATGGGGATTTTCGTTTTTCAACGTGAAACGAATTTAACGACACTTCACACCAGGCTACCGATACCGATATCGGTTTAGCTTATGGCACACGGTCGACCTACTTGTTACGGAACAATCTGCGCACACTTGAGCATTCGCACTGGATTAGCACTGCATTAGATTTCTTATTGCAGGGAAACTAGCAAGTATAATATCCTTAGTATCACTGCTTTTAAAGACGCCACAAATCGGTTCCTAAAGAAATGCCCGCAATAAGACACGTTCCGGTATCTGGTGTACCTTGCCCAACAACAAGAACAACAACAACAACATCCGGCTAACACTGTTCACACACGGCGATCGTTCGCACTACTGACACTTGCACTTTGCCGTGCACAAATCCGCACAAAACCTTTACACCCGTCGAACGTAGGCGTACTAACCGACCGATGGCCGTGATGGCGGAGATGGCCACTTAAGCCACTTAAAACCGTGCGCGCGATCCAACGCAGGAAGGGTCCAACCGAAAACAACGAACAAGAAGCGAACGAAGGAATGAATATCTTGATAAGCCACCGCAAGACGTGTTCCCCTCGACAAACGGGAAAGGGTCGGCAGGGAGGTTGGGCGGTATTGGGTGGGAAGGGATCAAGATAACGATCAGTTTCAGTTCGCGTCTTGGTTCGTGTTCTGCGCTCTGCATTTATACTTTCTTTACTATCGCACCATCAGCGAACCAGCGATCGCACTGTGCGGACATAACGGCGCTCTGCCGTTACGGTGTAACGCGCACATGTCAAATGAAGCGTTATGCGACAGTTACGCGTGCTGAGAGCAGTGGAATATACTAAACACATACACGCGTGCGTTCTACTGATCTTAAAAAGGTAAATACCGATCAAGCCGGATGGTTTCGTACTCGCTAACCTTAAACCTGTGCTGCACACACACACGTTCACTCACAAACAAGTGCGGGGAACTTTCTCGCTATTAGTAACACGGTGGTAGTGTCGCGAAAGTATGAACCTCACGCCTCGGCTGACCAACTCGAACTGATTACGCGGAACCGGTGCGCTGATAAGCTAATGGC
>CM032178.1:35045903-35103362 GCA_018908115.1 Anopheles rivulorum | reverse complement strand
AATATTATTTACAACACGTAACAAGCAATAAAATCGAAGACAAATCTTTCCTTCGGTTCATTTTACAAAAGGGTAAATCTGCCCTTTATTTTCTTCTTCGCCCAATACAGCAAACAGACGCTCTCTCTTCACCATAAAAGTGATGCATTCGGCTGCATTCGTCGAAACCTTCCGATCGATCGTACGCTGGACAGCGTTTTCTTCTGCTGCGGCACTCACGCATCTGCGTGTCGCGTAGGTACATAGGTTGGGAAGAAGAAATTCGAAAGGCAAAGAAAACACTCACAGACACATACGCAAGTGCGCGCGAGCGAACCAGCTTCCAAATCCAGTTTTTCAAGTCTCGCTCGTCGGGCAAAGATGGATTGGATCTCCGGATGGCCGGATGCAAACTCCTTTCTTGTTGTTCGCCCGTTCGTACCGGAGGGGGAGGAGGGGGGGGGCGGTTTGTGATGCGTCGTCGCCCAACGCATACACGCGCACATTGAGCCGCGCGATCGATTCGTGGGCCGCGCGCTAGTTGGAAGATTTTCTATCGCGGCGATGCCATGTTGGTTTGTCGAGGGTTTGGGGCTGATGCTCTCCTTTCACCGATGCCGGGGGACCGATGTGCGTCCGAAAAAATACGTTCGGACCATTCATCTCCGTCGGCGTCGACGAGTGTGAAGCCCACCGCTCAACCACATTCAACGTTCGACAGCTTTTCCAGCCTTTTCTCCTCCAACCCCTCCCTCTTGCCCCTATTTACACCCTCCTCCCTCCTCCACTGTATTCAGGTCAAATAATTCTGGTGAAAAGCGTCGTCGCACATTTTTCGCATTTCGATCGTGTGCGTGTTCGATCGCGATCGGCAGCTCGGTTCGCGATCGGTTTGGTTCCGTGAGCGCGAAATCGAAATGCGCTGTGCGAAAGAAAACGGACCTAAACAAAACAAAAAAGCATAAAAAGCGGTACAGATAGGTGATGGAAAACGTAGCGATTTGGTTTTCGTTTTGCTGGCTGGACCGGCTGGTCTGCCATCGTTAGCGCGCACCTCGGAATTCTTCGGACCGGGGTAAACGCGTGTGGTTGCATTTAAATCATGGCCACGTTTGGTGCTTCGCACTGCCCTGTAGCCGTCCATCATCTCTTGCTCCATTGCGGTGAAAAGCTCTCGTTTTGATGAGGTTTAGTATGTACGGCGGCGCATCCGACGCTTGATAAACTTACTTTCTTTCGAATGCGCCATAATTTTTTTTTTCTAGTCAATGATTTCTATCGTATCGATTTGGTTAGCCCGTGTGTGCACCACCAAAAGATGGGGCCTTGTTTTTAAGTTTCCTTTAGTCGGTGCCTGGTCACGTTTCGAACGGCTCGAACGGCATTGTTTTGCACCCGAAGACGTCACCTAGTATGATGGGGGAATTTAGCATGACCTCAATATGTCTCTCGCGGACCGATTGTAATTGGTGAATGTGAGTTTGGGGTAACTTTTGTTGCTTTCTTCTTTCCTTACTTTTTGCATACACACTTCCGGCTTTTGCCATGAATGTTTGGATGTTGATGGATGTTGTCTGTGTTTTTTGTTGTTGTTAATTGTTCGCAAAGGTGCTACAGTTTTCCATCATTTGCCGTCAAATTTGGCTAGTTGTTAATTTGAGGTTTAACCTACTTTGAAAGGTGATAAGATAAATGGGAAATTAATTTTGTATTAGCTGTTTTCATGCTTCTTGTTTTTTGCACTGGCAGTTTTAAATTAGAGCGTTGAAACTAGCGCAACCAGCAATTGGACATTGATTGAAGCCAAAACATTGAAGCTTATTTTTTTGAGCTTAGACTAAGGCGATTATTTGCTTTGGATGTAATTCAACGGCGTATTTTAACACTATTAGCACAAAGTAATGTGATTGAACTTAAATACTTTTTTCACATGGACTAAAGGGGTAAATTAGTGAAAAAGTTAATGTTATACTTAAATATTTAACCTTATAAACTTTAATTGAATTTTAAAACTTTGAATATATTTTTGTTATACTACTTAAACAATGTTGAAAGAATGACATAATCAACAACACTCGGAGCAATTAGTATAAATCGGTCACACCATGTTATACATGTGAATTATAATAAATTAATTATTGCAAATGAATTCTAAAACAAATGACTAATTAACAAACTGTAACAAATTGAGCTTCCTGTAGTTCGGTTCATCATAAGCGAAAAGATAATTTATGGTTTATGAATTGTTACTGTAAGTGGAATTCTTAAGTTCATGTTAATAAATTAACACCTTTGATTATTCTTCTGTCGTTATGAACGTTCTTCAAATAATATTACCAAATTAAAAAAACTGTGCCAGATTAATTTGCGGCTAAAATAATTTGCAATTTTGTTTTTACTAAAGAAAACCATGAAATTGGCGTATTTTACGGATTGAAATATGAAGATTAAAAAATGGAACCAAACCGTGCTATGAAACAACCTTGCTTAATTTATAAATATTCAATCAATTTGCTATCGTAAGATCCAAATTGAAACGATCATTGTATTTACTTCTTTATTGCTTACTATTACCCTTGAACTTTTTGTTCACCGTCACAATGTACCAATGCAACTACCGCCGGAGTATTCAAACATTCAAGACCGCCGGAAGTTACCGAAGGTTGCCCGGTTTGTGTGTGCAAAACACATCTCAAAAACAATTAAACAATGTATCACTCGAGCCAAATCTTGCGATGGAAAGATTAACCTCTGCAAACAAGCTACGCTACATGGGGCTTCGAACAGACTGCTGGTGACGTTATTTTGTAACGCGTAAAAATTTCATTGTGAAGTGAAGCTTTTTGTAAATAGGCAATAGATCACCGTTCGTTCGTTCGTTCCGAATGCTCTGGTGCAATAATAGTGCCGCACTTGGCGGCAAGGTTCGCTACTTTTGCTTTGGTCCGTCTACTTCTGACAAGCACATTTGGAACTGACTGTGCGGGCGACCCATTCATTCGATTGCATCGGGGTGCTTCATGGTACGTTGGTTTTCGATAGCAGTTAGCCGAGTTCGAATTGTTTTCTTTGCCGTTGTTGCTACTGCTGCTGCCCGGTGGTTTTGCGTCCGTATGACCAATTGGTGCGGACCGGTGACTACAATCGGGACGGTAAGACGGCTAAGCGACGAACCCGCAAATTATCGACAGGCTTTTCGGTGCGGCATTCGATCGAGAGTTCAAAGAAATGTAAATTCTCCCCCCACGGACGGAAGACTCCCGCATGGAGTTCATTCGAAGGGGAATTTGTGTGTGTTTTTTTTTGGAAGTGAATGTTTAAAACGGTGTACTTTTTGCGCCAATTGGTAGTGTGCAGATGGTGGTTTGGTGTTACTTTCACACGCCTCTTTTGTCGGAAGACAAACTACTACTAAGCTGTTTCGATGGAACTGTTTTTTGGTTGTTGGTGGAAGCCAACCCGGTAAAGCGTAATAAAACTCATTGAGCCGGGAAACGTGATATGAGGCGGCCATATTGCCATATGTTTTATGTGCTGTTGGGGAACTACCAAACTGCAATGCCGAATGCGCTGTTGATCAATCCACATTGTACGATGACGAAGTTTGACACATTCAGTGGATTGATTCTTGCCTCACGATGCTGTGGAGTTGTGTGAATTGTGTGGTTTGGGATGCACTTGTGAAACTGCATTTATATGGTTTCAGATTGTTTTACGATGTTTACTTATCAAATCGGTACAGACAAAGAAATCGCTGACGACGAAATACAGTATACGATCAATTACTTAATGATTGATAGTTATTATTGTTATCGACGAACGAAGATATGTTGCTCATCAACTTCGTTGTCGTAATATTGACCTGCAAAAACAGGCATATTTAACATATCAGAATCATTTAAAGAATTGTTCAATCTGTTACCCATCACACGCGTAATGACATTTCTTATAATACACATCACATTCAACATATTGTGCAACACACTACGAACCATTCTTTACCATTGATGAGTATTTAATTAAATATACACAAATGCATTAGCCCACGCTACAGCACAAGGAAACGATCTACTTTATGTGCCACAACACTAATGTAATTAATTTCATGTGAACATATGCTCGGATCATCATCTTATCTGCGTGTATGCACACTTTTTGCTTTACCTTTATCTTTTCCTCACTGGCCATGGGTCGGTCGCAACAGCATCATCACACGCAGCTCTAATGAATAAAATCTGTGCCACGCATAATTCGCTAATTACAATCAGCATCTCGTTTCGGGGGTTGCTCTTTTTTGTTCCTCGCACGTAATATGCTTGGGTTGTTTCGGTTGTGTACATGAAGTACGACATAATCGGCATACTGCATAGGAGGCCCTCCGACCCAGCATAACACCCCGAACCGCTCACCGATAACACCATCTTTGGCACCCACCATCCAAACATGAAAGATCGAACCGATTGCCGTAATTCGACCTCCTTCGATCGTGCGCCGTTGTTAAGCGTTGTAAAATCCGCCAAAATGCAACAAACACAGACAAACAAATTTGTTAAATAAAAGAAGAAAAAAAAAGAATACCGGAACATCAAACAGCCACAGTCACAGCCAACAGCACGCCACGAAACAAACCGAATTTCCCATAATTGAATTAGATAATTTGTGTTTTGTGCTATAATGATGCTGCGGCTCTTTCGCAACACGCCAAGCCTCCGCACCAAAGCGATCGGCTGAATTATGTGTAAAAGTGTTGTGCTTTTTTTGCCTTCTTTGGTTTTGATTTTATTTTGTTCGGATTGGTGATATTTACGTAATCCCATTCTGATTACCATTCCGCGACATCTGCTTCCGAGTCTTCGTCTATGCGTGTTTGTTTTCATTTCAGTTAACCTTTTGTTTCGCTGTCGGTGAATAAAATGACAACATAAATGTTTAAATTTGGTTTGCCTCTGGCCCCATAACATGGCACATTTCGTGCCCCCACGCGCTGGATCCTACTAGGACGTAGAAGAAAGTTTAATTTATTACAATCCCAAAACTGGATCTTCCAAACAAAATGCCAAAACAAGGCAAAAATTGGAACATTTACACAAAAGAAGCTAATGAAAGAGGCACATTTAGGAAAAAATAGGGGAACAACAAGAAAGAATGGAATGAAAAATATGTTTCATCACAGTGTTCAACATTTCTATGTTAGCTATGAATGGCCGCTTGTTTGTGTTGATTTTTGTTTTTAGCTGATAAGCAATCAAAATTATGTCAATAAGAAATGGAGCAAAAAGGTTAAATAAAACCGTGTTGAGTAGTTTTTCTTCACGGAAGATTTCTTTTTCATCAACAAAACATGAGGTGGAAGATAAAGTGTAGAAAGAAGATTGCTAAAACATTTCTAAGGCACAGTGAATGAGAGAGAGAGAGAGAGAGAGAGAGAGAGAGAGAGAGAGAGAGAGAAGAAACGATTGAAATAATGAATGCATTAAGAAAAAGAAATTCATTTTTAAATTAAACATTTTTACAAATTAGATTCTCTACTTACTTTTATTAAATGCAAAATTAAATATTATAATCAACATTTACAAGCTCTTGCGAGTTTTCAGCTTATTTCGTTAAATAATCTATTATTGGAATAAAACAACAGACTTAAAATATTATTACTTAAACGAAAAAAGTTTTAAAAGTAATAACAATTTTACAATGAACGATTATTATTACAATTTACTACAATTGTTTAGAACTAAAATAATTTCTTTAAATATACAAACTTATCCAATGTTCAATAGGTATAATTAGAACAATAGACATAATTAAAAGATTTGAAAAAAGAATATAAAAAATTACAAAAAACATACAAAACTTGTGTGAAGATTGAAATATATTTTTCTACTCAATAAGTTTGGTTATGAAACATTTCTAATGATTGTCCAACTACAGTAAGAACCAATTATCCTTTCACGGCTTAGAAAAGGTACTAAAGACACGGTTTTTAAATAATCTAATATATATCTGTGAGCCTAAGCTTCCGTTAAACACAGTCCTTAACAGTCGACGTTTCTCAACCATTCCAACAGCATTGGGGTAAGTGAAGGCGTTAAGATGAGGCAAAGCTTTGCGTTGTGTGGCAAGACAAAAGGTTTTCATCGAACCGGGTTTCGTATTGCAACATATGCTAATCGCACCTTTTCAGCATCCCGAACTCCCCGTGTGATGCTTGTTGCGACGGATCGCTTTCCATCGGCCGTTGCCGTTTCTTGGCATCTTGGCAATTTTATTCACCATTCGCCATAGATCGATTGTTCTGCAGACAACAAACAATCGTTGGGTGGTGATGGTGCTGGGATATCGCTTTTTTTGTGTGTGTGTGTGCGTGGTTGTGTTGTTGCTTTGCTTTTTGTTTTCCAGTATGTTCGCATTCGCCGTTGCAAATTGTTATGGTATCGATGTGCCATACGATTAAGATGTGCCAAGCCACTTCCAGTGGGAGTCGTGGCCCGTGATATGGCGTTTGTGTCGGGGTCGGTTAATCTTCGTCTGGCTGGGGGAGGAACACTTTCCTATTGTTTCCATTGTGGTCCACACTGTCTGGAGGAGGGGAGGAAGGGGCTAGTGGAGGTGGTGGTGGTAGGAGAGGAGAAATTGCATAAACATCGATCCAATTGCAGACAGAAACGGACGTGTGTTGAACCGTTTGTAATGATATTAAACTGCAACTGGATATGGGTGTTGCACTGGTGCACTGGCGGCGTAGTGTGGCGCCAACGGAGGTGGAGGGTGTGCAACAAATGCAACTGATGCACGTCACACTTGGCATCGGAGCGTGCTGCCGTTCGTTTCGTGCGTGCGTGCTGAAATCAACGTCTTGTGCGCTTGTGATGTTTTGGATACATGACACGAGCGACGATGTTGGGCTATTGTGGTGAGATGCAAAACAACTGTTGCAAATTGCATTTGCGTGCCGTTGCTGTTGGGTGCAGTCTGATGCTGTTTGCAGCTAGGGGAAGACAAAGCGATGCGAGCAATGTGCAATATTTTAAAGCAGGAATGTGCAACTGCATTCCGTGATGCGTTTGTTAGTTTACATGTCGTTATGCTTGTTTGTGTGGTTGGCAAACGATGGACGTGGATGGACCGCAAAAGAAATAAAAGATATTAGAGTGGTGCGTTTCATCTTGGATTTTGTTTGTCTTTGGGAAGGAAATCTGTTTTCTGGACCAATATTACCTATTTTTTCTGATGTATGGAGACAAAATGACATTAAAAATCAATGTTTAAGCCCAATTGTGATCTGAAACATTTTTTAAAGCTTATCCTTCATGGCATAAGTCGTCAATTCGTTGTTGGTTTTAGATGTACAATCTAGTTTATATATGCAATTCAAAAAAGTCTGTTAGTAGATGGTGGATCAAGATAAGTAAGAGACGATTGAAATGGCTTTTAATCGTCGTAGGTTGTTCGAAGAAGGACGACGGTTCCGCAATTTTGGCAAATGGACAGAAAAGAAATTACACTTAAAGTAGCAAAAAACGATAAAAATGGAAGGGATAATTCTAGCTCGCCAGGAAAGGTGAGACTAATAGCATCGGAGTGATTGCTTTTCATTGCATGGTTTGATACTTTTTCTCTTTTTTCGACTTAGCAACCGAACCGAAAACCGTTGATGCTTTTCATATTGCTCTTTAAGCACTTATTCATGTTTATATTCTAAATTTAATTGCATTTCTCTGTAAACGGAAAGGTTAATTGGAAGTTAGCAGTATGATTCATTTTTTGTTGACTATTTGCTTGATGCGAGGATGATGACCGTTACCGTTTACTAATCTTTTTTTTTTCATTTCATTTTCTTTTGAGCCGTAACAAGGTGTCAGGGTACATTGGGGATACCATTTTTTTAATGGCAGCTTTAATGGATTTTGTGTGCGATTTTGTTACTGCAATACATGTATACATCTGTAATGTTCGATTTTAAATTTTCTATACCAATTTTATTCTCAATTCAGAAGAAGTTAAAACACGAACGCCCTTGAGCTTAAAGTCAGCTTGAACTCATTTTTAAACTCAATTTTTTTTGGCAACTCTTATGAATGCCACTGTGTTGAACTAAACGTTTCCTTCACCTAATGTGCAAAAATGGCAAAGGAAGAACTGATAATTGTATCTTCTCCCCCGGGAGTTAATCAAATCACGTCATGCTCGCCTTTCGCTCAGTGCCACTGCATTAGTGACAGATTTTGGCGAACTTTCAAACACCAAGCAGTGAAGGAGAAGGTGTCTATACGCGGAACACCATCTCATCATCGCGGTACTGCGGTACGGGGTTTTGCGCAGTCAAATACAGTTCAATTGACACCTTCACACATGCAAACCATCCGCGAAGAACCGTCCCAACCTCTTTCTGAAGCAAACCCCCACTAGCTTAACAAAGGAAGGAAACAAAATCCGCAATCGTGGATTCGCCAGCGTATCAAGCGGATGGAAACAACCGAATGCTCTTTCCAGCCGTGGCATATGTGCGTACGCTTTAAGTGAACCACCCTTGGACCACAGTGGAACCCTTCTCTTTTGCCAACTGGTTCGATGGTGGTGAACTTTAGCGAAAGCAAATTCGTGACTCACATATCATGCAGCGTGCCAGCCATCGAAGGTGACGATGGTGACGTTTCGTATGCGTCGGTGGCTGTCCCTGTTCGCAGTGGTTGGACCGGGATTGGATCGGTTCGGCTGCTTCATCGTCTGTATCAAACTGGCGATACTGATCGAGTGTTTCGATGTTCGCGTCGCGTTCTGTATGGCGCTGGATCTCCTTGACCTCGTTGATATATGGAGCTCACGGGTTGCTCTAGCGAGCGCTTGGAAACAGAGTTCCTTGTGAAGGGGATGGCGTTTCGAGTGGCGTATTTTTTATTATTATTTTTATTTCGATCCACCCCCACACGTAGCCCGTTTTGAAACTGGTTCCGCAATCGTGACACTATCGAAAAACTGCCTCAACGCAGTCAAAGGGAATGGTTCGGTTTTTGCACCAGGACGGTTTGTTTCAAATTTTGTGAACAAAACACCGAGCATGATCATGATGCAGCTAAGCTCATGTGTCTTCTGTGAGGGAAAGAAAACTCCCGTTCGTATGCAACAAAAAACAAATCATTTGTACATTTTGTGTACGCAGTCAGCGTTTCTGGGTCAAATGACTGTGCTGTGAGACAGTAGAGAGAAAAAAACTGTAGCAGCCATAAAAAAAAACCTCCCCAAAATTCAAAGCAAATGATGCCGAATTTTTCATGCTGCATCGTCGTCCATCATCGACGCTTCTTTTCAAAGTTTCAAAGGCAGCAAATAAAAAATAAGCCCCCACAACCAGCTTCTAACGGGACGTGCTGGGGATGCCGACTATGTACGCAGCATAAATGATGAAGTGTGATGGTCACGATCTGGACAGGGTTCGTTCACGTTTGTTACGTTTAATTCCAATGCAAATAATAGTGAAGTGAAATGAGCAATCTAAGCACTATGGTCCCGCTTTCTTGGTTCTGTTCTTCGTTAATTGTCTTACGTTTCCTTCAGTTTTGAATCACTTAATTGGGAAACTAAATAGCACTGGGGAAACCACAGGCACACACACCACTGAAGCTGAACACATTCAAATTGTGTGCGACGAAAGCTAGTGGATCGACCGCAGTTTTGCTATTTTTTGTTACACTTCATTCATTCGTTCTTGCGGTAAGATTCAAATCGCTCAATTTATTAACCAACAGACGGCAAATTTGGACCGCTTTTGCCATTCGTGCCACTTTTGATTGATTTCGTTCGATTTCGTGCATGTGAGTAAGAATTTTGCATAAATGTAAACGGCACGACCTTGCGAAGAACGTGCGATTTCGCGCCAACAGGAAGCGCACTTTTTGATTGTTAGGGCATTGTGTATAAACATAGAGCTTTATTTTTACTTTCTCGCTCTCTCTATCACTCTCAACTCTACATCCGTTCCGTTTGGTGGTGGAGCTGGTTTTTGGATCGTTTTTTTTTCGGGAATGTTAATCATTTATGCCAATTTGGAGCACTTTTCTGCTTATTGTTGGCAAAGAATTTGCGAGCGAGAAATTAAATCGGTTAAATTGAATCGTTTATTGATGCAAAGCGAGAAGATAAGAATGTTGATTTGCAGTTTCCAAAATTGGCTTGGGAAAATTCTTTTCCCGCTCGGCACGACATCTGTTCGATGAATGTTGGGAAAATTTGTTTTTTTTTTCTTCGTTGGTTATGCACGCTCTTGTAAATAAGCAGTTTTAGCAAGCATAACCAATAACAGGCATGCTGAAATTAAATATTGATGATAGCTTTCGTGCAACCAGAAGCAGAAAAAAGAGCAACAACAGCAACGAAAAACGCCGTACGCGAAATATTTACATAATTTATGCAAATTTCACAGTTCGACCACAAAATTGCATGATAAAACGTGTGTGTGTTCCTTTTTTTTGGTTGAGCAAAAAAAAAACAGAATTGTTCTCCGGATTGACCGAAAGCTTCCCTTTTACCGCGATGACGCTGCAGCCAATGGTCATAAAACCAGTCAGTTAGTTGTTTTGCGCACCGAGAACGTCTTGCAACATCGCATTACCATTATCGTTACCGTTCGTTTCGGTTTTTTTCGTATACAGTGTGGCCCGGTTTTCCTTCGCAACGCAACACATCGAAACGTTGCAAACGTTGTTGGGGAAAATGGTACATTTTTCGTTCGTTTCCACGGGCACAATACGGTGAGGACGACGGCGATGATGATGCATCGTGGATTTGATGGGTTTTGCTACAACGCGACGAAGCTTGAACCCCGAAATCGGATCCACTTTTCGCAAACAGAAGATGGATCCGTTCGTTTTCATTTATTCATTAGCATAAGTTCTTCGGCGTCGCGCACCGATGGATGCTGAATGATGCAGAAAAAAAGATTGGTCCAAGAGAGGAGGGAGAGGGAGGTGGCTAGCGATGTGGAAGGAGGGGCGTTTCATAACCCTTTTCCCTTTCCTTCATCCAATCTGTCTGCCCTAGAAGGGGAGCAGTTGCATCGTTGTTCCTTTTTTTGTTTGCTTGCTTGTGAGTAGTATGGCTCACATCATTACAGTAAGTGCCATAAAGTTAGGATGAATTGAAAATTTAATATTTATGCTTTGAATTGACAAAACACGTGTTGTCATATTTAACTTTGATAAACCAAACATCAAATTGGAATATAAAATGAAAATTAAAAAGAAAACAATAGATCAACCCACATAACGTCATAGCGTAAACATTAATGTGTAAATAAAAACTTTCGATTTTGTTATGATTACAACATGTTATTAAATTATATTGAACTTGTTAATGCTAATGTAATGACCATAACTGCCCTTGCTAGACAAGTTATTGATATTTATGAAATAATGTATTTATATTATCTTCGAGGCTAACATATAAAGATATCCACAAGTCCAGTACATTTATAAAAATTTGTTTGAATATTTTTAAAAACTTTTCTTTATACTGAGTTCTCATTCACGAGTGGCAAAGTAAAAGTCATTTATAATTTATGTTTCTAACTTTCTGAAACGATAGCCAGTTGTAATCGATTCAGTCAGAAGCTTTTTAGTTTAGAAAGCTTCGAACTGAATCGACGCTTTGCTGGTGTGAATATTGAGTAAACTTTGAATGCGATCGAGGGCAGTGTTGTGAGATTGAGCAGATTTGATCAAGTAAATGTTCAAAACGGTAACAAGAATTCCTCATTTACCTTGAAATACTCTCGGTACACATGTCACAAAAATCAAAGTACACTAGCTAACACTTATAATTAAGAAAGTAAGTTCAACTGAAACCTATGTGCAATATGATTTACTTTCAGGATCATAAACAACAATCTTCCAAGATTTCCACACATTTGTCACATGATAGAAAGTTTTACAGAAGCGAGATTTAAGAAAGCTTTGCACAAAATAGATTTCACCATGCAAAAGTCTTTAACGTGAGCGCAGATTTCACATCCAGCTGAGCGGTGTATGTTTCCATACATGTTTCAATTTCATCATATCATCACAAAAACGGCTGTGAATATATTATTCCCCAGTCTTAAGTATTAAAGATCTTTGTATATAATCGAGCTGTTTATTAGGAAAAGATCTTGTGTTTACTAGAATTGACACTCAATTGTCATTTTTGTGGTGTAATAAAATGTTCACACTTTCAAATTTCACCCACTGTAAAATGGTGTTATTGGCATTGTGAAAAGAACTGGCAAAACAATCACGGCCTAGCTGTCCCTCTTTCGCCATTCTATCCCCTGTGTGGCGTTGAGTGTTTTGCATGCTTGCGCACCATTACGGAATAGGTCGGTAGAATTATGCAAAATTGCTTGCCCGACCGGCTCAGACCGTTGAGGAGGAGAGTGGAGAGCGCAAAACCCACCACGAGAGACATGGACAGACAATGGGAAAAAATGGTCCCAATGGTAATGCCCAGCACAACCGCACGCTCGTTGCTTTGCGAGACAGAATGGGATAACGCGGAACTGTTGCAGTTTTGCGCTCTCAAGTCATTGCTTTGGTAGTGTGTGTGTATTTGTTGATGCTCTCTTTTTCATGCTACAAGTTAAGCACTCGAGTCAACCTTTGGTTTATTCTTTTACTGCATGGAAGCGAATTCACCCGACCCACCTCGAGAGTAGGATTGTGAGCTGAAGCTTGTGCTTCTTCCACTTGATCTGCTTGCCGGTACCATCATTAAGCTGCACTGGGCAAAAGGTAGTGAGCCACATCATCGACATCATAATTTCATACCCTGTCCGTCACTCCTTCGCAAAGCTTCGGCGTGCATCCCTAGGGCCAGTTACTGTGGTTGTGCATGTGTGTGTGTGCGGTTTGTGCGAAAGGGCAAACAAACCCAAGGCACACACTTGGGCAAGTGGGCAAACCGCAAACTCGCGAAACTCCATCGATGGCAAGGCGAGAACTTTGCCGAGAAAGGAAACTGAGTCGTGGCGTGAATTCAGCCCGGGGTATATTCTCGTCCCCAGCACTGGAGCAGCCTGGCGTGGTTGCGGGTTCCAGTAGGCTAATGGGATGGTAAACTTGTTGAGATTCTTCTCGAGAGCCGATGTATGCCGGAGGCATTATGTCCCTGGTGGGTTCGGCACCGAGCGCACGATTGTTGCCCGCTGTTGCCACCATTAGCACCTTAGGAAAGGATTCACAGGATGGAATGAGTGTGTATGAGCGTGGAAATAGCATCGACCTGCTATCGGAAAGCGGGAATCCAGAAAGCGATTCGGAACACACTAGAAAATCAACAACAACGTAAGGTTTTGTGTGGATATATTAGGCACACGTTGATAAACACAACACACTCTCTCCCTCTCCGGTGGGAGTCTTCACGAACCGAAGCAACAATGTTTCTTACGGTTGCACTCGGTATAAACTATCGGCATGGTTTATGTGCTTTAGATCGATGTGAAGCACTGTTTGGGGTTTCTTTTAATGTGTTGTTTTGCGAGCAAAACTTGTGCCTTTTCGTGATGCCGTGACCAGGATTTGTGGTTCAACAGTGCAGTAATAATTTTATCTGCGAAGTTGCAAAACACGCTACAACGAGACGGTTTTAGACAACGAAACTTTAGCAAGAAATACAATCGATTCGATGATCGATTGAAAATTGCAATTAAGAAAAGTGGTGCAACCCTAGATTGTGCACCCGATAATATGGCGGACAAAGTTTCCGTTGTAATGTGCACCGTGGTTCGGTACTTTTGGTTCGAGACGTTGCGAAACAAACCGTCCAGACAGATGGATGCAAAAAAAAGGCACTTATTAACAGCTCTCTAGCGATGATTTTTCGCTGGGGAAAATTGATTACAGGTGGCATGGGGATGCGATGAACCAACGAAGACGCAGAATCAATTTTCTACAACAATTTTCCTCCACCTACGTGAGCTGGTGGGTAAGAAAATGGTTTGCTTCTGTTCTCGCAGCTCCTGAGTACAATCGAAAGTTATGGTAGAAACATTCGACAAGCGTAGGGGGAAAAGTCGTTTGTGTTTTTCGCAAAACAACCCGACTAGGGTCGACCGTTGAAGTACAGAGCGACGCGATACAAACCGCCAAGCCAAACACGATCAAACGGTAATCTGTGCTACATTGGTTGAATTAAAACAAACATTCCTGCCCGTTCCGTCCGTCCACATTCGCGTCCAAATGCTTCGCCATCGAATGGTGCATCGAACGCATTTAACCTCGTTGGGGGGTGGGGAGTTGGTGCGTTTTGCTGCGCTGTATGCTTCAAACGCATACCACATATCGGTGGGAATGCGCAAGGGTGCCGAATGGTGGAAAAAGGTGCCACTTTCTTTTCATTTATTTATTGCCAGTTTTAGATCGAACGTTCGCCAACCGCACGTTGGCGTTGAGTATGTTGTTGCAAGGTGAAGGACATGATGGGTAGTTGCAGCGGGTAGTATGCTGTTCGTTGTGGGAACTGTTTTGTAGCAGCTATACTCAAAGTAGTTGGAAGATAGGTTTCTACTTTATCCTTTTTGTTTTAATTATTAGTGGTTTTTTAATTAAGCGATGGTATTCATTAAAACACATTACAATTTGTTACAATATGTCTTTATTGTTTATTGTTTGTTTATTGTTTTTTTCCATGTCTGCCTTTTAGCATAATTTAATTAAAGGATTAGTTTTTTGCCTTTAGAATGAATTTAACATGATCTTTGGTGTTGTACTGTGATACGATAGATGTATAAAATATGTTCTTCATTTGTTTAAGAATTTTATTTCAAAATTTTGGTTTTACACTAGCATGTCGATATAAAGTATGAATTAAGAAAGTTATTTTTTGACCAGTTCCCATCCAATTCTTTTTATGATTCGTTGTTAAATAATTTTACAGAAGTAAAGAGCTTTTCTGAGCATAAATCATTTTAGTTATTCGCATAATTATAGAATTATTTAAAATTAATATAGTAAAATGGTGCAACACGGTATCATTGCATTTATGATGCCGTGTTCAAATCTTGACTGTTCTAAATGGAACATACTTTTCAGTAATTCGTATCACAGTTTAGAGAAGTCCTGGGATATAATGTTTAATAAAATGAAAATTATAAAATGATTTGCAGTCTGTCATAGGTACAGCTTTTTTTGTACAACCTTATCTTAAGGTTATCAATACCGTATGCTAAAAAAATAATATTATATTTTCCATCAGTTTAGTTGCAATAGAGCAATTTGTACGTTGTACTGCAGCTGCCGGTATGCAATGAGCAGCTTTTTTTTGCAGTCTCCAATGGCAAACCTCCACAGCCCGCTCGATCGTAGGTGGATGAATGTTTTCCACTTACTCCTGATGGGACCGAAGATGGCCTCGGTGCGTTGTAAAAGTTGCAGCTAAAATCCGGTTTTCGTTTCTCCAGCGCGCTTAAAAAAAAACGTGTTGCTTTCGCCCGAGTGCTCGCTGTACGACCTCCGATCGAGGCGGGAAAACAAGTTTCCGTAGCGCTTGGAGAGCCGATCCGACCCAAGTGTGTGTTTGTGTGTGTGTGGGCATCGAGAAGTCACTATGGATCACCCGAAAGGACCCCTCTGGGGTACGCTGTGATTTTCCAACTTTGTTTGTGCGGCTATGGTGGGCAGCTTTTTCTCAAGCGTTTGCCGTGCCGGGTAGGATTTTGCAGCACTCCTTCGCTTCGGACCTGATGGGAAATTGAGGACTTCGCGATCGATATGAAGCTAATGATTATTTCATGAGCCAACAACGCCGGACATGTTGATGCTGGTCCGCAGGAAGGTGTTCCTCGTTTGATTGCTTCAACCCTAGCAGCGCTGGCGGTGTACGTGTTTCGACGCTTGACTACGGGGAAATAGGGAAAGAAGGCAACAACTGTGAGAATGATCGTAGCGGGTACTTGGGTAACGATTTATTAATGGACGTTCGGGATACGGTCGGGTTTGCTGATGTTTTCCGGCTGCTGCTACTGCCGATGTCTCGTCCAGCACTAGTGTTTAGGGAGTAATATAGGAGCGAGAGAAAGAAGAAAGAAAAACAAACGAAAAAGAAAACCAGGCTCTAACTAAACTAAATATATATAAGCTTAACATCGCTTCAAAGCCACCAGCACTAGCACTCTGGTTCATTTCGTTAGTTTTTTTCCCCCTCTGGTAGTTAAGTGGGAGATTAATCTTCTGATCTAATTTGAAACGTAGCTCACGTCGAAGGTCTGTTTCGCCCGTCGAACGTGAAAGTGAACGTGCAAACGTCACGGCTGCACGGGAAACTGTACAAAAAAAGGCCAAACTGCATACTCGCCAGTATCGCGGACTGGTAAATTGTAGTCCAAAGTGAAGTGTTTGTTTTATCGCGGCAACAGGCGAAATATAAATATATTTTTTCGCAGAAGCAAACAGGTGAAGGTGCACGAGGCTAATGGGAATGAATTTATTTTTCGGATCGGATAATATTTATCTCACATGGGTTTGTTTTCCTTCGGTTTGATGAATGGACGTAATTAAAGAAAAGTGGGATTAGTTCTTCGAAGCGATCGAAAGTAGCAATGGT
Source organism: Anopheles rivulorum (assembly GCA_018908115.1). Lineage (NCBI taxonomy): Eukaryota > Metazoa > Arthropoda > Insecta > Diptera > Culicidae > Anopheles > Anopheles rivulorum. Next base: position 35,086,817 of record CM032178.1, on the reverse strand, counting down.
TGTTATGGAACTAATAACTGATTTCCGGGAGAATTATATTGTTGTTAAATAATGATGTAAAAATANATGGGGAAATAGGGAAAGAAGGCAACAACTGTGAGAATGATCGTAGCGGGCACTTGGGTAACGATTTATTAATGGACGTTCGGGATACGGTCGGGTTTGCTGATGTTTTCCGGCTGCTGCTACTGCCGATGTCTTGTCCAGCACTAGTGTTTAGGGAGTAATATAGGAGCGAGAAAGAAAAACAAACGAAAAAGAAAACCAGGCTCTAACTAAACTAAATATATATAAGCTTAACATCGCTTCAAAGCCACCAGCACTAGCACTCTGGTTCGTTTCGTTAGTTTTTTTCCCCTCTGTAGTTAAGTGGGAGATTAATCTTCTGATCTAATTTGAAACGTAGCTCACGTCGAAGGTCTGTTTCGCCCGTCGAACGTGAAAGTGAACGTGCAAACGTCACGGCTGCACGGGAAACTGTACAAAAAAAGGCCAAACTGCATACTCGCCAGTATCGCGGACTGGTAAATTGTAGTCCAAAGTGAAGTGTTTGTTTTATCGCGGCAACAGGCGAAATATAAATATATTTTTTCGCAGAAGCAAACAGGTGAAGGTGCACGAAGCTAATGGGAATGAATTTATTTTTCATCGGATAATATTTATCTCACATGGGTTTGTTTACCTTCGGTTTGATGAATGGACGTAATTAAAGAAAAGTGGGATTAGTTCTTCGAAGCGATCGAAAGTAGCAATGGTTGTTATGGAACTAATAACTGATTTCCGGGAGAATTATATTGTTGTTAAATAATGATGTAAAAATAATAAAAGTTGTAATTATAATTGCTTTTGCATACTTGCAATCCTTTATTAAAATAATACAGATAAAACCGTTATGAAGTGCAAAATATGTCATGCATTTTAGAAAGCTGTTCATTCAGTTTAGGTAGGTCACTTTTTACATGTCCTTATTTACAAACTTATAATAATGAATAATTTCAATCAAGTTTGGTTAACTGAAAAACAGATTATATTGCTTCGAATAAATTTTAAGATACTCTCAACACGTGTAACATTTATTGAAATATTTTAGAAAAATGTTGGCAATTCTGGTACTTCAATGACTCAACTTTTTAAAATAAATTCAATAATTAAAATCACTCGGATTGCAATAATTACAACGAAAAAACCTCAAACTCGTTTTTATTGCATTTTTTTCTCGAACAATTATAAATATTTTATTGATAAATTACTTTTTAATGCTGCTTTAATGCAAACTGTTTCTTTACGGTAACTTATTGCTTCTTTTATTGTTTTTTTTTTAGTTTTAAAATCTGCTTCTCTTCTTATTATGTTGCTGTATGCAGTTTAGAAACATAATTAACATTTGTTTTTATTTTTGTTCTTTTCTTACAGGTAAGATCTTTAAAATTGAAACGAATGGAAGGCTGAATACAATTACCTAGAGGTAGTACTTTATTCATCAAAAGAGAATTCTATTTATAAATTGCTCGTAGCTACCAAACGGAAATGATGCAATGCATTATTACTCACTGTGCTGGAAGGGATTCAGGCTTATTGTTATCCTTTGCAGCGAAAGAATACATATTTACACACACAAACACACACCCAAACACACACACAAACACACAAATGTACACAATTTCATTTTTCATCTGCTACATCAACATCTTCAAGGTTATGCATGCATTCATCCGTATGTTTGCTTCCTCTCGCATGGCTGGATGCAATTTCCCCATTTGGCCCTTTTTCGATGCAACCGAACAACAAGGTACGAGCCCCTTTCGTTGCATGGGACAAGGAATTAAGGCTTATCTGCACGTCTAGCACTACGCTCGTATCCGCTTCTTGATACGTCGCCGGATCGATCTTACAGCATAAACCCCTTCAACGTTGCTCAAGTGCAACGATTCTAGCGCGAGCTGTGCATTAAGACCGCCGACCAGCAAAACGATGAAGCAAAACGATATGCTCGACGATACGTGCATTATTAATTAGCGAGGGTTGTTGCGAATTGTTACCGGTAAAGCTCCGATGGTATGAAGGGCCTCCCAGCTAGAGATAAGCGGGTACACCAGGTGAGTGGTTGCGCTTGGTTTGAGTTCGAGTTTCGAGAGCACACACGTACATACATTCCGGCGCGGTAGAGCGCTGAGCTAAATAAGTGATAAGCTAAGAGAGCATAATCCTTCAATTATGTTGCCAACGAGCGTGCCTGTGAAGGGCGCAGTGTGTACGTACTGTGCCGACGGTGGGAGCTACCTTTAATCATGATGAAAAGTGTAGTGACCATGGCGTTCTCGCTTGTGAGGGCCAGGATGAGACAAACAAACAAATGACTTCCTCTGCAATGACATAACACTAGAACAATTATCTCCGCTCGAGCGTAGTTGGTAAGAAATGTTCACTCACTGGCCTCACTCTACTAGCACACCAGTTCCCCTGCTTGCCAAACCCTTTCCCATTCCGACAGATGGTTGCGAACAATTATCCTTCCTAGCCGGCTTCCTATGTGTGATTGCCGATGCTGGAAAGGTTCGGTCTGGAATAGCCGGCCGGCGTATGTTACGTGAAATCCTTTTGTGCGGAAGCCCAGATGCCTAAGCCAATTGACAAATGACAATTTGAAGCAGAAAGCACGAGCCAAGAAACAATCGCTCGCACAGGGAGGGCTCGCAGGATGTATTGGATACGAAACATGACATGAGGGTAGATACTGTATGTGATGCAAAGACAAATGTATGCCACCGTTTGCTGCTCATCCTTTTTTTCCGCCCGTGCCCAGGGTTTCGTTTAACGCGCGGAATCCTTTCAAGCTCCCAGGCAAGTGATTAATAAGGCTTATGAAATGTTTCTTTTCACTTTGAGAAAGATGAAACCATCCCGGTGTGTGTGTGTGTGTGTATCAATGGTGGGCAAACAAAAAGTGGCTTGGAAAATAAACTTCCTCGACAATTATGTAGGAATGTCGCACGTGTAAATACACATATACTCCAAACAATATAGCGAGCGAGCGAGGGTGAGTGTGTATTGCGTCTCTTCACGACGGTAAACCACGTTTGTGTGAGCTACATCTAACGATCGCTGCTTTTCTGTTCACTGTTTGGTGAGAAAATACGAATGCTGTACGCGTGTATACGCTAGCAGAGAAAAGGTAGAACTAGGTTCTTGCTGTAATATTCATCCCCAATGTCGATCACCCGTTTTAACCCGGACGGAAGTGGCACGGTTTGTAAGGGCGCATTTATCTTTCACAAACCCCCGTGGTCGTTGGGAAGCGTTGATGATGGTGGTGGTGGAAAAGTGTCCCTCGGTCGTTGACTTTTCGTTGGCCGTTGCCAATGGAGCGACAGTTTGCCTTTTGCCGGACCAACCGCCAGAGATTCTAACGGAGTGCGTACCACAAGGGAGCTGACGGGCTGCATCCGCTGCATTGCGCTTATTGAAAGGTTCCGAGCAATGTTTACACAGGGAATTATGATTTTCCGTTTGCGAGACACGACAGCAAACAGAGGTGGAATAATTTAGACACTGGATGGTAATTGGTTTTCCATCCTTTTACACCAAGTACACGAGGGATGCATTTCGAAGCCGTGCCGTGCCCTTTTTGAAGTGAAACGGCCGCTGAATGCCGTTAAGAATGAAGCGTATAATGAGAGCAATTAGGAGCTGCGGATGATCGGATGTGTGTGTGTGTTTGGTTTTGTGTTAGAGGAATGATTGAAATATGCTTTTTGGGATGGTTTAGACTGTTTGAAAGGAAGTACAGAAGCTCAAAGAGTAATGATCGCTGTGGTGTAGTTTATAGGGAAATAGTTGGACGTAATGTATGCTGTGGCTTATGGCGGATGTCATCTCATTAATGCATGAGGAAATATATTTGGGTATCTTCGTGTCACAGACCATCAAATGGAAAATAATACCTTATTCGAGTGTGAAATCCTGACTAATTAGAATGTTCCTCAGAATAGACCTTTCATCATTTAACTATTACATTAAAGGGTTGCCGCGTTATTTTTTTGAAGGATAGAAAAACGGAAGCAATTATAACAATAATCGCCGCACATGACATCTGATCAGCCTCAACTGACATTGCAAATGGCACATCCAAATGGAAGCACATGATAATCAAATCGAAGCGCCAATACAACGGGATATAACGGGAACAGGAATATTCCTATTACTTCCTAATCCTTAACAGTCGGAAAATGGGTCCGAGATTTGAATGTCTATATATAAAAGTACAGTAATTGACATCTCCAGGAAATGTCTTTATGTGGTTATTAAAGCATTATACGTATCTCTATTTAACATAAAACTCGTTATTCTTCAATGTATTTCATTGATTTCCGTACGTTCTTGAAGTTATAGCTAAGCATTAAATCTAGTATGCGAATGTAGTTACAATCACTACAGTCACTACAGTTCACGAGTGGCTGCTTTGTGGACGAGTTTCCTTTACATTTCCGATCACTCTTTGATCCGATCACTCATTGATTATATTGCACAACCGTTTATTGGATGATATAAAATCTATATTCTAGAACTGGCAACGTCGTACGTTGAACGTACGCTCGTTGCCTGGACGAAAAATTGGATCGTTACTGGTGGTAAATTGGAAAGACTTGACCCTCACAGGGCGAAAATCAATTACCGGCCAATGTGCCTAAAAACCGTCCGGACGTCCCTGACGCCAAGATGCCAAGCAGGCGAGCGGTATACAGAATTTATTCATGACGGCAGCCAAGGTTCTTACATTCACCTGCGTTCGTTCTAAGTCACCCCCGTGTTCAAACCTGTCGTATGCGCGTAACGTGTTGCCACCCGTTCGGCAACTTATGGTTCAAGATTTATGCTGGATTCTACCCAAAGCGGACCTGATTTTGTTTTGATGCCGCGACGAAAATGGCGAATGTGAAGCGATGCAATCGTTGGCATCGTTGATGTTGGAACCGGCGAGCCGTTCGATGGGCTAAGATGGCACGTTTGAGGGGGTTGTATTTTCCACCCCGAATGTGCCGAAGGAAACCGTGTGCTTCCAGCGCATACGTTTTGCGATTGTTTCGCGTTCGCGTTCGAACTAGGTGGAGAGATGTGTAATTGTGGTATCGCTTACACACGTACACATCGGGGCTGTGAAGGCTGGTTTTTGCTTTATCTGACGAGTGGCTCAGGTCGTGCCTTGATCCCTCCCCTATCCACCAACCCGTCGCACTACCCATTTGCTGCGTTCGCCCATAAACCCACGGTGCACGGTACGGCCGGAGATAATAAATGTAACACGTTCACTTTTCCTTTCGCCGAGACGCGCACGTTTCGCGTTGGTGGGCACACCGAACCGCCACCATCTAGCGTTGGGTGGGTTATTTTTGCATACAATTGGCTTGAGCCCGACCATCCACGACCCCCATTCCCGAGGACCTCTCTCATTCGCTCGGCGTCACGCAAACGTTTCACAGCCACATAAGGGCACCCGGTCCGCTTTCAAGTGCTCTGGAAATGCCTTTGGTTGGATGGGGATGTGCTCACTTAATTGCATGATGGAATAAAATAAAATAAAATTATTATGCTCGACTTCCTTTTCTGCCAGGCAGCAAAGTGTATGTGTGTTCCCAATATGACTTCCTTACTCTTAATGCATCCATGCACCATGGGACGGTGGTTTGATTCTTTGGGTAGTGATTCTGTGTGCAAAGGCGTTTANTGGCTGAGCCACTCCCAGTGTCTGTGCAAGTGTTTTTTGGTTTTGTGATGGATCTTCATCCAGTATTGCCTCTAATTCTCCATCCTCAAACTTTCGTGGTCCTCCGGAACGCTCCTCATCTTCCAAATCAAAATTGCCACTTTTGAACCGTGCAAACCACTTCTGACACGTTCGTTCAGCTAGAGCATGGTCACCATACACTTCTACCAAAATTTTATGAGTTTCGGCAGCCTTTTTCTTCATATTGAAATAATGAAGCAAAACTCCCCGCAAAAACACATTATTTGGTACAAATGATGCCATGTTCGGTGCTCGCAGATACTATGTTATTTACTATTTATCAAAATGACAGATAGTGGATATTGTAGCCCAATAATGACACTTCAAATTGGCAGTGTTGCCAGATTCAATAAATATGTAATGAATAAATGGGAGCATTAATACCAAAACCGCACGAACACATTAATACACCTAATAGTTTATAGGGAAATAGTTGGACGTAATGTATGCTGTGGCTTATGGCGGATGTCATCTCATTAATTCATAAGGAAATATATTTGGGTATCTTCGTGTCACAGACCATCAAATGGAAAATAATACCTTATTCGAGTGTGAAATCCTGACTAATTAGAATGTTCCTCAGAATAGACCTTTCATCATTTAACTATTACATTAAAGGGTTTTCTTTTGAAGGATAGAAAAACGGAAGCAATTATAACAACAATCGCCGCACATGCCATCTGATCAGCCTCAACTGACATTGCAAATGGCACATCCAAATGGAAGCACATGATAATCAAATCGAAGCACACCGAACCCAAGCGCCAATACAACGGGATATAACGGGAACAGGCATATTCCTATTACTTCCTTATCCTTAACAGTCGGAAAATGGGTCCGAGATTTGAATGTCTATATTTAAAAGTACATTAATTGACATCTCCAGGAAATGTCTTTATGCGGTTATTAAAGCATTATACGTATCTCTTTTTAACATAAAACTCGTTATTCTTCAATGTATTTCATTGATTTCCGTACGTTCTTGAAGTTATAGCTAAGCATTAAATCTAATATGCGAATGTAGTTACAATCACTACAGTCACTACAGTTCACGAGTGGCTGCTTTGTGGACGAGTTTCCTTCACATTCCCGATCACTCTCATTGATTATATTGCACAACCGTTTATTGGATGATATAAAATCTATATTCTAGAACTGGTAACGTCGTACGTTGAACGTACGCTCGTTGCCTGGACGAAAAATTGGATCGTTACTGGTGGTAAATTGGAAAGACTTGACCCTCACAGGGTGAAAATCAATTACCGGCCAATGTGCCTAAAAACCGTCCGGACGTCCCTGACGGCAAGATGCCAAGCAGGCGAGCGGTATACAGAATTTATTCATGACGGCAGCCAAGGTTCTTACATTCACCTGCGTTCGTTCTAAGTCACCCCCGTGTTCAAACCTGTCGTGTGCGCGTAACGTGTTGCCACCCGTTCGGCAACTTATGGTTCAAGATTTATGCTGGATTCTACCCAAAGCGGACCTGATTTCGTTTCGATGCCGCGACGAAAATGGCGAATGTAAAGCGATGCAATCGTTGGCATCGTTGATGTTGGAACCGGCGAGCCGTTCGATGTGCCAAGATGGCACGTTTGAGGCGGTTGCATTTTCCACCCCGAATGTGCCGAAGGAAACCGTGTGCTTCCAGCGCATACGTTTTGCGATTGTTTCGCGTTCGCGTTCGAACTAGGTGGAGAGATGTGTAATTGTGGTATCGCTTACACACGTACACACCGGGGCTGTGAAGGCTGGTTTTTGCTTTATCTGACGAGTGGCTCAGGTCGTGCCTTGATCCCTCCCCTATCCACCAACCCGTCGCACCACCCATTTGCTGCGTTCACCCATAAACCCACGGTGCACGGTACGGCCGGAGATAATAAATGTAACACGTTCACTTTTCCTTTCGCCGAGACGCGCACGTTTCGCGTTGGTGGGCACACCGAACCGCCACCATCTAGCGTTGGGTGGGTTATTTTTGCATACAATTGGCTTGAGCCCGACCATCCACGACCCCCATTCCCGAGGACCTCTCTCATTCGCTCGGCGTCACGCAAACGTTTCACAGCCACATAAGGGCACCCGGTCCGCTTTCAAGTGCTCTGGAAATGCCTTTGGTTGGATGGGGATGTGCTCACTTAATTGCATGATGGAATAAAATAAAATAAAATTATTATGCTCGACTTCCTTTTCTGCCAGGCAGCAAAGTGTATGTGTGTTCCCAATATGACTTCCTTACTCTTAATGCATCCATGCACCATGGGACGGTGGTTTGATTCTTTGGGTAGTGATTCTGTGTGCAAAGGCGTTTAGTGTTGGCTGAAAGAAACTGAAAGTGACGCGCGTGTTCAGTTTACACTGCACTGGGACCGTGCAAAAGCGAGTTCGTGCACGATCGTCAACGTTGAGCGAGATTTGAATGAAGTTTTCTGAGCAGCGGATGGAAAGGTAAAGTCTAGTTCCGCATGTTTTCCGCCACCCAGACCAGTCAGATTATGATCTCGTTGGGTTAAGTAAAAACTGGGGGAGAAAAAAACAACAACAACCTTTCAAATATTTGGAAGCGTCTGGTTGAAACGAGAGAAGGTTACGCAAACAGTGCACGGTGGCACGGTGTATCGCATATTCATTACCCTTTTCAGAAGCGATATTCAATACAGCTTGTGCCGTGGCGAGCTCTTCCGAGTACTATTTGATAATGGGTTCGTTGCAAAAGTTGCACCAACCTTCCAGGAAGGTACGAAAGTTTAAAGTACACGATGGATTGAAGTTGAACGTTGGTGCATATGTCTGGTACAGATCTAATTTTAGTACGCGTTAAATGGAATGTGGGGATTGTTTTGTTAACTTTTTAGAATATGTTGTAAATACTAATGAAAAGTTTTCGTTCTATGATTAGAATCATTGATGAGCGCAACGATAAAGCTTCAATAAGTGTACTTTATTCACATAATAACGATGTTAAAAGATCTGTTTTGAAATCGCAATACAAAGATCGCAAAGATATTAAAAGAAATTCATCCGCTTCTCTATGCTATCTTCTTCTAACTATAAATTATTCAACACGCATTAGTCACGTAAATTTACGAGAAAAACTTCGACTCCATTTCAATTTTGCAATTAAAACACTAAATGGCTTATACTTCCAAGTAATGCCAGTTCCCAAGAATTTGGTCCAGTTCCAATTTATTCTGTATTAACCTACCAGGGTATTTTACTACAAACCACTTTGAATTGCTCGGACCTTAAGGTTAAAACAAGAGTAAATTACTAATTGATTAAATACACTAACAGGCAATTCGACATGTTGATCTTGTTGATATAAGATCTGGGTTTTTGTTTCACTTACTTTGGTTTTAATGTTAAACTTTTCCAATACTGTTGACAACAAAGGATAAAAACTAAACTTTCACAGGTTGTTCATCATGAAAAAACACATCTTGAAGCGATTTTTAAGACATAAAAATAATGTTAAAAAACAGTTTTGACTTATGCCATTTCGGACGCCATTACGCTGCCTCTACAACTCAGGAGCGAATGGCACAACCTAACGAAGAATACATCTCTTATGGGTAAATATCACAGATAACTTTACACTTAAATCACATATAAATGAAGTATTCTAGACTGGTACGGTCCAAACGTGTTCAGGAGTTGTATCGAACTATACCGAGGCACCTTTAAGCAATCAGGACTGTTTCGAATCATTCCAAACTTCATAATGAACATCTATATTTTATAACGATAAAACATTCTCCCTAATGTGTTGAACTTCTAAGATTGAAGTTGATCGATAGTAGACTTCGATGACTTTCGCTATTGGACATATATTTGGCTAGAAGCTCATTTCAATCAACATTTAGTTCATGCTTCAAAATTCAGCTTATTACGCCGAAAGTTCCGAGGCTAGATAATGTCCATGAAGATATTATATGCCAGGTATTACCAACTAATAAAATATTAATGTATATTGATCATCAGTTACTTAAAGCTTTGAGTAACTTTGTTTATGTTTTTTGTAACGGATCTCAGATATATTTGATTTTTTTTCTTCATGGTTTATGTAACGATTGATTGATTCAAGTATTCTTTACTCACCCAATGGACTCAACTTGCCATTTTTTGCCTTTAGAACGAACTGCTTAAAAATACAAGAATAAATAAACATTCAAAACAAATTCTACATAAAACGTCCACTGTTCCGTTTGGCCCTTTGTTCAAAATGAATCATAATATTTCCCGAGCTAATGTTTACATTAAGCTTTACGCTGCTCAAAAAACAACACCCGAAACAAAGAATATTTTCCCACTTTCGTCAACATGACACACATCAGCTGCTTTGATGTGCCAGGCAAAGCCCATCAATAAAAACTGGTAGAAATTTCCCAAACCCTTTACAAAATGTACCGTTCAGCCTGCTTTGTTATGCTGGCAGAACTGAAGTAGGTCTTCCCGAATGGGTTATTTTGTCTTCTCAGGCAACCGAGTGCTCTTTGTTCAGCAAAGCACACCCGATCCTCGGCACAATCCATACAGTTTTAATTGTGCGCCCGTTCTGAGTGATCGCTTGTTTTTTTTGTGTTGTTATGCTTCTGATCAGCGGTATATGAGTGTGTGTGTGATTGAGAAAAGCTCACCCGATTTCATCGCACGCATAAAACAGCACCCAGGGCTAACGGATCTGCCACCATGCTTGGCCGTGCTTGGGAAGAACGGAGCGAATCGATACAAAAGAACACAAAACAGGTGTCTTCCCGTGGGGCAAATGGTCGTACCATTCTTTTCCATGCTGTTTTTCTTATGTTTCGTCTGGTACTGCGGATGCTGCCTGTGATGCTACGGTTACTCTCAAGAGCACGCAGAAAGCGGACAGGATGATGGTGCTAAAGCATATTTAATCACCAAGCAACACATCAGTATCAAGTGTGAAGGGGTGCGAAAGGGTGGGTTGGGGGGGGACGGGGAACTGGGAAAAAGGGTAGCACTATCTTGGGCGAGTCATCGGATGGGCGACACCGTGCAGGCAGCAGAACACCAGTAGCATCATTATCGGTCGCGACGGGAATCAGGTGAAGGTTTGCTTTGGCTGGCTGGCGGGTTGTAAAGGGCGATCATCGCCGATGGCTGCTCGCCAGGGCAGCCCATGATTAACATAACTGTTTTACGCCACAGCAGATTATGGTAATCATTAGAACTAGTTTTTTTACGGGGCCCTTGCGCTTAACCCATGCACGGTCCTTACTCACACCCATAATTCGTTTCCTTCTCCGGGAACCGCAGCGTCTGGTCGGCTGAACATCCACGACAGAGAAAAAAAACAGCGGAAACCAACACAATCCTTCCCCAAACGAGGTGGTACAGGGAAGACAAAAAAAAACAGGCCACTGGCCACAATTTTTACCATTACAAAAGAGTGGAGAAATGAGATTGAGCTGTAAATGGAATTGAATTGTGGCGGGAAACTGTTTAAAAGTCACCTGACGTCTCGAGGTAAGAAGCTTTCTTTTTCCCGTGTCCCGAGTGTGTGTGTGGTAACCCGGCCTCAGTTGTCTTGGGCAATAGCAGCGTTGCGTCTTCGGCTACTGCACTTAAATTATTTTAACTTTGTCGAACGATTGCCGAACGGGGGCATTTCGTGGCGATGACAATAGAAAGTGCCGTATAAGGCCTTTTTTCGGGCAGCTGGAAGGCCGGGTCAACCCTTGTAAAAAAGAGGGAGGCCTTAGGGTGGTATAATTGTGACCCTTCTTAATTGTCCAGGCGTGTATGTGTCTGTGGCGTGAATGTGTTGCATTCCATTAACTTTGAGCATTTTAGCACTTGAATGCCCGAAGGAACCAATGTGTGTAAAAAAGGGGGGTTTAAAATAATGATCTTGGGAAAGGTGTAACAGTGTACGACTCCTACGAGTTTATGTGGGTCACCGAATGTGTGATCGTGGATGAATGGATAATGTAGTGTATAATCGAAACTAAATTCCTAAACCTTCACTAAAATCTCTTCGCATAGTGGAAATGTGCAGTAAAAAAACGTACATTTTTCCTATTTCATACGATTAGCTTGAAGACGATTATCTTCAAGAAAGAGACTCGTATTACTATTCTGGCTGCAATTACTTAGTCGTAATTTTGCATTTGAAAGAGATTTTTGCTACATAGCTTTATAGAAATATAGGAATATTGTTAGTTTTTTGTACTGTATGCACCATTTTATTTGTAAAGGGCAAGTTTTAGTCTTTCATTGATGTCTAAAATTCCTGACAATAGTAAAATTCCAATAATTCTCTGTTAAGGTGTAAAGGTGTTTATTGCTTTCTCAAAAGTTGGAAGTACTAGTCTGCTAAACAAATAAATCTAAATTTCCTTCTTTTCTGTACTGTGTTGCCCTAATAAGATTGCCCAACTAGATGTAATATTTTCTCCATTTAAAAACTGTGTTTTAAGTTAACAGCCGTAGCCATCACCATCCCGTGTTTAGTCCACTATATCAAATTTTTTGCATCGAATTTAATCCGCTGCTGGCATGAACTATTCAATAACGAAAAGTTCTGGAAAGTTATTGCAGATCATTCAAATGTCAGAAAATATTTGCTTACCAAATAAAATTGGCTGATCATAGGCCACAGTATATATCATATATCTACTTAATGAGCAGAGCTCAAAAATGGAGATAGTCATCAATCTATCATATCATTGAAGCTTCATGCTGATCTGTTATCTATATTTGGATAATAAAAACACATGTGAAGTTGACCAATCAGAGGGTATTGGCTCATTCGTTTATCAATTGAGGAGCTCAGCATTTATTGCGAGCACTATGCTAATTCTGATCAACTGATGTGACATAATCGATCATTACATTGTATCTTAAAATTTAACTTTGTAATTTATCGGGTTAAACTCAACTGCATTTGGTAAGTAAATCTTACATGTAATTATACATCTAGAAAATCTAATTTTGTAGTGCTTTAAGTGTTTGATACTCCTCCATTTGATGTACAAAACTTAATTCATTCGTCCACTCAAAATAACCGTGATGTCACGTTCCAAAAACAAAATCTCCAACATAACATTAATGCCAAAGTTTTATTTATACCTTCCCATAATACAAAGTTTCGATTGTTTTCAATGCAGCTATGCACTTATAACAAACTATAGAAGGAAAGGAAACAAAAATTTCCAACAAAGTGTGACGAAGTAAATCTTCGTGCATGACCACGATGCCCGCCAAGTTCGCCAAGATAAAGTAAAATCTTCACTGAAAGCACACCACCACTCATTATGTTGGGGAGTCACTTTTTCGCCGGTGCTAGTCGTCGTGGTTGGATGGTTATGAAATATGCTAATTATGATCGAGATATAGCCACCGTACAACCATCCGGCCGGTCGCAGACCCATCCCCGTTCGTTCGGGATTCGATTTCACCCGTCCGTTGGGGCGTTAGGTTTTTCTTTTGGATTCGTGGCGCATTGCAGGATGGAGGGAGCAAACGATCCCGGCCGGGCCTGTCCACAAGCTCAATTGTTTCGTCATTACCTTTGAATGGTGGTCTATGGGTGGTTAGTTGCGGGCGTAAGTCCATCCCGGGTCCCGATTGTTTCGCTCCGATAGTGATAGCGTGTTGGCCGAACAATTGGAGCACACCCTTCGGGGTGCCCAACCAGGTCGGGTTTTCTTTCCATTTCTTTCTGCAAGTCTGTTTTTTTCTTGTTGCCCCTTTTGGTTTTTTCTGCAAACAATGGAAAGTGCACCGGAAGTTGCGTAAAGACAATGCGCGTTCTCTTACCACCCTGAACGATTATTTCGCGCTGAATGGGTGAAAGTGAACTCTGTCTGTGGATGGTTTCGAGGTCGGCTCAAAGGGAACGATCAGCATAAAAGCTGGTTACGAACATTAACCCATCCCAATTCGCCTGTTCCGGCTGTTGGATGGGGTGGCTAAAGTTTGGCTAGAACGGGATTTTTTTCGGTTTCGTCAAACGACGACAAAGACAAAGAACAAATTCGTCATCTATTTTCGAGTTGACCGTGCCAGCTCGGTGGGAAATGTACTATCGCCGGTGGTGTTTCGCGTTTTCATCATGCTATGGTTTCAAATTTGCAGCTATAAATCTACCCAGCGCTCGGTTTGTCTCACTTTTGACAGCCAGAATAAATGATGTTTGGATTATGGAAGGCAGTCGCTCAGGTTAAAGATTTGGCTGAGCGTGTGTTTGCGGTGTTTTTTCTTATTTCGCTTCTAGCCTCTGCGTCTTGTGATACTGGCTACAAAGACGAAAACACTTATATTTTTTTTCTCAAGATGCTGAGGAAGATATATAACCGCCGAGCTTTTTTTCTTTTATACCGTACCCAAACGAAGAAGATAGATCAAAATAATTGATTGTCTTATGTAAATGTTTCCGGAGAGGTATATTTTGGTAATTTGGTGACTTTGTAACGGTATGCGAACAGGCTGGATTGCTATCTGGGAACTGATATCGTGTTTACCCTTCGGGGGACAATTTACAGCTTGGGAGAAGTCTGGACCGAGAATTGAGAACCGTAGGAATTATTTAATCTTTTTCATGGAAGATATAATAGATGTGCTGGTTAATTTGCCTCGTTTATTACAGTGAACGTTTTGTTGTACCTAGAGGTGTGCTCATTAATTAATTGACGGTTGATTAGGGTAATCAATGAGCAATTATCTGAAATCGTTCTTTGAAAATTTTTAAAAAATTATTTTAAGACGTAATAAAATATTCGTCTGAAGTCTGTTTTTAGATGAGTCTTAAAAATTAAAATTTGGATGAACTTCATTGTGAAGCAAAAAGGCCAACAAGGGAAGTCATATGGGATCAATAAACCCCACAGTCGTGTTTTTGTTTCTGTGCAAGGTATTTGGTTTAACCTTGACAATATCGTGGAAGGAATTATAAAATGCTCATCCCGGTTCGCATAATCCGGAAATGTGAAACTGAAGAGACGGGCGATCGCATATGCAAATGTGAGCGCCTGCGATTACCGAAAAGAACGGAAATACGCTCTCGCCCCACATGGGAAACAACATGACCATCAAAGCGTGAGATTATGTGTGTGGTTTTTCATGCTGTGTTTCTTTATGTCATATTGGTTTGGGTGGTCTCTTCCATCCGTAGAAATGGCTTCCTTCCTGCCGGAGTACGAAGATCCATCACGCCGTGCTTTAACATTTTTGATCATATGTTCAGTTGATTTGTAAATCACGAGACAGATTTGTTCCGTTTGAAAGATGAATCAACGTGAATTCGATGGGGAAAACAACAAAGGTTGTGAAACTGCAATCAAATAAAGCTAGAAAGAAGCACAACATCGTATCCAAAAGCACGACAGGTGAAATCATCACGACAGCTCGATCTTCTAACGATCGTTTGAGTGTTTTACGCCTCTAATGGGGTTCGGAAAAAGGGTTCGAACGAAGCAGAAAGCTCATACAGAGAAATTAAACCATCGTGACCCAATCAAACGAAAGAGTGAATGTCTTCTATATGATGATCACCAGCATCCACTTGTCGTTTGTTACAAAGCAGCTAAAAGCATCCAATATTGGAAAACGTCAAAAAAAGGCAAATGGTTTTACAGATTGTCACGGTGGAATAGAGACCAGGTACCAAGGCGCCCGCTGTATGGGCTCAGGAAGAAGCAATTAACTATCTTTCGTTCGTGGTGGTTCGTTTTCCTTCATCTCTCAATCATTTCGTCACCGGTTCCGGTGGGTAAAACAGTTGACAGGTCGCTCTCGGCTGATGAACCGATCATACTGGAACCGGTGCGAAATTGGTTCCCGATAGTGGCGCTTGACAGGTTGGATCGACCTCGAACACACACACACTCTCTCTCTCCCTGCATAAGTGGTCGGGTGTGGTGTAATTTGCTTTTTTCCCTAACCTCGCACGTGTGATCGTTCAATTGAACTTACTATTGCGCGAGCCCTAGTGGAGAGCGAGTGTTTTTTTTTGTCTGCTGCCGTCTTATTATTAACCCTGCTGTACAAACAATGGGAAAGCTTCACCGCTGTAGATGGCGTGTGAAGAAATGGAACCGAGAAAGGAGGTGAAAAAAGGGCATCCAAGCCTCCAAATGAAAGGGCCCATCCACCCAGTCAAACGTACCGCCGCCACAAAGCGATGGTCCATCACTGTCACTGCCGAACGAGAGAGCGCTGTGTCTCTATCTGTCTCTTTTTCTCACGTGCGCACACCATCGTTTTGCATTCCACCGCGATCAGCCATTTTACGGTCCCGATGCTCGATGGCCGGTAATTTCCGGTCCGATGGGGGTAAAGAAAGAAAAAAGTGGTAAGCCCTAGCACCATCAGCCACGAAAGCCACTTCGATGGTGTAGCTTAGTTTTCTCGCGTATTCACTACCAACCGAGCGTTTGCTTTTCTGGCCGTTCGGTGTGGTTACGGTTTTAGGATGGCTGAAGCTTAGCGTAACCTCAAACCCATCACTGGCACTAACGTACTAGCCTTTTCTTTACCCTTTTTATTTTTTTTGTTTTGTTTTGGCGCGTCCGCATGCCAAGAGGCGCGATTGGCAAACACACGTCTTTTACGACCATTTCCCGAACGCACAGCAGACGACTCGATGCATGCGCCCGGGCGACGCGCTTTATCTCGACTATTTTATTGCGAGCACCGGAGTGAGTGAAGTTTGATTGATTTGTAGATGCCAGCACGGTAAGCAAAACTGCATGCGATAAAAGATAGATGGGAAGGAAGAAAAAAGTCCACCCGAATTGGCTTTTGCTTAATCCTACCTTTCGGGCATTTTTTACTCAGGCCATTCAGATCACCGTCACGGAAAAATAAAGCAAAAACCCTGTAAGCCTTTGGATGTAATTCGGTACCAACAATCGACGTGGTTTGATTGGGACATTGAAACACCCAGGATTTAACAAAAACCGCACAACCATGGGCAAATGGGCGCGTGAGTGGGATAAAGGAAAATGACTCCGCTCGCTTCCGTCCGACCTATTGCCAATTCAAATGATCCCGCGAGTTGGAGCGGAAAATAGTTTCATCCGAAGTGAATTTATTCAACTCCAGTTACTGCGGCTACCTGGATTTAAGATGGCGTTACAGATGACTTTCCAGCCACAAAGCCACCACGAAGAGACGGGGAGATAAAAGCAGTAAAGCTTATCAACGTGCCGGGATGTCGTTTGTGAAATGTTCCGGTGAAGAAACCCGGGCAAAGCTGATGGGAAGCAATGAAACTCGATCTGTAATCGATGGTGGTTGTTTTACGTCAACGGGTTCTTCTGTCTGTTGATTAGTGAGTCTTTAGGGCACTGTTTTCGTGAGGATTAGTTAAAAAGACATTTTCCAACATGCCTCAGATGGTACATTTTAAACATTGTTAACAAAACATAGTTAAATAGTTGAAAAAAGGCATTTTAGAACACATTACATTAATTGGTGAAACAATTATTAAATTATGTAATTAAGATATTTATTACAATTACAATACGGCGCTGAGCCGTCATAATAAATCATAATTAAAAATAAAAAATATTTATTACAATTGGTTTTCATATATTACAATTAGATGACTTACCAATAATTACAAGTTGTAGTCACCTTAAAGAATAAGAAGGAAAAAGATCGGACTATACCTTTATTAGTTGGGGGATTAAATTTTTTCCTGACAGACGTCTTGCTGTTGTTTAATCCACATAAATCGAACTTTGGAAGAACTTTGGAGTAGCTGTTCATAATGAAATATTATTAACTGAGTTTTGGAGTAATTTCTGAACATGGGAAGTTTTCATTCTGATCTTGTTATCTGGCTGATCTCATCTGTTATCAAATGTTTGGTAAAAGTAAATCTCAGTTACATGTTTATGCATGCGATAATATTGATAGTCAACAAACAACTTTTGTAAATGAAATGAAAACGCTTGAACTCCCATGTTAAAACTCTCATTTAGTACTTCAAGAAATGATTAGCAGGAAAGAAAATGAACTCTTTCCGATTCCTCTTTGTATTGGCTCTTTAAACGGCATCTTCATTTCCCGCGTGAGCGCGGTAAATCGTGTTAACCGATCGTTCGTACAGATCAAAGTGAAGAAGTTAGCACTTCAATCCACGGAAACTGCCGTTGGAGTTTCCATTACCCACGGATGCCCAGATGCCACCCGAAAAGGGAAATCGACCCGTGTACACTCTTACACACCTGGTTCGATCGATCGGGGCTCTACTTTTGATCACGATAGTTGCCCTGTGCCCGATGCGAACTTCCTGTGTTGCCGCGTTGACCCATTTCTTTCGGCAAGAGGATCGGACGACTCATCGCTTGAATGGGGGAAAGGGGGAAGGGGGAGGACGGCAAACAAAAACCGGCTCACCAAAACCAGGGTTTCCTGATTCCAGCCCGACCTTCCATCCGATACAGCAGTGGTTCGGACATCGGAAAGTAGCACACCTGGGTATTGAGGATTACACGAAGCAAAAAGGTGCGATTATGAATCTTTATCTCGAAAAGAAAATAAGAGAAAAATAAGGCGAAACGAAACGAATCTCCAGTTTTACGATGCATCTCGTGATAGCTGGCGTTGACCTCTATTTGAGGTTAGGAAATGGGGAAGCAGAAATGTTTCTGTTTTGACGGTCACATTGATGCATGACGAGGACAGTGATGTAGTCATATGATGCCGTTGTGTTCCGTGTCATATGTGTCGTATGACTTCATTTCGGGTTCTCGGTTGGGTTGGTACCCAACCCACCCCGTTACAGATCTCCACCACGGAGCTTGCTGCAAAACCGGTTCGCACGGTTCGCAAGGCCCTGTGTGTGACTCAGAGCACTTTAGCCGACCGGAAAGCGTACGCGGCTAGATTGCTCCTACCGGGATCGAAACGCTTGATTAAAATTGCATTGCTTCTCTTTCTTCTTGTGGTGGGTTGTCGTTTTCGGACAGCAATACACTACACACGGGGTAAGTTTTGTTTAGATTGCAAAGTTTATTTACTTTAGAAGTTGATGGGCTTTGGTTTTTGTGTTCTTTCGATTGAATTTGCTTTCGGACGATCGTTTGGTGTAGCGTATTTCAGCTCAAGAAGGGAAAGCCAATGGTCGAGAACCAAGCAGGCAGTAAGTGCGGTGCGGTAGCTCTTGAACCGTGCGGATCGAAATCTTAGATTGAACGAACAATCCCAACTATTTCCAGATATTTTCGGATCGCTCTTTGCATCTGGTATGAGTTTAGGAATAGGGGCGTCAAACGTGCCCAGGGCGGAGCGAGGTAGCACGAGCGAAGAACGGACGGATGCTTTTCATTAGACGGAGCATTTGCATTTTCGTTTGCATGTGAGGAAAGAATGTAGAGTAGCAAGTTTTGGAGAACCTCTTTAGCGGTCCCGAACCAGCCCGGCCCACTTTGCCTTGGGGCGCTTTAACTCCATCGTGCCGTGTTCGGAGTCCAAACCTTCAGCCGGGGCTGTAACATCATCGGAGCTCTCTCGTATGTTTTCCTTGCGGTTTTCCTTGCGCTAATAAACGGTCAGCCATGTTCAACCGAAACAGGAGAACCATAGTTTTGATTAACGAGCTGTGCAAGATCTCAACCCTTTTTCTGGTACCAGTTCTATAACGGAGCTTCGTGTTTTTTTCTTCTTTCCTCTACACGGAGCACGGGTTTTGTGCTTCCTTCTTTCCTAATTTCATGCAGCAGCGTTTAGAGAGCAAATTTTTGGAATCTTAACATCCCCAATCAGAGCCCTTAAATGGCGGCATTTTCATCTTTTCTCAAACACTTGCATGCAGCAAAATGTTTACGGGCGCACTGGCAGCGGCTGCTGCCTTTTGCCGAACTGCTCCTGGGACCGGTTCGTTTCGTTCGTTTTATGTAGGTTGAAAGGTGCTTGCCAACCAGGGTGAGCTGCAGCAAACACCCAACTGAAGTAGATGTGTGTGTGTTTTGTTGTTGTTGTAGCTTTGGCTTTTGCATCGGCATTAGGCTAAATGAATACAGCAAAGTAGTGTTTGCCTTTTAGTATTTTTTTTTATTTGAGAGGGATTCAACATTTGCCGACGAAAGTGGGTCGATTACGGTATTGGATTGGAAGTTGAATGGTGTCAGGATGGGTGTCTGGTTTTGTCGGAGACACGGCATGCCGAAGTAGACGGAAGACAAAGGCAAAAGGCGTGAGTGGTAAAAGTGCATCATGATGTAAATTTGATCCGATGGAAAGAGAAGGTGCCAAATGTTTAGAAACAAGTGAAAGAATTCAATAAATACGAAGATTTTAATAATCTGAAAATGACGTAACTTTGCAAAAAACAGTTTCGTTATGATTCAATACATTGCGATTGAAATCTTAACTTGACTTAGAAAATCGAAAGAGTTTTAATTAATTTTTATTTTATTTGTTTTTCATTGCAGGTTAGTTTCATCAATTAATTCTTACTTTCTATGAAGACTACACTTGAACCAATTGATTTTTATAAAAACTAAGGAAAAGAAATGTAAGTATTAAAAATATTTTTTTTATTTAATTTATGTTAGTACCTTAGGTACTCCTCAATATTTACTGCAATAGAATTCCGATACTTTTATGTGATTTATTTTAACTTTATTAAATCTTCCAGCGATCTCGATTGCTTATCAGTCGTGTCAAACAAGCCAATAGAGTAAGTTTCTGTTTTTACACGATCACGAGCGAGTTTTCTGGTATTAACCGTTGTAAAAAAGATGGCAAAAAAAAACCCACCCGTCCTATTTATCATGCATGATATGATCGCATTTGTGGCACGTTTTGCAATTTGTCTCATAAATTCGCTATCGCACAACAAGCACGCCACGATCATAAACAATTTTTTCTCTCTTTGCAATCTATTAAAAGCTGACCGAACCAGTGTTGGCGCTGATGTAATTCTGCGTTCTCGTTAGTTTCGCTGTGTTCTGTGTAGAAATAAAACCGGAATCTTCCTGGAACACATTGGAAAAAGTGTAATCTACACCAGTCCACCACCGGATGAAGATGGTCTGACGGGTGTTCGTGCAGTTGCAAAACAAAAGCATCATCAATCGACAGAAGATCATGCTGTCGTATGGAATGATTGTGCATGAATCAGTGAGCAAGTAACAAACCAAAAAAAAAAAGAAGCCCGCTTCGATAGGCAAAGCTATCGCTGCTGGTAATGTGCTGCTCACGTTTTTCTTTGTAAACACGCATAAAGTTCCGATTTTGGTTGATGGAGCTCAGAGCTTCTGATGCAAGTAAGTTCCATTTTGGCTTACAGTCCGAAACGGTTTCTCACCATCAATCAAAACTTCTCATAACTGCTGCGCAGTGCGAGATCATTCCATTTCGGTATCACGTAGTTTCAGGTTTTGCAGGGTTTTCAGAGTCAATTTTCTTGGCATTACTATTTTTTAGTATTTTGAATTAAACAAAGTTAAATATGACTGTTTGGCTATTTGTGTTCATTTTGCATCCAGGAGACATGCAAGTTTTAAATTAAAAAATTACAGTTTATATTTTTATCTTTTGAAAAATGTTTTCATATTAGTTACTCCCAGAAGGTATTTGGTTGTTTGTTGCTAAATACAATTTAGAGCTTTTTTGCTTTTGTTCGCATCGATTAGAACAAATTTCTTAAGCCCTGCAATGGTGCTGGATCCACCGCAGTACACTAACTTACGATTGCCGACATTTCACGCTGTGCGAAAGCACCTGCCGCCTGTTGACTTAGCACTTTCGGTTCCACTTTGACGATCGACCACAGAGGTGCGAGCGCATCCTGGCATCGCAGCAAAAGTTATCACCCGAACCCGATAAGCAGCACAACCTTCCGAGTACGCTGGTACACCCGATGAAAGGTAACTAAATTTCGAAGTTTGTGCAACATTGATTTACTACGCGCACCATTTTCGAGACTGCAGATGGCCGGATCTTGTGTGGCTGGTTGGCTGTTTTAGCATGCAAGGGTGCAAAACTGCGTTGCAGTTCACGTGCAGTAGTGGGATGCTTTGTGACCCGAGCACGAACTCGCTACACTTACGCGGTCAAATCGGATGGTGTTGTAACGGCGCATGGTTCTAGATTGCCGGTGGATAAGAGTGCCTGGGCGCAATGTACCACGGCGTACACCGCAAGGCATGCCCGTTGCATGATTGTTTTATTTTACTGCTCGCCCATGCCTAATGGTCGTGCAAAAGTTTCGTACAAATTGTCACAACTTTAGCATGTCGTTCGTTATCAGCGGGAGGCGAAAATGGTTTACCGGCTAAATTAATGATTTCACGTGAAATTTGTGGCAGTTCGCTCGTTGCGTGTACTAGGTAGCTACCGTGGTTTTGTAGAATTATTTTGTTAGAGTGAGTGTTACTCGTGCATTAAATATTTGAGTTACAAAACAAGATTGTGAGAAAATGTTATAAATAGTGTTGGGGCATTAAGCTCTTTTAAATGAGCACGAATATGTGTGTAGAACACACGGTAGCTCATTTTTGATCATGAGTAGCTCAAACTTAGAATTCTGAATTCTGAGTTAAACTTAGAATTCTGAAGAAAATGAAAGAAATCATTAGTATATTGTTCTGCAATTTTCAACATTTAAAATTTAATCTATAGTGTAATTTAATAGCTTAAACTTATGATCTTCACTTCAATTCCTATGATTATGATCATCAATTATGCTACTGAAGTTCCATTAATTCTTTAAAATATAGCTTTATTTACGTAAACTTGTCAATTATACAGAAGTCCGTTGCATCGAAGATTAAAATTGAGCAAATATCTCATTTATCGTAGTCAAGAATTTCCACTGCTTGCTTGTGGGTTGCGTTAATTATCTCAAATAACGTTGTGACAGTATGCACAAATTGGCATTTTCGTGGTCCTGAAATGCAAATGATCAGCAAGCAGCTTTTTTTATTATTTTTTTTCCGTTCTACATCCGACTCGCGACTCGTTTCGGGTGTGCTGACCAACCTCGACCAGCTCGCACCAACAGCGTGCCGTTCATAATTAGCCCATTAGAGTCAACCTTTTAAAAAAGAAATCAAACGAGCTAGGCTTATGACAGGCGACATCTTGTGCTCGTGGTGGATTGCCTTTTGCCTGTTGCTCAATCTGGTTTCGCTTGTTTGATGCATGTGCAGGGAACATGCACTGCAAAAGCACGGGTTTACGTATCGGTTTCGTGACGAGTGCAGCAGCGAAACGAGCTTGCTGAAGGAAAACGACTACTCGTTACCGCTACTAGCCGAACACCAGCTGCAATGCCGTGCGAAAGCCTCGACCAAATGGGCAGAAACGCGCGAGCTGGTCGAAATGTGTTTTTTTTTCTGTACATTTATTTTGCAAAAAAACGAATGGAAGAAAAGGTGCACGCGCTTTATTAGCATAAATCATTCCACGCGTTGCCGTGGTCCGATGGTTTAGTTTGCGTTGGGGTTTTGGTTTCGATTGCTCGAAGCTCCATTCCAGCTCGATGCGATCCAACTAACCCTGCAAGTTTTGCGGCTGAATTTTGTCTTTTGCTTCTGTTTTTGTTTGTTGCTGCTGCTAGCAGCTGCGTGTAAGTGTATGGAGAAGAACGAACGACGTCCAGCCCGGGTGTGACATTTTATTAGTGGGTTTAAAGGCGATTCTAAAGTGATTGGATGGTGAAGTGAGCTGCTGCAGTCAGCGTTGAATGCAGCAACCACCTTCCTTATCAACGGATGCATTGGGGTTGCAGTAGCCGAATGGTATTGGGCCGGTTGGTCTAAAACCGGCTCCCAACGAAAGTGAATATCGAGAACGATGACAGTTGTCAACGTTGGCAGTTAACAAGACAGGCCGTGTATGCCAGGGTTTTTTAAATGTCATATAATCTATTTTTATTTTTTATTTAAATGCAAACAAATGCAACAATGCAGTTTACAGAGATCGTTTCCCTTTCATTTGTAATTTGTGAAAAAGCACCAAATGTAAGCCGGATTTGGTTCCATTCGAATGCAGCGTATTAATTCTTTTATTATTTTGACCAGTTTGCTAGTGGATATCATTAACTTTGTTTATTATCTATTCTTTTTATGTTGGTTTTGTTCATTTATTATATTTACTTTTGTAATGTTTTGTCATTTGTCTCATTGTTTCGCTAATCTTCTAACTATTTTTATTTCTTCATGGTTATCTTTTTTCGTGTTGTTTTTTTATCTCTTGTTTTTTTGCTTCATTTTGAGCTAGAGAAATAATAGTAAATCTGTTTTCTTGTTGCGGAAATTGGATTCATTTTGCTGATTTTTGTGATTGTTAAACTATTTGAAAATTACTCTCCTGAAAGTTTCCATAAAATGTTAATATAATTTATCGAATGTATGTTAAGTTCTTTATGGCTGTGGAGAAAATCCCAAAATGCGTACAACCTTCGGCTGCACAGGCTATATTATAAACTATGCGCCTAAACACCTGACACGAATATTTCATTTCACCGCTCAATTATTCATCTACCGCGCGTACACATCCGTGGCTTGGCCAACGTTACTCACACCCCTTCGGTCGGTTTCATTTCCGGTGTCTCAATCATTGTGCCATCCGACTATTAACCTTACCGTCAGCGGATCCGATGCTGGTTAGCAAAATGGTGTGAACAGGCGTTGAAAATTTTATTGTACCGATGGCAATGAGGCAAACGTTGGTAAAGAAACAGCAGCAGAAAAAAGTCCCATCGCCGTGCACCGCCAAAAGCAATGAGTGAGAGTGCGAAACCAAAACAAAAAAAAAAGAGGGATGGCAAAAATAAAAATCGCACAACACATGCCTGGCAGCCGTGTGGCACACTGGTGGCATCGCGCTCGGTTACTCGGTTCCGAAATTCCATGTTTAGTAATTAAGTCATTTCCTGAATTATTCCATTATCCATCGTATTTCCACCGGTGACCCGGCCGCGGCGTATGGTTTCACAGGGGTATTATTTTATGTTTTTTTTTTTTCATTCGCTTTCAAGCGGATGACGGTAGAAATTCATAGATCTGACGAGAAGAAAGACAAAAAAAAAAATCGGCAACATTTCAACATAGTGTAATTCTGTTTTTTTTTGCATCGCTAGAGACACGCGTGGCACATACCCAGTCACCCAATTCGTGAGTGATTTATGATTATTTTTGCTTCTTTTTTGTTTCCTTTGAATATCAACCATGCACCGGCCACCGACCTGGTGATGTGTAAATGTGGGGTGAAAAAGTTGATACAATCCGTGTGTGGATGAGAACACGGTAACAGGTAGGAGCGCTATCAATCCGTCCGTGTGACATGTGTGGAAAAGTGGTCGAAAGAAATAGCGCAGGTGAATAATTTCGAAACAGTTTCTTTTACCATTAATGAACGCTGGGGATGGAGGTCAAGCAGTAAAATGCAGCTGATTAGGGGTGAAAGAAATTTTAATCAATTTTAATGCAGTGGTTTCTTTTACCAATTTTTCTTTGTCATTTCGTCATTTTTAATGTCTCTCGATTACCTGCTTTAGGGAGAGAAAAACACTTACCATGTTCGAAAAAATGTTTCAAAATGGATTCAAAAGTTTAACCCAAAACCCCAACAGTAAAGCCTAGTTACTAAACGGAATATAAAATTAGATTGTATTGAGACATTTGTACAAGAACTGGCAAAAAAATCTCAACATTTGAAGCCAACATTTGAAACAATATAGTGGTAATATAATCAAAGGCATCAGAAGTAAGAAAAATGAAACACGTTAAAGTAGGATACGACAAATATTGATAAAGTAAATGAAGAATTGCACATGATGCTAACTGCCATTATTGCAAGGCACAAACAGCCTTTAGTTATATGATGTTTCAAGGTAAAAAAGGATAAACCGAAACCTGGGCTATACCTGGGAAGCCTAAAATAGAAACATTTGAAAAATGGAGAGAAAAGAACACTTGAGCAATTTTTGAAGTAGAATTTTGAAATAATTGACTAAAATTCTAAAAAAAGCGTGAACTTAGTATTCGCATTGTTAATATAGAGCTATGGTGCGATGAACAGAGCTTCTCTAGGCATAGGAGGTTACAATCCCTACTCCCATGCAGAAGAAGAAGAAATTCCTTTTTTCGGATAATTGTCCTTAGAAGAAAGCACGAAAATTACCTTTAGTTTATGCGCATCTCAGAGTATATACCTGCTCTGTGATAAAATTTGGATATTTTATTAAGTTTTCATAGATATACCTGGCCGTTCTGAAGAGATTAAAAAAAAAAATAAAAAAAATTAAGTTTTCATGTAAACTAGTAAGAATTCTGCTTCGATCCAGCATACAATTTCCGAATCATTTTAAATTAATATGATTTAATCTTAATGCATAGAATTCATATTTATTCGATATTTTTCAGACCCCCACCAACGTTTGAAATTGGAACCAAGCACCAAATAATATCCGTATTCATTTCTCACTTCCAAAGCTTATGACCTTTGTCGAGATAAACTGAGATCGCACGGATTAGTATTTATTTCTGACAATTGTTAAATAGAAACGTCAAATTTGAAATTGACAGGTCGTTACACAGCGCGCAAAGTAATACTCGTGGCCCGTCACGTGGTGCACCTTTGGCGCAAGAAAGCAAGTGTGAGAGAAAGAGAGAGAAGGAGAGAGTGAAAGAAAAGCATATCATATAGGGGAAGCTCCGTGAAGTGCGCGTGAACCCGCACAACAGTCGGTAAGACGATTAACGCAAGAAAACGTGCACGAAGCCGCGAGAGGCGCGGCAATGAAATAAAAGTAAAAGTGAAACCTCCTATTAACCTTCTCACCTGAGTCACGAAAGACACGCTGATTGTATGACACGATCTAGCGTTTTCGGGTACGGGTAGATTGGTACTGTAAATCTGTGCCCACTCCCCCACTTGCTTCTCTTGCCTTCGTTGCCTTTCCCATTAGCATCCCCATTGCCTGGTGTGTTATTTTCAAACCGAATGCCTCAAATGCCACACCGGCACCGGCACCGGCACTAACACGGTGGCTTTCATTGGTGAATTCCGGAGCGCGCATAAGATTCAATCAACCGCCGTTTTGCACAACTTCGATTTATTTCCTTTCTTTAATGGTCAGCAACGAATGTGCGGTTGGTGGTAAAGCGTTCACTCGGGTCCACTATCTGGCAGTACCTCACCTGTTTTATCTGCTCAGTCGATTGATAAGTGACTGTAAACGATTGCGATTTCTCTGTCGCCCTTTTCGCGTAAAGACGAAGCCGCAAAGGAAGATGCGCTTATCGAAAAGGGAAAACAACGTGAAGATATTTCGCAAATGCAACCGGATGCACTTTCACGCGTGTTCGTGGTGGGAGTGATGAATCTAGGCACACTCACACACCGATGCACGGAGAGACCTGCAAAACAATGCACTTTTGGTCGGTGCATCAATCATGGCTGAAGGTAACGTGTGAAGCGTTGATGAGGTGTAAAGATGGTTGTTTTGTTTGATAAAAATGCTATCTTTATTACGGCGTGTTGCGAGCTGCAGATGCGATATAGAGGTAGGATGTCTTACCACAGATACAGCAACAGACAGAAAAATGAACGTTAATGGCGAAACTTTGTTGTATGAACGGTGCGGAATGATGATTGATTGATTTCTCTAGTTTTATGTGTTATTTAGTTGGGAGTTTTTTTTCAGTTACCCACCGAAAGGTTTTCTCGTCTCACGTAATATTAACAACGTTTTTGTATGACAGTTATACATTGAGTAACTTTGTGTTTACGTGTTATGTAACACAAATAATATGTCATAAAAATTAAAACGCCATACTCGTAACATAGTGAGACCGTAGAGTTAGAACGTGTTTTTCGGACGTTTGGAAAACTAAACAACCTTTATTACGTTCTTTGCCTTTTGTGTCGAAAGATTATTTAAACTGTAACGGTTTCAAACAAACATGGAAACGCGTGTTGGGTAAATTTTATTTCTTTTTTAATAATTTTAAATTCATCTTAACACGAACAAAGTTTTAATTTCATACGATTAAAGATGAAAAGTATACCAGTATTAAGCTTATATTTTTAGCGGTTGTCATATTTTAAAGTACTTGATTTGTAATTGTATCTTGAGTACGATTTTTACAATTTTTAATCAAAATAATTAAGAAATCTTACCAAAAGTCATTTCCGGTTGTTCCGTGGGAAGAAAGCATAGGCCACTGGAAGGTGCAGCTAATTGACATCAACCCTACCACATAGTGTGCTTCCCTCCTAAAGGGTCAAAGTGGATGATAGCTTCGCTCGCAATCACACTAATGGCTACCTGGCGCGATGATTTTATCTGACACCCTCCGAAGGTGTGACTTTACAGTGTTGGATAAAAAATATTTTCCTCCGTGTTAAAAGTGCTTTATAGAAAGGTTTGAAACGATAAACAGTTACTGATGCATGAGAAAATGTTATGTATGCGTTGCAATTAGGATGATTATGTTTTTTTGTTGGGTTAATTTTTGAAAATATGATCGCTTGAATCTAGCTTTATTGTAGTGAATACAAACTGCTTATACCTAGTAACAAGAAAAGGTATAGGAGAAATTAATAAAGGCTCAATTTAACAATAATAAATACATTTAATTTTTCCAACATTAGTAAAAATTGTATTAGGCCTTAAAAATAATACTCGATAAGCTAGGATGAGTCAACACAATATTTTGCGTTATATAAGTTATTGAGAATAACTTATTTATTTGAGTTATTGAGAATAAATTGCATCCTGTTGTGTAAAATATTTTTGTTGGAAATTTTTACGAACACTACCACATTTATATAGGAGTAGAAAGTTTTTCCAAGTACCATACCTATGCAGACGACAAAAAATATACTTAAAGTGTGGCCTCTTCATTGGCGCAATCGATCAAACCTTCGCATATTTAGAGGTTAGTTGTATGTTTTACCACAAACTTTGGTTCCATATTGTTTTGTAAAATGTGTTCAATAGGTTTCAAAACACATGTTTTGTCTGGTGTAATTTTTATGCACATGTGTCTTTTTTGTTTTCATAGACTCATGGACATATATTTATGATACGCACTGTAGCAGTTGAATATTTTTAATTTGATAGTTGAGTTTTAATTAACTGTCTCCTTGAATTATTATATTTTTTTGTACTCTTTAAAACTGTTTTGTTTAAATATTATTTCCTTTTCATAATAAATCCAAAATTAGCATATTTCCAAGAATTGCTTCCGAACAATTCTTCCCTTTTCGATCGAACAGGTTTTCTCTTGCACCACTGCTGCAACATGTTCCAAGAATTATAGATCGATGGATGGAAGTACATTAACCAGATGTAATTGCCGGATTAGTAACTCTCGACCGCAGGCATGCAAGTAGGCTATGATAAGGATGATACTTCAGCCAGTGTGGCTGCACGTTGTGTGATAGCCGCAGTCCGGCTTGCAAAACGGAGTTGTAAGGCATGAACAAGTTGTGATAAGCAGATTAACAAGCACCAACGCTTAGCCATATTGCAAATCATTCGTCCGTAGAAACATTTTGCTTGCAGCCACACAGCTAAGCCGCTCCCGGTGTGGCTTACGAATACGCTTAAAGACATTACACCGTGCGGCGGTAGTAATGAAAGCACCGATGGAAGTTTCTGCAGTAAAACATATCGCTTTAATGTACTCCCCGAGATGGCATAGCAGCGAGCATGGGAATTGAAGCCACCGCATGTTCGACGTTTAGTGGGTCACGGGAGTAGTCGATGAAATGCATGAAATGAAAGAATTTCACCGGTAGAATGCACTTGCTCTGGAAAGGAAAAATGTCGCCCCAAACCCATTGGCGGGTGCGGGCTTTTTTCTCCCCTTTTTATTTCGCAAAAACCACTTTCCTTTCATTAGGTGGTTTTTACTCGATCGTGATCTGTACACTACTGTGGGCGGGCCGACAAGTAGGAAAAGGGTTTGCCATCGGTTGGTCGGCCCGCAGCATGCGACGTGTCGGCACGCTGTTATGATTTTACTTTTCACTTGTCTGGCACTGATCCCTGACCGCACCCAAGACGCACGATCGGCACGATGGGTTCGGTTTCGAAATGCGTGTCGCCCGTTCTGTTTTTTATGCCATGTTGTTGTTGTTTTCTGTTGCTCTACACAGGCGACTCTACACAGGCATATTGGCCGATTCGAGCACCGACGCTCGAGCCGTACCGTCTGTACATTCGTGTACAGACGAAAGAAAGTTGACCAACCGAGCGGCCCTTTCGCAGCTGGACGGTTTCATTTCAGTGTCCGTCGTGGCGTCCCGCCGTGTTGATTGGGTGTAATTTTCGCCTGCTTTCGGGGACGCTGGCCGGCTGGGTTCGTTTGCTCCCGGTTGGGCCAAATGTACCCATCCATTCGCTTCCTCCAAGCGCTTATGCAGCGCACGTTCCAGCCCGTAGACGACGGTATGGTCGATGGTTTCATTCTGGTAGAAAGTTGGAACTATTTTTATCGTCTTGTTCGACCGTCGTTTTTCTCCGGGCTTTCCTCTTGCTTATCTTCTCTTTCTATTTCTAATGCTGGTCGGTCTCACCCAATTACGGATATGATATTGTTCACTGGTCACTGTGCAACACGAACACGGTAAAGGTTGTCAATGTGGAATATGTTTGTTTTCCATTGACCGACCGAAAGCGAGCTGCGGTTAGTCAAGTAGGGGAGAAAATTGAGCGCAAACCCATGAATCACACACAACATCAAGGGTTGATCTTTTGAAGGGAGCGACATAGTTTTGCACATGAAAGTTGAAAGTGCACAAGTCGCACCTTAAAATTGTATATTTTGGCATTGTTTCGTTTAATTTTACTACATTTTAAATTGTGTGTTCGATTGTTAAATTGAAGGTAGAAAGCTTTATTCGTTTAATGGGAATAAAAAATGGAACTTTATTCGTTAAAACTCCTTATATTCGGTCTTCTGAGTGTATAATTTAATAAAACAAAACGAAAGTCTAAAACAAATTTTATACAACTGTTTGAATCCGTTTCAAGTAAAAAAGAAAGAGGGTGATAATAAACATATCGAGCATATTCAAATGAGATATCTGATAATTTATCGATACTGCCCGATATGAAACAACATGTAACTTGTGAAACCATGGGATGATCAAATGGAAGCAAAGATATAGAATTTATTTTCTATAAATACAATTTGTTTCAAACTGGCCTTACATTCCATAACATTGTATTAGAAATCATTGGATAACTAGCATGGAAAAAATTTAAAATGGTCTAGATTTTCAATTTTATGATACCTTACAAGGAATATTGCTTAATATGTGTCATGTCAAAGAAGAACATTATTTTTCAATACCATTTTTTGAGACTTTTTGGACAATTTGACAATTATTCTGCACTACAAATATAAATTCCACATATCCTTAAACATAATCCCCAATTTAATATTCTATAACCCGTTTTAACAAGGTATAAATATAAATATTAAGATAAATTGATAAAAAGTTACAGGAAATAAAGGTTTTTGATGCATATTTAAATCAACAGTTTCTCGATAAACTGCCAGTAATTCACGTGTGTAATCGTTTGCAAAACAATCAATTTCATTACCGTACAGCTAAAAGGTAAACAATAAAACACATGTCAACAACAAAGCTGTAAACAATTTCACGATGAGCATTAAGTTAACCGTTTTTTGTTTGTTTCTCTTCTTACGTTTTTATTTTCAGATTGAAACGCCTAGCAAAGTGGGAAAGCTTAAACAGTACAAAAAAGGTGAGAAGTCGTGTTGAATGAAAATTTGCAATTTTTAATACCACAAGTATTCACGTTTGAGCTGAACCGTTCCCGTCGTGGTGGTACGCAGGCAGATGGATGGAAAATAAATAATATTTAAGGTGGCAAAAAAAAACTCCCATACTCGAAGCAATCGGCTGAATCGAGCCGGTTGCGCATTATTAATTGATAGAAAATAAAGAAAATTAATTTCGTTAATGGTGTGCAGCTTTTGGCGCACGACGAAAACCAGCAGCGTGACCATGAACAGTCGAACCGTTCGCTGCTGTGCGCTGCACTTCTCAGTGGTGGTGGTGGAAATTTGATTAAAAATTTATACTTGACTATTTGTCGTAGGTGCGAAATTTACCGCAAATTTGTCACACAATGTATTCGCTCCGTTTCGCTCCGATCCATTTTACTGCGCTGCGGATGTATGCGACGTCACCGCCCTAGAAAGTGAACCAGTGTGTGACACATTTGTTTAAAAAAGAATCACCAGAAACTGATTGAATTTAATAATTACCAGTCCAGTTATGCCGGTGTTGCACGCCTGCAAGCATGGGAAAATTTATCGTCCAATATTGAGCGAACGTGTAAAAATGGTACCAGATCGATACAAACGTTGCGAATGACATGACGACATTTACTACACTACACTTGTCGAACACACCGGCAAGTCGCATTGCTGAACGTCATCATCAACGAGCACAACGGCTCGGGAACGACTGTGTCTGGTTGTTGGTAGGGTAGGTTTGCTGTTTTTTTTTCTTCTGCCCAGCCAGTGAACAACTCCAGTGGACACAAGCGAAAAACGACGAGCCTTATGGTTCACAGAAAGCAAATGGTTAAGGTTTCTGTTGTGACAACCGGACTTACAGGCTTCACTGGGAGGCACTGTTGTACTGGTGTGTGTATAGCAGATGTAGCAACGATTTAATTACAACTGGTTTACAACTCATCAGCTGTAACGGGTCTGTGCCTTACTGGTGGTTTTACCTCGACCGTGGGTAATGGTGCGTATGCTGTGCTACGATGAGTGCGGGGTTTTTGGTTTCAAAATTCTTTCCATGCAAAACAGTCCCCATCATCTTCAAAGGCGATGATAATGATCGAACAGTTCATGGTGTTATGTTTCTTATTGAGTGCGTTTTATGATGGTGATTATTTTATACTTGCATAATTGGCCTTTATGGTTGTTGTTCAGAGTTATCGAATTTGGTTCCAAATTTATTTGAACATCTTTGAACTGTTGTGACAAAGCTTGTTATGAATATCATAATTTACCCTGAGTTTAATATAAAATATCGAAAACATCAAATTTTCAAAATGAACTTAAAAACCATATTGGATTAAAATAGACCATCTTAAACTAAAATTGTGTTTAAAAACAGAAAGAGAAAAAAGCGATCAATTCTTAATGCTTTAATATCTTTATTTTACAATTGTATCCAGAAATACGGAAGAAATATCCAAATGTTTCTACAATTTACCATTAACTCAAGTAATGGTGATGAAAAATGAAATCTATCGGAAGAATGAACTCAACTAGAACAAAATATCATTATTTGCATCCATACGCATATTCGTTAGGTTAATTTTAATAATCTTATGGCTATCAAATGCGATTGAAGAATGGAAACGAATCTTAGTACATTACGTGCACCTAATCACATTCACCTTGAACTTCCCCAAAACGTCAGCATTAGACAGCCAACGCGCGAAATCGCTACCAACTGCCACAATTACACAGCAGAAAACGCTGCCCCGTATGAAATCAATTGAAATAGTTTTTCCATCCCAGTTCCTGTTCCGGGGGTTTGAGCTGGTTTTCGTGCGCGCTACCCTAATTAAACGTTACCCAAATGGAGAGCCACCATCCCCAAAATTCCAACGTCTTGCACGACAGCGTACTGGTCCGGTAGATCACGCCACCGATGACCAACACGGATGTATGTACGGTGCGTGAAGAAACACGCAGCACCAACTTCTTCAACAACAGCCGAACTGAGCGATTAGGGTTATTACACTAATTTGGGTCGCATTTGGACATACGCGCATACGGTGGATGGAGTAAAACAGACCATTACCACTACTACACCGCACCAAGGAAGAAGGTATGCTTATGTGCCAGGGTCACCCCATACGGTCTCCGATGGCAAAGATGGCGAAGATGGCGAAAACTGAAATGTGTAACAAGCAGCTTCAGGCGGCGGGAGTTCGTATCGAGATTTCGTAGTAATTTTGCTCCACAGACACGGGAGGTTAAAAGCACCAATCGTAGATAACCATTGGCTCAGAACGTGGTTAACTGATCTTTGGGGTGCGTTAAGCTGGCTACTTTTTACGCGGTGGGAGTTCCATTTCCCATCTGATGAGTTTCACCTTCCGACAGCGTTGTGTGCTCAGGGATATGGTTTTTTCTGCTGCTGCTGCTGCTGCTGCATGGCGCAATATCGTGACGGGTATTGTTTGCTAAGCCGAACCGAACCGGTGCCCGAATCGGTGCAACAGATCTATTTGTGCACATATGCAGAACCTTCGGCGGCGAGACACTCATTATTTGCCGACCGAACCGAACCGAACCAGGTCAGGTATTGGTAGCACTGCTCTGGGAGGAGGGAGTCCAAACCATGTCGACAAACTCGTCCAATTTCACTTGCATCGTACCAGAATGAGGCTTTTTTTGGATGGGAAGAAATGTTCATTCACCATGAAAAAATGAAAGATTGCATGTCTTTTTAGCTTCGTTTGGACGAACGAAGGGCTGGTTAGGAAGCGGTGAGGTTAGGAAATGAATCGGATTGTGGCATCATGAAAGAAACGGTGCCTAAAGTGAGTTTGGCTGTAAAATGACAGCTCGCTTATCCTGCCCATTAGCTGGTGAAATAGTGGAAAAAATCAAGGTTACTGGATACGCCTGGCGTTTTCGAACAGTAAATTGGTGCCGTACTAAGTGTCGTCGGAGTAGAGCACTTAGCGTGTGTAAACTGTACTTTTATAGATGTACTCTCAAGGTTGGGTTTGTTTTTAAATGGAGAGTTAACTTAAAGTGTTGTAATATTGCTGCTCCGCTGCTTTGTGGGAACTTTTATTCTAGAACACGGAAAGTCGTGAGGAACCATTCTTCACTCTTGTGCTTCAGGGTAGGCGGTCGTCAACTTTGAAATTAGCACAGCAACTTATATCTTTAGCCCATTTGTAGATGGGATGATATCAACACCTCGCTGGAGCAGTCGTTTTTGTTTCGCTCTTCATTCAATCGAGCAAGTTTGCTAATTTGCTAATTACCTTCGAGCCCGTGTCGACCGATCTCGATCACGAGTTGTGCTCCGTATTGTGCCACCCAAACCGGGTTTGGAGCAAATTGTTTTGTTTGTGCATCTAATGAAGTCCACTTTTTTCGTTTTGTTTCTGTTTGTTTGTTTGTTGGTGCAACACGTTCTGCACGTTGGTAAGCCGAAACGCTAGAAAGGCCATCGGTTGGGTTGGCGTTGAAATGCCACAGCCTTTACGTAATAAAGCCTGACGGCTTTTCACCCGGTCGGTTGGTCGCACCAACTCAATCGCTGGCAAAACCTTCTGCCGATTCGAGTGTATGCTTGATGGAATGCAGTGGATCTGTGTTCTGTAGCGCTTCGAAGCGTGGAGTGGCATCTGAAAGTGGTTCGGCATCGATGTCTGGGACTGAGAGTGTTCGCCCTTCCCCGTTTTCGTCAGAATCTTTCAAGGTTCGCCCAGGTACGGCGCTCACCGTGTCTGAGTGATTTCTTGTGCAGGTCTCCTGTGTTTTTTCTCGTTGTTGCTTCATGGTACTGACGGTGTACCTAGTTCCACACCAGCAAAAGTAGTTTGGAGCAGCCAATGCAACAACCCGGGTGTGTTTGCGAGACACGCTCGACAAGCACGATTCGAAATGGGAATGGAACTATACAAAAAAAAAGTTAAAATTCTGTCCGAGTCAACCAGAACCAGGTGTCGATTGGGAAGGGAAAAGAATATCATGCAGCAAGATTTAATTTAAACTGGAAATAGAGCTGAAAACGAAAGAATATCATGACCAGATTCGTGTCCTCTTTGCTAGTTTGTTTTTTTTTTGTTCAGTTGCTTGCTGGAAGAAGTATTGACATGGCTGTGGTTGAAGTTTTGTAGTGTATAAAAAAGGAACTTTTCAATGTTTTTAGTCGTCGTGACATGTTTGATGGCATTAAGCATGTTCGTGTTAAGATATTTAAAGAGAATTAACGTTATCATAATTTTATAGTTCAATACTTTTAAGTGATCGTGCAGGTTTTTCGAATGCTTCCAGCAAAGTGACTGGTGTTTAGCAGCATTGATTTAATTCCCAATTTTTAATCAAATTGATGCATCACAATGTTTGACATGTTTGACATTTATGCAAAACGGAGAGAAAAAAGTCCACACTCACACAAAATCCATTTTGATTTCATTCGTTGGAATGTAATAACTGTCGGTACCTAATATTCAGGCAATGGTAAATGCCGGTATGTAGTATGTCTTCATCAGAACACACAGTTCCAACCCTGTACTCTGCCTTTAAGTGGGATGGTCACGAGAGACGAGTGCAAACCGTTGGAATGAAGGCAACAATGTAGCATTGGAGATGATATTTCGCTTCTGTTACATTGAGTAAACACACACACACACATGCGAGTACATTACAGACCATCCGGAATGCAGCGTTTTGTGGTTGCGACCTAAAATTCAAGCGCCATGCCACCCTTAAATGCCATTCACCCGATCGTTTGCCCGAGTGAGTGTGTGTATGTGTCTCGCCGGTTGCTTCCGTCGCGCCTTCCTTTCACATGCGCAACCTTGCTGTGGAGATTTGTATTACATTAACATATATCATGCATCGTATAGGAGGAATTGGAATTGGTGTGTTTTGCCTTGGTTTTTTTTAAATCTTTTTTTACCTTTTTTGGGATGTTTTGCTTGCATTCATCTCATTCACATTTAACATTAATTGTCTTGACCGATTCTGCACGGTCAAGTACTGTTTCGCGCGTGGTTCATCCTCGGAACCGTCGATGGGGCAATGGCCCAGACATGGGACCCAACCTCTCCGAGCATCGAGCCAAATTATCCAATAAAGAGCAACGGATGAAGCTACCTACCTTCAAAGTGGTCTGCTCGTTGCAAAGGTTTCAGTTTCCATGCACGAACGCTAGAGTGCTGACATTAAAGGGTATAGAAGCCATAGCCGTTTGCTGGTCGGATACTCATGCCTCATGGTACTTTCAATCTCGCCTGCGGATGAAGCAGTTTGTGTGAGATGGGTTAGGGGTTTTGTTGTCTCCCTCGTCGGGTACATCCACATTTTTGGTCTCGAAATGTCAATGCAAGCTCTTGGCATTTGTCTGTGCTGTTATGCTCCGATACTCAGCAGATGATTTATGCGTACGAGCTCATCTGTTTATTAGCAATTTATTGTTCTATTTTCTTGGAATGGATAATAAACATAGAAGCATTTCCGAGTAAATCCATGGTTAAAGAGCAACATGTTACTGTATTTTTATTATACATACAGATATTTAAACAATAATATTAAATTTAAGGTAAAGAATTGAAGATCAAAAATAAACACGAACTAAAATTAAAAAAATAGTGAGTACTATTCTAAGCAGGTTTTAGTCTCCGAATAATTTAAAAGTGGCACAATAAATAGCTCCTGAGACAAATTTCTCAAATATATACTCGATCCTAGTACACGCCAGGTCTCCAAATGAGTAATTGATCTTTCAAGCATAGTCACATCGATAATGACTCACAGAGCCTGGTTACTATTCAAATGAAGCATCGTGAAAACACCTTCTGCACCTTCTGCATGACATCAATCAAGTCCCTCCTTTCGTGATGTAATGTTTAATTGCATTTTATCAGTTAAATCTGCATCTTGCAAATTTCCCTTGCGAACGCTTCCAACGTGCTCGTTGTTACATCACTCGCAATGGTCTATGGGGCCAAATTTGTCACCATCGTCGTCGTCGTGCAGGTCTCATTAATACACCTCACTCGGCGTTGCTGTTGAGCTAGCCGAACGGTAGCCAGCTGGTGATGAAAAATTACCGAACGAGTCAGCATTCGTTAATGCCACCGTGAAGACGGCGCCCGGTATTATCTTGCTGTAATTCCTTAAGCCTTGCTTCATTTCTTTCCAAATCCTCCGAGAAGGAGCAAAGAAGTCGCACAGCTTATGGGATCATCTCGCAGGGAGAAACTCGGGTAGGCATGGAACGGTGAGAACTTTTTCGGCGCTGCACCACTGCGACTGAAGGGTGGTGAATATATAATTGATTGACTTCTTAATCAAATTGGACAGGTTCGATTTCCGTGCTAGATTTTAAGCACTTTTGGAAATATTTAATCCCAAGGGGTGTGGCTTTATTATTCACGACAAAGAAGACAAAAAAAAAAACGATGAAAACCGCCCGACCTGAGGTCTGAGTTCTGGGTGGTGCTAGCAGAAAGGGGTTTTTTGTATTAATTTCCTTTTTTGGGTATCATTTTACCAGCGGGTGGTTCATAACCCCGAGCCAAGTCCCAACACCCACCACAACCCGTCAGTGACAGCTCATTAACTAGATCGAGCTTTTAGTGTGGGGCACGATCGGTACACTGACCCTTTTTCGGTACGCTCGTACGCTCAGGATGCTTCACCTAACCAATCAGCATCGGATCGGTAATGATTTTGGTGTACTGCTGCTGCTTCTGTCAGCAACATCAGCCACCCTTTACCGGTGGGTTTCGGTGATTCGGTGTTTGGGTGAGTTTATTAAACCCGACTTCCTCCTTGACTGCTGTCGAGAGTCTGGGAAACTGGGCAAGTGCGAAGACTTTATTAATCTTTCAACCAGCTCGAACCAAACTTCCTGTCGATGAAGTGAAGATTGATGAAATGATGACAGTACCGAAACGGAAAAATGAGTTTATGCTTAAGCCTTCCAATGGGGCCGATTGTCTGATAAATAACAATACTCGTCTGCTATTGCGGGTGGTTCGCAAGTGTGTCTCAATCGTCATCGATCGGCACACGGATCGGGTTGTTTCGCAAAACATCTCACCAGCTTGCAACGCCATCCAGTCTGTTACGTTCCGCACCGGTTCAGCCAGCGCAAGAGAAACCTCTTTCAATTACTCAATTAAACTGTGCCAATTTTACATAATTTTACACCTGACTTGGCACGATTTGTGAAGGGTGGCACCAGTAACACCAACAACAGCAGCAGCATCAACCCCATAAGAACAAAAGCATCTCCAACACACGGAGCACGGGTTAATGGTTGTTACATTACCACAACCGAACATCGTCATCGTCGCTTGGTTGGCTGTTGAAAACGCGCATTGGGAACCGAATCTGGTAACGGGTGAAATTCGGAAAATTGGAAAATTCTTGTCCTCTTCCCTCTCTCCTCTCCCCACTGTGTTTTGGCGTTCTGCCCCATCATCATGATGATCGTGTACGGCACTCGAGCACGAGTATGCGGTATGGATGTAATTTGATTTAAAATTAAACAACACCCAAGGAATCAGCAGTACCGGTACGGTGGTGTCAAAGTACACTAAACCAACCTGGTGCTGCACAGCACCAGGTCTCGGTGTGTGTGTGTGTGTGTGTGCCTTGGTTGGAAGGAAATGCCAGGGCGCGCTCATCAACGTCCATTGACTCTCGCGCTCTTGGGCTGGGTGTTAGTGCGCATCGGGGTTTTCGCGAATACGGGGCGAATACACTGACCTATCCCTCTTTCGGTTGTGCAGATTTTACGCGACACGCTTTGTTCACTTTGTTCCCGTCGCGGAAGAAGGCTGCGATGATGTTTAGGGGGAAATTACATTTTATAACACCCTTTTCTGATGGCGCTTACGCTTAATGAGGTTAATTCGGAGATGTGCCACCGTGACGAAGGAACATCCGGGTTGTTAAGAATTCATACAGTAGCAAGCAACAGTGACTGCATGTTTTGTGTGATATTGTTTTAAATGATTAATGTGCCCCACTGTTTGTTGGACTGATATATTTAATTAAGAAAAACTTTAAAAAAAGAATATATTCAACATGATATTGTAGCAATACTGTCTCTAAGGACCAAGATTAAGTAATAGTTCTCAATTAATTATTTTAAATCAAATTTTATGCCTTCAATTAAATCTAATCGGCTACTCTTTTCTTTTTAGTAAATAGTGTTAGCTCACAGTAGACAATCTGGAAAAGATCCCACCATGTACTTAATGTGTTTTTTTTGTTGTTGCATGAGCTATAAAATTAATTGTGTCATAAGTTAATTTATTATTCTCAAAATCAAGTTAGTTTTTTGTTTTTATGCATACAGAGCTTTAATTAAGTATTTTAACCATAAAAGCATTTAGAAACAAATAATAATAATCGTTTCCATTTTAAAAGGTACGTTTAAGTAGATATAAAAACAATAATTATCTGCAAAGCTAAAGAAAGGGAAATGATCACATGGCGCATAATAAAAAGGGAAAGAATCGTGCATATCATGACAGGTCACATTTTCCATTTCTAAATTGAATGTTTTGGTTTTATTTTGTGTGTTTCGTCTTTGATTATGCATAAAAGCACGATCCCATTCACTTTCCGATCCGATCGCCCGAACCCGTATCGATGCCAAATGATGCTGGCTCAAACTTCGAAATTGATTTACTTCACTTTAGAAAGCCAAAAACAATCCGCACCAGCATCAGGTTGATCGTCATGCAAAGCGAATTAATTGTAGCCGCGCGTGACGCTTAAGATCGTGTCGCAAATGGCTTGCGTGTGTCCGTATGTGTTGGGGTTTTTTTTTTATTGCGAGAGATTACTTTTTTTGAGGAAGGATTGCTGTGAAAAACATGTCTTAAGTTGAATATTGAATGGGTGTTACGGTTGGGCGCACTTATCCGGAGCGGAGCAGCTGTTTAGCAGTGGTAAGATTCAAAGATCCAATTTTGCAATGTTACTGTTTCCGTCCGAAACAAAGCGCTGAAACCATTTTGCAAAACCTCCACCTGGTAAGACACATGCCGCAGGTGTGGAAAATTTAATTGATTTCCACCCCACCTCACCCCACCCCACCGTATGTGTGCGATTTGGTGCTGTTGGTGTTGGTGGTGCTTCAGTAGAGCACGAATTATTAACCCAAGTGGCACGAAACTTAACCCCGAGAAATCAAGTGTAAGGGATCGAAATTAGCCATGGCAGTAAGTGCCATTTTGGAGGTAGGGGTAAGTCCAAGGCACAATGCCATCGGAGTCCAGTAAATCGCCGGTACCGGTACATTGGCAAGTGTTTCCATGCGGTTAACGAGCGAATTAATTATACAATTAATTATGACAAAAACCCAAAACTCCCATTTGACCGGTTTTGGTGGCGCTTCTAGAGGGAGGGGGATTGGGG
>CM032178.1:34910735-35041537 GCA_018908115.1 Anopheles rivulorum | reverse complement strand
GTACAATATTGGGCTGGTTTTTTCTTCTCAAGCCTAACCTCCATTACGCAATGTCTAAACTTGGAGTGCTGTAAGGGGAAAAACAGCAACCAAAATCATGGACATTGTAAAACTGACCGCAGTGGCGATAAGGGCGAAAAAAACAAAAGCTGAACCATTAGCTGGAAGGGTCGGAATAAAGTAACTAAACACTCCTTCATAGCAGTACTTAGTATGGAAATTCCTTTGCTCCATTTACGTCCTCGATTTTACAGGGAGTTTAAGTTTTGTTCTGCAGTTAATGTACCACAGATTTTATTTCATTTTCTCATTTACGATGATGATGCGTTACGGATGCATTGCCAAAAAAAAACAAAGAAGAACGGTTAATTTTTCATCCCCATAGAAAGCTTTTGGCCCTCTCGGTTAGGTGCTGGGTAAAGTGTTTTCTTTTTAATGCACCTTTGGCGCATAATGTCTGAGAACGGTATCGGGAAAGCACTTTGGCACGAGGCATACACAAGGTACAAGGTCGGAAAATAGTGTTTGCTTTTGCCGTTCGGAATACCAAATGCATCCACCACCGCCCCTCAATAACCGGCCAGCATCAGTAACCGTGGGTCTGATAGAAGAAGGTACTGTATAATTAATTTCCATCATGCTTTTTACACCTTCCGCGGTCGATACGATACGACTGGGATTGGGTAAAGCGTTTTTCCTTCCCGAACACTGCGTGGAAAATGGAGATACGTTCGTCTGCTCATCGTTCTTGCGCTATGTGGTCCGTTCCGCATAACTATTACATCGCAGCGTAAAATGCAGTCAGCATACAGCTTGTTCTGTCAATGTTAAGGTTGAAATGTGTTCCAACCGCGCACAAACTGCTGTTCGAATGCTCGGCGCGCTTCTAAATGGTACGTTAATTTTTCGGTCAAATGGAAAGAGTATAGAAACAAAAAAGAGGAAGCAAAAAACTATCACAAAACGCGGCAAAGGGTCAGACCGAAAGGGAATGTTTTTTTTTTTTCTCCAAAACTTTGCACTCTGGTACCACCGTTTGGACAGTTGCTACCGTTAGCCGAACATTGTTTCCGGTTGCTATCTGGGTTTTGGGTGGTTGCGCTGGAGCACGAGCCGTTGTGCTGAGATTGTAAATGAAGGAATGTGTGTTGGGTTTTGGGCAATGTACGCTTACCATTTTTTTTGTGTGTGCGTGCAGGTTTAATGTTATGTGCATTCCGGGAATGGCAGATTTTGTCAGTCGAATGAAATAAGGTTGTGTGGATTTGTTAAACAAATAGGGGGTTCCGTTTTTTGTTTGCTTCGTGATTGCTGAAAGAAACAAAAGGTTAAATATTAAGTTTAATTATTTAAATTCAAATATCTCTACACAATTCCAAATAAATGTAATAATAAGTAATTTTGTATTGCATTAATTTGACTTAAACAGTTGTCGAATCAATTAAATAAAGTGTTCAAACTCATGGCATCTTTGCTGGTGCATAAAATAATGCTCAAGTGTGACTTTATAGCGATTTTTTGTGACACATAAAATTGGAATTGAACTAAAGTTTGCACGTTAAAGTTTTTTTAGAAAAAAAAAATGTTGAAACGATAAATTTTCTACCAACAGTTAAATAATTCATAAAAATAAGTCAATTCAACATTTGTTAAAACTTAAATACCTATAAAATTATTTTCGTGACAAATGAAAATAGGTTTGAAATTATGTTTTTCTTTTTTCTATAATTGTAAGTTTACTATTTTAAATTTTTTCTTTAATCATATTCACGATTTTAGTGTTCGCATCTTAGTTTAACTTTCCTTCTTTAGTTTTAGAAGTAGCACAATGATTTTATGATTTTAACTATTCAGCCTGTATTGATCTTATCATTTTTACCACATTGAATAACACATATTGGGGGGCTTTAGCTTAACAAAGTTTTGAAGATCATTAAATCATGTTTATAACTACTGATTTTAGTAAAAAACTTAACAAGAAATAAGTGATGTAATTGTTTTGTTATTGAAATTTTAATAAAAGCAAATGATTAATTTTATTTTAAATTTGCTACACTAGTTGTGCTAATTAGTGATTACTATTCAAACTCTTTAGATATTCCTGATTCGATATTCATAACTTTAAACTTTCAATACTGTTTTTGACCTCTGATATTTGTATTTATTTGTATTTATTATTATTTTAAACTTTTGAATGTTTTTTAAGTGATCTTCAGTTTTATTGGATCTTTCCATACGTATATTCGTCCCGTTAATGGCCCGAGCCTTAAATATCCGTTAAGCGATGATGATCTTATCTTTTGAAATCGCACTTAAAATCAAAAGGTCGAGTTCTTAATCATGTTTCGTAAAACTGA
Source organism: Anopheles rivulorum (assembly GCA_018908115.1). Classification (NCBI taxonomy): domain Eukaryota; kingdom Metazoa; phylum Arthropoda; class Insecta; order Diptera; family Culicidae; genus Anopheles; species Anopheles rivulorum. The sequence goes on along the minus strand of CM032178.1, from coordinate 35,039,180 downwards.
ATAAATCTCCCAGTTCCTGGTGTCTGTTTGAAGTTTCTGTTCCGGGTGTAAATAGTATTTCGATTATACGTAACCGTTCATCTGTCATCGTTTCAAGGCATATTAAAAATGACTTAAAATTCACTACCCATACTGAATGCTGCATAATGACAACACATGCCCCATTTTTATGCAAACGGTTCACATTGTGTTGCTAAATCTTCAACGAAATCCCGACATGAGTCTTGAATAGCTAGTTGAAGCTGATCCGGATGATCTACACCATTCGAAGTGGACTATTCAACGCTAAAAACCTTCGAAAAATCTCAATATGGAGCTCGATCCGCTGCGCAAGCGGCAAATGCCACCCAAGACATAAATGGTGCGGCCAGCGCATTTTAATGTCCGGTAGACATCTCCATCATCAGGCACACCATATGGGCAATTTGGAGGCACAAATCGCTTCCCATGAAAACAAAACAACAGCTCCGACCCATTGTGCGTTGTGCCATTCCATTTTGTGTGTTCCCACCAAAACAACGCAGAAAAAAAGTGAGCAATGCGTTCATAAAATAGCAATTTTTCGAAGTAAAAACATCAAAATTGAGTGGAGCTGTATGGTCGGCCCGCGCATACTTTCCACTGTTGTGTGAGGTATATACCGTTTGGCTTGATTGACACTTGGGCATTCCTGCTTGTATGGTGAGCTGTTGGCGTAATCTGCTGGTCTGGTGGAAAGAAAACTAAGAAAAAGAGGAAAATCAACACATCCAATCGAACGTTGACCATCTCGTGCCGGTATGGGACGACGATTCGGTTGGTTTGCCCCGTGTTGGGTGCGTGGAGTTTTCTTCCCACTTTTGTTCGGTGTGTATTTGCTGTGGTGTAGGGACATACACATACAAAAACCATCCCCCATATCATTCGGCGCGATCTACGTGCAGCCAAATGTTTTGCTCCAAATCTGTCCAAGTGATGGCCCTTTTTACCGCGAGCTTCGTGAGCGCTGAAGGCTTTCTTTTTTGTTTGTTGTTGCTCGCAAGCGGAAAGGAATCGTTGAACCACTTAGATCGCGGTACCATGATCGATGCGGTCCGATTGCGCAACGTTCGTTTGAAGATTCATTTGAAACGTACCAAATGGCGACTGAAAAACTGAAGCGAACTCTGGGTGTTACAGGGCGACCTATTTGAGGCGCAGGTTCGTTGAATGTGGCAATTACCTGCGAGCTCCGATTCCGATTCCGATGCGATCCGATTCCTTTCCAGCACTAGACAATAATGTTAGGATCACTTGAAGGAAGAAAGAGAGGATAAGTGAAAAGTCTTAGAAGGAAGCTTCCCAACAAAAAAGCAATACCTTAAACGAGTACCTTACGTGATCATGCTGATGATCTTTTGTTCTCTAGATCTCTCAAAAAAAAAAGCATCGAAGCTATTACTCCCCGAGGACGATAAAAAAGTGGACACAATGCGGGTCTTCAGTATTGCTGAACCAACAGAAACGTATCAAAAAAACGTATGTCAGGTGGTACGTTTCAAAGGTTCCTTCCCTTAAGCTTATTTTAAAGGAAAAAATCATTACCCAAACGAAGCGTATGATCCAGATCGAGAAGTAGGACAGTTCGAAAGGTTATGCTGCGGGGTTACGTAATACCAACTACTAACGACTACTACCCAACTGCTGTACCCCGTCGTAAGAGCCCTGCGAAACAGTACGGTGCGTGAAAGCTTCGCGTTTTATTTGGGAACATTATGTTTACACGATGAAAATGGCCCAATTAGCCGACACGCGTACGCTGGTAGATGGATGGAAAAGTTACCCTGCAACGTACCATCAAAAGTCCGCACAAAACCCAGAAGGGAACCAATTGGAAAAGAATAACAACACATTCATCGTTCCACACATTGGCCGTTTTTCCCTTTGCTCATTGCGAATTTCCGGGCTTCGCAGAAGCGATCCAATGGGAGCTATCGTAAAATCAACCAGTAAACGATCGTGCGAAGGGAGTCGCAATATTCGGCCCAGCCTACACACACACTCACGCTGGTCGCATACCGTTGTTGTTTCGTGATTAATTACTGTCTATAAATTTGTTTACTCTCTTTCGGTCGTGTTGTGGGTGATTGGTGCACAATCGGTTCGCAGCAGCAGCGTTGTGGAACGGTGCCAATAAAACGATTAAGGTGTTGGTTCTTACATAAAATGAGAAAGTTTGATCCGCTCGGGCACGGTTCACCTTCACCGGCGGGCACCACCGGTATCCAATCTGTAGCATAATTGTGGTAAGCTTCTCCATCGGTTCGGAACCATTAAGTGGAGGTCGTAGGGCGCCGCATAGTTCCGGGGAAACTGGCGAAACGATGGAGTTTGCTCTATCAAAATGGTAAGTGGAACCAGATTTATTGCGGCTTTATATCACCTTGGTAGTAAACAACTGTTTACGTCGGGAAGGGGGGATTCTAGTCAAACATTAAAGTGATCCAGATAGTTGGACGACCTGTACTTTGGGAAAATTTTAATCGTTTGATGTAACTTTGAGGTGGAGAGTTGAAGTTCCAAACGGTAGATCACTTCAGAACTTGGACGTCACTGCACCAGCAGACGACCTTTTAAAGGTCTTCGTTTTGTCAAACGATTTACTCTTTAAGCTGTCCTTCACGTTGACGTTACTCCAATCTCCCCCAGACGGACACAATCGTTCTCTTTTTCTTCTGTTCGGCTGTCCCGACACTTTTGACCCGGTTGCATTCAAGATCGGCAAATTTGATGGAACGCTTCAGCGTTAAAAGCCTGCGCGCCTGTGGTTTGAAGTTCGGTCCACAGTATTTCAAGGACGTGGTGCCGGCAACGTTCGGTGTGCTACTGAAAACTTCCACTATTATTAATTAGTCGCTAATAATTGGTGCCCGTGTGGCACCGTACAGGAGAGTAGCACCGAAAGGTGTAGTAGCCTGAGTTGGGTACTGAGCACATTGTGCCGAGTCGGCCTTTAGCTGGTGGTTACGGGTCGGCCAAGTATCTACGGTGTACTTACTGTTGGTGTATTCTCTGTAGTGCCTAACCCTCCCTGCCTCCTTTGTACACACCCAAACAGTGACCCCACACGCGGTGTGCGGTGTCAAACCTTCGCGTTCCTACACTCTCCCAGGCGCCTTTCTCTTGGGGTTCTTTGCCAGTGGCGCAGTGTATCTGTGGCTACTTACTACAACCATCCCATTGCGGCCAACCAATCATTAATTTTAATTATCTAACCGACTCGAACGAACAAGCGAACGCTTGGTTCGGTCCGTTGTGCTGCTGCTGCTGCTCGCCTTTTGTGCCTTAGCGCCTTCATAATGTTGGTAGCGGCCGTGTGGTTTTGCTTACGGCAAACGCTTTTCGTTATTATTTTTCCTCCACTTACTTGGTCGATTTTTTTGTTTGGATTGCTTTTTGTTTTGGTGTGTGCGTCCCCGTCGATACTGGAGCCTTCCATTTCAAACTGACTGCACCCACACACACACATACACACACACGCCTTCGAACAATCAATAAGAGGTCATTTTTCATAAATCATGCTTTACGGGTTAATTTTTACTGTTGGCAAAGAATGGCCCAGCGAGTAAAGTGCTAGCAAAATGTCATCGTGACCGTTTTCGAACATGGCGCGATCGGATCGGTGTTCTAGCCGTGCGCACTGTCTCAGATCACGGCCATCTAGATACCTGAGCTACTTTGAGTTTCTTTCGAGTTCTTTTCTTCTTGTTCGTAATAAACCTTACGGTGAAGCCATAGAGTACTGAGAGCTGCGTTGAGCTCTCCATCGTAACTCTTGCATAAGTCGGCAGCCTCGGGGAACCTTGAAAATTTGGAGTAATTATAGATTTAGCCCCAGTCGTCGTTGTCGTTACAAAGAGCGCACAAATTTGTCTTTGCCACCAACCCGTCTGTCTTACAGTCATCCGCTCGGTAAAGGAAGATCTGTGATAAGATACTCACGGATGGGCCTGCGGTGCGCTTAACTTCTCGCTTTTTGAGCTCCAGATGTCCTTTGCGAGATAGGAAGCACCGATCGCACAAGGAAGCAATCTGACGAAGCTTGAGATACGGCACGGAAGAAAAGTTTCATGGAGTTTTGGGTACAAGTTTTCATGGAGAATGGCTCACCCGAGTTCAATGCCGAGTGCAGTGCCTGCGAAGGCGAACTCTTTGTTGACTACCCGCATCCAGAGTTCCGGTTCCAACTTTAATGTACACAGTACAATTTGGTTATAAATACGATATTTTAATTAGACCCACCTTGCAACAGCGGCATGGTATTCGTGCTGTGTAGTCGATGAATGGTTGCTATAAAATATTGCCAAGAACTCTGGCACTAGAGAGCGTACATTCACAACACTCGCAAGGGAGCAATCGAACGCAGCAAGGATATTGATTGGATGGGTGCAATAATTCACCGGTTGTATGTAACGTTGATAAATGACATCCGTTGCACTGGGGAAGTACTTGTTGCACCCGAAGCATGTTGTTTATGTTCATGTTTGACAGCTGTCATACGCTCATACGGTAGGCAATCGTTTCCGCAACTAGGAGAATGCAGCATGCAGGAAGGAAGGGGATGCATTTTGAGGGTGAACAACCTAGAAGTGGCTTATTTATTGGTGGTATAAATTTTGCGTAGCTTTAATGCGCAGCAATTGACGTCAAGCATTAGTATCAAGTGTCATATTTTGAAGGATTTCGTTCCGTCCTAAAAATAGGAAATTCATCCAGACCGTCCACAACTAATAGCAAAAGGTTCGAAAACCCCCACCCACTTGTACATTTTGGCGGTATTTTTAAAACATCCGTCCGTTCTTTTCTTCCTTTCTCTTTTTGTTTGTTTGTTGTCTACCCTAATCGATACAACGTCGAGGATACGGATCGTTTCACGGGTGTCAAAATCTGCGCAAAAGACGACGACATGAATAGGCGGATGCTTGTAACGCCGGCCTGCAGTTAAATCCGGTTGGATTACGCGGTGAGCTGTGGTTTGGAATGGGAAACATTGAAGCACAGGCTCCAGTGCGCTCCAGTACACACCTCATCTCCGCGACACCCGGTGTGGTTTGTGCTGTCTTTACATACATAAACTTTACATCGGAAGCCGTCGTCTTGCTGCGGGCGTCATTTCGTTGCTTTTCTTGTTGTGTTGCTGACGCGCGCTTGACGGCGCTACCTTTCAGCGCCGTTTCCTGTGGCCGCGGGCCGTGTATCATCACGAAAACAAGCTATTTTAAGGAATTTAGAACGATAACAAGCATAATGCGGCAGAAAGGCGATTAAATGATCGAAATTGTTTATTCCAAACGGTTTGGTAGCGACCGATCCGGGTGCGTCTGCTACCTTTTGCTACCCGGGCACGTGTAATTTTTATCGATTCCCCGAAAACGCCATGCTGCTGGATGCTTTGGAATCAGAAAGACTGTTCCAAGTTAAAAAAAAAGGCAAAAAAGGATACTAAAAGTCAGAGGAAATAAAATGTTGCTACACGTACCACGAAGCGCACAATTAAAGTGTTCCCTCTCGGTCACGGGTTTGTTGCTTTTCTTGAGCTGGTTTTCCCGAGACAAATTGTCGAATGTTTGATGTTTGTTTCTTCCTTTCGTTACCATAGCTGCTTAGCTTTCCCACACACACACACACACACACACACACACACACACACACACACACACACACGCGCGCGAGTTCTGTATGGTACGGAACCATTTTGGTGCGGTGACTTTTGGAAGTGTTTTTCTTTCTGCGGTTTTGTGAAACGGAAAAGCGAAGGAATTTAATTAATTGAATTCCCGGCTTGTACGGGTTTTCCACGGAAGGTGGATAAGGGTGCAATGAGGTCAAATGGAGGATGCTCTAGATGCTGAAGGCTGTTACACTTTATCATATCGACGTTCTACGATGGTACACGATGTCAAGACGATGTACAGGAGCCGTTGATCTTCAAGGTGGGTGCTCGTTTGAAATTGTAACGCTTTGTTCTAGCAAAGAAGCTTCAGCAGAACGATGATTGTGTTGATGGGGAATCTCGAAAAAAAGCAACAACACGGCGCAGGGTTTGTTAAAAAGGATTGCGAGTCGTATTTACTGGCATCGAAAATTATTGCAAACATTCGTGCTACAACTTGTTACAATTTATCGGCAAATTCCTGTCGTTATTCAGGTGGAATTCGATTCAAGTTTTTACCACTCCACAACCACGATATGCAGTGTGTTCTATTATCAAAACACGCTGTCATAACTGCCATAAGAAAGTGCATTGCATAAAACACGCGGCACGGGCGTCATTTGATCCTTCACCTTTCTGCAGCCGTTGCCGTTGATGGCAAAAAAAGAAGTTGCACAAATCTGCCCAGCCATAGTGCTGCAAGCGCTCTTTGGGTCGCACTCGAAACACACACTGAAGCTGAATGGTTGTGCAGGCCGTCAATCAAAACGCGAATCCGTCCGTACGGTCGTGTTCAACGACACCAGACTACGGCAGATCAAGGCAGTTCAAATGTACCACCGTGGGTGATTTATGGTTATTCAATACTCACCATCATTATGTGTCATTTAAGAGACGGACAGACTAATATCACCGGGCATCATCATCGCCATCATCATCATCCGCTGCCGCCTGTCAACGCCAACCCAATGCGTGTTGCGGTCGGGACGTAGAACGTCAACCATTTGGCAGTGTTCTCTTTTTATTGGCTTTGACCCATTGGCACAAAGGTGGTGGATGTCTTTACTCTTTGTATGTTTTTTCTTCTTTTCATATTTATTCCACCTCCGCCTCCTCACTCCCTTCCATTCATCCGCCATTTCCATCGGAGCGTTGTAAGCTCTCTTTGTTGTTAATTCGTGTTCTTTAAGCGCCATACGTTGGCGTTATGTTGTCGCCGGTTACGGTGCTATGAGGTCGACAATTATTACGAAAGCTCCGTCACCTCGGCACGCGGGCTGATGGAGAACCACCGCGCGTAACGTACCCCGATGCTGCCGGAAGGAATCTTTTTCATGCGGCCACGGGTGGCTTTTATGTTCATGTTTACTTAACGTGGATGGGAATATGTTTTTTTGTTGTTGATTTTTATTGTAATACCGGCATGCCGATGATTCCGATCCAAGCTTATTGGCAGGTCAAATTTATTAACATTCATAACAGCCAGAATGTTAAGGAGGCTATACGCGCGAGCATCGATTAAAATTGGTCGCCCGAATGTATGCAATTCGTAGCACATTTGTTAACGTTTAAGAAATAAATCAAGTTTTAATGCCGTTAAATTGTCCTTTAATATGCGGTGCACTTTTAAACCCACATTTTGTTGTGCTGTAAGCGATGTAATGCAATCAGCCAGCGGTACGTTCAAGGCATTGCCTGCGTGAACCGCCCATCGAAGCGACAATTTAATCAGCTTAATGACATTAGCTACAAGCGAGCGTCGAAATTAGGTCTCGATCAATTGCACTATACATCGCCTTCTTTTGCTGCACTATCTTTATGTAACACCGCAAAGCTGGCTCGATATGTCCAGCATCAGCGAGGTATGGTCGCGGCTGGTTGAAAGGGAGTCGAGTGTTTTCATTACTTGCATTACTTTCGTCGTCCTTCGACCCTTGTGGAAGCGCGTGGTTAGTAACGCCTACAGGACCCAAGAGACTTGGACCAGGGTGCTCTAGTGCTTGTATGTGTGCAAGGGTTGTAGCAATTCCTTCTGTGGTGCTCCCCACGCTCGTGAACTCGAACTCGGTGCCCTATTTTAAGCTCCGACGAACGATCGGTGGCGTCGACAGTGACACACCTCGATGTTGTTGTTGTTTGCAGTGTCCTCTAGGCGATCGGTGATTTTTATCCATGGTTTGTTGCACCGTTTTCTACCATTTTTTTTTTCTCTCCCCCAGATAGCCTTAAACCAGTTTCTTAGTGGGACTTGTTTCGCGGGTGCAGTGTGGTGGTGGCACCATGCACTTAATTTTCTTCCTAACTCGATGACTTGCCACTACCGCCATTCGGTGCGGTGTGAGACATTCCGTGAAGTGTTCGGGTTAGTTGCCTTGTTTTTGTGCTTGCTTCGCTTCTGTTGCTCTTTCCCATAGTGTGCGGCACTCCCTTGCAGCGTACGCGGATCGTGAGTAATTTTAGGGTTCCATGGGAGTGTTTTGCCCAGTTTGTGTGCCTCCTGCAGCACTGAAAGTGATGGCTAAGACGCGAAGTGACGTACTGGTGTGCCCGCTGCGCACGGCAGTGGGAGGTCGGAGTTTAAATCAACTCCAAATAACTTTGCTCGATCACCGCCATCACTGTTTCAGTGACAACATCATCAATATCAAATGTGACCATAAACGGTTACGGGTGGATAACAGATGGTGAAAATATTGGCACCACCATTAGGGGGATTTTATCCACCACCGTGCTGGTGTCCTTGAAAGCACAGATTTAAAGCACCGCAGATGTTTCCATCGCTGCACACGAAGCCGATACATGTACCATTTAGCTCCGATACTACGGAAATTTGTATTTTTATCGATTTGCCTGAATGTATGCAATTTTAATGCAATTTTGAACTAACTTGCTGTACAAAATGTAATTAATATTTTACCTTTATTCTTATTGTGTGCTTTGATTTGAGATTAAGATTTGTACAGAAAAAGTTACCCATTCAAAAAGCACAAGGACATGCATATCCATAACTTCACACACTATACGATCAATAAGATTAAGCTTAAATGCGTCATCCACTTCCATACACGGAAGGCTTAAAGGCACGATCTTTGTTTTGTGTTTTGTACACGATAGACACCAATCACGCATATTCGCTTTATGACTGCATTGCCTTTACTCGCCATTGAGAATGACCTAAATGCTTCCATTCCATAGGGTTGTGTGCATTACCTCTAGCAAGGATTTTTATCGTGCAACAATTCCTATCGGGTTTCACCAACGTCGTGTGCGTGGTTTATTCGCACACACGATCAGTTCCAGCAAAACATACATTAAAGTTGGTTCTTTATTTAATGTTCGTTTAAGATAGACTGCACGCACCAAATCACCAAACGTTTTGGGGTCGAGCTCCTGCCCAAAAATATTTTACTTTAATTCGTTTGGCGTGACCACAAACACATTAACTAATCTCATCTTCGTTTTGTTTGTTTCTTATTTTCCAGTGTAAAGTGTCCATCGCTGCAGCAAACTGGAACTGATACCGTTCGTTCCACGATCCGCCACCTTCAGCAGCTCATAGAGAAAGGTGAGTAAGCGAGTGAAATAGTTGAAGTTTGAGGGTTAAAAATGTTCATTCAATTCGATCGCACTTTTGGTGGTGCGTACCAGCGTTCCTCGTTCAACACTGCTGATTGAACAATGCAATGCAGCTGTTGTACGTATCGGTCATTTTTTTTTTTTTTGGGTTGAGATTATGGTGTCCCAAGAGACAAATCTCATTTCACAGCTGGGTAAGCTTCGTTGCAGCCAAGGGTTTGGACATTTTTGGGCATTTTTGTCTTCTTTTTGGTTTGAAGCATTGTTCCCAGTGCGGTACTCGTCACTCGGAATTGGTCAAATTACTTCATCACACCGCAGAAAACACCCATGGTGTGGGGTGCTACACACGCCGAGGGAAACTATGACAGCGTTCACTTACGTCAACGCCATTTCCACCGGACCGGAAATCGGGCAGACTATTGGCCGATATTGGCCACTTTTGTGGCTCGATGAAACTCGAGTGGAAAGTTTGCTTTTCGTAAGAGTCACTTTACTCGCTTGAATAGTTTTTATATGCTTGAGACTGATTATAACATAAACAGAAAAACATAACAAAGCTACTTACTACATTCGTTAACAGGAAGTCGTTGGAAAATTAAGAAATTCATAGGATTACACCAAACATCGCTAAAATAATTTATAAGCTTAAAACACAATAAATTTAGTTTGAATAATTATATTCATGCCCTCGTTAAGGGGCCACCGTCACCAGTACGTGATGAATAACAATGAGCTTTCCCATCCTCGACAAGTGTGTTTATTGAACAAAACAATTACGCATTCACACATATCGTCCTGACCACGGTGCACCAGAAATATTACGAACAGATCAGTGGACAACAAATTTCCATCCCAAAAACCTGTGCCCCAACGGCCAAAAGCTGCGTGGAAATGCATACAGCTGGCATCGGTCCCAACGTTAAAGGGGGTTGCTTTTACCACTACTAACGTCTGCACTATACCTTCACAAAACGCAGTCTCATCATGTGTCCGGCCAGGTATGGGCTGGTTCCGGGATTCTGCTATAGAATGGGACACGAGTTTGGCTACAATTAAATTATGGCCCTCTCTCCCCATCATCCACTCCCCCTCAATCCGAACCATGGGGCGCCACTCGAGTGTAAATGGCCACAGCAGGGTAATAATTTCTACGGTTCGTTTTTCTAATTAAATGCTTCACGTGCGTCGAGATTGTGTTTGTTTCTGGTGATACAAATGTCTGTATGTATGTTTTGGTATTTGTTTCGTTTGTTCCTTTTTGGGCGAAACAATTGGTCGATCCCGGGATGGTAGTTTGGGTAAAGGACATTTTCCTTTTCACATGGGCATTATGGACAAAGACTGTTTGATTATAATGGAATTACAGTAAAGGGATAATTAAAAGAAAATTATTTGCGACTGCAGCTTAAAGATTAGTAAAAACATTTGAAACAATCTAAAGATTATCTAAGATTTTGTTATCTAAAGCAATTTAATTCAAAGTTTTTGATTTGGGATTAGTCGACGCTATAACAGTTTTCAGACCGGTTTGACATAATTCTAATACACGAGTTCACAACGCAGTGTTACCTTAGTAATTTATTTTCCTTTATTTTTAACTTTATTTTTAACTTTATTTCCTCATCTGCTAAATATCTGCGATATGCCAGTTAAAGTTTTTGTTTTGTGTGAAATACTGCTTGAAAAGTATATTTCAAATGTAAATTTAAGTTTATCCATAACAACTACATCATTTTGTGCATTTAATTAGCATAAAAATTGTAATAAAACAATTGTACCATATTCAGGATAACTTGCTGTATGTAGTAAATAAATTTATTAAAACTTAATTTTTATTTTTCTTCTAACATTGCTAATAAATGAAATCAAATGCAGCAACATCATTTTTCTTTACTAAATAGTTATTTAGGCTTTCTGGTTTTGTTTATTTATTTCTCTGTATTTGTTCTACGTTGATTCACTTGGAGTTCTTATCATTTACATTCTGGTGCGCTTTTGGTATCTATACAGATAAATTCAATATATTTTTATACAATTGAAATTTACCTAAAGAATTTTAATTGTTTTATTTTCAGAAATTAAAACATTCTTATCTACAGTTAAGAAAGATTTAAATGAAATTACGATTGTTTCTTTAGGTATTTGATAAAAACAATTTTGCTCTCATTTTTCCGAAGTTTGAGCCTTTGTTTAATCACTGTTTTATTTCGAACCTTTTCATGTAAAAATTGTGCTGTTTCCATTTTACTAATAATTAGTGATATAGTTTAACTTTTCTTCCTCGACGTGCAATGTTTTATGGTTCGTAGTATTTACATATTTCCCAGCTTTTTCAAAAATCGTATACACAATCACCTTTAGACGACTTAGTTTTCCACGAAAGCAAAGCTTTCCTCGGAATTTGTTTTAAGCTGCTTTCCATCACACACACCTGTGTGCCAGTAAAAACCAACACACAAAGTGAATCGTCACGTCAGACCAAACGCCACCATCATGCCGGAAAAATCGCTAACAAAACCATCCACGTCGATTTGTGAACAGCGTAAACTATCATTCCCAAAATCTCAAATGGAAGGGAAAAACGCTTTTTTTTATCTGGTAGCTTATGCGAATGTGTGAAGCGTTCAGATTCGGCAGCGTTTATGTACGCCAAAAGACAGTTTTGGCAGTCGCACGCTTAGGCTCGCCCACCAAACACCCACAAGCATAGCCGGAAACGCGGCCCAGTTGATGCTCAAGGAACGTGCCAAGTGACATTGATGGTTGTAAATTAATTCAAGCAGCATATACATATACCTTCCCGCCATTCCCAGCGCCGGCAGCAATGTTGACATGCTCAGTGTCTGCACATGGCCGTATCATCGTTGGTGTGTGGGTGCTCTAGTGTAACATTTATTGGATGAACGTTGTCGGATGGGATTTATTGGCTTTCGAATGGTTTGTTTGACGTTTATGATTTTTTAAAGAACCATCCTGTCTTCTTGCAAACATAACACCGCCGTGTTGCTGCTGCCCAGCTCTGTCAATCTGTGTTGGTAGGGTGAGATTGTTTTTGCTGAATAATGCATCGCCGCAGTTTATGATTTGATCAGTTGAATAAACCATACAGTAAGTGGGCATTTTCTGATTGTAAAATCAGGAGCAACCAGCGTAATGAAACATTGAGCAGAAATACACATGTACGCGCTGCAGCTTGGCTGGTTCTACATGCGCTCCACTTATTGATCCGACGTTCTGCGTAGTGGAGGATGTGGCATTATGCGCAAATTTCACCAATGTTATCTAAACATTCCAATGATTTGGAAACATTTCTCACACCCGCGTGAGTGAAGCTGTCGAAAAGTCAAACGTATAGAGCCACAATCTCACCCTCCAGTTTAGAACATTCATGTTCTACCGTTTCGTTCCTATTGGAACGATGTAGACGCGTGTAGATTGTTGCCGTTTATCGATGGTTTACCGCCCAAAGCGAACGCCCCTTGTCAGGGTGGCGTGGCTTGGCTTGTTGTTGTTTCCGCATTTGTTTCCGTGTCACGTATCACGGGTAAAATTTATATCCCACCGGATGGCCCAAGACCGAAGCCTCGATCATGGCCGGAAATGGGATGAGAAGCATCGGTGCGCTTCGCCGTTCGTTTGCGTTTGTTTGTTTCAAGTGTCTAATTAATGCCCGGGGAAAGAAATCCTTAAAATACGTCTCGCATTTAGCTGTTTAGCGCAGCAATGGAACCAAACATTCTTATCGGTCGGAAAAGTGTGTGATATGTACACAGCACGCCAAGCGTTTGGGCGGCATTGGAGGACGACAGGAACGGTGTGGAAAATAAAGGAAACATTCGCTTCCGGCTGTCAGCTACAGTATCTGACAGGTTTAGCAGTTCTTTTTACTTGCTAACACAAGGGTGAAAAAAAATACATCCGTAACAGGAACAGGGGAGCATGTACAAATAGGGTGAGTACCAGCAACCGGCAACAAAAAAAAAAAGGAAGAAGGAGAAAGTGGGACATTTCACCAAAGCACGGCAAAGTACACGAAACAGAACGAACGAATTGAAAATCTTCCCCCCGGGTTGGGAAAAGTTTTCCTTTTTGCCACCGGAAGTGATTTGTCAGGGCTGACGAAAGTTTCAGGCCAAGCTTTGCTCGTCGAACTCGAGGTGGGTGGTTTTTTAGTTCGTGGGTCCTTTTTTCAAGCTGCAGCTAGTGCCAGTGTGCGTCTGTGTGTGCTTGGGACTGTTTTTTTTTTTGACCGAACGTAAAGCCCCAGTTCGTGCCTTCACCTTCAGGAACGGACTTGAATGACAATCGGCCATTCGTTTCCTGCGCGTCATTCAGTGTGTCATTCAAGCAGGCCTCGAAATAAAACTGAGCGATAGAATTCAGGGAAGAGGAATAAAAAAACTCAGCCTACTCCCAGCAGAAGGGACGATAAATTCTCGTCGAGAGCTTTCATAGGCTGCTTGTGGAGATGTTTTTTTTTCGTCTACTTCTAATGTTCGCTTTGTAAACCCAAACGCAAACGGAGTAGATATTAGTGAAAGATGTATTTGTTTCTCTCTCTCTCTCCTTCTCTCTGTCTCTCTCTTCCATTGTTGCTTCTGCTTGCTGCTGGTTGACCCGTACCGGATCTTTTGCACATCTGAATATAGCTGCCGAGTTTTCTAATCACCTTTTCGTCGTCATGATTTATGACACTCGCTGGGTTGCCTTTTTTCTCTGGCAAGCTTGCCATCCAGTTTAACCAGTACAGATGGATTGGTAACGATTTGCTTAGTGTGGAACGGTTCCGATCGTCCCGTTTTGAATGATTTCGGTGGATGAAGGAGTGATGTTGGTTTTTTTTTGAGTTCTTCCTTGAGAAACATCATCCCGTTGGCGCTCTTCGTCGTGGAAGGTGTTGTGTGGGTGTGTGAGCAAATATTGAAATTGGAGCAGTGCCAGAATGGAGTTGAATGGAAAAGAAAAAAATGTATGCTTGAAGTTGAAGGAAAGTGTTGAGATTTGATAGCTTCACACTTTATTGACACAGTCACTCTGCTGTCATTGATAAGGTTAGATGCGTCAAAGATAGCTAGTTGTGGTGTGAGACCGTGTGGAGATGAATCCGGCAGGTTTGTTCTGTTTGGATAAAGAGAATTTAATTTTCCTAACAATTTCTTATACTGATATCAGAAGAATCATGCTTAAAAATAAGTATTGAATATTAATGGTACTTTTTAATGAGAGAAAATGATACCATACAACAATAGGATTAAGAAGAATCAAGCGAGTAATCTTGAATTTAAACATATATATTTGTTTATTTCTTTGGAAATGTTTTTGGAGAATTTGAAATAAACAATGAATTGCACAAATTTTTCAATAGCCATTTTTTTGATAATGGGTTTTACGTTGAAAATAGGATTGATTGGCTTTGAAATAGATTATTTTCAAGGTAATCTTGTTACTAGGAAATCAATAAGTATATTTTTTACATGATTTTATGATGAGGCCATTTAAGCACAAGAAATGTCAACAAATAAAACATCATAAGGTTTTTCAGTTTAAATAAAATCATTTTAATTAATCTTAATTTGCATTATTACATATTTCCACCTTTCTTCCAAATTATTTCTACTACGAGCAATGACACAGATATGATTTTATTTTCAACCTTAAGTAACGTTTAAGCTTATAAATTATTTATTTGAATTTAAAAATAGTCATAGTTTTGTAGAACCTTATGCTTGTCTCGTTTAATAGGTAAAAGGTAAATTAATTTTGAATTATTTTATTAGAATGTTGATGAAACAAAAATAAAAATTTTATAAAATAATGAAAGAAAGCAAACATAATAGAACTGATGATGAATAGAGAAATATGTGTTCTCACCTACCGAGTAGTTAAGGAAGCCTTCACAGGAAGCGTTTCTTGTTTGCTTAGTCGTTGGATTACTGTGGTTCACGTTTATAATGAGGTATCAAATGATGTTGCTCCATTCGTTTAAAACTTGATAAAAGATCGACAATGCTTACATAATGATGGTTGCGCTTTGATAAAATACAAATGTGACTTGAAAGAGCATTAACACGTGATTGTATACCACCATCGGATAATGATTTCTTGCGAATTCATACCACAACCACAAACTCTTCGATCGATTTCTTTTCGGTGACACTAGCAACGGAGAGTGAAGATTTCCATCCCCTACGAGATATTTGTTACACCTTTGTAGAATCAAATCTTTTTTTCATGCTCTGCCAAAGTATCGATGACAGATGGAATATTATCGCCGCGAACGTTCATTCGCCGGGGCTGATAATAAGATGGCAGTGAAAATGTGTCAAAAGATGATGGAAAAATTTAAATAAACCAAAGCGTGCTTCAGGAGCGGACGTTTCATCGATTTCGACGATGAACGCTGTGATGATCGGGGTCGGTTATGCCAAGTTATTTCACATCCAAATTGAGGTCAAACTGTGGTAAATGATGGGTTTTTTTTCTTCCTTGCATTCGCGCTACACTTTCCCGACGCGAATCAATCGATCGAAAAGAAGAGCGAAACGCTATCAAAACCCACCGAACGAACGACAACCGTCGAGGACAAGCCGGGGAGTGTCGTGTATGGGAAGGGTGACACCCGGAGAGTGCAAGAGAAGGGGGGGAGGTGTGTTGCAAATGCACTTTTTCTCGCTTACGTTCGGCTGGGGACAGAAGCCTGTGTATGGAAGGAAAGAGATAAGAAGGACAAGAAGCAATCGGCCACAGCAACCGATTGCACAACTTCAAGTGACATTTTGATATTATTTTTCAATCAGCCAAACCGTCCGCTGCTACACACAAACGCCGCGAATGCGATATTTTGCATTCGTCCTTCGTTTCGCAGCGGGGTTTTTCCTCCCCTTGTCGTTGACAACATCACCCCCCTCATCCGCCTCTTCCTCCCTTTGGAACGATTCCCAATCCGCGTGTCGATGATGCAGACTTGCACTCGATCATGCTCGCACGTTTGCATAATAATTATTGCCAGCCGGGTGTCTCGGGACATTCGCGCGGCCAGGGAGATTCCCGCGCTGGACACCACTGCATTGTGATGCAGATTCGTGGTGGCGTTGTGTGGAAAATGATTATGCCACCATCAGCGTGATCCCTTGCCTTTCTTTCCGTCCCACCCTCTGCCACCACCATATGGCAATGGGGTATTTTTTATGTGTAAACAAACCTCTTTTTCTTTCCTCGTATCAGTTTTGCTTCCCGCTTCTGCGAGCAAAGTAATGGCCAGCCCTAGTCTGCGAACAACGCAGCATAGGGTGACAAGCAAGTAGCAAATTGTTTTCCGAAGCACATACCATCACCATACTGGTAACCACCGTTTGTGGTTCGCTGATAATGGCCATGTTCTGCGCCGGTTTGGGAAAGTGAAGCATTTTTTGTTGTTGTTGCTATTATTATTATTATTATTTTCAACTGTTTTCATTTATTTTTGTCTAGCGTGTACACGGTAGCGACTTGCCGATCCAATCTGTTGTCACAGTGCCCCAGTTTTGGAAGCAATGGGAATGGGTGGACATATGCGCAACAAAGGGGGGGGGGGGGATGAGAGGGGTGGAAACGGGAAATACACTTTACATTGTGCATATTTTGTCGCTTATGTGTGGCAACGTTGTATGCATGCTAACTGAAGGAGTAGGTTGGTTTGTTAGTGTTTGGGTTTATAGCTTATAGTATGTATTATTACTAGATTTTGTTGCACATTTTTTGCACATTAAGCTTCGATTTTTTTATGTTTTATACATGTTTTTCGTACATCTTTTTGAAATTTTTTTTAAAAAGTTGAATCGACGATAATCATAGTTTGAGTTTTGCAATTATGTTGTGTACCAAAATCTGCTTCATGGTAAGAAGCAATTGATTGGATCAAATATACATGGTTTCATACCCCTTTTAATCTATAAAAACCAATTTTGGACTTTTTATAAATGGCTTGTATAGATGAAATTAACGCATTTGATTGCATTAAACACGTTATTCTCATCATGAAACCCGCACCATACATTGATATTATTAAAAGTGTCTTGCTTTAGTAAAAAAAATAACACAAATGGCTTTAACTCAAACATTCGCAGACTTCAGAAAAGCTTACGTAGGTTCAGAGCCTTGTGCGACATAAACTGCATACATGAAAAAAGTTCGCAAATGCTGTGCAATATCGTTCACTAGCAAAAAATACTGAAAAGTGAATTTTCGTATATAATATCGGATCATGTCATCTTGTCCTTCGTACCAAAGATATTCGAGATTTGGGTATTATTTTAGAAAACATCCATCCTTGCAGGACCGAAAAGAAACTTTAGTCATCAAAACGTTACGTAGGTTGGTTTTTAACACGTGTTTCATGTATTTTTTGTTCCCCGTGTTCAAAAATATTATCTTTCGGTCATGTCGCACTCGTTGCTATTTATTTGGATAAGTAAAACTGCAGCAATAAAGACGGACAGCTTACAGTTTATATTTCTATATGGTAACTATTGGGTTAATCTTCTTAATGTTGAATTCAGAGCATTTGAAAGAAAATTTAGTCTCACGAATCTCTTAAGAACAGATTTTAGATCAAGTCAGCCTTCTGCACCAATCCTGATTCTGTGATATAAATAACCAAGTAGTACAATTCACTTAACAACCAACCAGATGAATAAGAATATGAAAATGAATCAATGTGAACAGTGCACCAAGTGAAAGACAATTCTCCTCCCTTCATTTCCATGAATTTCCCTTTTTTACCATCTTGCGATAAAATGCGTCTAAAACAATTTTCCAATTTTTCGTTCACATTTGGAAAACATTATTTTCATTTTCCTTCTCACCTTTGTCCTGTTTTAAAGCTGTCATAGAGTAAAGATTTGTACTTTGGTCCTTTTAGATTTTTTAATTTCATATTTTCTTCTATAGTTTTGTATTATGAATTTTATTATGAACAAAAAAATGTTTACAACCATTCCATAAATTGCTTGAGTTTCGTTCGGTAAATTTGCTTCAATAATGTATTGTCTTCAAATTTGTGTGATACTTGTAGCCATTCAACATATTTCCAATCATAACTCAATGTATGTTTAAGAAAATGATGATTGTGATTTTTTCAAACTCCATTCCATCCCGAAGCCATATTTTTTCCAGCTTTTCCATCCCGAAGCCATATTTACATTTCATGCACCAAAAAGAAAAGCATAACTGCATAACTACACATACAACCGAACACACACACACACACAGCTGTAATTTGGTGCAACTATCGCTCCATTACCGACCAAACGGTCAACATGCGCGTAGATTTTTAACGAATGCATGTGCAAATTTTCAGGTCGAATGAAGCGAGAACGTTTCTTCCCATGTCATCATAATTCCCAACACACAAATACTATCCGCGTGCCGGGTTAAAACTGCACCCGGATGCAATTTTCCATTATTCTTTTCGTTGGGTTGTGAGTGTGCGTGTGTGTTTTTGTATGTTTTTTTTAAGCTCCTGTTTTGCTTTGTTCAATGGTTGTTTGCAGCTTGCTCGTAGCCTTGTTTGGCTTTTCATACGCGGATTCCCGTTGCTGTCATGTTCTTATGCTTTCTTTCACTCGTCGCGGGTGAATAAATCATACGACATCACCCCGGTGGTTGGTTTCGGGAAAAATGAATAGTGCAGTGGAAGCTTTTGTGACCTTTTGGGTGGGTGGGTGGGTGCACGCGTACGCGACTAGTTGACCGACCGGTCAACGAACAACATTCGTACGTGCAGCTCGTTTGCTCTGGCGCTCGCATCATCATTGCCATGCCAGCTCTCTTTGTTTGACCGTTTGCGCTCGTTTATTGATGATTTCCATGTTTGCCGTGGGAATAATTTATTGGTTATGATTTTTTATCCATCACAAATCAACCAGTGGACCAGAGCCGTACGGTTGTATGTTTGCTCGGATTGGCTACATTGGCCACTCGTCTGTACCGTTGCCGCTTTCCAATCACTCGTTAATGAAATAAGGTAGAGCGAGACAAAATAGGAAATCCACAATAACGCTCAGCGATCCAGGATGGATGGCATTCTGATATTGTAATAAATTTGCCAGTCCCCTTGTTTGGATCCGCGCAGTTTTTGGCGATGAAAATGTGTCATGTTTTGTAGATGATATAAATCAACATTTGTAACTGTTGCTGGGCGCATAATATGGGTGGTGGATTTTTGTTTTAGGATCGAATTCGCCCTAGAATCGCTCACATGTATGTATCGATTTTGGGATGAGAAAAAAGCTTTTCGATATAGATAGAATTGAACTGGGTTGTTGTTGGTTGGAACTCATTTTGAAACTATTCCTTTGTTATTTATCATAAGGTTTATAGTAATTTGATTTCGTGAATATGAATCTGCTATTTTTGACAAGCACTGTGTTTTGTTTCATTGTCCTAAAGTGCACAATTATACAAAGAAAAAAACTATGTATCAAATAGGTAGCTTCGAGTACATTGCAAATGCACATTCATCTTTTAGCTGGAATAAATTTTCCCTGACCTTATCCATTCACAACATTGTAATTTGTTTTCCATACGAGTAATTCATATTCGTGGTCAATTTCTTCTCTCCAAGTGTATCACCACAATATCGTACAGTTTTCCATTCCTTCGGTAGGTCACAAGGTACGTTTATGATTTTCCTACAATATTCCAAAAATACGCTCTGCAATCGAAACGATGCATTCACATAAACAAATATCCAACGCTGCTCGGGAAATGGTTTGCGGCGGTAGAGAATGGTGCTAGAAACATGATTACCATACCCATTGAAAATGTACCATCACACCCAACGATAAACTGGGATGGTGTCCTTCGGTGGCGTTGGAAAAAGCTCGCATAAGAAGCACCTTGCGTTCTGGGCGAAAAGGTGAGAATGTGTACCCAAGTGGTAGCCCGATGTGCTACCAGTTCGACAATAATAATGAATGCCTTCTGGTGGGAAAAACGGTGTGATAACAAATGGCACACCGTACACTATATTTTCTCAACGGTTATGTGCATTGCTGCTAGTGCGGGTTTCAACGTTGCTTAGAAAGGTGCAAAATAGAGAGCAAACACTTTACCAACACCGACAGCGACAGCGACATTATGAAAAGGCACACCACGTCATCAAGGAATGACGAATGGATGGCGTCGGTATTTTGGAGTGGTTTTCTAACCGAACGAACGCGGCCTAACGATTGTGGCCTCCTCACACGATGCCGAGAGCCGTTTAACGGAAAAGATAATCCGTTTTTCGAATGGTTGTTCCGGTTCCGATGGTTTATCCTGCCGCTGGTATGAATTATTAAATTTACCATAAAAGCATATAATTACGCTGCCAGCGAGGTGGTACAGTGTTTGCACCTTCGCACGGTAATGCGACGTGGGTTGGATGAAGGATTAGTCCACGGCACTGGCCATGGTATGTTGTGTATATACACAGATGATACTAGATATGGTCCATAAGTACAGCGTTTTGGTGTAGTTGTCGGCATCGACAAAATGCCTTATGTACATGAAAAATCAAATTTTAGTGACATTTTATATCCTTCATTAAACTCGATATCCGTCATATATTTCAAGTTTAGTATGCTTTCCTTGCATTCTTTTGTAAAAATATTTACCGTCTAGTTTTATACCTATTGGCAATAAATATTGATAAACCTTGTATAATCTTTATGTAAAGAATCATCGATAGTAGCTTAAGACAGTTCTTAATAAACAACGCAAAACTAGTCCCACCAAAAGCTCAACATGACCATATGACCATCATCTTCTCACCATGAATATTCGACTGTAGTGTCAATGTCTGGCGACCTGGCGGGCCAATTTACACATTATTAGACCTTTCAATAATTTTCATAGAAAATGATAACAACTGTCGTCCGCTCATTGAATTGGGACTCACACTCCAATGCATAATAATTTTTTAGATTATTTAGTTCGTTTGTTTTTATAATCATTCTTTTCAAATTCTTTTCGCGAGTTGTTTTACTTTAAGCAATGTTTCTTTTTTGTTATAAAACTAATTTTGCTAGTGTTGATTTATATACCAATATATTCCTTGAAATATTTTCAAGTTTTTTTTTATGTTGGATCAAAATTCACATCCTTCCATCCAAAATTCACCATAAGAATTAAGATAATTGAAATGCAATAAATTCTCACATATTTTGACACACATGTTTTTATTTTTATAATCATTTTCATATCGATTGTAGTCATAAATTGAGCTTTTTGATATTGTTTTTGTATGTTACCCTGTGACGTTCCTGTTGAAGAATGCTGGTATTAATAAATTAATTCAAGAAGAAACTTTTGAGATGCTTGGATTAAATCGCTTAAATTGTTAGTCTTTATTTTAAGTTAGTAAATATTTTCTCTAAATGTCGTTTTTTATTTCATTTCCAGGTAAAATACAGCAACCAAACATTATTCACTCTTCAACATGTGTCTCTAATAAAATCCCATCGAATCTATCCTTATCTACGTGTAAGTAAATTAAAAATACAAAAAAAAAAAAAAGCTCACCTTCTTTTGTAAAGCACCGCACATACGACTTCGGTTCGCATGCAAATGTTGGATGCGCCGAAAAAAATACATCGCCTCGCCGAAATCGTGATCTATAATTATGCCAGACGCATATTATTATGCGTTATTGTGCAAGCAAAAAAAAAAAAACAATTCGCAAACATTTAATCGTCGGTTGTTCTGCATTTTCGTTGACATTAACGGTTCACAGCCGACCACCGTCGTGGCCAGGCGGTCGGGAATGGTGCTTATCCGTGTGCGGTTTCGTAACGCAAAATGCATTTGAAAAATGCGGCGAACAAGATGGCGTTTTTGTATTGTTTCTTTTATAAATGTGCCCGAAGCATTCGTAAGCGAATGTGCGTTATCGTTTTCGATACGCTGACGGGCCATACGTATGTCGGTGGAATCGGCTGCGATTGTGCATCTTTAATGCCTTTTGTTCAATTTATCAAAAAGGTTTAGTGTCACGGTGGTGGAAAAATAAACGAAATAAAAAAAACCAGTTGACGGTCTGGAATTTCACTTTCTGTAGCAGTGTTGACTGCTTGCTTGTAATCCTCAGGCAAATCCGAAAATGGATGAAAATGGTTTTATTGCCATGTTGTCAGAGGATGGTCAAACATACGAGCTGTAAAAGGAAATTGTGTTACGGGTGGTCTTTGTTAATATTTAAATCAAAGTTAAATCTTCTCCAACTCTCGTTCAATAAAATGACGTGATCTTTATTATTTATAATAAAGAAAATCATAGCATACCTTCTAATGATTTAATCCATTTCACAAAAAACGGTAGTGATTTGGTCTCGATCCGTACTAGTGAAAGCACGCAACACAAATAAGCAACCATCCTAAACAATCGCCACCTTAGGGCGAAACACTTAAAGATGTCTAATAATTTTTGGGTGAAAATGCGCCTCAAGTGGGAAGCCAAAACAATCGACAACCACCCCAAAACGGAAGCACCAGGTAAACCCATCCCAAAATCTCGACTAACGCTCGTCCCATGTTAGTCATTCGTTTCGTGTTTTGAAACGATTTAAATTTGTTTGACGATCGCGTTTGACGATGCGACGGATGACGGTTGATGAAGGTCAAGTGTGTACATATGCCGCACCAGATCGGCTCGCTGTCCTGCTGCCAGCTCCCAGGGGATGGTTGCTTTCTAAAATTAAACAAACTTGCCTTAAAAAATTCACCGTCACGGAAGCTGGCTGGATGTGGTTGTGGTGATCGTTATGTCCAGTGCATGTAATACCCGCCAGGCAGGATCGTACGGGTGCGGTTCGCCTAATAGTTCAATCGCTTTTTCTCCAGTTCCAGGGGCCACCTGGTAGGGTTCACAACATCCGAAGAAAAAGACAAAATTTAAAAGAAAAAACAAATCAACCCAGGTGGAAAGCAGCTGAACAGAAACATAAGGTGCATCATTTCAACAATCCCTTTCCCAAAAACAAAACAAAAAAATGATTGGTCGATGTGGATGAATTTTACATACGGAACTGCAACTATCAGCTTCGGTATAATAGTCAATCGAATGGAACACCAGTTAAAAAAAATGGCGACCGAATCTCGTCAATCTTGCCCGCAGGCCAGGAAGGAGTCCATTAACCTTTTAGCCCGGGCTGAACAACGGGCTGTTGCCCACCTTGTTGGGAGTTTTCGAACGGCCGGCGGGCCAATCTGTCACGGTGTGGCACGTACAGTTTCACGGTGCCGCGATTTTTGTCGAAGTTCGAACCGTGCCGTTGAAACTCCCGTTCATGTGCAAGGTTAGTGCGTGCCTTAAAAACGGGTTTCCAATGTTCGCAAGTCCAAGGCACCTGTTCAAGGGTGTGTTTGCGGGAGCGTTAAAGACACTCGAGCGTCGTCGGCGATAGTGAGAGTACGGTTGGAACCCGCGTGCTTGCCGGCCAGCTGGGACGTTTACGTGCCACAGTCCGTAGCAGTTCATTCATCTTCATCTCATCTCGCCCAGCGCCCAAATCGAATGGTTGGGCGCGAAAGTTTCGCTTTCATGTCGCAGTTTCTATTTGACCATTTTTGGGACGGGGGTTGAATGGAGCGCGTGTGAGCCGGGTGTGTCCCGGGTACCCGGCCAGAAAAGGGAATGTTTGTCAACGAACGCGTGCTCTGTTTGGAGTCCAGCCGGTGCGAAAGTGCGAACGGCGGGTCGGTTTTGATTGCATTATGTATTATGTTTTTCTTTTTTTCTATACTTCTTTTTCATTTTTCGGTGATACATCGAGCAAGCAAAGATTGAAGCCAATTAGCCCGGCCCGGGTGAAGGTTTCGTTGACCTTGCGTTGATTGCGATGAAAGGTTCGCCCACTGTGTGGACAAACGTTATGGGAGTTGGTTGAGGAACTCCCAAAAAAAAAACAACTTTTAATCGGAGCTTTCCGTTGAAGGTTTTTTTGTTTTCTTTGGAGAATGTCTGGAGTTTTGGAGGTGTAATTGTCTGTCAGGCATGAAGGGTTTCGGTATTGTTTTTTACAATAAAGTGTTTGTTTATAAGGTTTCATTCATCGCCAGACTTTATAACTATTTGATGGATGGTAATTAACAAAAACAAATGTATGGATGAACTTTCCTTTACGAGCGTTCGCTATGTTTTGTTATGCCACAGAACACAATTGACACTTTTGACACTTTTTTTTATTGCACGCCGAAATCACCTTTTAGGGAAGACGAGGGCTGTGAAAATCTATTTCATTACAAAACTTATTTTGATACCTGCCAATACCTGCAAATACCTTTGATACCTTTGATACTGCATGAACAACAATGCGCTTAGCAGTAAATATGTCATTAAAAACACTTGCTTAATATTTTATAAGCTTCAAATAATTTTTTATATTTGCTGAAGAACGTCCAGGCGGTGTATCTAAGGTTTATTTTCTACTACAAATATTTTTACTGATAGTTTGCTTTTGAAATACATAATATGACACAAGCACTCAATTGTGCACTGGCACTATTACAGAAACGAAAACTGATTGATTTTATAAAATTATCTTTCAATTTGTTTCCAATTCTTGATAAAAAGTAAGAGCAAACTCTAGCAGAGTATTTTCGCTCCCAATGTGAATGTTTTGTTATTCTCTAAGAATTCGATGCTTGATTTTATATTTCTTCTTACCTTTTTGTTTATGTTTATGATTTTTATCAGATTAATTATACATTTTAGACTATCTTACATATTTAAATGTTTTCTTCTTAATTTGAGTTAATAAGTTTAATTTTTTTTCGAATGCAATGAAAAAATAGTTACAAAAAATTGTTATTAATGTTTAGCTAATAATGAAGTGAATTACGTTACGTACATTGAAATATTGAGTAAGAATATTATAATGAAATTGCTATTTTCTTACGCACATAACTAAAACGGTGATATCTATTGCAATTTAGTTATTTCAGCAAATGATGTTTTTGTTATTGTCCTGTCAAATTATTTTAAAACCATTTTAAACAAGTTTGTACGACTTACCTTGCCTTTTAATTATTCTTAAACAAAAGACCAAAATTTTCAATAGCTTTTTCAAAGCTTCACAGTAAACATGAAGCTAAAACAAACGCAGTGACACATTATCGATGGATTTGAACTGGCAGCATTAAACACACTTCGAAACACAACGTGTAGCACCACGTGAAATGTTGACCCCGTAACCAAAAAAGCCACAGCACAAAAACACGATCCGTTCGTTGTTGTGATGAAGTAAAAACAACGCAAAATCACTCACCACACTATCATCCGTGCGCTCACCACTATCATCCAATCAGCACTGCATCAACATACATCAATCGCGTACGCCGCCTGCGAATGCGCCAGAGCCGTAGCTGTTTGTTCCGCATCATTCGATGCATCCGCAGTGGTGGACCGCAATCCGTCGCAAAATTCCAACGCCCAGCTTACCATGCTGCTGTTCTAAACGGTCCGCCACCGTGGAACGTGGAATGTGTTTTTAGAAAATATTATGTTGCGCTGAAAGAAGCTGTCGCGCCGCATCGAGCAGAGGGAATGTAGTGATTGAATTTGCATAACAATGGAAAAAACATCGATAGTGGATCACTTTTCTGTTTATCAGTTACCATTTTCACACTAGTTGGTGGTGGTGAGTGAGTTTAATGGAAAAATGGTTTCCAACTACTACGACTATGAACTTGCCTTCCATTTGCAAATGCTTTTTTAGGTGTTCCAGCTGAACCGAATGGCCGAAATCATTTAAAGTTGATGAATGCTTGCGCTGCAGCACTTATTATGCTTTCTTAAAATCACCCATATAAAGTGTAACGTACAAACCTCAAGCCACTTGGCCGTGCCTGACCTAACTGACCACTTAAACTTTGTAGAGCAGTAGGTCGAATGGAGGGACAAACCATACATTACAGAACTTTCCCATAGTTCAGAAGGCTATTTCACGCAGGTTTGATACCTATTTTTTGCTGTTGTTTTTCTCGTCTGCTTCATTATGAAACATCAACAAAAGCCAAAGACAGCCGATGAGTGACCGGGCGCAAAAATCGAACCGAACCGCCAAAAATTAATGATCTGTCTTGTGGTGTAATAAAGTGTCATTTGGCGAGCAAATGTGCAGCGGGTCAACAACTCCGAAAATGCATCCAGTGCATCGGTGCCGGGCCAAATGTCAACGTTTACGAACCGTTCGTAAGTGCGTATGTGCTTTTCTGGAACGCACGGTCACGGCGTGGATTGCGCAATGTAGCGTTGATCCATTTTCCCGGTTGGCGTCGTCGTTGACGTAGTCGTCGTCCAGCGATGTATGCAAATGATGCATGGAATATATATAGAGTGGCGGTATTTATGCAAAAGTTTGACCGCTTTTGCATACGGTGCGAGCTGATCTTGCTGCTGCCGTAATTCGCGGTACAAAGGCAACCGTTGGAAGATAGCGTCGTTTGCGTTACAAACATATTGGGGTCATTGCAAAAGCTATCCTTCTTCGTTTTTTAATGACATTGTAAGCGACAGCACGTGTAAGTTGTAATTTTGATACGTGGCGTGGCACGGGTTTGCGTATTCATACGCATGTTTTTATTTACGAACAGTAAGCGCTTTATTGAACGTTTCAGGAAAGTAATGAAAACAGAGCAACATTAAAAGGATGCCAAACGAGGCAGTATGGTATCATATGAATGCAAATTTGGTTCCATTGGATGTAATGTTTGAAATGAAACGTCAAGAATAAAAGATCCTGTCTTTATTAAGACATTGGATCTCCATTAGAAGACAATATTTTTTTGTGCAAGACCTACTGAAAGTTATTTATATTGCTCACAGGAAAACCTTTAAAGTAAACCGGGAAGCTATGTTGTTTGTTTATAACCTCAAACCGCTCGAGAGCCAACAATGAGCAGTATTGAGAGCTCTTATTAAGTTCACAACAAACAATTTCTTGAACTATACAATTTATTATGTGATCTTGAAACTTAGCCTATGCTGGACAAGTTTGGAATTACTGGATGACACCAGTTTTGTTGGCAATCCTGTCTTTCAACCTAAAATGTTTCGATACAAAGCAATAAAAACGTATCTCGTTGATATTGAACTCACAGTCTATGATGATTCATTGCTTAAGTAGTGAGGAGTCCTGCCTCGATAATTGATCCAATGCACAAAAAGGGTTTTGCGAGTTGTCGTGAAACAGCTAGTTATTTCAACTGGTAACGAAATAGGAGAGAATTGGTCTACTTATACTAAATCTGAACGGATATTTCTATATCCAGTCTTGCTTTTCAGGAATAGGAAACATTGAATGAGTCTGTGCTTTGCCGTATTCTTCTATTTCATATATAGCCAGTAAACAGAAGATAACCTTATACAGTTCTTAATATAACGTAATAAATTTAGCTTTTAGAAAATTATATAAGAACAAGAAAAAGTCAAAGAATTAGATAAAAATGATGTGCTACAGAGTTATAGTGAATTAAATAATACGATTGGTTAGATTTTGTCATATTTTTGCACATACTGTACAATATTGTTTTCTTCAGGTAGCATAACAAAACGTGTGCTTTCTGCATATATTTTTTTAAATACTTTTAAGCTAGAATTACGAAATTTGCATATGTGCCACTATCTATCAGTATGTGAAAAGCATAAAAATAGAAAGAGAAAAATAAGCTTTGATGTACAGAAATATAAGTAAACTTAGAAAATCTCTACATGCATGGAGTGCACATCCAAAACAAAATGTAAAAATAGACAAAAATTCGATCATAACAAGGAATCTTGGAAAGTGCATAAAGAATTTTTTTTAATTTTTCCTGTAGCTCGCGGCTATTATAAAGCTCTCGGTTCACCGTAACAGAAGCGCACGTAGTCGCGAAGCTTGAAAATAACTTCTTCAAAGTAACTTCTTGTTACGCTTTATTCGGCCTTAAAATCATTTCCTTTCTTCGGGTGATACTGCAACAAATCTTAATTTCCTATTAATGGACTAGTCAGTGATTTGTTTCTTTTTTATTTAAAAGCAACATTCCTGTCTGTACTTTCGCATTTGATTAAATCCTTTAAGATTAATGTGTATAATGTCTGTTTCTGCCATGCCTTCAGCTTGAACTGCAAGCTTTGACGTTTCCCATACCTTTAAGAGATTAGTAACCTGTTCCCGGATATACAAAACATAAACCGACCGCCAACTGCCAAATGATGACGTCCAATTAGTGGTCCAACAAATCGGCCACAGTTCTAACCCATCCATCGCCCGGCAAAGAAATAATACATTCGAAACGAAATGAAGGAAAAGCAAATAGAAACAGCCAAAGTGCGTCATAATGAAGTGGTTTCGTTCACAGTACTTCAGGCGAACTCGTTACTATCGGTGTTTGGCTTCCAATTCGCTAGCAGTTGGATGGCTATGCGCCGTCTTCGCGAACAAATTGCTCAACTCCTCCGGGCCATCCTTTAATAGCTAAACTTTGCTACACATTTTCAGCGGAGTTTTCCGGCGGTATCCCGGCACCGGTCCCCGAGGGCGCTTTTCTTTTTCCTTCGGTTCCGTTCGAACGAAATCCTTCACAGTCGATTGCAGTGGATTTTCGTCCAATTTTCTATTCGATGTTGTTGTTTTTGTTTTCTTTCCTGCATGTCTTACTGGTGCGCCTGGCGATAAAGATGTTTTTATCCGTGGATGGACCGTATTTTCTTTTCGACTCCTTGCAAGAAAAAGCGATTGTGCATAACGATGAAAAGATTTGTTTCTCATCCCTCCCAATGGAGTTGCCCGCGGTTGCCATAGAATGGGAACTAAATCAATGTTTAAATTAAGGAAACGCCTCAAAAGGAAAGAAAGAATGAAAGCGTTCTGGAAATTGTTGCCAAACAAAACAAAAAATCAAAATTTTCAGAGTACCGTTGAAAGGAAAAAAAAGTCGAAACGAAAAAGCCTGACCCTTGTAACGAACCGTACAAATTTGTTGAATCGTCGGGTCATAAAACATGACAGTGCAGGCGGTGTACCGTCCATCCGGTTGAATTACGCTGATTAATCGATGATTAGCGGACTAGATTAGGGTGAGCCGGCAAAACAGGAAGTTGAGAGAGAGAAAAAAAACCAACAACTTGAATCGTTCATCAAGGCGTGAAGGGAAAATTAAGCAAGGGAAACCAAAAAAAGAAAAACAAAGTAAGAATGAAAAGGAGATACAATCTGGATATGTTGTTTCTTTGTTTTAGCAAATATTAAATGAAATATTTTGAACATGTTTATTCCGCAGTTGCTGGAGACCTTAGCTTTCAATATAATGTCTATGTCTTAAAGAAATTTATTAACATCTTCATTTATGTTGTCGTGCGTAACATCAGAAAACAGACATTAAACGTAAAGTTGAATTAGTTCAAATTTTTAATTGACTCTGTCGTTTAGGTGATTGCGGATTTAAATATTGTTTAACTTAAAATTACCTAAAATATCCATATTTTACTTAAAATATTTCAATAAACATAGATTAACTGTATAATATTTCTATTAAGTATCAAATTATGCAACAAACCTATGGTATGTTTGTTTTGACAATACTTTTAGTCTTCATGAAAAAAGAGTCAAGGCCAATATTTAGCCCAAAATAATGACTCCCAAGACAATTCATTCAAACTAAACAGCGTGATTCCTTTCGCACTGATCAATTACCTTGTTTGGTTTGAACTTGTTCGCAAATTCTTTGTTCAATACACCATCTCCAACCGTATCAGACTAACGACGAAGTGACAAAAAGTGCCTAAAAAATAGTTAACACTCCTTTGAGACTGTTTCTCAACATTTCTTTAGAACTGTGCTTTATCTTTGAGCCAATAGCTCGCTTTGTGCGTTGGAGATGCAAAAAGTTTTCCAATTCGTGTCTGTCTGGTCCGGATTTTAGGAAACAAGATAACGCTTTTTGCGCCAATTTCACTACCATCTTCTATTCCTATTGAAATCGCGAAATCCCTCAACGAGCTGATAAGATTTGGGTATAGAGTATTGACATTTTTTGTTGCTGCTTTAAAAGAGTTCACATTGCGTTGACTTCCATTTGAAATGGAGCCATTTCCATTGGCTGTTGTTGAAGGATGAAGGATGGAATGCGTTCACAATGTGTCAAAGCTTTCTTTAGATGTTTAGACGAACATGCTCGTGATGAACGTAGAGCATTGTACTGCACTTGGGCAGAGATCTCTGTGCCTCAAGTTCTTCGTTTAATTCACCAACGCTACCACGCTGACCGTTTCGTGAAGAGACAACATGCGCCTCGGTACGGTGTGCCATCTTAACTGGATGGCTGCTGGATAAGCATCACCATTGACGATCGTTGACGCTAGCCGAAACGGTGCACGAAACGGGTCCCGCAAAAAGGGAGTGAAAGGGTGTTTGCTGGCCATGCATGCTGCAGGTTCAGGTGAAAACTCTCACTTTCGTTGCGGGCGTTATCAAAATCGAGAAAGTTTCTCACCAAAGTGGTGGCTGCCCCCGGTTCGGCTGGGGGGGGACAGAAAGGTGGGAACCGGTTTGGTTTTTTTTTTTCGGTTGGTTGGTTGGTGACGTTTCGTAGGTCGAGGAACAGTGCATATTGTAAGCCATCGCCATTGGTGGAAGATTTCCAAATCCTGTCCACATCCAGCTTCTCGCATCTGGGAACTCGCGTGGTTAACTCTTATTCCGTTTATTCCGTTTTTGGCAATTTCTGCAACCGAATCGCTTGGCATAGGGAGGAAACGCTAATGTAGCTCTGTTTCTTTCTGTGCTGCGATATTTTATGATTCGTGCATTTCGATCGAGTTCCTTCGCGTCGAAGGTTGTGCTAACGCGGACCCGGTTGGCTTTTGTGAGGTGATGGTCGATGGTCCGGTCGTTGGCCGGGCCCGGTCAGGCGACAGTGAAAGTGATGCCGAAAGTTTATGAAACGATGAGCGAAATTTCCATTTCATTTGAATGTCTTACGCGAGCCCGGCCGGAAAGATGGGCATCCGATCCGATGCGAGACATGTCATTATGTAAGAAGAAGTTTAGAAGAGAAGATTGTCACGGCAAATGATACAAGAGGCTACTCAAATACTTGGGAATTTGATCATTTTCGCAGCTGACAAATGATATGCAAACAACTTAACATTTTTATTCACAAAAATTTACCAACAGTTTTGGGAGGTACTACATGAGTTCCAAGCATTGCTACAAGATGATCGCTGTTTTGTTTTATTTGTTCATTCTTTTTGTCGTAGATCCTTGAAACGTGGTAACTTTAGTTTTATGTAATATTATTAACGTAGAGCTAAATATTAACATTGATGTGTTGTATCCTGTAACTTAAGAAAGTATCTTTTGCTTCAATATTTACCTCTTTAAATGGTTCTATTCAGTACATAGGCCCTCAGTTATTTACACGTTTAGTTAGCTTTTTCACACCTTGCAATACATTTTCGAAAGCAGTATTTCACCACCAGCCCACTCGTACTAGGCGAAATGTTCCTCCTGGGGCTATCTTTCAAACACCGAACGCCACTAAATTAGTTCCAGCGCATAATGCATCTTCGTTGTTGCTATCGCAGCAACAGATCGTGCGGTGCCAATAAACTATGCTAGAACGGGCTGAAGATGCACCGATGCATGGCTGTAGCGCCGAAGCCATCGATGAAAAGCTCGACACCGTTCATTCCCCCCAGTGTTGCAGCTTCCGTTCAGTAAGTTTCACCGTGCTTGGATGGTACGTTTCGAAACAACGCGCCTTCATGTGGCCCACGTAGCCAATGCCAACATAAGATCAGAACATAGCATATGCGTACCTGGCGTGTTTTTCGACACGATTTTTGTTGTGTTTTATGTGCAAAACTGTTTGTTGGAAAGAGGGAAAGAGAGAGAGAGAGAGAGAGAGAGAGAGAGAAAGAGAAGAAAAAACGATTGTTGCATGTTCTTTTCCCTGCATGTGGATGTGGATCGGTGATTCTTAACCGAACGCATGCTTAAATGGAATTCATCGACTGTTCGATACGGTTGCTGTACTCCTTTTTACAGCATTCGCCCTTCTTCAGCCCTTTGCCGATGCTTGAGGGCGTTAGTGTGTGTGTGTGTAAAAATGTTTTACACACGCTAAAATTGAAATACCATTCACGTACCGCGAGCGAGATTCGGATGAGTATGATGATGAAAAAGACGCATCCAACCATCATCACCCATGGTGGTAGCGATTCGTTCGATTCTGTGGAATGTTGCTCCGTGCCGCACCTGATATTGATTCGCCCAGCATGTGAAACCACACCTGGGACCTTAAAAAAAACCCCCAGAATGTATGGGTGCAAAACTCAATTACATTACATCAGACGGTGGCGAACTAGTTTGCTCGCGTTGTAAAGCATCACCGCAAATGTTGGTGTTGAGAATTTTATGCTGCTTTTTTGCTGTTCTTTGATGATCTTACGAGAAAGAATCTAGGAAAAACTAGTTTATTGTGCTGCTTTCTATACATATTTCTTTACATGACTTTGTGTGTCTTGCTCTTTTCTATTTCCCGTTGAGTTCTTGTCTTAGTTGTTATTCGATCATAAATATGAATTTATTTTCGTTTTCAATTAGAAGGGTTTAGTCTTTCAATATTCTCTTAGAAGTTTTGAAAACGTCATCATTTTAGATTGCAGTAGAAGAATAAGTCTAAATATATGCAACGAAGAGTATGAAAAACAACAAAACATGCTTTACACACCTCTCCTCGAAATGTTTTACAACAGCCTATTTCTAGTATGTAAGAATAGATGAAAATTTTTCGAACATTAAAATAAACTTTTTGTATGATGTTGTAATCTAGTAACGATAAAACAAATTAAATTCTTCAATTTATGATTATCGTCACGTAAAGAGATGAACATATCAAATCACTTGAACGGATTAATTCAAAGTGTGTGAGTCATTAGCAGGAGTTACCTCTTTGATGTAGTTAATTAATATATGTATTGAACTTAAGAGGTAGCTGGCTTCAAAAAATTTAAGCACAATCTAATTCGTTCTTGATGATTTAAATCGCTTTAAGTACCTTCAATTATTTATTTTCGCTTTGAAATATTTCACTAAGGAAAGATTGAATTATTTCATCAATTAATTAATTAATTAATTAATTAATAATTAATTCAAAGGCACTTCCATGTTACTTACAAATGAATAAGTATGGTGATCCATGAATTGGAGAGAACTAATAGAAAATATTACAAAGTATCATTATGTAACCTCTCTTTGCCATACAATTATTAAAAACGAAAAATTAGCAAACCGAATTACACACTGTTATCACAGCCAAACGTGTGCAACAACATCCCGACATGGGAGAAACTCTAAAGTAAACATGTTTATTTTCTATTTTTACCGTCAGCAAAACTAACCGTTAATCCATATTTGAACGTTCGCTTTTATAGAGTAATCGTTGCTTAAACGTGTATAACCTCTTTGCACCACTCTTTGCCATCGGTTTGGTGTGAGCCTGTTAAAGCACGGTACAATCACCCGAACGCGGACTAATCCCACGTTTTCACAAAAAAAAACCCGAACAAAAAACAAGGAAAATACCGGGAAACCATTATCCCAACCGGGTTGGGTACGGTGGAAGGCTATTTTTCGCGCGTTTACGAGAACCACAGTCGAATCGTTCCGTGGATTAATGCTACGGGATTATACGATGAAAATGTCCAACAGCCAACAATACATGGTGCCGGTGACGGTGGGGGCCAACTCTTGGGACGTGGGTCGTACCGTGTGTGGTTGTTTTGGACACACCTGTATGCGTATCGGCTTTATGGTGACCGTGTAAATAAATGCCATAAATAAAGGTTTGGTTAATAAACCCGATCAGAGGGAGCATGAGTATCTGAGACAGAGAGAAATGCATCTGGAAGTGCATTTGGTTGTGGATGATTGTTTACACGCTAAAATGCATGATAAACACAGGTAAAATTTTGTAAATATTTTAAAGATATTAAGTTTAATACAGATTTCAAAATAATACTAATGCTGTTCTTTGGAAATGTATTGTCTTCGTTAAAATTAGTTTTGTATGGAAGTCTCGATTGTAAAAAAAAGTTATGAGAAATATTAATGAAACGCATACAACTCTCTTAACATCATGAGATTTCTATTTTCAGCTCGTTTGAACCATTTGTTAAATTAGAGATTTTAAACGAAAACAAATCTTACTCGTAATCTTGTTTCAACACATTTATTTATCATTCGCTTAATGTTATTCACGATTCGGTTCGGTTCTACGTCAAAGAACATGCTCTAAAGCTCATCATTTGTGAAAGCCCTTTTACGCCCAACGAAAGATAGCAGCTAGTGGCGTGTATTTGCCAATTATGAAATTTAATCTTCCTACATCATTCCCCAAAGCAATGCTCAAACATTTCCATACTTCCATCCACCCATCACCGCCCATTTGCTCCGGCCTTGGTAGATTGCAGTGTTTTTTTTATTTCTCCTCATTTTAGTCTCATTTATCCCATTCAACTTACAACTTTTGCGTCTGCCAACTCTGCAAAGGCTGCACGTGAAAAACGGGGGCTCTGCACGATCTCGTTATAGTATTTGTCCCGAGGAAACATTCAAAATTACCCTCAAATTGCAAATCATTAGCCTAACCTGCCTGTCCGCCGGGGTAAGCTCCGTGCTGCATTGTTCCGATTCGGCCAAATGCGCTGGCTGAAGCAAGCCTTCGCTTCGTAGAAGTTCTGCTCCGTTCGAAAACGGAGGCTCATTAATGTTCAAATAAAGCCATAAAGTGCCTCATACCAGCCAATAGTACCACGTGGCAGGGCAATAAAAAATGCATACAGACTGTCTTCCGTCTTTTGCTATCATTTCCCATTCGAGCTGGGAAGGAGCAAGTTTGCTCCTAGTGTGAATTCCTCGCACAACGGAAGACGACGACCGAGGATAGAACTTTCTCGGAAAAAGCGTCCGGAGGTTTTCTTTACGTGCTGGAATCGAATGCAACAATAGAAGACAAATGGTACCCGATGTTGGAGTGTTGGGAAAATGCAGGCAATGGAAATGGTTCGCCGTGGTGGAATATGGGCGATGTTTAACATTCCAATTCCAGCGATAATATTTCACCAGCTTTGCTGTTCCGTGACTGGCTGTGTACGGTGAATTGTATTTGTTCTGTACATATACATATGGGTCGAACATGAATAACATGATTTCTAGCGAAGAACATCAACATGGTTGGAATAATGGAACAGTGTGCATACATTGTACTCCGGAACAGCTGCATTATGTAGCTACACACGCTACACAGCTGTTGTCGTGTTGTGAAGTCAGTATTTTTCTCTCTATTTTCTATTTGAATCATTTATTCCAACTCAATCATGCTCTATGAGAGCGTTCAATTTCACCAAACACAAACATGACCGTATCCTAAACCAGCAAGTGATAAATCATTAACTGCAGCTCCATCATCGATGAGTTTCTCAGCGTAATGCATCTTTATCGCGACGGTTAACCGCATCGTTCATGCATGCCCAGTTATTAAATTATGGATATAAATTTAATTAATTAAATCCAAACTGTAATGAGTCAAGCTAATCGGTACCACTCAATCGTGATCCCGATACAGTGTTTCGATTCTTGCTTTCGAAGCACGGCAGTAACCTCATAAAGTATTTCGCACGACCGTGTGTCGTATTTCGCCGTTCGGGTTAGGGACCGTTCTTAACCGTCCCTTTGCGGGCATGAAGTTATTGAATCAATATCAAACATCATCATCATCATCTTCGTGCTCGACCATCGGATGCCGCTGTCAAATGCCAACCGGTACGATGCGTCTGCCGATTCCCGGGAACTGGACGCATTCGCAATGCTTTCCATCTCAGTCTTAGTTCAAGTCTACCCTGTCTGGGGTCTATTATCTGAAATCCTGAAATTAACACCCATAAGACGAACGGACAGGTTGTCATTTGTCAACGGTGGTGGACGACGGCGTTGACCATCCGTTCTTCCTTCCTTACCGACATGCCCGACCCGAAGCTAATGGGGCAGCCCAGTCGATGGCGCATAATCAATTTAATGGTTCGTTGCGATAAATAAATCATCATCGATAATTAGAAAGCAGTAACATGTTTATCATGATTTGTTGACGTTTGTGTGTGCTGTGAAGCACGAACCCTCGTCTGGGTTCGTTTGCTGGCTGCAGCATTTGCAGGCTTTAGATAGAATTTTTCCTCCGAAAAGCTACCAGAAATAGGGTCAGCTTGGCAGGATGGTGGATGCAAACAGATAAAAGGCGACAGCCGTGTCGACTGATAAGAATTGAATTGAGCTGCCTGATACGGTGGGACATCGGACGGCTTAGAATACATGTTTATTTATAATTAATTAAGCATTTAAGTCTTTGAGATGATGTTTTAGTGGGGACGCCCGGTGGTTTAGTGGTATTGTGCGTTGATCTTCACACGATAGGATCGGTATAAAATCTCATCCTGACCGACCGATTTTTGTATGTAGGGCAGTAAAGGTTGGTTATACCTGAAATACGGAGATTTACTCGGATTATTTTGTCAAAGGGAAAATAAAATCAAAATTGTAGTGCTTTTGGATATTGGTTACTAATTAATGCTTTGGAACATTATATAAAATGTATAAAGATAAATATTTTCTTCTTTATAATCAAGATTACTAAAATAGAAAACCAAAATTTTCCGAGCGTTAAAAATGTGTTCAACTGAAGGCGATTTCTTGTGATTTCTTAAAAATTTAATAACCAGAATGAAGTATACACTGTTTGCCAAATTTCGCTTAGACCTAAGTGAAAAAGTTTTTTTGATGTAATTATTAAATGTCAGTTTCACGCAAACATTTAGATGATATGCTATCAAGATTTATAATTTAATATTAAAACGTAAAATGAAAAAATCTTGCTAGAAAAATATTTAATATGATATTTAATGTGCAGCTATTACCTAGCATTGGAATGTGTTTATGTTGGTATGTCCTTGAAAGCCATAAAACCAACACCATTTCACCGTGTCACCCATCAAAGGTCTGTGGCAGCCACTTTCCATTTCATTTGTCAGCTTAATAATAAATTCATTAAAAGCTAAAACGGAAACTTTTCCAAACCAGCCCTTTCCAGCTCTAGTTTCGTGTGTAAGTTTGTTTGTGTGCGTCCTCTCCCTCGAGGGATGTTATGACTCTCTTATCATCGAGATCATCTTGTTCTTAGCGCTGTGCAAACGCAACGCAACCCGTCGTCAAGAGGATTTACGACTTTCCACCTGTACGGTGGCGCCGTATATCCTTCTTCGCATCCTGCACGCTCGGAAGTAAATTAAAAGCTCATAAATAGATTTGGCAAACGTGTGCATTAGGGTGTGTCCGGATCCCACCGAAACCTGTCAACTTTCGAAGGCCAGCATCAGGAAGTGGGTGATAAAAACACGTGACACGGCCTCCAACGGTCGGAAGGAGAATAATGTTTTCGTTTTTCGCTTTCGCTTTCGGAAGGAGATTTTATGAGCAATTTGATGGGATTTTATTGTAGCGTAGCGTTTTTTGCAGCGGAAATTTCGTGTCGCACGTGTTCTATTTTTAAATAAAGCCATCGTTTCTGCTCTTCCACAGAATGATTCCATCAGATGGCGAAAGTTAGCCATCTACCAATGAGGCGCTATCCTACCGATCAGCCAGCAGCCGTCAATGTAGATCCAATCAACTTCTATCCACCGGCCAATGCTACACACCATCGGGTAAGTGAATGTGTCGCAACTATCCAACTCTACGAAAACGGTAGATATATCTCATGAATAGGAAAATGTACACGATAAACTATTCGTTTAGTTGGCCGTACGTACAAATTCTTTGTTTTTTTTTGTTTTTGGTTTCCCATGTTGGTAAGTGTCCCCAAGCGATTGCATTGATTGTAAACCTGCGGCCCGGATGGTTATTGCTAAAATAAAAACATGCAACCATTAATGTAAAAAAGCTGCTTTTAAAACACGATATAAAAAGAGGGAAACTCGTGCTACTATCGCGCGGTGTCCCAAAATCACCGCCAGCTTGAGCAGTAATGAGCAAAAAGCTGTTGGGTGCTGTTAACCATTTTACGAAATAAAATTTAAATGACTCAAGAAAATGAAAAAAGAACGAAACAAATGCAGTACACAACAAGCTCACACACACCCTTACCACTCATTAAGCAAATGCAAATGTCGGTGTATGTTTGGAGTGAATGGTGTGTAAAAAAAAAAGTTTATGCTCACACCTATCGCCGAGAGTTGACACGAACGGCTCGAACGGCATATAACTGGAATGCAAAAACAGAGAACATCATGACGATGATGAGAGAAAAAAAAAGCACAGTATCAAACGAGAAAACAAACAAACCATAATCATGCAAGCAAAAAGTGACGGCAAAGTGAGCTGTGCTTTTTTGTTTTGCTCTCTCATGCCGGCCGACCTAACAACGGGCGTAAATGTGAATCAGCGATGTACACTGCTAGGGCACTGTTTGTCTCGGCATAAAAGCGGGAAAGGTTATAAAAATTATGCATTTGCTGGTGGACGGTAAAAGCGGTTGATTTAACATTTTGATGCTCATTTATGGTCAATTGTTTGCAATGGGGAGGATTTTAAAGAATTTCCGCGCCATTACTGCGGGTAAAGGGAAAAGCGCATGCGGCTTATGCAATGTATGTGGTGTAACTTTGGGCTATGCTGAGGGAGGACAGCAATGAAACCAAAATTCGAAAAGCGTTTTCTAGGTAGAGAAAGTTTATTTCGTTATAGCTAAAACTAAAAAAAAAGTTGTAAAACATAGGAAAATTTTCAACCTTATTGCAGGATAGTAGACTTTTATTTAAAGTAATACAGTTTGACAGTAAGTCTTGATTTCTTTGATGATATCATAGTATAGCCATTAATTGGAATTACATGTTCGTTTGATGTGGTTTAACTATTTACAACATCTGAGCATGTTTCACATTAAATAAATTCTTTGGATTATGATTTTTTAATTTCTAAATAATTCATCATCATCATCTGTAGGTGGATTCATACTAAACATTCAGGATGGAAATTTTCTTCATAAATGTGGAGCTTTTCATTGAATCACTTTTGTTTCGGTTTGGAAAATCTTAATTGCCAGCAAATTATAAAGAGAAATTAATTCATAAAATAAAATATAATGTTATGTAGAATTAAAGCAATCTTTTGAACCACGTGTCTTAGTGGCAATCCTAATGAGTTAGAGCAAAACACTCACCACAGTGAAAAGCTGATGATAACGATCCGGATAAATGCCAGAAAGTATCAAGAGACCAATGTAGATTTTAGGCACTGTAATGAAATCTGTTCCAAGAAATAACTCATCACTGAAATAATTTCGATTTGATTAATGGTAAATTTTCAGTTAGGAAATTGTTTTTATGATGTAACTGAAACTAATGGACACAAGCTCATAAATGGTTTGAAAACACCATTCAGAAATACAAGGAATTGCATCAAAACTATTGAAATTTGACAATTGACACCAAGTTATTGAGATAAGAGAGAACGAGCTGATCGTTCCAACACCATCATATGCTGGGATGCGTTGTTGTCTTCAGCTGTTCCTATCACGTAATCCCAATAAGCACAAAACTGTTTCTAGCAGGGATTGTATCACACCGAACGTAAGAACGCAAACTTCATCCCACCAGAGAGCAACAGCGCTGAGCAGAATGTGGGTTTTCCCTGCAAAAGTCTTTTTTGCAAAAGGCTTTCGTTTTTGCGTGTGAATCCAACTATAAGCTTTCCATTCACACACTACTAGCGAATAGATAACTAGCTAACGCAGATGAACGTACCTTGCTCTATCTCTCTTTGTGCCTTACAATCGATTGAAATGCAATGGTGCAGAACAAACCGTGAAAAGGAAAAGCAACACCATGCGATAACGAGTTAGTCAGACGTTTACCTTGGTTGTGCAATAATAAAGTACCACGCCGGTCCCAGTACCATGCCCTTCCGGGATTTCTGTTTTATTTCCGATGTTATACGCAATTCTTTCTGTTTTTGTCCATTCTGTCATATCCTGATTTTGGTGTGGCAGTGCAGAAAATGAAGACTAAAAAAACCTCCCCATAATTCCGGAACTGCCTCCCACGCACAGTTGCACGCATTTCCGTTCTTTCGTGCAATCCTTTCAAGGACACAGGATTTTTCTATCCAACCAACGGGGGACCAAGCATCGGAAAATCTGGTGCTCCGGAAGCAATAAGAACAAAACAAAAAACAAAATAATAGAAAAAAGAACAGCAGACACTGAATCGCGTGGGAATTGCAAGGCGTGCCTTCCGGACATTGCTTCCACGTAGCTGCACGAGTTCGAACAAGGCGTCGATG
Source organism: Anopheles rivulorum (assembly GCA_018908115.1). Lineage (NCBI taxonomy): Eukaryota > Metazoa > Arthropoda > Insecta > Diptera > Culicidae > Anopheles > Anopheles rivulorum. Next base: position 34,998,537 of record CM032178.1, on the reverse strand, counting down.
GTCCAACTGGAATTGTTTCACATTTTCACCGTACCGGAACGTGTCATCGAGTTACGTTGAAACTCCCGATAGGGTTATATTACCATCCTCTACTCACGCGGTTAGTACTCACCAGATACCTGGGAACGAAGAGCCAAATATATCGCGTTTGCCGAGGTTTTTCTTTTTTGGAACGATCCGATAAGCGATACCGGGTGGAATTAGTTCATGAGAAGGGAGTTTTTTTTTTGCACTGCTCTTTTGCGAACACGTGAATGTCCCTACTGGCGTGTCCTGATTTCAGTCAATGGAGAGAAGAAAAAATCTTCACTGGGGTAAGAGAATTTTTGCCGCCGGAAGAATGTCACATTCTACCGTGGACCGTATGGCAGTTAATATTACGCCTTGGCTGTGGTGGCAGGCAAAAAAAAAAAGATTGGACGAGTTGGAATACAAAGAGCGAACGGAAATGATGGATCGTATCAGTCTTATCTGGGAATAGGGAAATTTGTATGGCATTCTGCCAGGTGGTGATGCGCATGTGGTAAAATAATTCCCATTTGGTGTTAGATGAGCGAAAAACGCTGTCACCATGTTTGGTTCTCAGCTACAATAGGATAGTCAGGACAAAAGGCTGTGTGACATTACATTTTTAGTTAGAAAGTTAAAGTATTTTATTGAAGGCATGGATTTTTTCCTTTTTTTTCGGAAAATACACCAACAACGCATCCTAAAATCTCATTTAATTTTCAAATTTGTGATACTTATAGCAAGACTCATATGGTATTGGAGGATCATCTGGATTTTCTAAATGCAGGATCGTTCATAATTTAGCTTGCAACATGCAACATGTTGAATTATTATAATTTTCCCCACAAAAAGATTAATCCATGCCGTATAATGATACATGACCCATAATTATTGATTCGTTACACGAAAAGGGCCAATATTATCTACTCCAAATCTATCGAAACCGGTTACGAAGCTTTCGATTTTTACGATCCCCGTACTCAATCGATCGATGGGAACGATCGACGAAATGATATATTCCGGTGTGTCCCAATGCTGCGAACAGCGAAGCAAAACTATCCGTCGAGCCTCATGCAAGTTCAGCGTAATCTTTTAACATTCACCACCGAAACGATGTCATTTCCTTTGCTAAAGTCCCGCCCCAAGGGAGAGGTTAGACAAATTGCCCCAAAAGAGCCCATCTGCTTGACGGAACGGGAATTAGCAACATCCGATCGGTCCGATCGGTTCGCCAATAGACGTCAAATTACCAGCGGGTTGCATACTTTCAGGGGATGGGCTAAAGCACCCATCCACTGACATTTATTTGGACGCATTGATTGAGCATGAGCGAAGCTGGACGAGAGTGTATTATTGGGACTGCTACTAATGGCACATTGGTCGATAATTAGCGGAAAAGTGAAACGAACACCCTAATTGAGGTGGCCTAATTGATAAAGCGAAGCCATCATGACGTGACCGGTAGCTGCCGATGGATGAAAATCCATCGGTGGATCCGTGACCCTGTACGTGACTTTGCCTTGCTGTGAGTCGTGCGGTGCCTTTCGTTCTGGTGCTACCGGTTAAGGTGAAGTTAATCTAGGGAATGCTCCGTGTCGTACGCATTCATCAGACGCCGGGTTAAGATGGAATGAAGATTTATGATTTACGTCGGTCGCTCCTTAGCGCGCTACGGCATGCCTAACAATTAGTCCTTATTGGGACAGAATTTGTGTCTAACGTTAAGATGCTTTGACGTAACACCCTGTGTTTGTAACGCATAAGGTCGCTTTCCTTCGCGAAACAACAAAAATCCTCGAATGATGTAACGCACTGGAATGTTTTAGATGATGATACTTTCTTCTTTCTGTCGGGCATCTCTTATCACAGCGGAAATGTCACCGAAACACTTAAAAAGCGTGCAAAAAGTCGATGATTTCATAACATCCAAATGGGAATTCAATCCGTTCCCGCTTGTGCAAAGGCGCCCACTAATATGTGCACGGTTTGATAATCGCATTTCGAAGCTCAGGTTAAAATTATGCATCCGTGAGCATAAGATTCGATCTGCGAAAGCTCATAATGGCGCCCGTATCGGACCGTAACGTAACCGGAACAATATCGGAAGAGGCGCAAGAGGAGAAAAACAGAAACACTCACACAAACGTGAACCTCTTACTAAATTTTGGCAACATGGTTCCATCTGTGCCAATGTGTTTCGTTGGGTTTGGGATGCGGTGATAAATATGCAAATTTATTTCCATCTTTCGACCCTGCGCAAACAAAAAAAAAAAAACAAACACGTGCAAACAGAAATATAAAGTGAATATGTCAAAAATCAGCCAGAAATCGAACGAAGAGGTGAACAATAAAGCAGACAAAAAGCAAAAAGACACACCGAATTCAAAATGAAGCTTTTCGTGAATTTTATTTTATTATTTTGGGAAAATATTTAACGCTCATCTTGCCGAAGCCCAATTCCCAATTTTATGACGTTCGAGCGTTCGGCTTATGTGGAATGGGGTTGATGATTTGTTTTGTTTTGAATGCCGCCCGTAAAAGTAGCGGGTGCTTCGGTTGCGCACTTTCAAGTCCCCCGTTCCTTCGGTTGCTTCCGGGATGCGTTCGATTTCCGGTTAGTTGGGCCGGATGAGGAAGCGTGACGAAGGACAACACTCATCACTAGGGAACCGTGGGGAAGCCTGTTCCACTTCCCATTCGCGTGTCATTTTGAATGTCACGGCATTCATTTGCTTATTGGTTCCTCTTCACTTTTTTTGTGTTGTTTGTGCCACTCTCTTCCATAATCGGTTCGACTCGATTTGTGCGCACGGTGCCCGGTTTCGTTTTTATTTGCAATACTTATGTAACGTTCCGATACGGATTGGAAGGTACCTCGAGTATGGCATTTTATGCGTATGAGATGAGGCTAATGAAAAGGTTAATACGGTTATCGTAAATTTGATTGGCGAACATCTCGTGTAAATTTGGTCGTTTTGTTACTTTTCAATTTTGTCTTTTACGACTTCAAAAAAAGGGAACTGTTTGTTTTTTCTTTCTTCTTTTGGTTTGCATTCCGGAAGTGCCTTTCAGCTCTTGCATTATTTAAACTAATCTTTCTACCGTATTGGAAGAGAGTGTTGAACATTGGATGTAACGCTTTTGTTAAAAATTTGTTTGAATTTTTGAATAATCGAAACGAAAATATTTAATTCAATCTCAATACGCTCTACCTTGCATGTCGTCATGTACTTTTCTTAGGATTTTAATAGTACAAATCATAGTTTTCTTCTAAGAAACTATTTGAACTACAAATTCCAGCCATCATTAGTTTATTGGAAAAATGCTTAAAAATGAAATTGTTTCTAGATTTTACCTCAGTTACGCATTTGACATCATTAATCTTTAAAAAATCCCAAATATCACCATATTTTCGAGCCTAATAATCCATATTTCACCGAAGTAAAAATGTTAACCCTTGTTGAACTAGTTTTATTTCTTCCAATACAAACTCCTTTGCATTATGTCTCTTGATGTGCTACTATTGAATAATATGCCCTCCGAAGTAACATATATCCAAAAGACGAATGTTTAATAATAAATCATTATTCAAAACGAAAATGGCAAAAGCAAAATTGTGTGATGGCTATTGATGTGTATAATTAAAACGTGTTTTGGAAACTTAACTGTTAAACATTTTAGCCATTGTTTTGTAATTTGGACTAATGTTTGGAAAATTGAACTTGATTGTTGAACTGATGAAAAAATGAAATGATTCTTATCCAAAATTCAACGATAAACTTAGACGAATAATGGTTTTACTATGACGACTGTTTCGACATAGTCGTCGAGCCTTATATGAGGTGAAGTAAAAATGTTTTGTTTAAAAATGTTTATCTTATAATTCCATTCAGCTTTCATTCAAACTTGCACTTAGATTTCTACACTATCCATGCTCGTTTTGTGTAGTTGACGAAAACAAAATAAAAGACATTAAAAGAAACATTCTTGTACACCGCACATGACTTTTCAACAACAAACACCACAAAGAACTTGTCAGCTTGTTATTCAATTGAAATTAAAAATAATGCTGCAACACATCCTTGCACAAAGTTTATCCACATGTTTAAAGTTTCAATACATATTTATGAAAGAGTTAATTTTGCTTCTTTTTTATTTTCTTTGCTGCAAACCATACTTCGCTCTCCCTGTTTGTCGGCGTTTCGGTTCATCAAAGCAATATTTTGCTCAGCTCAGTTTGTATTTTTGTTTTCTTTGGCGCGAAAGAAAATTTCCTCTTCCCAGACGGCGTTGCGCGACATCCTTTTCTACCACTAACTTTATTCAAAGTGCTATCAGGCGAAAAAGGAATTAAAAAGGCAGCACAGACTCGTACCCCGTGCGTACATTAGCGTGGCGTAAAATGACAAGAATAAATAAAGAAAAAAAAAAACAGGATCACCGCCGCGTATCTCTGCCACATCCGAGCAGAAATTTACATTTAATGAATTTCAACTTTTGCTCATATTCAGTGCGAAAAGCGTATGTGTGTGTGTGTGTTGGTGTTTCATTTCTGAGCAAAACACAGCCTGGTTTATGTTCATTTGCTGCCATTGCATCCACCGCCAAATGCCACCATCCACCATTTCCCGCTCAACTATTCCACCAACGGCGAGGCTTTCCTCAGCAAAACATATTTCTGCACCTTTGCTGTTGCAATTTTAATTTGATTAACTTTTCTCCGGTGAAAAGTTTAGCCCATCTTGTCCGTCTTCTTCGCTACGCCAACTGAGTCAGTTTTGCGATGGTTCGCTTTCGTCAAGTCTGTTATCCATGTTTCGGTGTCCTCGTGGATGATTAAAATAAACTTAACATGATACGTACAACGCCACCACCCCGCTTAGGGGGTCGTAATTTGTGTGGCCTTGTTTGTGTATCCATGATGGGTGGGTTGTTGGGATGTGTTGCATCAGTTTGCATAGATGGTGATCCACGTTGCACCAGTTGTAAAAAAGTTTTTTATTTCGAAATGGAAATGGGAAGAAAATTAAAATGCCAACATGGAAAAATATTAAATGTAAATGAAGCATTGCCTACCATAACATTTAGCGCACGTTTTACAAACGCTTTTGAAATTGGGAAAACTAATTCCAATTATTTGTTTGTTTTGTAATTAATTTAGTATCCTATTAAGTATATTTTGTTTAATATTAAAAGTGTCATTTTGAATTTAAAACTTTATTTTCCTTTAATTGTCTTAGTAAAATAACTTGGTCTTTTTATGTTAGCTTGGAATGCATCTTTTTATTCACGTAAACCAATATTATGTTAGTCAATTTAGATCTTTTTGACCATCCTCAATTTTTAGAGATACAATTAAATATTATGTTAAAAGTACTGTAATTGAACCATCAGCACATTATAAGAGCAAGTAAGCTTGGATTACATAAAACTATCCTTGCAGTCAACGAAAGGCACTAAAAAAACAAAAGCATGTTTGGTGAAGAAAGCAGCTGAATTTCATCCACCATTTAAGAATGCTCGTCCAAATCGATCGTTTGTCTAACTTTTACGCTTCAACTTTCGAATATGATCATCCCGAAACTCCAGCGTCAGTCGTAATAATTTCTCATTGCATCGTCTCGGTTCAACAAATCTCAATACACCTCTGCTCCAGCTTTTTCGTGCGTCCTGCGTCATCACACACACACACACACACATACACGTCGAATTGACTCCTCAAACGACCTGCTTTTCACCTTGTGGATCCTTGCTTTCGTTGTGGCATGGCCCTTTGGAATATCCTGCCGCTGCTTGGTCATGGTTCGCTGCGGTAGATTGAATTCATACGCCGTAACATAACTCCTTCGTCCGCGCTTGAAGGTGAAATTGAACCAATCCATATGGAAATGGGATCGCACATCGCCACAAACCGATCTTACAAGCTGCAGAAGCGAACCGTTTATGTGGAGAGTTTTTTTTCCCTTATTTTTGCAGTTTTTATTACTTGAAAGACAACACGTAGAGGAAGATACACACATAGAGAAAGAGAGAGAGAGAGAGAGAGAGAGAGAGAAAGAGAGAAAGAGAGAGAGATAGAGAAAGAGAGAAAAAATATAAAGACCAGAAGGTAAATCGGACCAAGCGGAAAAGGTTAACTGGAACCAAACGGCCGGAACTTATGAGTGCTTCCGGTGCAAATAAGCGGAACCAAGTGGGTTTTGGGTTTTTGCGCGTATGCGTGTGTGTGTGCACCGGGGTTTGAGTTTCATTCGAACTCGTTTATTGGTATTTCGATCGGTGCTTTTTCTAACCATTGCACTTGTGAGACCTTCATGGTTTACTCTTTTCCCCGTAGCATCCACGTAGGTGTTACGTATTGATGTGGGCTTTTTATGTTGATTTTGCTCAATTGCGACATTTATGCTCAAGGGAGGGAATGGAAATGGAAAGGGAATGGAAAGAAGGAAGTTTTTTAAGAACTTATGCAATAAAGGTATCCGAAATTAGCCGTTTGCTAAAACCTTTCTAAATTTCCTCATAATTGCACTCAGGCACTTGCAATTGGCAGGCACATTATGCAAAGCTACATTTTTGGTAATTTATGCATTCAGCATATTGAAGAATGCATTTGAAAATAAGAATCTTTTACTTTGATGTATTATTTATTTTACTGTTTTACTGAATTTTTCTCTTATTATAAGAATTGCTGATTACGTGTTACGACCATGTGCCATAGAACGGAAAAGATGATTTTCGGATAGTGTAATATCTGGTTAATGAAGCAAACATTTTCCATATTACCGCTTCCAGATCGTTTTGCATCGGTTTGTCTTCAAACGAAGGATCCTTGCCTTGTTAAAGATTCACTTTGTGCCGACAGTTCTTGTTTATTTAGTATAGATAGTGTTCTCAAATGATGGTTTCATCAGACTTTAATAACTTACAGTAGTTTATACAGATATGGTTTCGACAGTTTATTGTTTTGGAGCTAGTTTTGCTTCACAAAGACAAAAAAATTGTGGTTTTAAGAGTGCCAAACTCCTAATTTAGTGCTTAATTTAAACGAAAGAAACAATTCTCGCCAAATTTACAAGCAAAGATAAGCTAAAATAGACGATAGCAAATGTATTAATGCAATTTGTAATTATATGCCCCAGGTTTATTTGTTATATTCCAATGCCATTTAAGTACCACTTGAAAAAATATTGTATAACATAGACAAAACAGATGTAACGAGAATATGTTAAAAGATGTGATCAAACAGCATATGATGAAGAAAAACTAGAGTAGAATTGAATGATTTTGAATAGTTTGTGGTATATTTTAAAAACTCATTTGTCTTACATCCTTTCCTCGATAAAAATTTAAAATTTAAGAGAAGAGTACTCACATCTTGATGAAATAAAAAAACATTATTGGGAATGAAGCATTCTTACCGGAATATGGCCACGCCAACCACGATAATCAAGTATGTATAAATCCAAAGAAAACTCTTTACGTACAAAGTACACGCGTACGGCTGATTTAATAAGCTCCAAATGTTCCTATACCGTCACGACACGCAGCAAAAACCTACAGCAAACACATCCCGACGGAACGCAAAAGCCAAAACATGTCTCGCCGCCACATCTTGCGGTTGGCATTAAATGCAATAAATGTAGCGAAATGTCATCCGGGGCGTTTCTTTCGGTGCGTCTTCAATCTTCCATGCCCATAATTCCCAGTTGATTTTCGGCTTGTGTGTGTGTCCGCGTGTGTTTCGAAGCCGCGAAACTGATCCACGGCAACAGCGAAAAACAACCAGCGGCTAAGAACGAGAATCGGCAAAGAACACACCGAACCGATGGCAAGCAGCAGGCGCAGGTTGGTACGGTGTGCTGAGCGGATCGTAAAATCATGTGTAAATACTCTCATAAAGCCCCGGCCAAGATTATCGCCATAATCCGCAGCACCACGGCATACAGCAAACCGTGCCCCGTAGCCAGAAAGCGCGCCAGAAACACACGAAAAAGCGCGATGGCCGTAAATCGGAAATTCCATTTCGTTTCGAGTACGAGCGCGCCTCTGGGGCGTGAACGGGAACCCGTTGGGGTGGGGAGAGGTGCGCATATATTCCTTTGGGCGGAAAATTGAAAACTGTCCACGTGGCTACCACGGGTGGAGCAGGAGTGGAAGGGTGGGAGAAAAGGAGGAGGGTGGAAATGAGAAAATCAAACATGACACTCTCCACGGAAGTGGTGGCGTTGAAATCGATACTATTTAGATTTACTTCCCTGGGTAGAAGGAGGGTAGGGGTCAGAATTGGATAGGTAGGACCCATGGTAGGGTGGTGGTGAAATGATCGTCCGTTGCCCCTAGCAGCCGAAGCATAACGTTGCTAACTTACGCAAATTGCTTTGTTTTACGTGAAAACGCTATCAGCTTTGTGGCTAGAACGCCAGTAGAAGGCAGCAGCAGTACCATCGTGTCGTGTTCATTTACTGAAGCAATTTAATGCAAAGACGAGCGTTTCGATCGAGTCACGCAAGCAAAATGAAAAAAAAAAGCAACAACGACGACGGAACGGATCCATATCGGAGGAGTTTTCGAACCGCATTTTACGATGAGATTCAGTTTGTAAAGTTTGATGTGGTGACGGGACTACGGTGTGTTCTGCTGTGGGTGTTCTACGATGTTTCCGAAGTATCGATGCAAATTCTCATTGCGCCCGCACAGTCACACGCCAGCCACTGTTTTCTGTGCCGCTACAGTTTCCTGATGAGCAGACCCCAGCCCAACGCTGGTTGCTCAATGGTAATACAGGAAGTGATCGGAGGAGTCGGTGGTGGAGGACTAGGTGGAAGAGAAGAAGAGTAGCAGAGGGGAAAAGCCACAAAAATCGTCTTTCGTCGTCGTGGGTCATAACCGCTTGCGGATGGTATACCAGTACGTGCCCATTGGAGACACTTTCGAACGCAGATTTGATCCTAAAACCCGATCCTGGCGAGACTTAAGAATTCTGACTTTTTGAGGTTGTGGCTAACAAAATCAAAGCACACAAACACACACACACACACGCATCGAACTGTGCCTTTGACGCACCAACATCACCGTGGTAGGATCTCTGTTTTTTTTGCCTTGCAACAAAAATTATTACCGTCCACCGCAAGGAAGTGGCTGGGTAGAAGCTTTCGACACTTGCACCATTCACGTTTCAGGACTTTCGACCGTGCAACAAACAAATCTCATCCCATGAACCGCTCATCTCACCCTGGTGAGCGGAACAGATTGGCATTAGGCAAACCCAGTCCCATATTCTCGGGTTGGAAATTCGTGTATTTTTTTCCCCTGTTGCCACACGATGGAAAAGACTTTTCACGCGCTCGCCTTACGGATCAGCTAGCCGATTTGTGCCCGAAAGGCTCCGGCACACGGGCTCTTGGTACGTGACCGGAAGCGCATTTCTTGCGGTGAAAAGAATAAAGCACCGGCCAAATTGAATGTGCGAAGGCGTACTGATGCCTGACGCTTTCGGGTTTTTGTGTGTGGGCTGGATGAAAATCCCTTGCCGATAAATGAAGGAATCGTGGCGTGTACGTGGACCGACCGAGGAGTCGTTTTACGGCATGGATTGCAGCACGCAGGAGTTTGTGTTTCGCTTTCGGCCAGACTCGGGGGGCAGAAATTGAGAAATTTGCAAATGCATTGATTTGGGTTTCTTGTGGAGATTATTTGCGTTGCTTGTTTGTTACTTGCTACTGGTTTGTAGCTTTTTGAAACGAAACGTTTAGTAACTGTTCGGCAAAATAATTTTTTTGTCTTCTTTAAGAGCGATTCGTAAATTTGTACGGTAAACTAATTAACAAGGAAAAAGATATTTAGAAATGGTATAGTTTATGTTAACTTTAAGTGAGCAATGTTTAATGAACGATATGGCAGCAAAGGTTTATAGCCTAATTAGCTAATTTCTTTAAAAGAATTTGGTACAAACCTGATAATAACACAACCAACTCTAAATAGATTAAGACTTACCCTACACAATTCTCTTGATGAACGTGAGAAATCTATGCAGCAAATAGTATTTATAAGTATAAGCATTTGTTATTGTTTGTAGTTAATTCAGTAATTTAATCAGTTAAAGAAGAAATACTTAATCATTTATAAGTGCTTGATTGTGCTTGAGATACTGGTAGCAGAATTTTTCATATAACATTTCGTATATTTTTGTGTAAACAGTAAATTTTTTGTCAAAATTTCATTAGCTACTATTATTTTGAAATTTTATGCTAAAATTCACTGCAAATGTTAAGTTTCAATAGGTACAGTCCGTGCTTTTAACTTAAGATCAATCTTATTTATTTTCTGAAAGTTGAGATATTTTTAAAAGAATAATGGCGCATATAAAGCTGTCAATTTCCTTATGGATGCCGAAATGCAGGAATCATTTTCTTACAATTTTCATCGCTTATCAGAAACATCGCCGGATCATTACTAGATGGCTGCCAATAATCATTTACTCGAGAGACGGTTCCAGAGTGAGTTCAGGTTCACAGAATTTATAGTTTCTAAATCAAGCTTCTCATCCATCCTGAAAGTGAATGTCAGTTACTTTAAATTTTTATCAATATTTTATAGCTAATAATTTATTCACTCCAACGGTAGTTGAAAGAAGTCAACTACTTTCAAACCAAGCAGCAGCAAGGACATTTCTGATTGACTGGTCCAATGGGAGAAGTGGACAAATGCTGTGCTGTAATGTAATAGCTGTACTGAAATCGTATAATTTTAACTGAGCTTCTCTGAAACAAATAATCGTTTACTGATTATTGCTTAGAGTGACAGATATGACAATACTGAAAGAGTTTCCCCAGTACAAACCCAGTAAAATTTTATTTATACTGTTTTCCAGCAAATTAAACTTTAATGAAGCAAAATGATAAAATCAATTGTAAAATGAGACAACTGGTTCATTATTTCATTACTTTAAACCCATTTACCAGATGTTTTCAAAAAAGTTTTCAAGTTCCTTAAAGTATAAACACCTAACTACTACTCTTTTCTTGCTATTCCACAGGTCCCGAAGCCTACCGACAAAGGCAAGAAAACATGGGGCCAACGTTTGAAGCTTAGCAAAGCATCGTCCGTAAGCGAAGACAAGCAGAACGGTTCGCTAAACGGAGCCGGAAGTGGTGGTTCTGCCCTGGTACCATTCGGTACACGTGGCTATGACCCATCGCTAGACTTCACCAGCAACGGTCCAACTTCGTTGTCTTCGGTAGCGCACTCGAACGGCACCAATACGTCCTCACACACCAATGTGCATCAGCTGGCCACGATGAAGTACGCGGAAACATGGGTGTATGGGACGATGCGTGGCATGCCACCACCCTTGGCAATGTCACCCCACCATCCCCATCATCCTCATCTTCCGGCAATGTACTGTCCACCACCGCCACCACCGGAAGTGGCCGTACTGATCTGCTGCTGTCCGGAGTATCTGACCGGAACGAAGCGAGAAATTAAAAAGGCGAGTGTATGCAAAAAGTGTAAAGGATCTCGGCTCCCACTAGCACCGATCGGTGGTACGGTACGTCTCACATCCGGTGCCACCTACTTGGCACCACCACCGATCCGAACGAGTGCTGGGACGGTAAAGTTAGCCTCGACCTATGGCAAAAAGTCACGTCCAACGATTCTCGGCAATGGGAACCCGGATCCGTACGACTTTATGCGTCGCTCAAGGTTAACCCAACCGACCGAGACCGGCACTGGTGGAGGTGGTTCAAAGTCGGTGAAAAGCAGTCTGAAGGAAAAGCTAAGAGGTCGTGCAAAAAGTACAAGCCCTTCGCGAGGTCGCAGCGGGAGTACATCGGGAGGTAAGCGAGGATCTGCGGCAAGATCTCCGTCACCGTCACTGAGCAAGAATGGTTCGCGTGTTGGAGGGCGCACTAGCGGCAAGATGGACTCGTTCCAGGACTGTTGGGTCGGAGAACCGGAACGTGATGCGGAGTTGCTGGACGAGGGACCACCAACAACAACAGCGTCCAACAATGCTCAGAATCGCAAATCAATCCTCCGGTGTGACGTTAATCCGTACGATCTGATCTCGCTGAGCGGTCTCGGCGGAGGGTCGGGCGGTGGCATGCTGAGTGAATTCTCACCCGACGGTGACGAGTTTGATCTGCACTCGCAAAAGTACGAGAACATCCTCGACACGCTGTACGCCAACCGGTACAACCCGCCGGCGAACAGCATCGCGGCAATCAATGGCCAAAGAATAAAGCTGTTCGATGATTCGGGCACCAGCGTGTCCGGTGCGCCCGTGTACGACGATGTCGACGAGTTTGTGTACGATCCGGTCGAGATACCGGCGGCAGAGATGGAAACAAACGGCACCGAACAGTCCCCGTCCAGTACGCCCGAACGGCCACCACGATCGAAAAAGCAGGAGGCAACCAAAGAAGACGACAGTCGATCCCTCCCGTCGTCACCGATCTCAGCCGATCCGGCGGTGGCGCAAAGTGCAATAAAATCGATCCTCAAACGACCGTCTTCGATGCCTGCGGGAACACCGTCAGTGGTAGTGGAGAAGGACACGAGTGCACCGGGGTATGATACAATTCGACTCAATCACACGCTGGTGCAACGACTTGCAAAGCTCACCGCCAATGGCAGTGTAATGGAAGAAGGTACCACAACATTCGGCAAGAATGGGACGATAAGTGCTAGGAATCTTACGGACAAGAGGAACTCCGGTTCTCAGTTTTATCTGCCAACCCCATTCCCCGTGGTGGCGATATCTACCATCAGTTCCGACAGTTCACCAGACTCTGCACAATCGACCACATCGGCTAGTGGACGCAAGAAGGTTCATTTTCTGGTAGAGAACGAAATCATTCACGACGATGATCGACTGTTTGCTCAGATGCTATTCACCGAGGTATCTCCAACGTTGGAATCTACAGCAGAAACCACGAATGGAATTGCAAAGGAGGAGAAACGAACTGAACTGCAAGCAGTGATCGCAAATGGTACTGAGCTGCATAGGACTGGTAAAAAGGAATCAACTTCACCAAATGGTGTATCTACGCAGATGGAGGCTGAAGAACCTGCCAAAGTGATCCTGTTGCCAGCGTCAGTAGCCAACGCGACGAAGACATCAAACGGCACTAATGAGGGTAAGTCTACTTGAGAGGAGAGCTATTTATACCTTCCTTTTATTTGATTTGTTGCATGTTAAATCTTGAGACACTAGATCTACAGATATCTTATGACAATTTGTTTCCCTTGGAGCAGCTTATAAAGTGAAGCTCCAAATTAGCAATAATCATTGTCGGGATTAGTTTACTTAACACCACTCCAATTACTCCGTTGAACTGTCAAGATGAAATTTCAAGAGCAAACTGAATGTCAATATTCCTGTAAGCGGCACAGCAGCCTTGAAGCTCTCGTGTGGTTTTGCTGAAATGAATGAAAACTCTGCATTATATCTGTATCGATTAGACTTCCTTCCTATCTTGTATCATCGTTCTAACTGATACTGATTCCAGTAAAATAACCCATCCCGTCTGCTTTCGTTTCCATTGGGCAAATATTTACAAGCAATTGCAGAACGTTCCAACCACTCTGTGGCGTTGGAAGATTCCAATCAAACATCGTCAGCTTGATAGTAGTAAGTCACCTTATCGATTAATTTCTACGATAGCAAACACACGCATGGTTCAATTTTTCGAATTTGCCTTCTCATTCGATGTGCCCATTCCAGTCGATTTTCATCTTATGATATGAAATTTAGGCCAGATTGAGATCGAAAGCCAAGCCAAACTCGTCGGGAAACAGGAGAGTGGTTTCTTTCCGTATGCCGGTAGAACTGTGACTAATTGGATAATTTACACTTATGACCCCTTTTAAGTATGGGGGTGAATGGTTGTTCTTGCTCGTAGCATCAATGTCGTTTTTGGTTTCGAGGTTGATTGAATGATTGGCAATTAGTGTCGGTCGGAGTAGTGCTGAATGTCAGAGCTTTGTACTCCGAGCGACTTTTGCGAGCTGTCAGTTGTTCCGAAGTTTTAGATCCAGATTTATGTTGGAATAAATAATATGATGTGACCGCTGGTTTATAAATGGAAAATTTATCTAATTATTACGCGTAGGAGAAGTTTGTTTTTCTTTTGTCGATCGAATAATTGTACTGCCAAATTATTAATTTTTCGCGAGTGTTAGGCTAGCAAATTTGCTTCTGACTTAAAGAGTGTTTTCAGCTACAATAAACAATGCTTAAAGAGGACTTTAAAATAGTTTAAAATTTTCTTAAATTTTAATTCGTACTCTACTGCCTTTAAATTAAATTTAAATTCCTTAATTTAAATCACTCATAATATTCTATATTCTCATAAATCTTATACTTGTGAATCAGTAATTTGAGGACTTCTAATTTACCAATAATTTATCCTTAATTTTTAAATATCTCAGAAATTTGAAGATTATTAAAGAATAGTTTTACCAGAATTCCTTAGTAGAAAGTGATTCTTCGAGTTCGTTCTTGGTAATTCTGTTTAGAGTGCATTATTTTATATATTCTAATTTCAGTAGAAATGATAAAATAACACTACAAACTGCTAAATTCCAAAAGAAATCCAACTCTTCAGGAAGCTCATTGCATTGCATAATGTTCAATTTCATGCATGAAATACGGATCCGTCCCAATAATGGCCACCCATTAAGTATTAAAAAGTCTTTGAATATTCAAATGCTGCCACACAAATTAAACTAATTCATTTCTAAGCAAACGGCGTAGAAAAGAGGCATGTCTATCGGTGTTTCCCGTACGCGTAACATTTACGAACCAGCATCAACCACCAACCAGTGTGGAAGTAGTGTTCTTCCGGATGGTGAATTTCGGCCCTTACCAACCAGCGATCCAGTGAAAGTCCGTCCTATCGGAACATACGGTTCACAAATTCATTAATTCGTGCATCAGCTCGGGTTTTGGTTCTCGGTCCAATGGCTGGAACGTCCATCGCAGCCGCATTAGTGCTGCTGTCCACGGTATCGGCACGGATCAGCACCAACTCGACTTTACCGGTGCACTGGTTTCAAAATTGATTCGACATAAAATAAATGTCGCCCCATTATGCTTGTCATTTTTCGCGCACATGTTCTGTCGGCAAAATATTTGCATTGTTCGACCTGCTACACGCCCTGGTCCGTAGGATGTGGTGCAGTACTGTGTGCGGTTCGGTTCAACGCGACAAAATGAGCACGGGCTCACAACGCCGGCGGTCCACCATCAGGTGCGCCTGGTACCGGGGAAAACTGACCTCACCTCGGAACGATTGATGTTATAGTCCGCTGAACTTGATGGCCGCTAATTATATAGAATTAGAGTTTATGCTAATCCAGCGCCGACATGGATCCGCTTCGGGCGTTCCCATTATTCGGCACACCGGGAAAAGGTCGGAACATGGTCTGTGCAAGTGTGTGCAAGGTACATGACGTGCAGGTAGCCGAACGATGGCCACAGGCATTTCGCGCATCGCACCGAAACCGGTACAAGTGCCCCGTAAGCGCTTGTACAAGATGGTTGCGATTAATCGCTGCAGTGGTTTTCGGTTCATTCCGTGCCAAATCGATGCACTCGATCGATTTTTGGTCGATAGTGCATGTGTGCACGTGTCTAAGCGGTGCAGATTATTCCACGAAACTCAATGCTTATGTTCAGGTTGGGTAGAGTGTGTTTTTTTTTTTGGCTTTTGAAAATGAACACCTAACTACGGAGAAAGTTAAGTACGGAAAGAAATTTAAACGAATATTTTATGGAATATGCTTTAATTTGTGGTTTACCGTGTAGATCCGCGATCTTAAAAATTATTACGTTTTCAACTGATAATTGACAGATGATTGATTTTAAAAACAATTCGCTGAACTTCATCTGTTTAATGTACAACGACCAATTGCAATATCCTTCAAAAGTCTAATTTTATTCTTCATTTGAAGGTTGTGTTCCTAATTCCGACCTGATCTTCTCTTATTCGTATGCTATTTATTGTACCATTAAAAAACAACAATTGAATCCTAAAGTACAAAAAAAAAAAAAACAAACGTTAATCTTTTCTTCCAATTCCACCTCAAAAGCATAATCCCGAAATGGCTTACTATTGGCTGCCTGCCTTTCCAAAAACAAAAGCAAAGCAAGTACACCCCCCGGAAGCAGCTACTACACCCAAACAAAAGCACAACTGACAGCACCGGGCCCGATAAGCCATTGATCCTTGTTTGCGATAAATCCTTGACCTTTTTTGGCTGGGCTCACCAGGCACCAAGTGTTCGGTAGCGTCGGAAAAACCAGTGTGGCACAAAGGAAACAAGCCTCACCGGACGGTACGGCAGCAAAGAGGTCAGAAATCATTCCGAAGTAAAATCTTCCGGAACCGAAACCTTAACCTCGACGGATTGGAAACACACGTGGACGGGGAAAGTCTCTTTCCTCAACGCTCGGTTCCCATCACACATTCTCCTCACTTTAAAAGCTTGTCCAGTCGGGGAAGGCATATTGCTCGTGGGAGTTTAGTGGTTTCGGGGGCGGTTGGGCAAAAAAGATTGGAAAATTTGCCTATCACACTGTTTGGTGGAGAAGAGGCCAGACACGAAGTGTGCAGCACAGCGAGGAATGAAAAATTTGTCGAAATTATTTGCACCGCAACATACGCCAACCGAACGGCAACCCCGGATTCTGTTCCCACAATCCCAAGCCATCGTTTGTTGTTTGATGCCGGGTAAAGAGTGTCCCGGGATTTTTAGCTCCATCCAAGGGTTTTTTTATTTTATTTTTGCTTTCTATCTCTCTCTCTCTCTCTCTCTCTCTCTCTCTCTCCTCCTTTCTTTCCACGTTGGTAAACTTAGGAAAAGTGAAATTATGGCAAATATTTTACGTCCCATCCTGTCTTGAATTTTCGCCAACGCCGACAAGCCTCTCACCTGATGGCGAAAACGAAACACCCGTGGGAGTGTGCTGCCCTGCCGGAGTTTGGGAGTTTCGAACGAGAAACAAACGAGATTTTTGCCAGCGTTTTGAAGCATTCGCATAAATCACGGAAGGCGAAAAGAAATAAAATAACATGATTGGGACAGATCCGAACGTTTCTCGGAATCCCACACCCCCTCCCCCCCCTCCCCCCTCCATCCCTCGTTCGTTACATGATGTTCCGGTTGCCAGGTTATCTTGCTGTGACATTGTAGTTGGAAAGTTACACGAAGCGAACGGAAATGTTGTAGCATCGTTGTGTCGTTTTGTGTATACGCTCGTTTCTTGGGATCCCGTTTTCCCGCCTGAACGATTGTGTAATGCCAAATGTGTTCGATAGATCGAATTGGTGCGATTTGGGTATGCCGAGCAAATCCCCTGCAACTATGAAACAACTTACGATAAAGCATCGCACGTTGTCCCGTTGCTGTTGTGCTTTTGTGGCACGGCAATGGCTGCAAGGGAACTATCGCAAAAAGGGGTTCTGATTTATGCGAAACCCGTACAGGATTCGGAGTGATCGGAAGTGCTGCTAGTACGACTATTTACATATGAGCTTTGATTACGATTCGTTCCCCTTAAGGGAGCGACGCGCAACCTTTGCCTACACTGCTCACCCATATGTTATACATACAGACACACAAAAGCGCACAAGGATCGCAGCACCGATACAACTGTGGAATTTGCGAATGCCGTTTGGACGGAAGCACCACCCGAGAACAATTCCTTGCGGAGATAATCTCGCAACGAGCGGAAACGAATGCGAAAGATCTCTACCACCAGGACCCAGATTTTCGCTTTTGAACTCCCATCGGCGTTGCGAGACGATAACGATAAGAAATTCGACAAACAAACGTTTGTCTTCGGAACGACCTCAGTGAACGGTGGTCCCGATTATTGTGCGCGCACGCTCGTCACCAAAAAAGGACACCGCACGGCACGTGATACCGCCCAGCCGTGCACCTTATGGTCGGTTGCAAGCCGGAAAAGCTTGTTCGTGCCTTTCATCATTCGCTTACGCTCGACTCGGATTGTTTTCACAGCTTCACGCGGCAAGAAAGTGTTGTGGAAAATTGCGAACCCACCAGGAACGCTGAAGGTGGAGAGAAAGTTTTCCCACTTCTACCCTACTCAGCCTCCTGGGGGCTTTTCCTTCTCCCTAGACACACACAATCCGCTTGCCAGGTGGAACTATCGGCAACGAAAATAGCTCCAACCGGTTGGAAAACTGGAAAACGGAGGGCATGGTTTGTACTTTATCACGATGCAATTTTCCACTGCGTTTGTGATGTTGCGATGAATTGAGGAGAAGTTAGCGAAAGATGTCATAGAATCTCAACTGCATCTCTTTAGGTGGTGATGAAATTATGATTATCAACTAGCTTTACGCTAACCCTTTTGACTCTTAATTGCTTACAATTTTTATATCACCAAACTTTGGCATTTATTTCTTATTTTTAGAAGTCATATTATAAATTATCATGCAGTATGATCAATTATTACATGATGAATGAGTAATTAGACCAAAAGAATATTTAACAAGAAAATGAAATAGAATTCAAGTGAAACAAAACAAGTGAAAAATAAATAAGGAAATCATAGAAAAACTAGTCCAAAGTCAGAAGAATTAAAATACTCAACAGTTGTTCAGTACTAGATATTTAATTATGACAGCTTTTCGCTGAAATGTCATATTAGATTGGTCGATTATCTGGGCTTCTTCGAACTGATAATACTCCGGCTTATCGAATATCACGGATAACCGGCTTTTTATATATTTTCGATAGCAATATTTGCGTTTAAAGACTCAATTAAAGACTCAACTTCATTACAGACTGGTCTCTGTAATGAACACACTTTATTAAAACTGCATCTAGCGGGTCCTTGATACAATGATGAATATAATGATGATTCCATATCTGGTGTGCGTACACAATGTTTTGTTATTATACTCGTAATAATATATATCATCCAAATTTCCAGTGACATGGTGTCGAATTTATAGTAAAAATGTCCATAACTTATATAAAAATGATACAAACGTAATAATTTTATTTACCTGGTAATTACAAAGGTACAGAACTGAAAAAAATATGTCAAGTTAAGGGTTACTTTCAGACTATATTTTGTGTTGAAAGTGAACAGTCATTTCTGAAAATTCATAACTCAACAATCCCACAACACACCAATCTCCACATAAAGCCTGGCGATTCGAAACAGGCGTAAAGTTTGTGGCACAGGCAAAATAAAACCCCCCTCCTGTATTTCACCAAAGGGGGGAGGGTTTTTCGTACTTACCACTACCACTAGCAACACCTGCGACCGCTCATTACTGTCGCAATCGAACCCAATCGCACAGCACGTGCTCATTATTCATTCATCAAATTTGCTCAGTGTGCAGTAGCACCAACAGTAGCACCAGCAGTAGCAAAAACCGTACACAAACATCTACCATTTGCGTACCGGATATTGGAATACGTTTCCGTGCTTCCGCAAATGGTGAATGGGGGAGTAAAGCGGGACACAGAACCGCACCACCACCAGGTGCCGGAGGTCAATCACAATATCCTGCAGCCATCATGTTAGTGGTGCCGGTGCAGTAAATGTGCGTTTCGCTCCAATAAGTCCGATCGGGGTACAAATCAGCAGCAGCGGCGGCAAAACATTAGTCGGCAGCAGCAGTATTCGCAGCAAATCGGAGCTGACCCGGAACGAACACGGCACGGTGCAGTGCTCGGTTCTCGAGCCGGTTCTGGGGTGGTCTAATTAATGTTACTGATTTTAGCATATCGACTGCTGCGTTCGATTGCTACTGAATTAGTGAGCGCATTTTTCTTCTTCTTCCTGTAGCGGGACAAAGGGTGACGGTGGATCAGGGGGATAGAGAAGGGGAGCTGAGACTAAAATTGAAATAATGTTTGACGTCTAATAGTTTCGCTTTCGTTATTACGTGTCGTTTCAGAACGTACCGAGAAACCGAGTGCGGTCGCAACCGTGTTCCAACGACGATCCGGTCCAGTACGGCGTAGCTTTAGTGACAGATCATCACCGACCAAGACGAATGGGTACGGTGGGCATGAATCAAACGGTGGTTCCGGGATCAGAGATGATCAGTTCAACGATACGATGGCGTT
Organism: Anopheles rivulorum; assembly: GCA_018908115.1. Classification (NCBI taxonomy): domain Eukaryota; kingdom Metazoa; phylum Arthropoda; class Insecta; order Diptera; family Culicidae; genus Anopheles; species Anopheles rivulorum. Next base: position 34,978,410 of record CM032178.1, on the reverse strand, counting down.
GCGTGTGCGAACACTGCGAACGGATGCTCGTAGCGCGTTTGAAGATGAAACCGCTTCGTCAACGTCATCGTCTTCCTCGTCGGAATCTTCCATCGGTTCCGTCGCCTCACTGCTGCTGGCTGTTGGGCAGGGTGGTAAAACACGACCCAAGCTACCCCCACCACCTCCACCGCCACTGAGCACCACCAATGGACGGAAAACACCAACCTCACCGGCAAGTGTTTCACCACAGCTCGCCAACGGCGTACACAAGCACGCGCCAGGCAACAACGTGTACGAGGATTTTTGCTTCGGCCTGATGGCGGGCGTCAGGCGTTCGAGTAGCGATCGAAGCAGTTCCACCTCGACCTCATCCCGTACGGTGGTGCAGGTGCTGGCCAGCTCGTCCTCGTCGTCGCCGATTTCTTCGAGCGCAGCCATCCATCGGCTCGAGATCCGCCACGAACCGGAACCGGAGGAGGAACACTACCAGAAGAAAACGTCCATCATGATAACGGGCGACGATTGCTACTCGACGGTGAACGTGGACGGTGCTAGCGATACACCGATCTACCAGTCGTCGGTGGTGGTCAACGATGGTAGCGTGTTGTCCTCACCGGCGAACGAGATACGCCAAACAGCGTCCAATACGATAACGATTAGCGTAAGCTCGCCCACGTCTACCTTGGACAGTCGAGCCAGCAAATCGTCGAGTCGCTCGGAATCGCTCAAATCAAATAGCTCTGCCAAGGGAGATGATACGTCGGGTAAGAATAGTGATCAGAACAGCGAACAGACCGCGAATGGAACAGTGGTTTCGATGGGCAGAGGTGAAGATGTCACGACTCTCACTACTGGAACGTCCATCATTCCTATCGGTGGAAGTAGCGTCACTGGCAGCAATGGTCGTACATTGATCAACCTGGACTTTAGTGAGCAGAGCAGGACGACGGTTCCTTTAGCTGCGGACATCACTCCATCCTCACCGTCCATCACGAAGCTTGCGAATGGCGCACCGATCGCACAAGTTCCTAGTGAAAGCAATGACTCCAAAGATGCACCGAAAGTTCGCGAAGGTGTAGAGCCCGATCAGCAACAGGTGGTAGTCAAACAATGCTTGGTGGAGCTCACACCGACACCGGTTGTACTGCGGCGTTCGATTAAGCCAACCACGGAACCGGCGTCCACCAGCCTACAGGCGAAGGTATGCCGGAACAGCTTTATCGCCAAGCTGTTGGAAGATCCGTCCCTTAGCCAGCTGTCCGAAGGATTGGACTATGAGCTGATCGCCAAGCTGATCGAAAACTCACTGCTCCGGCTGAAGGAATCACGCAACGGGCTGGACATGAGCGGTACCAAAGACGAAGACGACGTGTCGAAGATGATCGAACAGTCGCTGCTAAAGATACAGGAGGAGCGTAGCAAGATGGCGGGTAGCACCATCACTGGTCAATCACCATCGTCGGTAAAGTTGCCGGAGATGCAGAATGGAAGCAAGCGGAGCAGTGTTAGTTCCGGCAACAGTTACGGTTCGGCCGCTGCGTACGAGTTGATGGAGTTCGATCAGTTGGGCGATTTGAGCGATTGCTATCAAAGCTGCAGCAGTGATCTGACGGTGGACGAGGACGCGAACTCGTCCCGCAGCAAGTTCTACCAGATGCTGGTAGATGCGACCCTGTCGGAGATCGAAATCAATACGACAAACGATGATGACGATCACCATTACGAGTCGATCCGGCTGAATGGTGATCCGATCTACGAGGAGATCAACGACATACCGCCACCCTTGCCACTGACAGCACCACCAATCGACGACGTGGATTTGGAGAAGCAGCGCAATGCGCGTTCCATCTTCGAAGGTGCCTCCAAGTACGACATCCTTTCGTATCTGGTGGACGCGAAAGAGCGTGGCATCGTACAGGAGGATGGTACGTACGGCTTTCAGTTCGGGAATGCCGGTGATATCATTCTGGAGGAGGAAGAATCCGAACCCATCACCGAGCTGCGGCACCATCAGCGACAGATATCGGACATCAGCAGTCGGCTGAGTCACCTTTCGGGCATTAGCGATTCCAGTGAGGATACGTCCCTCTCGACGGCTACGATCGGCAACGGGCGAACGAGTAAAGCGTCCGCCGAGATCGAACGCAACGATTCGGGCGTTGGGTCGGAGACGAGCAAAACGTCTCGCAGCCGGTGGCAAAATCCTGCATCCGCTTCGCTGCTCACCAAGATCACACCGATCCACCTGTGCGAGGACTGTGATGGACCGGTGGAGACTCAGGTCACCGAGTCAGGTGTCATGTACGCACCGCTCGTGTGCCGCAAGTGTGGCAAGAAGCGTGCCGAGCGGAAGGAGATCATCACCGAGATCGTCGAAACGGAGGAAAAGTACGGACGGGATCTGCAGATCATTCTCGAGGAGTTCTACCAGCCGATGCTGGTGGCCGGGCTGCTCAACCAGGATCAGCTCTCTGCAATCTTTTTGAACGTGGAAGAACTGCTGGAGAACAATCAGTTCTTGGCCGAGCGGATGCGCGACGCGCTCGACATTGCCAACGAGCAGGGCGACGATGACCTGCTGACGGTGAACATCGGCAAGATCTTCCTGGAGGCGGCCCCGATGCTGCACGCATTCGAGAGCTACTGCGTCCGGCAGGGTGCGGCCAGCCTGCTGCTAGCCAACCTCGAGAAGGAGAAAGAACTGTTGCGCATTTTCCTGCGCGTATCCCAGATGGAAAATGCCGTATTGCGGCGAATGAATCTCAACTCGTTCCTTATGGTGAGCTTGCGAGCCTTAGTTGGTTTATGGTCACGATGAACGCGTCTAATGTTTTATTTCTCTCGGTATCTATTTTAGGTCCCGGTGCAACGCGTCACCAAGTATCCATTGCTGTTGGCTCGCCTATATAAGGTGACGCCGGCTCATCTGGAGGGTAAAGAGCTGCTGAAACAATCACAGGAAAAGATTGAGCTGCATCTGAACCACATGAACCGGGAAGCGAAGGATGTACCGACGAAGCTGTGGCGTCGCATCTCATCCTCCAGTCCCGGACGGCGATTGTCCTGCGAGCTGGATATGATTAATATCAAGCTGCGCAAGATGGCGGTGGATGTGCTGGAGTGGAACCACGAGGAGGTCCGGTTCGCTATCGAGGGCCGGTTGCTCTTTACGCAGCCGAACGATGGCAACTGGAAGAAGAGCCGTACGATCAAGCTCACCTCGATCAATGCCCTACTGGTGACCAATGGCAAGGTAAGCAAGATGGCGAACAATGTCTTAAATTGTTCAATGAACTCTGGTCAATTTGATTACCCTTTTATTTTCCCTTAAAACGGTACGCCATGAAGAAGGGCCCTTTACTCCAAGATTGGAATCACTCTAATCAACTCCTTAACAACAGTTTAAGTAATGAATAATTATAGCCTTTTTAGCGTCGAAAAAAGGGCAGGAATGTTATCTGAGCTTTCGGAAATTACGGTTGTCCCTAATGAAGATTTGTCGCCTTGTCATGGTAAGCAGGTGCGAAACCCAGAACACCCAAACCAGCGCTCAACCCAGCGGAGGAATCTTAAATTTCCGTTCTCACATTCTCGCGAGCGTCCCAAAAGTGGTTGGCCACAAATCATGATGAAAATGCAAAAAGGCGCATTTCAGTCGTTGAAATGCTTGCCTTTTTTTTGTTGCTTCTGAATTCCGTTTTACTTTCCCGCGCCTAACACGTATCTGCATCCATTTATTTCCGCAGCCCACGGCCAGCTACAAGGCGGATCGGGCCCTGTCGGAAACGCTCAGCTTTCCCCGGCACACGGGCATACGCGAGGCATCGCTGCTGCTGGTGCGCGAAAAGGGTGGCCGCTATACGCTGCTACGTGAGCCACTGTTCCTTGACCGGTGCATCGTCTGCTCCGAGCACGACTGGGAGGACTATTTCGAGGTGCAGGAGATCCTCTCGAAGGAGTCCTTCATATTCAAGGTATGCAGCGGGANCAGCCCACGGCCAGCTACAAGGCGGATCGGGCCCTGTCGGAAACGCTCAGCTTTCCCCGGCACACGGGCATACGCGAGGCATCGCTGCTGCTGGTGCGCGAAAAGGGTGGCCGCTATACGCTGCTACGTGAGCCACTGTTCCTTGACCGGTGCATCGTCTGCTCCGAGCACGACTGGGAGGACTATTTCGAGGTGCAGGAGATCCTCTCGAAGGAGTCCTTCATATTCAAGGTATGCAGCGGGACCTACACCACATCGGGAGGGCCGGCATCAATCAATATCGTGCACGAAGCTGGTGTCACATGCTGAACTACTATTTTTCTCTTGCTGCTTTCTTTGCTCATGTTCTTTCGCTCTCCTTTCTTCCCGTTGACAGGCTGAGGACGGTACGAAAACGAAACAGTGGTACGCCCAGCTGCAGTACCATTCGCAGGGTATGGGCACCTGGCGTAAGCGTCGAAATGCGCTCGCCAACATCATGATTAATGGCATGATGACACGAACGTAGGAACCGGAAACGATGACTCCTTCCCGCCAACGTTCGCCTCCCACCCCACTAACCCGTGCCAACCCCACTAGGATCTGTGTATGTGTGAGTCTGTGTATGTGTATGTAATTGCGCGATTTGTGTAATGTATGTTTGGGGCAAAGATAGTTGCGACAGCGTACGTAGAATGTTTGGTAGAATGGTAGCAAGGAATTTGTACAGACATTTGGCCAGCAAGTGGCAGAAAAGAAAAGTAAAGAAAAAAAAACATTGTCCACGTTCCACACAAAAAAAAAAAACCGAATACGGTGGAAGATATGTTTGTTCCCCATCAGAGAATACACGAAGCTATTTATTCGATTAACGTTTGCAAACAAATTCGGTTCTCCTTCGAAAAGCGTCATCTTACATGTCGCGCTACTTTTTTCCTTTTTCTGCTTGAAAGTTAAAAAACAGAGAAAAACGCTTTCTTGATCTACTTTCGGTTTTGTTTTTCATTTATCTTCCCAAGAACTTATCCTTCTCAGTGAAATGGCAGGGATTTTGGGAAAGGTTTTACGCCCTAGTTTACAAAGCTAGAATGGTTTTACTTGTACATGATATAAACAAAACAAGTCTGTTGGCTATTTTTTTCTTGTCCTGTTTCATGTTTTTCCTCGTCTTACTAGAACGTAAAGTAGATGATGATGCACTGTAAAGCGATTGTAAGTAGCAGGATCAAAACAAACAAAACGCACACTAGAATAAAGTAATAAGTAAAATGAAGCAAGTAGACAGTTTGACAAAAAGAAAATATGAAAAAATGCAAGTAGAAATGAGAAAAAAAGCACAATGTGAACAAATGTATGCAAATAACTAATTTATCTTGCTTAGTCGTGAAAAGTAGAACAAATGGAAGAGGAAAAGGTAAATTGTTCACGCGCTTGTTGAAAACTTCACCGTTCTATGGATAAATAAAGGAGAATAGAAGGAGAGTGAAAAAAAAAACATTAAACGAGTCGCGAAAGAAACGCAACGAAAAAAGCTAATCCCTTTACAAGACACAAACGAACGAAGGAAAACGAAGAAACATTGTAGAAGCAGAAGGTAAAGTAAAGCGATCGCTTACATTTAACAACACAAACAGAACTCACAGCAAGCAATAATAGAAAGTAATAGAGATAAATGCTACAAAAAATAGGACAAAAGTATCGGAACAGATGAACGAGGCGATGAAAGCGAAAGGCGTTTACTCCATTTTGCTGGCTAGAGCTAGTGTTAGTGTGTAGTCGGTTTGTGGCGATGGAGAATTCTAAAAGTCGCGATATAGTGAAAAAAAAAGCAGCAAACAAATAAATAAAGAATCCCTAAAAAATGGAATGGTTTTGTGTTTGTGTGTTGGTTGGGCTAGATGCTGACCTACCTAGACTTATGGATCTGTGTTATCCACGAGGGACATCATTCATATTCATGCCCGTTTCGGATAGGAGGGTTTGATGGCTTATGATTTTTTCATTTGTCTAACCGCTTACCCTGTGCTTGGGTACTCCTTCCAACCAATTTCTACTGTCCGTGCCATGCCATGGTTGAAGAAGGATCGTACATTATCCTAACCGAGCCCCTGGATCGTGGAATGAACCATCGTTACCGTACGGTGAGAATGGTTAGGTTTTGTATTCAAATTCGTGCACACCGTGCACAGCGCCATCAGGATCGTCCGGGTTTTTGGCCGGGCAAGTTTGGAACTGTCCGTGTGTCCGTGAACGTGCACCGTAGAATAACAATTAGCCAGCGTGTTTTCTTCCAATCCCACCCATTGGATTTGTCCTTTCCTACCGCGTGCGATACTTTCCAGTGAATTTAAGCATTGTTTTGGTAGGTTGGTTGGCTGTGGGAGGGCAAGGATGTGCTTCATAGAGGGTGGAAAAGGGGAAACCGTTGCGAGGGCATTACTTTTTGACTCGTACCAGTGCGGGAGATAGATGGATGGATGGACGTTCGGCGAAGGTTAGATGAATTGTGCAAAGATTACAAAATCATCCTGCTCGTTCATGCCGTTCGGTTCAGTTGCCGAATGCGGATCGAGCTTTTACATTGTAAATACGAAGAAGAGTTCTTTCGGAGATGGTAAATGGTTTTGTGCGGCGAACTTACGTGGTCATGCTAATTTTTGCGCCATGCACGGTACGTTCGTTCGTGTTCGGTGGAAACCATTAATTCCAAGAATAAATCTGAAATTTAATATAATTTATTAACATGCAGTGCATATATTGGGTAAGAAAAATATCGTTTTCATGGGAGGCGTTTGGTTCGTGTGTTTTTTTGTTTTTGCAATCTTGCTCTGATTTCACCTTTGGTTTAAATTAATTAGTTTGTTTTGAATCAGAAAAAGGAATGTTGTGTTTTATTTATATCTGTGGTATTCCTAGAAAATGACGCATAAACATGAAGCGTATAATTAAACTCACAATTTCGACATGTATTCATGAGGCAAACATGCAAGCATCAATACGAAAGTAATCAGAGCATGTACCAGGAAATGAAGGAAACTGCTCTAAGCTTGAGGTTTTAATATCTACTGGCAAAAATCAATCACTTTCCACCCCAAGAGTTTTTCGGAGAAATATCGTTCGATGCCCTTCCAGTTGGAAGTGTTTTCGCACTCCCTCCTCAAAACATATTATGACACGTTATCCAACAGGTCTTCTATGTTTCCCTGGGAAAATAACAAGCTTTCCAGGAATAATACACAAAAAATCCTCCCGTTCAATATTTTCTTTCATCCTGCACCAGGCCGGAAAAAAGGCTCAAAGCACCAATCGAACACACCATACGGATGTACGATAAATGGAAGTTTGGAAAAAAAGCCCAGACTAAAACAATATGCGAAATGAATGAAAGGACTCGAAGAGCAACAAGAAAAAAACAGTATCGAAACCACGTCAACGGTGTGTTTTATGAGGCGCAACTAATGCAAATGTTTGTATTTCTGATCAGCGGTGAGAGAAATGGAGGCCACAGACATCTAGCGAAGCGTCGGAAATGCCTATATCCAAACACCCTAGGGGGACTGCGTGTGTTTTCTTTTGGGGAACGCAACCCCGAACGGAATGACCCTTATTTTATATCGCTCATTGTGCCGGAACTAACCCAAAGCTCCGTGTCGCATTCAGGCCTGGGGAATTGATCTAGTTCGCAAGGCAAAAGACTGTAAAGAAGAGGATGAAGCGAGAAGAAAGAGGAAACAAAAAATCGTCCTTAAACAGATCTACAGGTTGGAACAGAGCAAAAGGCTGCTGAGGGATGGTGTTGAAATCCCTTCTTAGCAATTTGATACATACGACGCGTAGCTGTCACGAAGCATAAAACCACGAGCAGGTCACTCTTGTTCTCTTATGGGAAAAAAATCGATCTAGAACTGGATATCTAAGAGATTATGGAGATGATTTAAAATAATTATTATTTCTTTGCTAACAGAGTTCATTTCTTCGGATTTTAAATTATACTTTTTAATAAATTAAGTTGTATCATGGTCCATAATTCGCGACTATAGTTGCATCAAGAAGTGATGAATAAACATCACAATTTCTCCATTGAAAGTCCATTCCAGTATTTAGCCTTAACTTTCATCTTTCGAATTATCAAACAATAAACTTCTTCAAAGACTGTTTTAAAGAAAACAAATTCTTCCTTTTATCTTATCCCACGCTCTTTTTTTTTTAGAAATGAATCGCACCATGGATGATGAATTGTATTATTTGACTTTCGTTCATCTATCAATAGCATAAAGTGAACAAATGAGAGAAAGAAGGGAATAAAATACCAAACGGCAGTATTAAGAGATTCCGCTTTGCTAAACTTCCTTCAGCGTTAGCCATTAATCACATTTTCCGGGTTTTTTGTGTTTGTGGGCCGTCGGCTCAACTTGTTTGAACTTGAAAGTTTTCGAATTTGTGTGCGCCTGTCTCGGAAACCGTTCCTGCTACGTAATGTCTTCGGTAAGCATTTTGCTGGAAGCTGTGCACTTGAACGAGTAACAATTATTTTAATCGTTTTGTTGATTTTTTATTGGATAGCGAAAAGCGTAATATTTGCTCCAGTTTTATTTTTTTAAAACTTTATGTTTGTTTTGCGAACACTTTAGTAGTTTCAGTACAACAGAGACTGTCAACGTGTTGCTCAAGCGCGCGTGTTGTATCAAGAGCTTTTTTCTAAACTCTAAGTGACACTTGTGTTCATGTTGGTACGGTAACTACGTGCGCTCTGCTACACACGACACGTTCAACCGACACGCTGACACCCTTGAAGAGTGCAATAAAGTCCAGAAAATCCGTTCCAGTGGTGGATCTATATTTGAAACTAGAATTGAGAGGAAAAAAAAATATTCCGTCTCACAACGTTGGAGGGAAAAGTCGCCAGTAACGTTGGCAGACTAGAAGCTTTATTTCGTTTTCTTGCATCCCTGCCAGAAAAGCTCTTCGGCGTGAGAGAGTCAGTGAGTAGCACTTGGATGGAGAAGGAAGGCAAAAAAAAGGTCTCATATACTGCTAGGTATTGCTTTCCGGAGCATGCTTTGCGACCGGGTTACCAGGGAAACAGTACCGTAGGTTGTGTTCAGGTACCAGCACCTTATTGCTTTGATCTTGACGAATGGAACGCTTCCGCTATAGGTTGCCAGATTAGTCAACAATTCTGCGAAGCTCCCATTCGTGCTGCTACTTAGAAGCGCGGCAAAAGACTGACGAAAAATTACGCAAAATCGTCGTGCCAAATTCGAGCGGAGAAAGTCGTGCTGTACTGCTCGGACAATTTCCCAACCCGAACGCCAATTTGCGTTCGTTTAGTCGGTAGTTCATTCCGAGGTAGGAATGAACTACTCGGAAATGGCGCATGCGCGCATATTGCGCGTGTTGCATGATTTATTCTGCAGCACACCGGGTACGGGCGACATCTGGCGGGAAAAATGTTCAACTCGTCCATTCAAAGCCTCCAACGCGGCTGTAGTAAAATCGACCAACTGACCTAGACTCCAGTGCACCAGTGAGGATTCCCAATGTAGTAGTTGGCGGGGAAAAGCATTTTTACACAGACCACCGGCCCCAACCTACAGCCACAAACTCCGCTTTTTTACTTCGTCACAAACAAAAACACAGTACGCGACCGTGCTCTGACTTCTGAGCCCGAGCCGGCAAATGCTGACGGATTGTGTCTGGGTTTGCGGAAAGGCAGTCGAGAGTGAAAAATAGCTCGTTTATATTGATTTATTGCGGGAGAAGTAACATACATACCCCGCTACCTCGGTTTGCTCCGTTTCGTTTCGCACTGATTTTGGACCCGATTTGTCTTTTCGTCCTGTCCCTCGAAATCGGAGAGCCTACCTGTCCTGTGTGAGTGTGGAAAATTGGGCAGGGAAAAACCATTCTAGCTTGAAGCTTGAAAACCGCAGGGAATACCCTTCACGTTCGTGATGTGTTCCGAGTTTAGGGCCTTTGGTGGCGTGAAAAAAAGAGTGAAAGCAAGAATCGTAGTAAAAGCAAAACCTGCTAATGACATGCTGACAATGAAATTGAAAAGAAAATGAACGAACGGGGTTTGTGTTTTCCGAATCGAATTTGCGGTAATGAATCCATTTCCGCGAGTCAAACGTGGAACTTTTGGCGGAAAGGATTTGGGTCGCGCTGCCGGGTGCGTGTTTTGGATTGGGGAATGAATGAGAAACCATATTGAATTTGATATTTTAATGGTTATTAAAACGGTTTCATCAGCAATGTTGCTAGTATCCAACTTTTGGTTAAAAACTAGCATTTAATGTAACGTTTTTTTTCAAATCATAAATAACATGAGCAGTTTGTGAGAATTTAAGCAGATTATATGCTAGGGTTATCAATGTTTTTGTATCTTTATTTGAATGGTTTAATTTGGTTTAATTTGAAATCTGGCAAAAATGCAGGAACGTTTGCGATGAAATAATGCAAATTGGGTAAAAGATTTTTGTAGTCCCCCCCCAAAGCGCTCGCAGCCACCATGGACAGATGCTGCACATAGGTCAATGGGTGCGGTCATGCAATATGTCAAAATTTAATAAAATGTTTTTTAATTTTAATATTGTTTCTGTTGAACGCTTATGATTTAAAATGATATTTAAATAGAAACTGAATATGAGAAAGTAAAATTTGTTTATATATATTTAATTTGGATCTTAGGATATTAATATTTAATATGTTGAGGTTATGAAAATGCTTTTAAAAATAAAAAAACTTAAAGATATTTATATAATGGCGTTAAAAAAATATTTTACTATCTTAAACTAATTAAAACTAATATTTCATAGTGATCTTAATCTATGTTTGTTGTTTACATGGTTTTAAAGAATTAAAATTATTTATTATTTGCTTTTNTCTTGACGAATGGAACGCTTCCGCTATAGGTTGCCAGATTAGTCAACAATTCTGCGAAGCTCCCATTCGTGCTGCTACTTAGAAGCGCGGCAAAAGACTGACGAAAAATTACGCAAAATCGTCGTGCCAAATTCGAGCGGAGAAAGTCGTGCTGTACTGCTCGGACAATTTCCCAACCCGAACGCCAATTTGCGTTCGTTTAGTCGGTAGTTCATTCCGAGGTAGGAATGAACTACTCGGAAATGGCGCATGCGCGCATATTGCGCGTGTTGCATGATTTATTCTGCAGCACACCGGGTACGGGCGACATCTGGCGGGAAAAATGTTCAACTCGTCCATTCAAAGCCTCCAACGCGGCTGTAGTAAAATCGACCAACTGACCTAGACTCCAGTGCACCAGTGAGGATTCCCAATGTAGTAGTTGGCGGGGAAAAGCATTTTTACACAGACCACCGGCCCCAACCTACAGCCACAAACTCCGCTTTTTTACTTCGTCACAAACAAAAACACAGTACGCGACCGTGCTCTGACTTCTGAGTCCGAGCCGGCAAATGCTGACGGATTGTGTCTGGGTTTGCGGAAAGGCAGTCGAGAGTGAAAAATAGCTCGTTTATATTGATTTATTGCGGGAGAAGTAACATACATACCCCGCTGCCTCGGTTTGCTCCGTTTCGTTTCGCACTGATTTTGAACCCGATTTTGTCTTCTCGTCCTGTCCCTCGAAATCGGAGAGCCTACCTGTCCTATGTGAGTGTGGAAAATTGGGCAGGGAAAAACCATTCTAGCTTGAAGCTTGAAAACCGCAGGGAATACCCTTCACGTTCGTGATGTGTTCCGAGTTTAGGGCCTTTGGTGGCGTGAAAAAAAGAGTGAAAGCAAGAAACGTAGTAAAAGCAAAACCTGCTAATGACATGCTGACAATGAAATTGAAAAGAAAATGAACGAACGGGGTTTGTGTTTTCCGAATCGAATTTGCGGTAATGAATCCTTTTCCGCGTGTCAAACGTGGAACTTTTGGCGGAAAGGATTTGGGTCGCGCTGTCGGGTGCGTGTTTTGGATTGGAGAATGAATGAGAAACCATATTGAATTTGATATTTTAATGGTTATTAAAACGGTTTCATCAGCAATGTTGCTAGTATCCAACTTTTGGTTAAAAACTAGCATTTAATGTAACGTATTTTTCGAATCATAAATAACATGAGCAGTTTGTGAGGATTTAAGCAGATTATATGCTAGGATTATCAATGTTTTTGTATCTTTATTTGAATGGCTTAATTTGGTTTAATTTGAAATCTGGCAAAAATGCAGGAACGTTTGCGATGAAATAATGCAAATTGTGCAAAACTGGATTGATTCATGCCGCACCTTGTATGGCTTAGTTTTCAACCTATCCGTATAAATGCTTGGAACTTTAGCTGTCAAATCAAACATCTGAATAAAACCGTCTATTAAATTCAGTGCCACCGGAAAGTAGGATTTGTCAACGAAGTGCATTGTAGAGAAAGCAAAACCGTCTCAAAATGCCAAGACCTTCGCGAAAGAAACAAAAGTCGGCCCTTATCAAGCGATCGTATGCGAGCCGCGTCCCGGTAGAGCAGGTGCAGCAGGAACAACGTAGCACAGGAGAAAAGAAGATGGTTCTGTTCGGAAAATGCGTCACCATAAACGAACATGATCAGCAGTCTTCGTACTACGCCAAACTTCGACATTGGTTCGACCATGCAGTCCCGGAGGGCAGCAAAGATACACCGCGGATGGGTTCGGTTGCTTCAAATGCAGCGTGTGCTTTACCATCGACATCACGCCCTACCCAGCAGGAAGTTGACGTTCCGCCAGGGAACGATTCGTGCATCTTCCAGACAATACCACCGCCGGTAGTAACCGGCATAACACCGTACCAAATTTTGGTGCCATTGATAAGAAACGAAGCATTGCCTCCGGCTGTTGTAAGTGTCATGCCCCATCGTCTCGGGGATTGTGTTTTTGTGCAATTAAAGCTAATAGAAACTAATCCGTTTATAGGTGAATGATCCAAAAATGCTGCTGGAACATCATAAGACCCACTGGAAGATGGTACGTAAGAATTGGATTCTTCATCGACAGCTGTATCTGCAGCGGTACAAGCCGTGCTTTGACTTTATAAACACCACACGCTCATCAACGGAGGAATAGGTTCGAGTATTTTCACTTTACTTTTTCGTCAAATATGTCATGCATTCTCAATAAACCTAATCCTCGTTAATTCTTATTAGAATTTACCCGTTTCAAACTAGCAGCATCCGTCATTAGGGTGTATTATATATCATGTGTATCACCATTTTCCAGTAATAGTCTCTCCTGCACCCAACGAACCACTACCACCGGAAGTTGTTTGGTGGAAAACAATACCGTCGATTGTTTCTTCGTGTGCATTAATTACAACGTTATTGATTAGTGGCTCGCTGCTATACCCGCGTCAGGTCCGAAGTGCACTCTCGGACTGCATTGATTAATGTCCGCCGCAATTAGTCACCGTGTTGGGAGGTAGCAAGTAATTTTATTACACTACCTGCATGGCGCAAACACGGTATATACAGGGATGATACATTTGTCCGGTACATGACCTCCGGCAGGGCCAGTCATACCATTGACACGATTGATAGGCTACCGTATCGTACCGGCAGTGCGATAAAAGGCATCACACACTGTCGGCGTCGGCGAACGGCTATCTATAGCGTATATTTATGTTTGCAAGTGTACCAAATTTGACCCCGTTACACGTGTGGGTCGGGCACGGACGCATTAGAGAATATGAAGCCAAACGTAATGTCCCATCCGTGAGATAGGAGCACGCATCATCGGATAACACGCTGATGGTACGATAAAACCCGAAACCGCCATTAAAATGTTTTGGCTACCCGGCTTTTCCTATTGATTTTAGTACGCGGCAGACGGTTCCATCATCCCGTGGATGGGTAGGTGTTTCGATGGACTTCGATCGGGGGCTTTTGCAGAAGATTTTATCGTACCAACGATTATGGTATCGTTTATGGTGTGTCCCAAAGGGAGTGAGAAAGCGAGAGACACCAGCGTTTGGGATCGTGGTGTCGATATGGACATTAAAATAACTAAACCGTGCAAGGGATATGGGTGAAGATTATCGAACGCCAACCATTGACAGCTTAATGATAACGTACGTCAGAGTACAAGATAAGTCCATATCCTTTCATCACTGGTTGGACATAATACTGCCATACGCATACAATGGGAGAAGTGGCGCAACATTAAGCCTAAACGGCCGTACTCTGGACGGTAGGGGATTTTCGCCGACGATAAAGAGAACAAAACGCTTCTTGCGTAGCATTCATCCGATGACTGTGACATTCCCACTTTACTGCGCGATGGATGAAGTTTGAGTGTTTAACTGAAATGGTAGTATTCGTCCATTTTCCGTTGAAGTTTAAAAGTGTTACCGAAATGGAAGCTATTACCTGACTCATCCTGCTGTTTGCCGTTTCTTCGTGGTAGCAAAGAAACATTCTACTCTCCCGAGCGTTTATAAGCCTTCAACACACTAATGCAGTGAGCAAAATGGAAGGGTTGTTGTGAGGTGTTTTTGTTGTTGTTATTTTCCTCCTCAAGTATGTCCACTAGCCATCTGCCAGCAGCAAACGGAAATATGCCAATACTTGGCGGAGAACATTTTCAGCGGTTCGTCTACCCGGTTACATTTTGGTCGTCAGTCGCAGTTGTAATTACCGTTACGGAGGAGTGTGCTTCCTTTTGCGAGCTTTTCCTCGATTTTTTGTTCATTTTCCCCCGTGTGAAGGTAAATTTTTCCTTGAAAGGGAAAACGGCGATGTGGTAGCAGCAGAATGAAACAGGAAAAGCGGACAAAGTAAACCGGTAAGAGGATTAATGGTTTGGCTTGGCTTCTGTTCCGTAGGCAGCGGGTACTCTCGTGTACACTAAGCCCCATCCGTACAGTACCTGCATACTAAGGAGCCAATAATTTCAACAATAATTGTATGCTCGAAAGGTGGGACCGCCAAACCAGCGAATGGACGGCGACACTCATCAGGAACCGAATGGAAACTGGAGCGGAAAGTGTCCAACAAGAGAGAGAAAGCCCAACCAAACACCTATTGCGTTGCGGTGAACGAACGATTGCGTAGGCACTGCGCACCCGTAAGCTTTGCGAATGTTTGGTGTTTGTTTTATAAGTACGAAAAAGGTCAGTTTGTAAACTTTTGTCGAAACGAACTGACTTTTTTTACATGTATTGGTTGGTGGAAAAAAATTAAGAGAAAGAACTACGTTAGACTTTTTCCTGAAATCTTCGAAACGACTTGCTTCAACTTACTTCCTAGTTAAAGAATTATTTGTGTCCGAGTTTAGTTGATCATTTAATGTGAGTGGTTTGTAATTGATATGAAAAGAGGCACGTTTATGATAAATAGCTTACCTTTAATGGAATTTTAATATTGAAGACCAGCAATTTGTTCTTTGGATGGAGTAAGACTTACTGGAATTTACTAAAGATGTTGGATGAAATAAGGACGTAATAATTTAACAATAATTAAGTTAGAAACATGGAATGGTTAGTTGCAGTAAAACTAGATCTAGTTATAAGAGGTGCTAGTAGTAATCACATAAAAAGCATGTTACATGATAAAATACGAGTGAAACCACCATGGTAAAAAGTTACAAACCTTTATCATTTAATGGTTTGTTCGACGATGTTGCTTCGTGATCGTGTGGGGAGATCTAAAGATCCTTTGCAGTAGAGCAAGAACGCGATGCGGTTGTAGTTTTTTTTATAGAATCATTACCCTGTACACTTCAACAAGGAGATTTATAAAAAGAACTAATAAACCATGTGAAAGTATTTAAACGAACATATTATTGTCTCGAATGATAGAATCGAATCCGAAATCTCTTTATGATCTTGTAAGCTCTGCTACACAACTCTTATTCTTTCATATATGCGTAGTGTAGAGTGACAACATTTACCACCAACATGTATATCCAAGAGCGTAACTGCTTTGGCTCTTGGTCAAATAAATAGCCAAAAATTCCTTCGAAGTTACTTCGACACTCACACAGCTGAAGTATCGGGTACTTCCACTCTACCAAGAGTATATTTATTGACTGAAGATAGCAAAAGTAAACTGATTCGGAATAATTCTCACTTCACGAACTCTATCATAAGATGTTGAAATCAACATAATACCGGCTAATGAATGAAACTTACTAGGTTCCGTTGGGCTAGACATGTCATTAGCATGATACCAGACGACCCTTCCAGTAAAGTTTTTTTTCTGTTCTGTTTTATGGGTTACGCATCGTTCTTTCCTGGTACGATCGTAAGAGGTACGTGGTACCTGCAAATAACTGCTGGAGGATAGTGTAACTGTCATACTACTTCCCACATCTCCATCCTCCCTATCCATACTACAATTCTAACAGAAAACTCGTTTATATCTAAAGTAAGTTAATAAAAAAAAATGACATCACCAACCGTAACCCCTGGGCAAAATGACTTGTAATGCAACTAATTTATCTTTTGATCGTTATTTTGACAGAATCCAAACGATCGGCATCTCGCGCACATGTTACCCGTGCTGGGTGACATTGGCTTATGATGCTCGTTAATTAAGCTCGTGCGCGCAGAAATCCCATCGTAATGGGAAAATGCTCACAAGCTAACATTGGCCAAAGCGCTCCGGCAACTGCCAACCCATACACACACACACACATGATGCACGGTTTTTCATTCTCTGACCGTTTTTTTTTTTTTGCTTCGTGTTTAGCAACAGCGTGTGCTTCAACGGTGCGCAAAACAACTTCATCCCATCCAAGCCCTCCTTGCCAAGCCCTCCAAAAGTTTGAACCGGAAGCCGTTTTGCAGGTTGGCGGTGAAAAATTGTGTCCATCGGCTGCCGTCCGTCCGGTGTAACACGTGTTGTTGCCCGTTTGCCGTCCGATTGCCGCAGCACCGAGTGGACAGCAATCCTCGTGAGTACGTCGTAAATATAAACTAATCCGGCAGTCGCTTTGTGCTACAAAACAGAAACAGGAAACAGTTGGCAAAAGTCTGTTTTGATAGGTTTAGAACGGGATCGTATGTGTGTGCACATAAAGGGGAAGTGCAGCTCCATCCGATCTAACCCTGGGGCACAGCTGTTGCGGTACAGTTGCATTGCACTTTTGCCCTGTGTCCTTTGCCCAACCGAAAACCCCTTTAGGTTCGTGGTTTGACGGGTTGGAAAACTAACTGTGCATAATTGCAAAAGTATGTCCTATTCTGGCACGCTTCGCACGTCGTCGATCTGCTCTGCTTCGGTCAGTTGGGACTGTTCTGGCAGTTCCCTTACCATAAGCTAAGCTTATCAACTCGCTACTTTTCTCGGTAAACTCTTGCTTTTTTCTGAGGGTGTTTTTTTGTTTTTGTTGTTGGGTCCTTCGAAGCGTCCGTTCGAAGAGTTTGACTGGTGTCCGGTCCGGAAGTTGGCTTTGATACGGTTTTGAAGTTTATCATCATCACGTGTTCGGTTGATGATTTGCTCTGTGTTCTGGCTGAGGTTTGGTTTGCCCCAACACTCCAACACAAACGAAGCAAGCAGCCAGGCCCAAAGTTGCCCAAAAGGTAAGGGCGCAAGTCTCTCGTGTACGGGTCGTCCCGTCGTACTTCTTTCTGACAAGTTCAATTTAATCAACATCCATTTTCCTGAAATGAATTTAAGCTTCGTTTCCCGTTTGCGCCATGCTTTCGCCGTGTAGATGATTTCCGGGAAAAACCCACCCGGGACTCGCTGAAGGTCGCCGGCCGCAAAACACAGAGCAGAGCTATGCCATTACCGGATGCGCGCCATACTGTTGCGGGAGAGTTTGCTTTCTTGTTCGAGGAACATGTTCGGGTGGCGTATTCGTGAAGGGGTATCGAAGTGCGAAAGTCAACGCTTGACAAATTAATACAATTTCAATTGCACTGTGCTCAAGCAGTCAATCGAGAATGCTGTTGAGGCGGCAACAAACTGTTCCAGGCGGTAAAAATTCATACCAAACCGACTAAGTTTGTGCATTTCGGGTGCACTACTGTTCTTTTAACATCAGCATCCCAAAATCTGGCCTTCGTCCAAGCCTTGGTGCAGCCCAACGCAGTGTGAAGCAATGCAAGAAGGCTCGTTAACGGTGAGGATAAGATTATGTAAAACTATTTATTTCCCAAGAATTCGCGCTAGCGCTTCGGCCGACTGGTGGGAAGTTGAAATTTATCGCACAAGATCCAGCATCTCAGCTCACAGGAAGAAGATGAAGCCACTAGCGAAAAGAAGCGAGCGAAAACTTTTATGCAAGTTTTGCAGTTAGGATGGACAAGTTGAGTTGGCCATCTTTTGGCGCCCCGATGCCAGGAGACGGAGAATAATCTTTGGCTTGGGCTGAAGGAAAAACGGAAAGTTTAGTGAGCGATACTGACAAATTCCAGCTCGCAGCATCAGCGAAGCGCGCGAACCGGCCACATTAATAACGGAGCGTCGCGAAAATCTAGCCAAAAGCCATCGTGATTAAACTTTGACACACTGGTGGCACGGGTGTGCCCTTGAGGGGTATCATCGGTCAGCATGCAAACCGGGAGGGGGTTACGGGAAAAGGATTGTCCACCTTCCCATGTACCGCTCGGTACGACATAAAACTTCTCGACATAATGGTTTTCGTACCACAGGAACCCAGAGGAACGGTCGAGACAGTGCAAGTGTTGGGCAAAACAGATTTGCTGCGAGATGCTACGAATGAAAAAAGTGACTCGAAATAACGTAACGATACAATAAGAAGGATAACCACTGGCACTTGGACTTGGAGTGCTTGGAAGTTGATGAGCAAAAGAAAGAAAGAAAGAAAGATAGAAAGGAGCAAAAAAAAAAATATATACAGAGTAAGAAAAACACATCACACAAAGCAGTGGAGTCAACTTAAGAAAGATTGAAAGTTTGTCTTCCGGAAGATCTGACCCAGTTCAGTTTAGCTTTTACAATTGTTCCGGCCAACAGGGATGGAAAACCGTTTACCAACTCACTCATCCTGTGGCTAACAATAAAAAAAAAAAATACGGAAACAGCGGCGAAAGAAATAGTCCCGGAATGAAAATCCCATCAAGACACTTGCTTCGCCCGCTGCAATTTCTCGATAGTGAATACAGAAAGAGAGAGAGAGCGAGAGAGTGAGAGAGCGAGAGAGTGAGAGANGGTAAAAGATTTTTGTAGTCCCCCCCCAAAGCGCTCGCAGCCACCATGGACAGATGCTGCACATAGGTCAATGGGTGCGGTCATGCAATATGTCAAAATTTAATAAAATGTTTTTTAATTTTAATATTGTTTCTGTTGAACGCTTATGATTTAAAATGATATTTAAATAGAAACTGAATATGAGAAAGTAAAATTTGTTTATATATATTTAATTTGGATCTTAGGATATTAATATTTAATATGTTGAGGTTATGAAAATGCTTTTAAAAATAAAAAAACTTAAAGATATTTATATAATGGCGTTAAAAAAATATTTTACTATCTTAAACTAATTAAAACTAATATTTCATAGTGATCTTAATCTATGTTTGTTGTTTACATGGTTTTAAAGAATTAAAATTATTTATTATTTGCTTTTGTTATTTGTTTTAATATTCTCAATATGATAAAAGTATTACTTTACACTCCTCTAATAATAATATACATAAAAAAATATTTTTAATACAATCATGCACAGTTTTAATTAAAATACTATGTTAAACAAACAACCAGGAAAACATAAATCTAAATGTAAATAAATCACTTACATTTTATTTTTTTTACCATCGTATGACCGGTAGACCTACCAGTGTGCAATGTTTGCCCAGGGTAGCAGCGACACCTTTGGGGGGGACTACAAAAATCTTTTACCGCAAATTGTGCAAAACTGGAATGATTCATGCCGCACCTTGTATGGCTTAGTTTTCAACCTATCCGTATAAATGCTTGGAACTTTAGCTGTCAAATCAAACATCTGAATAAAACCGTCTATTAAATTCAGTGCCACCGGAAAGTAGGATTTGTCAACGAAGTGCATTGTAGAGAAAGCAAAACCGTTTCAAAATGCCAAGACCTTCGCGAAAGAAACAAAAGTCGGCCCTAATCAAGCGATCGTATGCGAGCCGCGTACCGGTAGAACAGGTGCAGCAGGAACAACGTAGCACAGGAGAAAAGAAGATGGTTCTGTTCGGAAAATGCGTCACCATAAACGAAAATGATCAGCAGTCTTCGTACTACGCCAAACTTCGACATTGGTTCGACCATGCAGTCCCGGAGGGCAGCGAAGATACACCGCGGATGGGTTCGGCTGCTTCAATTGCAGCGTGTGCTTTACCATCGACATCACGCCCTACCCAGCAGGAAGTTGACGTTCCGCCAGGGAACGATTCGTGCATCTTCCAGACAATACCACCGCCGGTAGTAACCGGCATAACACCGTACCAAATTTTGGTGCCATTGATAAGAAACGAAGCATTGCCTCCGGCTGTTGTAAGTGTCATGCCCCATCGTCTCGGGGATTGTATTTTTGTGCAATTAAAGCTAATAGAAACTAATCCGTTTATAGGTGAATGATCCAAAAATGCTGCTGGAACATCATAAGACCCACTGGAAGATGGTACGTAAGAATTGGATTCTTCATCGACAGCTGTATCTGCAGCGGTACAAGCCGTGCTTTGACTTTATAAACACCACACGCTCATCAACGGAGGAATAGGTTCGAGTATTTTCACTTTACTTTTTCGTCAAATATCTCATGCATTCTCAATAAACCTAATCCTCGCTAATTCTTACTAGAATTTACCCGTTTCAAACTAGCAGCATCCGTCATTAGGGTGTATTATATATCATGTGTATCACCATTTTCCAGTAATAGTCTTTCCTGCACCCTACGAACCACTACCGCCGGAAGTTGTTTGGTGGAAAACAATACCGTCGATTGTTTCTTCGTGTGCATTAATTACAACGTTATTGATTAGTCGCTGCTGTACCCGCGTCAGGTCCGAAGTGCACTCTCGGACTGCATTGATTAATGTCCGCCGCAATTAGTCACCGTGTTGGGAGGTAGCAAGTAATTTTATTACACTACCTGCATGGCGCA
The DNA here is from genome assembly GCA_018908115.1 of Anopheles rivulorum. Taxonomy (NCBI): domain Eukaryota; kingdom Metazoa; phylum Arthropoda; class Insecta; order Diptera; family Culicidae; genus Anopheles; species Anopheles rivulorum. The sequence goes on along the minus strand of CM032178.1, from coordinate 34,957,432 downwards.
AACACGGTATATACAGGGATGATACATTTGTCCGGTACATGACCTCCGGCAGGGCCAGTCATACCATTGACACGATTGATAGGCTACCGTATCGTACCGGCAGTGCGATAAAAGGCATCACACACTGTCGGCGTCGGCGAACGGCTATCTATAGCGTATATTTATGTTTGCAAGTGCACCAAATTTGACCCCGTTACACGTGTGGGTCGGGCACGGACGCATTAGAGAATATGAAGCCAAACGTAATGTCCCATCCGTGAGATAGGAGCACGCATCATCGGATAACACGCTGATGGTACGATAAAACCCGAAACCGCCATTAAAATGTTTTGGCTACCCGGCTTTTCCTATTGATTTTAGTACGCGGCAGACGGTTCCATCATCCCGTGGATGGGTAGGTGTTTCGATGGACTTCGATCGGGGGTTTTTGCAGAAGATTTTATCGTACCAACGATTATGGTATCGTTTATGGTGTGTCCCAAAGGGAGTGAGAAAGCGAGAGACACCAGCGTTTGGGATCGTGGTGTCGATATGGACATTAAAATAACTAAACCGTGCAAGGGATATGGGTGAAGATTATCGAACGCCAACCATTGACAGCTTAATGATAACGTACGTCAGAGTACAAGATAAGTCCATATCCTTTCATCACTGGTTGGACATAATACTGCCATACGCACACAATGGGAGAAGTGGCGCAACATTAAGCCTAAACGGCCGTACTCTGGACGGTAGGGGATTTTCGCCGACGATAAAGAGAACAAAACGCTTCTTGCGTAGCATTCATCCGATTACTGTGACATTCCCACTTTACTGCGCGATGGATGAAGTTTGAGTGTTTAACTGAAATGGTAGTATTCGTCCATTTTCCGTTGAAGTTTAAAAGTGTTACCGAAATGGAAGCTATTACCTGACTCATCCTGCTGTTTGCCCTTTCTTCGTGGTAGCAAAGAAACATTCTACTCTCCCGAGCGTTTATAAGCCTTCAACACAATAATGCAGTGAGCAAAATGGAAGGGGTTGTTGTGAGGTGTTTTTGTTGTTGTTATTTTCCTCCTCAAGTATGTCCACTAGCTATCTGCCAGCAGCAAACGAAAATATGCCAATACTTGGCGGAGAACATTTTCAGCGGTTCGTCTACCCGGTTACATTTTGGTCGTCAGTCGCAGTTGTAATTACCGTTACGGAGGAGTGTGCTTCCTTTTGCGAGCTTTTCCTCGATTTTTTGTTCATTTTCCCCCGTGTGAAGGTAATTTTTTCCTTGAAAGGGAAAACGGCGATGTGGTAGCAGCAGAATGAAACAGGAAAAGCGGACAAAGTAAACCGGTAAGAGGATTAATGGTTTGGCTTGGCTTCTGTTCCGTAGGCAGCGGGTACTCTCGTGTACACTAAGCCCCATCCGTACAGTACCTGCATACTAAGGAGCCAATAATTTCAACAATAATTGTATGCTCGAAAGGTGGGACCGCCAAACCAGCGAATGGACGACGACACTCATCAGGAACCGAATGGAAACTGGAGCGGAAAGTGTACGGCAAAAGAGAGAAAGCCCAACCAAACACCTATTGCGTTGTGGTGAACGAACAATTGCGTAGGCACTGCGCACCCGTAAGCTTTGCGAATGTTTGGTGTTTGTTTTATAAGTACGAAAAAGGTCAGTTTGTAAACTTTTGTCGAAACGTACTGACTTTTTTTACATGTACTGGTTGGTGGAAAAAAAAATTAAGAGAAAGAACTACGTTAGACTTTTTCCTGGAATCTTCGAAAGGACTTGCTTCAACTTACTTCCTAGTTAAAGAATTATTTGTGTCCAAGTTTAGTTGATCATTTAATGTGAGTGGTATGGAAGTGATATGAAAAGAAGTATGTTTATGATAAATAGCTTACCTTTAATGGAATTTTAACATTAAAGATCAGCAATTTGTTCTTTGGATGGAGTAAGACTTATTGGAAGTGAATTAACTGGAATTTTCTAAAGATGTTGGATGAAATACGGACGTAATAATTTAACAATAATTAAGTTAGAAACATGGAATGATTAGTTTCATTAAAACTAGATCTAGTTATAAGAGGTGCTAGTAGTAATCACATAAAAAGCATGTTACATGATAAAATACGAGTGAAACCACCATGGTAAAAAGTTACAAACCTTTATCATTTAATGGATTGTTCGACGATGTTGCTTCGTGATCGTGTGGGGAGATCTAAAGATCCTTTGCAGTAGAGCAAGAACGCGATGCTGTTGTAGTTTTTTATAGAATCATTACCCTGTACACTTTAACAAGGTTCATTAATAAACATTATTTAAACTATTATTTAAACTAGCATATTTTTGTCTCGAATGATAGAATCGAATCCGAAATCTCTTTATGATCTTGTAAGCTCTGCTACACAACTTTTATTCTTTCATATATGCGTAGTGTAGAGTGACAACATTTACCACCAACATGTATATCCATGAGCGTAACTGCTTTGGCTCTTGGTCAAATAAATAGCCAAAAATTCCTTCGAAGTTACTTCGACACTCACACAACTGAAGTATCGGGTACTTCCACTCTACCAAGAGTATATTTAATGACTGAAGATAGCAAAATTAAACTGATGCGGGATAATTCTTACTTAACGAACTCTATCATAAGATGTTGAAATCAACATAATACCGGCTAATGAATGAAACTTACTAGTTTCCGTTGGACTAGACATGTCATTAGCATGATACCAGACGACCCTTCCTGTAAAGATTTTTTTTCTGTTCTGTTTTATGGGTTACGCATCGTTCTTTCCTGGTACGATCGTAAGAGGTACGTGGTACCTGCAAATAACTGCTGGAGGATAGTGTAACTGTCATACTACTTCCCACATCTCCATCCTCCCTATCCATACTACAATTCTAACAGAAAACTGGTTTATATCTAAAGTAAGTTAATAAAAAAATGACATCACCAACCGTAACCCCTGGGCAAAATGACTTCTAATGCAACTAATTTATCTTTTGATCGTTATTTTGACAGAATCCAAACGATCGGCATCTCGCGCACATGTTACCCGTGCTGGGTGACATTGGCTTATGATGCTCGTTAATTAAGCTCGTGCGCGCAGAAATCCCATCGTAACGGGAAAATGCTCACAAGCTAACATTGGCCAAAGCGCTCCGGCAACTGCCAACCCATACACACACACACACATGATGCACGGTTTTTCATTCTCTGACCGTTTTTTTTTTGCTTCGTGTTTAGCAACAACGTGTGCTTCAACGGTGCGCAAAACAACTTCATCCCATCCAAGCCCTCCTTGCCAAGCCCTCCAAAAGTTTGAACCGGAAGCCGTTTTGCAGGTTGGCGATGAAAAATTGTGTCCATCGGCTGCCGTCCGTCCGGTGTAACACGTGTTGTTGCCCGTTTGCCGTCCGATTGCCGCAGCACCGAGTGGACAGCAATCCTCGTGAGTACGTCGTAAATATAAACTAATCCGGCAGTCGCTTTGTGCTACAAAACAGAAACAGGAAACAGTTGGCAAAAGTCTGTTTTGATAGGTTTCGAACGGGATCGTATGTGTGTGCACAAAAAAGGGGAAGTGCAGTTCCATCCGATCTAACCCCGGGGCACAGCTGTTGCGGTACAGTTGCATTGCACTTTTGCCCTGTGTCCTTTGCCCAACCGAAAACCCCTTTAGGTTCGTGGTTTGACGGGTTGGAAAACTAACTGTGCATAATTGCAAAAGTATGTCCTATTCTGGCACGCTTCGCACGTCGTCGATCTGCTCTGCTTCGGTCAGTTGGGACTGTTCTGGCAGTTCCCTTACCATAAGCTAAGCTTATCAACTCGCTACTTTTCTCGGTAAACTCTTGCTTTTTTCTGAGGGTTTTTTTTTGTTTTTGTTTTTGGGTCCTTCGAAGCGTCCGTTCGAAGAGTTTGACTGGTGTCCGGTCCGGAAGTTGGCTTTGATACGGTTTTGAAGTTTATCATCATCACGTGTTCGGTTGATGATTTGCTCTGTGTTCTGGCTGAGGTTTGGTTTGCCCCAACACTCCAACACAAACGAAGCAAGCAGCCAGGCCCAAAGTTGCCCAAAAGGTAAGGGCGCAAGTCTCTCGTGTACGGGTCGTCCCGTCGTACTTCTTTCTGACAAGTTCAATTTAATCAACATCCATTTTCCTGAAATGAATTTAAGCTTCGTTTCCCGTTTGCGCCATGCTTTCGCCGTGTAGATGATTTCCGGGAAAAACCCACCCGGGACTCGCTGAAGGTCACCGGCCGCAAAACACAGAGCAGAGCTATGCCATTACCGGATGCGCGCCATACTGTTGCGGGAGAGTTTGCTTTCTTGTTCGAGGAACATGTTCGGGTGGCGTATTCGTGAAGGGGTATCGAAGTGCGAATGTCAACGCTTGACAAATTAATACAATTTCAATTGCACTGTGCTCAAGCAGTCAATCGAGAATGCTGTTGAGACGGCAACAAACTGTTCCAGGCGGTAAAAATTCATACCAAACCGACTAAGTTTGTGCATTTCGGGTGCACTACTGTTCTTTTAACATCAGCATCCCAAAATCTGGCCTTCGTCCAAGCCTTGGTGCAGCCCAACGCAGTGTGAAGCAATGCAAGAAGGCTCGTTAACGGTGAGGATAAGATTATGTAAAACTATTTATTTCCCAAGAATTCGCGCTAGCGCTTCGGCCGACTGGTGGGAAGTTGAAATTTATCGCACAAGATCCAGCATCTCAGCTCACAGGAAGAAGATGAAGCCACTAGCGAAAAGAAGCGAGCGAAAACTTTTATGCAAGTTTTGCAGTTAGGATGGACAAGTTGAGTTGGCCATCTTTTGGCGCCCCGATGCCAGGAGACGGAGAATAATCTTTGGCTTGGGCTGAAGGAAAAAGAGAAAGTTTAGTGAGCGATACTGACAAATTCCAGCTCGCAGCATCAGCGAAGCGCGTGAACCGGCCACATTAATAACGGAGCGTCGCGAAAATCTAGCCAAAAGCCATTGTGATTAAACTTTGACACACTGGTGGCACGGGTGTGCCCTTGAGGGGTGTCATCGGTCAGCATGCAAACCGGGAGGGGGTTGCGGGAAAAGGATTGTCCACCTTCCCATGTACCGCTCGGTACGACACAAAACTTCTCGACATAATGGTTTTCGTACCACAGGAACCCGAGGAACGGTCGGGACAGTGCAAGTGTCGGGCAAAACAGATTTGCTGCGAGATGCTACGAATGAAAAAAGTGACTCGAAATAACGTAACGATACAAAAAGAAGGATAACCACTGGCACTTGGACTTGGAGTGCTTGGAAGTTGATGAGCAAAAGAAAGAAAGAAAGAAAGAAAGATAGAAAGGAGCAAAAAAATATATATATATACAGAGTAAGAAAAACACATCACACAAAGCAGTGGAGTCAACTTAAGAAAGATTGAAAGTTTGTCTTCCGGAAGATCTGACCCAGTTCAGTTTAGCTTTTACAATTGTTCCGGCCAACAGGGATGGAAAACCGTTTACCAACTCACTCATCCTGTGGCTAACAATAAAAAAAGAATACGGAAACAGCGGCGAAAGAAATAGTCCCGGAATGAAAATCCCATCAAGACACTTGCTTCGCCCGCTGCAATTTCTCGATAGTGAATACAGAAAGAGAGAGAGAGCGAGAGAGTGAGAGAAAACAGGAAAGACAGGAAAAAGTTCATCCTAACTTCCTGGAAGCTTCGTGGAAATTTGTATTACCGATGGGCAGACACACTCACTCGCACGCACAACAGCCAACAAAACAAGGAAACCGCTCCCAGCAATACTGGACACGAGACAATTATGCAAAGCTTAAATGAAATTCGTACGCCTAGGCGTCCTGCTAGAGGAAAATTCTATTTTCTCACTTAAAATTGTAATGTAAAGTTTAGAGACGGCTGGCCGGATTTGCGATGACCACCTGGGCGTGATTGCCATTTAATACTGGCATCGGCCGTGTTGTCGATTGTACACTGACCGGATGTTTCCGTTGTTAATTTTGCTTGTTAAATTATTCATTAAAAGACAAAGCTTAAGCCATATAAATGGGCTGGGGGCCCCGCCCCGAGGGGGTCAATTGTAGATTGTTTTTGACCTGGCATGACGCATCAAACGCGACACTTTTCCCGGTTGGTGCGACACCACAGAAAAGTGTCGTCCCGTTGGGGTGGTTTTTGTGGGAAGTGTTTTAATTTTGTTAAAGTTACGCCCCAATTTATGTTGCTTTGGCAAACTTCTTGCTGGGAAAACCGTAATCCGAAACCAAACCGAAAGTACCACCCGCGGTGGCTTTGCATACATTTTCTATTACAATAAATATTGTGGGTGGAGAGCGCGGTGGCTTTTGGGAAAGTTTAAAACCCACACCCTCATAACGTCTTTAATTGGAAACTTTTCCCGAAAAGAACAAAAGCCCACCGACTTCGACAGCGTGCAGCGTGACACGGTGACTGAATGGAAAGTGGTTGAAACCGATAGCCTACCGACAGCTCAGGCAGTCAGCAGGATTAGTAATTTATACGCAGCTGAGCGCCAATAAATAAAATTTCCAATTAACAGCAACGCACCAACACACTGCGGAGGTCGTATACGTTGCCGTGGCCACGTGTCACCCTCCAATGTCAACGATTCGCTTGCTGCCTGTTTAAGCGGATAAGGGTCCATCGGTAGTTTGCTGCGTTCAAATCATGCCCCGGTCAACCCACGGGGCCATGATAAAGGAACCACCTGAAGGTGACATCATAAAGCAAACCGAACGATGGGACCCTCTCATGCTGCCCTCTGTTCTGGTGAGAAACGATTTTAGCCGTCCTAATTTATGCTGCACAAATTTATTGTCATTTTGCTGCTGCCGACAAGGGGCGAAGGTTTTGTTGTGCCTTGTTTTTTTTTGTTTTGTTAAGGGTCCTGTCGTTTGTTTAGTTTTATTTCTTTGGCGTTGTGTTTTCTCTTAACGGTTCACTTTCCCTGAGCGGTCTGGCTCACGGGCTGGGGATGACTAGATCTCTTAATTTATTTGAAGACGGTACAGTGTATGGAGAAGTCAAATAATACCCACGGCGCTGTATAGTGACCAGGTTAGACAGGACAGAGCCGTGAGGTAGGAAGACGTAAAATGACGAATATTGACGCACCGTAGCTTCACTATGGGTCGGCCTAGAACAGTACGCTGGTCAGAAATATGTTGCTCTGTAGAATTAGAATTGCTTGAATGTGTTTGCCATTTACAGGAGTTTGAAATTCTATTCAAGTGTCTTGAGTGAATTAAAAAAAAGGAACTATAAAATTATCATCTCTTTAAATTTTTTTGGAACATAAATAATGCAGAAATAGCTCACAACAATTTGAATTCGAAAACCCTTTTTTTGTGAAGTACTGGGCGCCTCCAGCACTACATTACAAACGGGGCTAACTTGAACTGAAAAATTAAAAAAATCTTAAAATGATTATATGGTAACTGGGTAATTGAAGAAAAACTATGAAGACTACTTGGTACAAATTTTAGTGTTTCAGTATTCTTGACATAAATTTTTAATTGAGTGAAAAATTTGTACCATTTCTAGATTCTGTTCAAGATGATCTAGATCTTGCTAAGTAGAGAGGTATCATTCAAACACTAGATTCTCAGGCAAAATACGATCTCTGTATCGACGGGTCGCTGCTGGACGTCGGTCTGTCACTACTTATTCAAGATCTAACCAAGAGAGACCTTAAAGATGATAGAAGTACAGATGTACGATATGAAGTTACACCGGGTGTCTGTATTGGCTTCTTGGAACTAATGTTAAGTTTAATCACTGCGAACATTCTCGCAATTTAATGGGTTACTCAAGTGCCCAGGTGAAGGAACATTGGTATTTGGACCAAATTAATCGTCGGAGTTGTTAAAAGTGATTTACGCCCGGCACACTATCCATGTAACCATAGCGAGGTGCCATTGTTAGTTTTCACGATCACTTGTCATACACGCCCAGATAACCCATTTACTGACATTTAAACCCAGGGTCATTCGATAATGAATTTGTGGTTCGCGGAGAACTTAGTCTGTAGGCGCTGTTTAAGTGATTCAGACAGTCCGCAGAGGAACTTCAAAGGAACTTTCAAGGATTTCAATAATTGCTCAGACTTCATCACAATGACGTATTTTTTATTGCAAAAACTACATTCCACTTCTGCCAGGTACTGGGGTCAAGTACTCCAATTGCACTAATAAATAAAATAAATAAATAATAAACTTTCCATCTCACGATTTTTAAAATTTACTGATTTCTTTCCTGCTTTTTAGCTAGATCCTAAATTAAAATTGTCTTATATTCCGTAGCAATCAAATGTTAGGTTCTATACCGCCCCATAGTGCGTTGCAGGGATGCCAGGATAATGATGCTGCGTGGACAGCATTGCTGCGTTGTTAAATTGATTGTTCTTTTGGCATATTTTTCACGCCCACCAGGCCCACCACGGGAATCGGGAGAAACGCGTTTTTTTTGGGGGCACTTCTGTTGTATGTTGTGCCTGTTTTACTGTCCCCATGGACGACGGCATCAAACATTATGACTCGGGTAGCGCTCATGCAAGTTTGATGATTGGAAGGTTGGGCAACAATTTAATCGTATTTACATAAAAGTTTGTCTCATCATTTGTGTCCGTTGCGCTGTACCCGCAGCGGCGGGCAGTTTTATTTTAACGGTGCAAAAGGTGTTTGACGAAATTTGAAATTGATTTTTAGCGTGCGTTGCTTTGGACATGGACGTGGACTACGTTCCATCGTTGGGTCCAGTGGGCACGTTAATGAGTTCACGGAAGAGTCAATTATGGTGCAATTGTTAGAGATACAATTGTTTTGCTCTGCTGAGAAACTGGTGAGCCTGTTGATGGAGGAGAAAACAAATTGTTTGTTGTAAGAGGCGAATCGGGTTTTTTGGGGAACGTCATTGCTTCTCGCTTTGTTTGGCAAGACAGTTGTATAAATTTAAAAAAGTTGTTATAAAGAAACTTTTTTAACAGAACGTTGACAGAACAGTTCTTATCAAATGTACGGACTGTGATAATGATTATGTTGTATTACTAGTTTCATTGCTTCTTGCATATTCTTGTGCTAACAAGCGTAGACATTCCGAAATAAGGAACAATCTATTTTAAGGCACGCTAAGTACTAAAGTTGATCAAAGTGCTCCTCCAAGACGCAGTGGAAAAATGCTCCCACAGTGCTCACCTCGACACCGTACAGACAAGCGACTTCTTGAAGGGAGAATTCCCTAGAATCAACCAAGCATTAAGGTACCACCAAGTACCACATACCGCTATGAAGATTGTGTTATCACCTACTCTGCCCATAAAAAAGTGCTCCCCATTATAATGGGAGCATTAGGTGGGACGATTTAATCGCTAAAAACGACACCAATGCACCGCCCCATGTGCTCATGTTTTCCGACCAAACGAACAACAACGGTGCGTTAAAGTAGCGTTTCCGGTGTGGTAGCTTCGCTAGTATGACGGTGGCACAACACATTTTAATGCGTGCGTGCCTGTGGAGTTAATTTTGTTTAATTAAATTCCACTTTATTTGTAGAGCGCTGTTAAATGAATTATGCCGACAGGGCCACGATCGTGTTTGACAAGTGAAGATGAAAGAGAGACAGAGAGAAAAAAAAAGCACAACAAGCAAAGCCTGTGCTCGTTTTAAAAAAAAACGGTGGTCAAGTGTAGTAGTAATGCAGGAAAAACGTGCCTGTAATATCCGGCTCAACCGATTGATTGGTTTGTGGGTAATATGAAAAAAATGTTTTCCTCTGAACGCATGTTTTTTTTCCCTTTTGTTTCGTGCCCTATTCACGCTGATGAGTATTAATTGAATTATGGAATGCAAAATGCGAATGCTTCTATTAATTAGCAGTAAGCTATTGTGGAAAATGTGTAATTTATCTCATAAACTTTGGTCCGTGCCGGTGGATGCTTGCACCTAACCACAGGGAGGACAATTTCATTTGCAGCACAAAAAAAAATGGAAACAAAAAGGTAATTGGTTTTCATTTGCTACTGTGGAAACATTGTTTATTCACAGCTTGTTGAGAAGGCATGATTTTTATGATTAGTTTTCCATTCCATTAATTACAACCGATGTTGGTATAAAAATGGTGGAAAACTTTTCCAAATCGATGATTATGTTTCAATCTTGATGTTAAGAAAAGTTGTCATTTTTCACGAAGAGCAGAAAAAAAGAGACAAAGAGAGAGAGAGATAGAGAGAAAAGAATCAAACTAATTTGGTGAAAATTTTCTTGTCTGGTTTTTCTGCGTCAGTCACGCAAACTTCTCAAAATGAAATGAGCATCTCATCGTGGCTAGTGTAAAAAAAACCCAAAAGAAAAAAATCCAACAAAGAATGCCATACCGTACCGGGACAAAAGGCAAACGCCGGGTCAAAAACATTCCGAAGCCATTGCGTGGAACTTTCGCACAACGTTTACAACTCATTTTCCGAACTGAACCCCGCCGCCCACGACGATGCCAAAGAGCAAACTTGATTTCTTCATTAGCAGCAAAAGAAAGCGAACGTTGTGTGCGGATCCGGCTAATGGTTGGCTGTTTTCGGTGGCCATGATTGAGCGGTCGGTGGCAACCAGATCCACAGGTACGAGGGGTGAGTTTTTAATGAAATCTATTAGTGGTACTTGGACATTTTTATGGCCACCCCTTTGCTTCCCTTACGGTAGAGCTAGCAGCTGGCTTTCCCGTCGTTAACGTGGCTCGAGCGGCTCGTTTGATCAATACCATTCGTTACACCTTACCCTGCAATGGTGCGTGGCAATGACCGCGAAAAAGAATAGCAAAATAGTCGCGCTGCTTACTTGCCGGTGGCAGCCAGCCAGCCAGCCAGCGACTGAGCCGCTGAAAGGTTGGGATGATGCGAACTAATTAACATTTCAAGCTGTCGCTTTACGTCGTTGGCAGCAGGATTTGTGCAGGTAGGGCAAAATGTTTCGCGACGCTTTGTTGACTAATTTTAATTTCTTTCTAGAAAGGCAAATGCTAAGGTAAGGTTGCTAGACTAATGGGAAGATTGTTTGGGATCACGGTGCTAGCGAAAGAGCATGGTTAATCTCTACCCTGTAAGAGCTTCTTGGGAAGAGTAATGTGAATGAAGAGGGAATGTAAAACATCTGGAAGGGTTCGGAAGGACAACGTGTGTTGCAGCGAAAGGATTTCGTTTGTTGCTTTGGTAAAGGCAGAAGGCAGGGTTGGCTTAGCAATAATGAGCATAATGCGTAGAAAGCATACGATTTGCATACGACGCAACATGGTAGAAAAAATCAGCACAAATCAGAAAAGAGAAATCTATTGCTGGTACTAAGCAAATACTAAGCAAATACTAAGAGAGAAGAAGCTTTCATCTAGAACGTGATTATCGGATGTTTAACGTTCGAATTGAACTCGAAATAGCAAGCCTTTAATGGGAGAAAAATATGTTTTGACTGTAAATTGGACAGTATTTTGTAAGTCAGTCATTAATAATAATGAGATTTGTTTTGTTAGTTTCTTGCCATCTTCTTCTGTGGTCTCCTTTTGATATTTCTACGTAATTAATCACTCTTTTATGATTTTTTTGCCTTTCAATTTTCACATATAATTTTCTTTTCCTGTTTTATTTTTTATTTTTGCTAATCTTTTAGTAAGGTTGATGTTAAGTTGTTTTTATATTTTTTTAAGCTTTGTAGCGTACAATTATTAAATTTATAATGCATTTGAACATATCAAAGTTTTTTACTTCAGTTAATGAATGGATCCTATTTTAAAATTTTAAAACAAAGGATGTTTAGATACCGATTTGAATTAATATTGTTATTATTAATATAGAACACAACGATTGAAAATGTATCTACAGTGCAATGTTTTGCATTATTAATTCATTAGTTTTTAGTTAACTATACCTTCAAGAAAATTCTATTGAATATTTAAACTTTTTTTCTAAAGTTACATTTATATTTACCCTGAATAATTTTGTCGAAAGGATCGAAAGGTCATTAAGGGGTTTGAATTTATTATGCTGCGTTTTTAGCTTAAGCGAAGACACTTACAACGTGACGCACCATTACACTTAGCAAAAGCACATGCATACACCCAACATTCGCTCACAGCTGCTCAAGTGTATGTGTGTGTGTGTTTGTGTCATTAAAACTTTTGCCACACCACGCTCGAAGTGGAAAATTTTAATCCCATGCTGTGCTTTAATCAGCACGACCAAGGACATGAAGGACCAAGGAATGGCATTTCCTGTATAAGCATTATGTTTGCATTTCTACCATCACTCGCCCGCCCACCCATTCTGATACCCACACGCAAAAGTGCAAAAAGTTTATTAAATTGTCACCCAGAAATTGTCAACCCAAACGCGCCACGTTGACGTTAACCGCAATTGCTCGAAATGTCAAACCTGGCCGCGCGAAACACATGTTAAGGACCTTAAGTGCGACCGAGTGCGACACCCACACACGCACACACACTATTTTGTGTTGGTATTTGTGAGTTTAGGTGTGTACGGTTTACATTTTTGCCGTGTCGTCTGGGCGGACGGTTTGAAGCACATCCAACGGTCGGGTACGCCGCAGACCGCGTTAATGGTGCAGTGTAAAAATCTCAAATAAAAGCCTTAATTCGTGTAATAATATTCATGAGCCGTGCTTTGGGTGGCCGTTGCACCTCGTTCCCTTAACCACCTACCCACGGCACATTGTTTGCATCCGTGGCGATGGATTTTATAGCGTTCGACAGGCGTGGCAATGGTGCTACTCGCCGAACACTTAAAGCTCACCAGCTCAGTGTACTCACAGACAGTGTACAGTGCACAAGAAAACAAAAGCAAACAGCAAAACCAGCACCACCAACGAAACCAGCGAAAGAAAAACAAAAACTGTACGAGAAAAGTACACTGTTGGTGAAAAGTTTAATGGTTTTCCCGCCGTAAAGCTTCGTTGCGTTTCATTTTGCAACCACGTCGGGATGCGTTTTGCGTGAGCGCCCGGTTTGGCGTGGTGTTTTGGTGATTTAAATCAGAAAATTTGACGCCGTGTCGGGTTTCGCTGTGCGTCGAGAGAAAATGCAATAAATTTATGGTTGATAGCGTTTGTGGCCCACTGCCGGGCAACAGTGTATTATGAATTTTCCGACACGCGTATAAAACGGGATGGTGTGTAAAAATGTTTTTAAAAAACTCAACACTTTCGTACAGGTGACAAACTGTATGGGACAAAATATAGCAGCATCGAGTGTGAAATTGAGAATTCTTTCATGGGGGTACTGTCGGGGCGTGTTTACGAGACATGGATGGATGCATGAATGTTTATGATTTGGCATGATGAGGCACGTGGAAACTTTATGAGTATGACACTGATGGAAATGAGAGTTTCCGGATTTGATAAACCACAATTATGCACAAAGATATTTCAAAATTGTCATCAAATTTAATTAAACAATTGAACATATTTGCAAATAAAACTTTTCGGGAATTCGTTTATCGATTACATTATGTAACAAGCAATTGAAATAATTGAGATAAGATAGCTTTCAAGAGTAGTAAATGTTGTGTGTAAGGTTTTGAAATGTGTAAGGTTTTGAAGTTCCTAAGAATAATGAAACTGAACTTTGTAATGGAATTAATAAAATGATATGAAAAGACCGATGAAAAATTTGAAACCGCTTTTTACTCAAACTCCAAAACATTCACAGTCATTGTTTCGTTATATGTTTCTTGATAAATGCTCATTGTTTTATTGTTAAAATTGCCAATCTTAAAATACATTAAATAACTAATGTATCAAACAGCTCTTTTAGAAGTTTTAATACTAGTTATCAGTGTTGCTAAATGTTCTATACTGAATTACTGTGACAAATTAAATGCATTATGTTAACTTTAATGACATTAACTATTCCAAGAACTTAAAATCCAGTATTTTTCTTGTCTCTTAAACACCTATTCGGTTTTACTCCCTTTTTTATTTATTTATTTATTCAGTATGGCATTACCAGGTTTCATTACTCCTTATATATGTTACAAATTTTCTTATTTTTTAATTTTAGGAGATATTTTCTCATATGTAAGCTCAATTTTAAGCACCATCAAGCAAAAAAATAAAAAATAAATAAAAATCTGTAACATAATAAAACCTGCCATTCTGAAATCGTTTGTTGACATAGATATAATTATTTACCAAAACCCATACGCGCTTTTCTGTTACATTAGAACTGATAAATCATTCCTTGTTCATTTTGGTTTGAAAACACTCGTTAACCAAGTCACGGTAAACTTCCCGTGCTTTGCTTATTTCAGAAAAAGTGATTCAACATGTCTTGCGCAGAGAGTCCTTGCTCACTCCACACATACCTCCGGACGAAGCATCCCTTATATATCTCGTCGAAAAACTCGCTATTTTTCGGATCATTATTCACCTTGATTGGCATTAGTATTGTTCGCCGAAAAGCGCTTTCGCATGCGTACAGCGTGCCCTTTGGGAGAGCGATTGATTTTCGTTTGTGGAAAAATAAAACTTCAACCCGAATTGCAAAGTAAATGACTTGGAATGAAATGCAACCTCACCAGCCAAATGTCTGCACGTTTGCCGCGCGGAATCGCTGATTGCAAATGTTCGTGGCACGATTGTGGAATAGTTAAGTGTGTTTGATTTTTTTTTGTTTTGTTTGTTGTTTTTCTATCATCATTTCACCTACGATTAGGTTGATGTGAAAGAAACGCAAATTGCTTTTTTTTTAGAATTCTGAACCGTCATACCGCGTTGGAAGGAATGGAAATAAATCACCAAAAATCCAACTCCTAATACAAGCTTGCTCAACCAATGGACACAAACGCTCAAGCTTTGGTACAGAGAGATAAAAACTATGCTTTTATGTCACAATCGTTTATGGTACGAATATTAATATTCCATGCCGAAGAAGGAATGGAGCAAAACAAATCAAACGGAGCAGCTCTTTTGAACAACTCTCCGCACGAGAATATGAGGTCGCTTGCAGTTGAAGTTAGTGCTTTTTATTGTTTCGGTGATCAAAATTTCCCATGACAGGATTCCGTGCGATTCCGTGCAATAAAATCTTTCCCACTCGGTCCCGTTCGAGTATTTTTGTTGGTTTAAGTAAAGCTGCATACATTCACGACACATTCACGACAACGGGGACAGTGAATGAACATAATCGTTAAACTTAATTCCGCAATAAAGGAAAATTGAATTTCTCCTATTGCACACCTTCCGAGTGGTTCGTTCGTGTTGGTGGTCGGCGAGGGCATGGTCGACATGGGCGAATGGACAGAGTCGGTGACAGTTTACATGCTTATCGACTGCTTACCAATTTAAGCGCACGGGAGCTACCAGGTGGACCAGGTGGCACACGGTTGAATGGTAATTTGATGGGTGATTGTGGATGTTCTTCCACACACGGATGATGCCATGTCACACTACCGACGGCACAAGGCACCGTGTCCCTGGTTCACTTCCCTGAAAATTCACGCTTGCGATTTTGCTTTGATAAAAGTCGTTTGAACGAATATTCTTATGATGTTACCGAACGGTTCACGGCCTTTTTGGGGAAGCGGCAGCGGCAACCGAACAGGTTGACAGGTGCAGCGAGAAAACGTCAATTGATTTCTCATAAAGATGCAATCAACTTTATTGCATGTGTGCTGCTGGGAATGGTTGGAAAAGTGGCTTTCATCTGTTCATGGCACGGCTGTCGTGCCCACCACTCATCATCGTCGACCGTAGGGTGCACGTGTCAGTCCGTCAGGATCACTTCAATCGCATTGCCGGTCTGCCGACTGGCTGGCATCGTTTGTATTGAATAAGACATCCGAGTCTCACATTAATCGATATGTGTCTATCTGCCCTGGGTAAATCGATACCGCACGGCATCCAGACGGAACATGGCAGATAAACAGACATTACAGCCTCCTGAGCAGTTGTTTTTGCCCTGCAGCTAACTTGAACTGGGTTATTTCGATCTGCAAAGGTACGGCCGAAAGGTTGTGGATTTAGCAAGCATGGAACATGAGAACAAACATAAATGTGCGCTGGTGATAAATATCAGAGTGTATTGACCTAATCAAAATGCTAATGGTGAGGTTTTGTTGTGATTAATTTAGCAAGAGACAAAGATCCTTATGCAGAGTAGCGTGCAGAAAGGTTAATGACGTCTGTAAATCTGTGGATAGATTGAAAATTCGTTACACAATATAATTTTCATTAGTTAGCCTCGTAAGCAGATTCTGTTTACAGGGATTACTATCGAAATGGTTAAAGATTAATAAAATTGAATAAAAATAAACTTTAAAGCGCATTACAAGACCAAAAGCAGATACAATTGCCGTACAAAAACGTCCAACAAATGGCTATTTTTTCTTGAAATCCTTATCCACTTGTCAATCGCAGACTTGCTTCCCGGCGTGTCCAGAACATCTGAACCGACCAGCACACATGAATGGCGTTGATTATTGGATACTATAACCCATCATGAATAATGTCTTCAATTATCGATTTCCCTTTTCTTGCGAAGTCGATCTGCACTTGACCGCTCGCCTGATTGATAGCACAATCTACAGTGCTGAGCAATAGAGCAACCTACGGTTATTTGTAAAATAATCAACTCACGTACCCTCTTTTTCCGGCCACGGAAGATGTGCTACCACTAATTGAATGGTGGGTCCATAATTTTAGGGTCCAATTAAATTGACCCTTTTTAGCCACGGGGAGATCTTTTAATTTTCGATCCCGAATCATCCCTGCACCGCAAGTGAACGGTATTGGTTTGGCGGATAGGTTAACAGGATTGCCTTTTTGGTTGTTTCTCGCGCCAATTTTTCAACGTGTTTTGCTTTAGTCTTTTTACGGAAAAAATGGAAAATCAACAACTTCGAATGTCTGTAATGGGGTTGGGTTGGGAGTCAGTAAAGGAGGATATGAATTTTGCCAGTATATTCTCGTTTTAATTGAGCCGTTACGGTTCGTAACCTTATTTCCCTCGCTCATGGGATGGATGCATGGTGTTGGTAAGCGATTTTTTGGAGGCAGGACCATTTTTGACGGAAGTCATAAAGCACAGCACTCGCCTGCATCAACCAGCACCGGATGTGAGGATGTGTTGGAACGGATCGGGAGCTAGTGTTACATCATTAGAACCACACCAGCAAGGCAACAGACCGTACATTAAATGGAGGCAAAGGATAAAGATGGGAAAGGCAAAAGCATTTGCTGTTTTTTTGTAGTTGTGGCAATTCAAAGGAGCTGTGGGCATTTCTCACGTCGTGTTAAAAGTCTTGTTAAAATTCATTGTTATTTTTACAGTCATGACTAGTTTACTACCGCAACGGGAGATTTTTTCTTCAATTTTCCAAAACATTTTTTAAAAAGAAAATTTATTTTGTTATATTTGTTATGTTTGCGAAATTTGAGCTTCGAAACATTGTTGACATTTGTAAATATTTTTATTAATTTAAACAGTATTATGTAAACTGTATTTGTATTACTATACAAAAATTATCTACTCATTACACAATTTTAAAAGCATGTTGTTCCGTTTTCCACTGTCCTTGTTTGTTTTCCAAACTTATTTTATTATTCATTACGTTTTTTCCTCCCCCACAATGACACACCCTGTAAAATGCTTACAGCCATTTGTGCCCCTTTTGTCCTGCGGTTCTCGCTTCAGCCCGCCCTAATGTCACCCGGTCAAACTGCCGAAAATGTACTGGTGCAGCAAAATGGCAGAAACGTGCGAAAATTTCAAATTAACCGACGATTGGAGTTTTTCACTCCGTCTCCCACCCCCGTAACAGGGGGCGCAAAAAAAATGGTCGAAAGGAAATGAAAGTTGGTCCCTTGATCGGTGGCAGATTTTTCGCCAGTTTGGTTAAAAATTTCACTGCCCAGCCCAGGCCCAAGTGTCGGTCAGCGAGACTGTTTGGCACACTCACACACCCTTGGCATCGCAACACGCAACCAGACAGTAAGGCAAAAATTTCGCCCAAAAGTAACACAAACTGCGAAGTGTTGCGAACAAGTTTCCCTGTCGTGTCCGGGCTAGCCCTCAAGTCCTGTGGAAAAATTCCGAAAATTCTCCCCGGATGGGAAAAGTGGACTACGGAATTATAGGAAAGGTGCAAAAACAGAGANTAAAAATTTCACTGCCCAGCCCAGGCCCAAGTGTCGGTCAGCGAGACTGTTTGGCACACTCACACACCCTTGGCATCGCAACACGCAACCAGACAGTAAGGCAAAAATTTCGCCCAAAAGTAACACAAACTGCGAAGTGTTGCGAACAAGTTTCCCTGTCGTGTCCGGGCTAGCCCTCAAGTCCTGTGGAAAAATTCCGAAAATTCTCCCCGGATGGGAAAAGTGGACTACGGAATTATAGGAAAGGTGCAAAAACAGAGACAAGTGCTCGCAGCACAGCAAACCCGGGCCCGCTTGACACTTGACGGCGAAGGGAAATTACGAGCGTGGTGGACCTGTGCATGTGCGGCAGCTGGGCAGAATAAAATTCACAGTGCAATCGAAGGCAAAGTTTCATTTGAATTGCGGTGATGAATACCGAAGTAGCGACTTGTCCAGCATTTTCGGTGAAACTGTTCTGGCAGTTTGATGAACGGAAAAGTGAGCGAGAGACAAAAAGAAAAGAGCTGGAAATGGAAACCTGATGGTGAGGCAAAAACAACAAGCGCACCGGGGCACTAACTCTAAATTACATTCATTGAGTGGGATTACGGTGTGGCGAGAGAAAATCTTGCTGAAGTGTGAGTTTTTCCGGCAAAAAAGTTTTCTGTCGATTTCGGGATTTTAGACGGTGTTTTTTGCTTTTGCTACTTCGGGTCGTCACTTTTTCGAAGCAGGAAGTGCATCCCCAATTCGTTGGAGAGTGATAACAATTGAGCAAAGTTGGTTGCACGAAAATATGTTTTAACTGTTACTTGATTGTTGAGGCACCGACTAGCATCTCATGCATGCTTAAACGTGCTGGGTAAACTTTTGCAAACACTGCAAGCGAACTGATGTTGTTTCAGCAAATGGTCTTTGTAGTTTTGTGTAGTTGGTGAAGGAAAGTTTAAGTAGCATTTATTTTTATTCAATTCAGTTTGATTAAATTATCTTATAAATGTCTCAACTTGGATGGGTGATTAAGCACTATTGAGACGTAATACCGTATCTTTTAAATCATGTATTCGATTCTAGTGTACTTTATGATGCATAATTTGACAGTAATTGCTATTTTTTATGGGGTTTCATAAGAACTACTATCAAATAAATAGCTTTATGTGGAACTGCTATGTAGTTCGAAAATAGAACTTACACAGAAATGCAAGTTTGTTCAAAATTGGACTCATTTTGTTAGACGATTCAGCAGAAACTGTTACACATGTATTGCAACACTGAGTGTATCGGTAGCTACAAGTCACGACGCATTTCTATCGTCATTTGAAAGTGTTTCAGATGTAGCACATAAATTTAGCAATCACAGCGGGACTGCAATTCCGTAGTTTGGAACACAAATCTGAAATCCCCGAACTGTACACCGGTCTGACGACTGTCGGAACGTTTGTTTTATGTACTTTTATTCTCAACCAACGTTTCTCTTGGGTGTAATTTAGTTCGTTTAGTCTTTACAGATTTGTAGCACTGTGGGCGATGTTAATGTTTCTGTGATAATTGAGTAAATGTAGTGGAGAGCGTTTTCTTGGTGTAGCTACCGATTGTTGATTGTCAATTTAGGCTTTCTAGGCTTATTTATATCAAGGCTTTGCTAATGTGGAATGGCCAGGATGGGATTGCATGAACATACAAATTTGCAATATCTGACTGTTTCCTTGAAGATTACGCAGTATCCACAACGAAATTGTGAGTTATTTAACATTGATTTTATAAATAAAGAATGATGGAAGCATTTCACAGATCTGAAATAAATTTATATTTGTTCTGTCTACCGAAAATGTCGATAGACATTAGAATTCCAATTGGCTTTAATAGAAAGCAAACTGTTTTGCATTTGAATTCCGATAGCAACCATTCATACTTTCAGCTATATGTTAGCTTATTTTTAAGTACAAGTTAGCTTAAGCACAACTGGATGAAACTTGCTAAAAGTGCAATATTTAAAGGGTGTCGTCTAATTTAAGCAATCAAGATTCCTATTATTGGACAATAATGAATAAGATGGAGGCGCCTGGTAGCTGTTAGAGTTGCCGATAAGTCGTTCATTTTTTGCTTACATAGTGCATTCTTTTCATTAAATCATGAGCTCAGAAAGAATAATACATCTCTCTCTCTCTTTATCTCTCTCTCTCTCTCTCTCTCTCTATCTCTCTCTTTCTCTCTCTCTCTCTCTTTTTGGCTTAACGTCCTACCCGGTCATGCTGGCCATCAAATGGCTTACTAGACTATTAGATACCACGTAGTTGTATAGTCAGTGCTCACTACGGGGGACGGTCCGAATGGGATTTGAACCGGTCCGGTTGTGTTGGGACTAGCGCCGTTTCCAAATACCGAGCCGCCCCGTACATTATACATAATTATGTAATTAATAAATTAATTATCATTTTACACATGAATTATGTTGAGTGAATTATTTTTCACACTCACTTCCTTATTGATGAACAGAAATGTTTATTGTTTGCAAAATTTAATATACATTTTATTTGTTTTTTTTTTAAGTCTATATTGCTTTTAAACGTTTAATCTATTTATTTACCAAGAGCTTTGAGCAAAACAAATTTCTTGTCTTCCATCGTAACGAAGGGTTGACAATCATCTGTTACCGTCTGGGAAGATACTAAATTGGAAGCAGCTGGTATGTTTCATCTTGACCATGCTGGCAATATAAACACTTGCCACCTTCCCCATTTCTGGAAGGAAAAATAAAACACATCGAAAAAAAGGGGTTTTACCGGTTGTTTTTTTTCTCGTTTGTTCTGCGCAGAACGGAAGCGAAGGAGAAACTTGTGGAAAATAATATTCGCCTCTAGTATGCGCTTGATGCAAGGACACAAATATAAAAACAAACATACACACACACCCATAGCATAGAACAGAAGCGATGCGAACATCATAAATTATGCACAAGGTGTGCTTTATGTTCATTGCGTTTGTATTATTTTGCTCTGCGCGCGTTTCTGCAGTTTCATCCGGCCCAATGGATGACCTTTTCGCTTTAGCCAAATTTTCCATTACTGCCCAGCACACCTGTTTGGCCTACCAAATCCACCCCGGGTGGGTGGAATGGCACGGAGATGAATCGTGAAAATCCATTACGACAAATGTTCGTTTTCCGTGACCTATTTTATAACAACTCACACAGACGCACACGCCCTCAGATCTGTAATAGGCAGCAGGGGAGGATCGCAGGTGTAAGTAGGTGAAGGGGNCAGTTTCATCCGGCCCAATGGATGACCTTTTCGCTTTAGCCAAATTTTCCATTACTGCCCAGCACACCTGTTTGGCCTACCAAATCCACCCCGGGTGGGTGGAATGGCACGGAGATGAATCGTGAAAATCCATTACGACAAATGTTCGTTTTCCGTGACCTATTTTATAACAACTCACACAGACGCACACGCCCTCAGATCTGTAATAGGCAGCAGGGGAGGATCGCAGGTGTAAGTAGGTGAAGGGGCCGTGAAAATATGGTACAACTTTTAACTTGAACTCAACCTGTCGTGTCTTGCTGGAAATTTAGCATCGGGCAGAATGTGGGATGTATTTCGTTTTTTTTACGGACCGCGTGGGGGAAGGGGGGTCATTTTCGGCCCTCGCCGGACGGGTCATTCGGGGCCATTCGATTTTTAAAGTCATTAGAAGATTTATTGCCCCCAAAACAAAACGAAATAAGAAAAAGGGTTAAGGGCCGCCAGGGCCACACCAACACGGAACGGGGTGTTTGACTAAGTATGACAAATTGTTTGAGCTAAAGGATCGAAAAGAGCAAATAAGGAAAGCGTGTGGGTGTGACGTAGGGAAACGCATTTTTGTTTTCCACAATAGATTTTTATGCATGCACGAGCCTAAAATAAGCTTGACCCTGCTGAATGTTTGATGAACGCCTTTTATTACCAACTGTTACTACCCCCAGTGGTAGAAATTTTGACCAAAACGGTGAACATTAACGCAGTGACGCAGTTCTTGCCATTAGAGTGATTTTTTGGTATTTTGGATCGCCTAAATGAAATTTTGTCTAACATAATATTTTGAGACGTCATCTTGGAGTTTGTTTTTTTAGGTAGCAAAGGCTGCCTGATTCAGTTCTATACGACTTGAACTATGAACTTACAACTTTTAGGATCCCTTTTATTAGTTTGCAAGATCTTGAAGATTTTGGTTGTTTTGTTTCACAACCACGAGCCTTTGTTTTGTAAATTTTAAACATTTTGAGGATTAAAATATTGATTGTGGTTGTGTTCAATATCTGAATATTGATTTTAAATTCCTGTTACAAGAGATTCTATCAGGATTTTTAATTTTTTGGTAGATCTACTCTATCTCATGGCTTTATCGAGTTGTCGCTGACAGCAGATCAGTAAGAAATATAACAATAAATTGCATACCTTCAGGCGAATAACAGTCGTACTGATACGAAGAAAGCTTTAGTAGAATATAAGAATCAAGTTTCAAAATAAAAGACAAAATAAATTCTCCAGGGATTCCTCCGAATGCGGTGTGATAATCCTTCTCGTCATGCGTGGACGCAACACTTCCCCTAATTTGTTTATACTTAGTAATTTGGCGGATTTTATGCAATAAATCGATTTTAAAGTGCTTTTTTCCTCATATTTCTTCAAACTATTGTTCATCTATTTGAGGATGAAAATATTGCAATGATTTCTTAAACACGTAAACTAGGTTGAATTTTATTGTTTTCAACAAAAATATTTGAAATTTGTATTCATGCAACACAAACTTTGATATTTTGTTACTTAATTTCGAATCATGTTCGGTTGCATTTCAAAACACTGAGAAACTTTTAACCTACATAGCCTCCGACCCTACTCATTCCCTATAAATTTATCGATTTCATTCGATTCGCTGCCGAACACGGTATCACACAAACTTAACCAGGACCTTCGGTTGGATGACTTTCGACAGCGTACGGTAGCGTACGAGACACTAATCCACCAAATCCAATCCGGACGACACAGAACCCGCACACGAACCGAAAGCCTGCACCTCCCACATGAATGCCGAGCCCGGTGGTGATGGGGTTTTTGTGCAGTCGATACTGTCACGTTGTGCCCTGGAAGGAATCGGTCCAAAGTCAACCAGGATGTGTCTTCCGGATCGAGGTTTCCGAAAAGCCAAATCCTGACCGTCCCGGTCCAATGGCATGTCTTTAATGTGTCGTACGCGGGACACTATCGGATTGGTTACATTAGCGTGGTACCGCGGTACCACCGGTAAATTCAAATCATGTCCGTGTATCGTGTACCGGCTGAAGGCCAGAAATCAGAATCAGTCGGCACGGTGCGTTGTGTGCGCGTTCGTGCGTATGCTTTACGACTGTCATCCCGCGGTCGTATGCCATCGTACCAGCGTATGCCCGTTCGCTTCTCGAGAGGACACATAAACGCATAACGCAAGCATCTCTCACAATCCGCGCGTGAACGCAAAGGGCAAAAGCATGTCCCGGCCGAGCGGCTCACAATACGCGAATATATATATATATATATGTGTGCTGGTTGTTTTCGAAGGGGATCAAAGTAATTCCTTTTACGGGGCGCAGAAGCCAGACAATAGAAGGGCCGGGCGTGTGCTCGTGCGTCTTCCACTCACGCGTGCATACGATCGGTGAACGTGCTTGATTGAGAGCACGTACATGAGTGGAATATTTTATGAACTCATAATCATAAATGATGTTCCTTTGTTTGAATATAAATTTCACATTATTCACTTGATTAAACGAATGAGCTCTTCTAAAACCGTGGCCTAGGCTTTTTGCTTGGCTGGTGCACCGGACAGGCAAGAAAGGAAGGACGGAAGGAAGGAAGCGGAGGTGTTGTTTTATACATTGGCAAAGATTCTGGCAGGGCGCACATTGCCCTGCAGCGCCCTTGAGCAATGTTCAGATCTAAGAACATTCAATTTGAAGAAAAGCCCTCCGCTGGAAGGTTTGGGAAGCGGTAAACAACGACCCAACGGTGTTGTGTCGCAGTGATAAAAGAAAGTACGGGTAAATTGAAAACAGACAACAAAAAAAAACCCCTCTCGCCAAGGCTCAACAGCGCACACAAGGCGAAAGGAAGCGCCACCGTCAAGCCCTTTGAAGATGGCTTTCTTCTTCTCGGTTGGAGCTTCATTTTTCTATCACTTCCACGAAAAGAAGGCACCATTTTTCGCCAGTTTCGTTTCCGTTTTTGTGTTTGTGCCTCTCTGTGTGTGTGTGTGTTCATTTCCATCTCCCGGCCAGGCCCGTTTGAAGTTTGTTCGGTAGAGATGCAGCACCGGCTTCTCTCGCAACGGTGTCCACCCATTGTGCTCCGTGGATGTTCGGGGTCAGCCGGGGAAAATAAACACTTTGCACCAAAAAGCCCGTCACTGCTTGACGGGACAAAATGGGTACTGGGGCGATGGAGGGGAGGGAGAAGGAGGAAGAGGAGAGGGGATAGACGATATAATTCAAAGATTTAAGATTTAATTTTAGATAGTGCTTAGCAGCAGCAGCTCTTTCACCAAGGAGCCGTCCGTGAAGAGATTGCTCGGAAAATTGCACATCAACGGTGAGCGTGTGAGTGCACACGTTCACAGCAAGCTGTCCACACGGGACAGAGGTTTGTGTGTATGTGTGTGACCCATTTAGTTTGCTTGTGTTCCACCGATAAAATGACCATTGCGAATGACTTTTTCAGCACCACCACCGTAATTGTGGATCTTCGTTTGAAGTGAGGACCCTTTACCATAGCGTCACGGTAATGGCGATTTAGCATCGCTTTAGAGTGCAACTGCATCTCTAGAGTACCACTAGTGAAAGGGCATTGCATTCGACATAAGGACATACTAAAACACCTGGCTCAAAATAGTTGAACGGTAGAACGGTGGAAGTTCATGACGTTTCAGTTCCACAGACTCTGAATAACTATCTGCAATGGAATTCCTCCACTTACGATGCTTAGAGACGATATGTTTTTTTTTATGTTTGAAGACTGATTGTTGTGCCTAATTAGTGATAATGTCAATAATTTATTATTATTATATTTATTTTTGATTATGACGGCTTCTTTGCCGTATTGTCAGCCGTCACATTTTCACAAGAAATGTCCTTCTTGTATTTTGATGTTATCAATAATTGTATAGTAATTATTTGGTTTCGGTACTCACATACGCAGACTGAAGAGACATGGACGTTGTCCAAAAACTGATGAAACCCTCTTAGCAGCGTTAGAGAAAAAAGATGCTCTGAAGGGTTTTCGACAACGTGTATGTAAAAGAACAAACAGATTCAAAGTGCCACTACAATGACAAGATCTACGAGTTGTACGATGAACTTCCAAACGTGGAGTGTTTTAGAATCGCCAGGTTCCGGTAGGCTGATCATGCCATTAGAACGACACCGGACAACCCTGTCTAGGAAGTCCTTTTAGGTCGATCTCATGAACAGAAGAGGCGTGGTAGATTCAAAACGAGATGGATTGATGGCGTGGATGCGTCCGCAATAAAGGCCTGGGTAACGGATTGGTTGACGACGGCACTCGTGAGTGGTTTAGAGAACTATTACAATAAGCCAAGACCGTGAAACGGTTGTAGCGGAGGTTAAGTAAGTAAACTCTGTTTATTACAATACCGAACGAATTTAAGTGTAGTTCTGACTTTGTCAATAAGATTTTAAATGTGATAAAAAGAGGCATAAAAGGAAATGTTTCGGATGTTCTTTAGTATCTGTGGTTTTAGAAGTATTTATTTATTTTTTTATTTATTTATATTTTATTATGACGGCTTTACGCCGTATTGTCAAGTATTTAAAAAAGCGAAGTATAATTTTGATAGTTTATTAAATATGACTAAAGAACATGAACAAATGGTTTTACATCTACTTCTACTTTGCTTGCTTCTACTTCTAGTGCTTGATAACTCATTTGTGTTAGATTAATATACATATGTCATATACATTGCATATATTTAGGCGAATGTTTGTTAAAGTATGCAACCTGTGGAACACATGTACTGTTATAAGTGATAATCATTTAGTATGTATAATATCAGCCTGTATAATAGAAATCCTTTTTCTTTCTTTGATGACATTGCCATCTCCAGAGATCCTAACCTTGCGTTTCTGACTTTCCGTGACTGTATTTATTGGCGGCTGAATAGTCCGACCTCCATAGCAGAGAATGATTCGGATGGAATTTAAAAAAATATCAAATTTATAATGAATATACAATGTAATGTTTGCCAATTATTTATTGTTATACGTATTACAGGTTGATTGGTTCAGTAAAAAATTAATAAATTGCATCTCCTTTCAGGATTTTGCTGATGATGTGGAATCCAAAAATAAGAAAATAGATGCTTGTTGTGTTCTGAATTTTAAAGAATAACTTCTTTCTAAAGAGTAACAGTGCAATTGCGTCTGAAAATATAATTATTAATTATGCAAAACTAGTTTTCTTAACATATTGCGTCTGGGTCAGGTATTTGGCAATATTTGTAATGAATGCTTCACAACACATCAATAAATATATTATGATTGTCAATATTATGTGTGTATAACTTTTTTATTATTTTGATCATCATTGTATCTTTTAATACTAACTTATAATTTTTCAAATTGATGGTTCATGTTTTCCACTCTCACGATTGCTGTGCAATATGTTTCGTAATGTTAAAATATGACAAACGTTCAAATTGGTTGTTTAAACGCACTGAATAGCAGTCCAGTCTAGTTGTGTTTGAAAGCTACTGACAACTCATTCGCATATTATCCTGCGGGCTAGAATCGGTCTGATAAAGATCATCACCTGGAACGAAATAAAACTAACGAAATAAAAATAAACTTGTCGCCCATTTCTTGGTTTGCTTTATTCTTATCTTCCTCGCACGGCATTGCACCCTTTAAGTGGGGGAAATAAAAAAGCACACTCGATTAAGTTTCAATACCTGAGCCCCAAAACTAGCCCCGGGCGAACATTTGCTAAATGGTTCCCGAAGTAGTGCAATAAAATAAAAAGCACACGGTGGCAGCGGCAAGAAGGATGGATCTCGACGGACACCGATTAGAGGTCTAGACACATCAAAAAGGAAAGTGAGGCAAAAAGAAATCTCCGGTACGATGGATGTACGACCGGAAGCGAACCAGATTCATGTCTGTTCGAGTTTTCGAGCTGAAATCTCTTTAACGTATGCACACTACCGTACATAAACACACATACACACACACACATTCCGATCGTACAAAGTTCAACAGCTACAAAGAGTTGCATAAAAAAAAGGGAAACATAAAGCTTTCCAACGGGCAAGCAGATCTTGCCACCGCTTTGCTTGCTAGTGACACAGTTTCACCGAAAGAATCGTTCTGACAGAAATTTCGATGGCCTTAGGCTAACATTATAGAGGAAGGTAAACCGGAAGCCTTCTACCAAACTCGTCTGCTCGTTTCGTCTCAGCTGTTGAAAGGGATAACGGACAGCGAGGGCGGAAAATAAACCCCGTAATCGAAAGATGTTCTACATTTATTTAGATGAGCTTTCCTTATGTTCCGAAGGGTGTGGTGGCGTCGAGAGGAAAGAGTGTTGAGGGGAAGGAAGCGACAAGAGTCGAAGGTTCATGCTCATCCTATTTGTATAATGCATGTTTAGTAGTGTGCTTTGCACTACCACAACGAACCATTTACCGGTATGTGATGCTAAAAGGGGAATGAAAAGGTTATGTGTTGAAGGCAGGGATTAGCAAACCGGTAACGAACAATATAAATAAAAGAAAATACTTTGTATCATTAATGTTAATCTTTTAACATATGATTAAGCGACTAGAATTAAGGAAACAAAAACTACAAGATGTTAACTCACAGATTATGTCGTAAGTCAAAGGGAAATACGCGATTGTTTCATTTAAATCGTAGAAAATGGAGAACAACTGTAACAACTGTAACTGAAAATAAAGAATAAAAAAACGAATAAAATAGTAAAACGTATGTATGAGAGATTGTTCAGCCCTGTCTTGAAGGAAGTGAAACATTTCAATAGGAAATGTTTGACAGTGAGAAGGGACAGAAGCGGATTAGCGTATTGCCAAATGCTACCAAATCGATTCGAAACCTACCAAACAGCGGCAGGAAAAGGAGACAAATATATACTGTGTAAAAAAAAAAAAGCATGACTGCATTCGCAATGGTTATGTTGGCTGGTTATGTTTATGAAGCAACGAGCCAAACCGAATGACACTTTCGTGTAGAAATAAAAGCAAAAGAAAGAAAAAGCACACACACACGTACACGAGAGAGTTCCTTGCACAGGAAGTGACGATTTGTTACCACCGGAAAAGCAATCTCGTAGCCTCACCCCCCCCCCCCCCCCCCCCCCCCCCCCCCCCCCGTTCCGGGTCCTAATGGGGGACGGACCGTTCCCAGCGGGTCCGGATGTTGACTGCAAAGATACAATTTGCCAAATTGAACAAACTATTAAGCGCACGAACCATTTAGGATGATTGACAAACTGAACCGGGCCATGGCGGGGACGCGTGATGGGGTGGTGTGGAGGGGTGCCGAAAAGAGAATGGAGGCAGTGAGGAAGCGACGGAGGTTTCCCTCGCACCCTGGCTACCTTGCAAACCCGTTCACTTGTTTCCCTTTCGGGGGAGGGAAAAATGTAAAATGGAAATTTCTTTACCATCCAGCCAACGATACGAAAGAGCTTGACCTCTTTGCGGACGGCGGAAATGAGCAGCAACAGTTTTGTTTACATTTAATTAAATCCGTTTGTCGTTTCACTCACGAAAGGTGGACGATAGTTTTGTGCTTTTGCGAATAGTAAATGTAAATTTAGGCGATGGAAGAGTTGAATTTTAATTTGGAGTGTGAGATTAAGACGACCTTTACTTTGAATGGCAACGAAATGGTAAAGGAAAGGATGTTTTGAGCAATTTGAAATTGAGGCTCGGTACTGTAGTTATCTTCTGTTTAAATGCTGCTTTAAAACATTTTAACTTTTTTATTATTTCAAAAGAAACATAAATCAGATGTGAATAAAATCAAATATCATATTTTAGAGGAATAAAATCAATCAACAAAGCGATCTCTTTCTAAAATATATCTTCGTTTAATCGTTTCAACTTCACGATCAAAGTTTTCTTACTCATTTTCTTGCATTTTTCTTACGTTTTTTTGTGTGTGTCAAGCTAAACTTATGTCATAAACATGATAAAATATTAGCGGATTGTCTGCACGATACATCGTTTGTGGAGAAAACATATTGCAACCGATCCTAACCCAATTCGCCCAAGGTCTGACTGCTATAGTTTACGTACATCGGCACCATTTTCTGCACCAGCGGGTGGTTGCAAAGAAACTTCCAATCAACTAGCTCTTTCTCAGCTGTGCCAATCCCTTTTCCACCAACCGCACTAGCGCGCTAATACAATGCACAAGGTGTTTGTCAGTGGATCGTCGTTTCTCTTCTTGTGACGTCGGTACCTTTCAGCATGGGTACAAATTTGCATACTAAACTCCGCAAGCAAAATGTTGCCGTGCCAGATCCAGTGGCTGACGGGCGCAATGGTTTGAGGATAAGAATATGGTTGCGCCACAGGAGACAGAAGGAAAATTCTCGCTTGCGAAGCGATCGGTAGGTGCCGAAATGGGAAGGCAAGGCATACCCTCCCGTAGGTGTTAAACGATGAAAATGGTTTCGGGTGGTTTTTTTTCGCTCTCTCTCTCTCCATCCAGCAGTTGTTGTTTTTTTATTATTATTTTCGTATCGTCTATTCACTTGCTATTTCTTTTACTGTGGGCTGCGAGCGTATCAACACTCACCGTACGCAGCCAAATTCATGGTGTGAACGGCTGGGCGTCTCCATCGGACGTCTCCAACTTCAACACCTGGTTGGGGCGGTTGCTGCCTGCAGCGATGCCAACGATCCCTATCGGTGTGAACGATAGACTATTAGTGAGGCATCTAAGAGCAACAAAAACACCACGCACACACACACACACACACACACACACACACGAGCGCGAGTGTTCAAGAGAGTAGGCCAACAGCGCAGCAAAGCAACATGCGGCTTGAATAACGTCACAAAAACCACACAAATGCAGAACGATACAGATGGTGAGGAGGTCTGTTGGGGGTCGTTTTTTTGTTTTTCGGTTTGTTACTGCAGCAAGCGGCCGCCGGAATGAATGGATCCCAACATTGGGCCGGTGGTGTCGGTGACGCACGCCCCATTTGCTCGGGTGTAAACTGGATGTTTCGCTTCGCTTCAAGAACTGTCGCTGCAGAAGCTGCTTTACTTTTAAGGTTATGTGTGTTTTGTTCTTTCTCTCCCTCGCTCTCTCTTACTCTCTCTCTCTCTCTTTGGCAAACACCAGACCTCAATATCAGGAAGTGTACGGGCATAGTTTGCGGCGTTGCGGACTTATTCACCATTTTTCCCCGCTTTCCATCCTGCTCTCCCATCTTTTTCCCTCTCTCTTTTGCTCTTCCCCGACCTGAAGCCACTCATGTCTTCGTGCACTATTTTCGCAGCCAGAACATAACATTTCATGGGTGTTTAATCTCGAATGGCCATAAAAATCATAAATAATAAAGATGAACACTGCGAAAAGCGAGGGATCGGTAATGCCAACCATACACGGTGCGGAAAATTCTTGCGGCTTTTTTCAATGGGCAGAAGGCAGGAAGCAGCAAGTGGGACAAGCATGGGGCAACGAAAAGCAACGCCGGGCTGAGAAAACAAACCTTGCCCGATTCAAAACAAAAGGCAAAAGGCCTCCAGTCTGCCGTCTCTATAAACGAAACACCGTGTGACACCTTCATGCGTGTTACAAGGCTGGTGGTTATTTTTTTGTTGTTGCGTGGGCCTCCTTCTCGAGAAGAGATATCCTTGGGTTGTGTTTTTATTTGCTTGCTCCCATCCGACCGTAGCGCAACATAAGAGAGAATTTAGATTGGTAGTTTATGAAGTATGTACGTACACCTGCAACGTTATCGGGTGGTTTTGGTCGATTTACTCCCATGCTGCCATGGACACCAGGCACGGTGATGCTGCGTGTACCGGGATTATTCACGTTGGAGGTCCTTATTTTGCAAGTGGTGACATACGGAGTAAAAATCGTACCTTTTTAAAGCAGAAATAACTTAAAGACTGTGGAACAGAATCAACAAAAGTGTCTGTAAACACATCTCACACTGCAGGAACATTCCGATGCGGTCGACAGGAAAACGTGAACTAAGCTCTGTTGCAATGGATTTCTGCCGCATTTTAATGGCTCGTGCCAGACGGGGAAAATGAACTTTACAAAATCAAGGGGCACCAAGTAATGTCAGTGAATGGTGGTTGTTCAAGCTTAATTCTGAATTTTCACACCTTTTACCATTTTGGCGCTTTGATTCGTTTGAAGAAAAACGTCCGTNACAGAATCAACAAAAGTGTCTGTAAACACATCTCACACTGCAGGAACATTCCGATGCGGTCGACAGGAAAACGTGAACTAAGCTCTGTTGCAATGGATTTCTGCCGCATTTTAATGGCTCGTGCCAGACGGGGAAAATGAACTTTACAAAATCAAGGGGCACCAAGTAATGTCAGTGAATGGTGGTTGTTCAAGCTTAATTCTGAATTTTCACACCTTTTACCATTTTGGCGCTTTGATTCGTTTGAAGAAAAACGTCCGTTAAATTTCCCCTCAATCAATAACTTAGTAGGGGAAAATAATCTCTCTGTGTATTGGTACAGAATTGACGTCAAAGGAGAAAAATTCCCCTACATTGAAACGTCACAAGAAAAAGGACGAGATAACGATAGTGTTGTTCCACGCGTTTCAAACGATGACGTAGCGATTCCTATCTCTCAATGTGTTTGAATTGTGTAGTAAAGGTTCTTGTTTGTTAATTTTTAGCTTTTTTTTAATATATTGCATGAAAACTTATTAATTGCAGCAAAAAAAGTACTGCAATTTACTTATTATAGTTGTTTTCATTTTCAGGCACGGATTTGTGTATTGCAAAACTTTTAACATCAATAAGCTTGTTAGTTATGGTTGCAACATGCAAGTTGTCTTATTCCCAATTTACATGTTCCCTCAAAGGAAAAATAATTGGTATGGTTCTAAAGATGTGCAGTAAATTAAAGGATGGTCCGCCGGTAGGATGATCATGACCAACAAGCTAATTTAATTTACATATATATGCTGCATCAACTCTCTGGTCCGAATCGGATGCAATTTTGGGCCATGAAATGCAGTGTTGAAACCTTTATTTTTCGCACCTTGAGATGTTTCTGTCGCTATTAACGGTAGGAAATATTTGGGATAAAAATGTTTAAAATGTAATTTTTCTTCCATACACAGACAGTATCTTGTTTTATTGTTTCTTATTTTAAAATTTCCACAAAGCTTTTTTATTAATTATATTAAATTTTTAAATCAAATTTGCAAACACAGTTTGTTGTGAAAAAACCTTTATTTTTGTTCTACTTTACTTTAATTAACTATTTTTTCTTCGTGAATTGTTGTATAAAAAAGAAAAAAAAGCCAATGAATGAGTTGTTCTTCCCTGGATTTTCGCTTTTTTTTCTATTCTCCCCAATTGCTCTACCAACATTAGGGAAAAGTAACATGCTTACAAAGCGTGTACCTGTGATTAAATTACTTCCAACCGCATCATCCTGCATGAAATATGTCTCCACCCTAGCGACACACACACCCTGCACCTAGCGCCCTGAAAATGACCACCGTCGTCAGGCTACTAATCGAGCCAAGCATCCAATTCCGGTACAGTGTGTACTTTCGCTTTCAAAATCAGCAAATCTGTACAGCATCTTATCACACGGCAAAACGAGAGCCAAACAGTGGACAGTGCAAGCTCTTGGGCAAGCGTAATTGGCATTCATCGAATTGGAAGTCCACAATCCCTGTTGAAGGGTAGATTAGCTCGTAGTTGGAGGCCAGCTGCTACCCATGCAATGCTACAAATCGCAAATCGTGTAGGTGCCGTTTTCGATGCATCGTAATGGTTGAACGTTTGTTCGAACAAGCAAAAAACCCGATTCCCTTATTGAACCAGGGTACGTACGTATGCGTTCGTTGCAAAAGTGTGCAGAGGTTGGCTTCGTCATGGATTGGCATTCGGTGGAAAAACACCAACCAATATGAGGGTGATCATAAATTATTCCAAGCTTGCACGACTCTTGCCTGCAAGCGTGTTTGTCAGAATGGTGACATTTGACTTATGGTTCTCAAGCAAACCCCATCCGGTGACTCTGGTTCTTTCTCTGGTCACGGGCCGGACGAGCTAGTCGAGCGCGTGTTTGAGTTGATGCATTATTGTTATTTTGCCTTTCCCTTTTTTATTTATATCTTCTTCGAATGGTACCTTCTGTCGTAGATTTTGCATTAGATTTTATTCAGAACGGTTTGCATTGCACATTGGGGTAGAGGTATTTTACAGACCTAAACATGAGTTATTTGTTTATTTTATTATTTAAAATTTTTATCTTTAGTTTAACATTTATAACTCAAATTTAATCATTTGCTTAATAAAAATAAAAATTTAATTTAATCATTTATTAAAATAAACTTTTAAATGTTGTTATTTATTTGTTTATTTTAAATCAGCCACACGATTAATTTCCTTTCAATTGAAATGAATTTCTACTAAAAATTTAATAAGATTTCTTATTTTAAAATAAATATCTTACAATGTGCGTATCCGGTGAATATGTTATTTTAAAAATTATGTTTCTAGTTATTTTTGTATGACTTTGAAACATAATTTGTATTGGTATTGTCACAATTTCTTTCGTTATTTAAGTAATACTATGAATTTGTTGTATAATGGAATAAAAGTTAAAGAGTAAACATAATATAGTTAATATTTTCATTGAAGAACGATTTACAAACGACATGTTATCATTAGATAACACATTTTTGACGACTGTTTCCGTCACAGTGATTCCGTTCTGGTGCAACCATTCAGAACTACACAGACACACACACACCCACACACATGCGCCTGTACATGGTTGGCACTTTTTCCCGTGTTGCATCCGAACAGAACGGCTGATGTATGTATATTGTCGTCTCATCAACCCATCCGTACGTGTCCGGACTTGCTTATGCTCCCGTATCCCGTTGAGTGCAATATTTTACATATCGAGGTGCGATGGCAAGATTGGCCATTGTGGGAATGCGTCCGTTCGTTTTTATTTCGGCTGTGTGTTGGAAATGGACACGCTTACGGGCAGATGTTTAGTGAACCATGTAATTCGAGTATTCGAGGAGCTTTTTCTGCGAGGTTCTTAGTGGCATTACGCAAGCATCGTATGTTGGATTGTAAGGAATACAATTTCGTTGTTGGTCTTACGTTGAAGAACTTGATGAAATTCAGTTGAAAATAAGTCTTCCTTTCTTACCGTCAAACTCAAAGAAAGGAAGACAGTTTTCGTGTTAGTTTCAAACACACGAACGGATGTGAAAGTGTGCGATTTTATACAGAAATTCGGTTCTTTATTATTTGCTCCACATCCGGCTGTTATCTTGTGTGACCAAAATTCGGCTTATTCCTTTAGTCGTTTTTACCGACAAAATTTTTTCATATCAACGTACGAAATCTGCTGACAGTTGGTCGGGACGTGATTTTTCCAATCTACCAAGCTTCGTCATACGAGATATTTCTTTTTCATTATAAAAACAAACATTATTTCTTACAAAGCTGTCGGTGAAAAATCAAAGAAATATTGAAGCAACATCTGGTTTTGAAATTTAGTAATGTCTTTTGAAAATGTACTTGCTCAAATAAACGAATTTTCCTTGAAATCTCATCAAAGCACAACAACAAAAAGAATAATAACTGCAGTCGCTTTATCGTCGATTTATTCATGCAGCTGGTTATGTGGTTACCAACTGCCTTTGTTTTTCACTCTCCATTTGTGGTGATGTACTCTTGGTAAAACCAAAACAAAAAAAAACACAGCACAAATCTTTGCCAAAACACTGCACGGCGAGCATATAAATCAACGCAAATCGACCTTTTGCAGTTGCTGCGAGCGGTAAAGTTTATTCGCATTAAAAAGATAACTTTGTCCATCTTTTTGACTCCATCCTGTGTTGCTTTCTTTCTCTCACTCTTACTCTAAGAATTGCTTGGTTTTATTTTCCTTTACCAGCTGTGTGTTTGTGTGTGTGTTTGTTTGTTTGGCATCTTCTTGTCATTGTGCTTTATTCATGGATCAGTGCAGGCAGCCAATATTGTGACAGTGTGTATTTGTGTGCTTAGCTTGTACGTTCTTGTGTCGCTCGGTTGCATTTAGTGACAATCATGTTATGGATTGGTTTTGATTTGTTGGTTCGTTTCTTGAAGTTCATTTTTCTGTTGCTTAGGTTCAAAATTTTCAGTAGAAGTTAAACGATTTGTAGATTATAAGCCAATGTTTATATAACATACTAATTATGTGATGGACTTATAAAACATGCGTTACATTACATAAAACAACAGACATATTTTTTAATTTGAGTACTTTAAGCTTAAATCTGAAAAAATAAATAACTACAATGGACAAAAACAAATGTTGTAAATAAAGAAACGATCATACACCAGAGGAACTACAAACAACTGCAAAACATATCTGAAAAGTAATTGCCTTTATTTGAAAACTTGGCAAAGACTCACACATACACCGAAGGCATAACTCACACAGCCAGCGCGGTGCAGCCTTGCTGTTTCAAACAATTGTTGGCCAAAGTGTGCAAAAACCAACAAACCGTACACATCGATAACGATAAACTTTCGTCATGAAAAATAAACAACAAAAATCAGCTGGGTTTAGCTTTCCTTTTGTGTGTGTGTGTGTGAGAGAGATAGAGAGAGAGAGAGAGAGAGAAAGAGAAAACACTTGCACATAAAACAGAAACTATTGAAAGCCATAGCTTAGCTGTTTTTTCACCTTAAGTTAACTTACCGTCATACCGTAACCACTATTTGCATGATGCACTCGGCACCGGCTCTGACCGGCTGTATGGTGTGTGAAAGTTTAATTCATTTCAAAATGGAAACGAAACTTCTGTTTCTACTCACCAAACTCAACGAACGCGTCGGTTTTGATGGATGATAATTTATTGAACTACGCTTCAATCGGTGCAGAGTCTCCAGCTCTCAGTCAACGTCCCTGCGGGCTTTAAAAGCAGACGGCATTGCGAAGTGAATGGATCGATAAATGACTCAATTGTTCGATCGGATATCGGCTGCTTAATTCGATTTTTCACCACCAACCAATCCGTGCTGGGAGTGCAGCTTAGCTCGTCCGGAGGCGAAATGCAAAATCGATGTGCAGTTGCTGCACATTCTTTAATCAAGCGCACTGGCGGAAAGAGCAATTGACCGAAAGTGCACGATAAAACGAACACGTCACGAACGTCATGTTAGCCGTTACTGTTTGCGCTATGTTTTTGTTTTCGTTCCCCATGCACGCAAAACGCTTACCATTGTTTTCACAAATGAATAAGAGAGAGGCAATTGTTATAGGACGAACATCACTGTACGTGTGCAACGGTCGAGACGTATCATCAAAAAACAGGGGAGCAATATTTCCACCAAGTTGCACAGAATGATGAATTGATAATTAAATTTTTGTGCAAAAGAAAACAACACAAACGGGTTGACAATTCCATTAACTGGTGGTTATGTTGTAATGTTTTATGTTTCGAAACATAAACAGAACGAAACACACACACACACAAAAAACAAGTGAAATGTAACAGGGCATGTAGTGGAAGTTATCCTATCGTGATGTCAATAAATCATTGTTAAATATCATCGAAATGTAATGGTGTAATGTAGTTGAAAATTGAAAAAAAAAACATCCGATTCCCATGCTTTTATGTGTGCTTTGCATACGGGGAAAATTTAATTATTCCTATCGGGTGCATGTTGGGTGGTTTGCATTCATTTAGGCGCATTTGCGGTGCGACACGTGGTTAGCTATTCAAACAGACCGTTGGACGAGAATTTCGCCTACGTTGGAACTCACGAGCAACGTGCGAGCGAGTGAGAATGAGTGAGATGAGAGCCCTCATTACGTTTTTCTTTGTGAGAGGCACCCTCACGCGTGAGATGTGCCCTGTTGACATAAATATCTTAATAGTCACTTAAGACTCTTCGCCATGTAATTTAATTTGGACTGTCTTTACTTTATAGAGTAAAACATTATTTTGTGAACTCATGATGTTGTATATATGCTAAATAAATTGTTTTAAAAAAAAAAGTCATGATATTGTTACAACACTTCACATTACATGGGCTTGGTTTGTTGGCAATATTTGCATAATTTCGAACCGGAAATTAAAAAAAAAACACTCAAACAAGCTAACAATGAAAAGCATTAAGAAAAAGGCACAATGAAACAGCGCGAAACAATGCATTCCAAAGCATATGGCATAACGCCTTCCTATGGCTGTCACGAGCCTTTAATCAATTTAATTGTAGAGCGGCAACTTGATTGAGGCTTGCCGTGGCTCGTAAACGTGGCACGTCGCGATGAAGGATGAATGCACAAAAACCGGCACGCTCCAAAACGTGGTGTATTCCCGTTTGTGCTTTTAAGACAATTGTGCGTGGAAAATCAAATAGGCGTGGTTTAATTCAATTTGTGTAATCCTTTTGCAACAGTTGATCTGTATGTACCCAATTTCCCATAGGGATCAGCGTTAACTAACTGGATAATAACGATTTAAGGTCGATTGAAACAGATGAAAATGGTAACGATGGAAACAAATGTTGCATGATTGGCTTGTACATGTTAAGCGATTCAAATACCCGGAACTAAATTGATTAGCAAATCAATATTTGTCTTAATTTTCAGTCAGTATTTTACTATAAAGCTTCACTTTTCAATGAATTTTTTAAATTGAATTGTAACATTTTGTATTTAATAATATGGTTTTGCTCTAATTTTCACTTTCCTTTGGAAATTGCGATTAAATTGTTCAGATTTAAATTTGGCTTATTAAACTATTACAATGAGGGGCTAAATAAACCCTAGAGATTCATCGGTATGGAACTCATTACGCAGTAAGTCTTTTAAGCTCATTTCACGTCATGTAAAATGACACAACTTCTCAACTTTTATTTCGTATGATTAATCGATATGAATAAAACCAAATGAAGACTCAACGATAAGCGTTGCGCTCCTCCCGTAAATCATAATAGAAGTAACTCACGAAGCTGAATGAAATACAGATCAATATTAAAATTCAAATGAATATTTTGGCCCATAATTTTTTATCTCTAGAATACAAAATGTGAGAGATTTTTAAAGGTTTCTTTTTGGGAGATATTTTGTTACTTTTTATTTCCTTTGAACGACCCTTCACATCTAGCAAAAATCAACGACAGGCTGCTTTCAATAGCGAGACGGATGTAAATTTTCATCAGTATGGCTTTTCATTAACCTTCGATTCATCCATTCATGGAAGGTGTTACACGGCACCATCCGTAATTACACCGCCACGAGTGTCAATATAGCGCCACGGACCATTGATTATCACGCATCCTTTGATCTTGCGTTGCATCCTGCACGGTGCAACTCGTACTGAAACAACCAGCTGTCCCGTCCCATATTGTACTTAGATTAACGCACCTTTTGCAAGGGTCTCGCACATCACACGGAGCACTAANTTTAATAATATGGTTTTGCTCTAATTTTCACTTTCTTTTGGAAATTGCGATTCAATTGTTCAGATTTAAATTTGGCTTATTAAACTATTACAATGAGGGGCTAAATAAACCCTAGAGATTCATCGGTATGGAACTCATTACGCAGTAAGTCTTTTAAGCTCATTTAAGTTGGTCACGTCATGTAAAATGACACAACTTCTCAACTCTTATTTCGTATGATTAATCGATATGAATAAAACCAAATGAAGACTCAACGATAAGCGTTGCGCTCCTCCCGTAAATCATAATAGAAGTAACTCACGAAGCTGAATGAAATACAGATCAATATTAAAATTCAAATGAATATTTTGGCCCATAATTTTTTATCTCTAGAATACAAAATGTGAGAGATTTTTAAAGGTTTCTTTTTGGGAGATATTTTGTTACTTTTTATTTCCTTTGAACGACCCTTCACATCTAGCAAAAATCAACGACAGGCTGCTTTCAATAGCGAGACGGATGTAAATTTTCATCAGTATGGCTTTTCATTAACCTTCGATTCATCCATTCATGGAAGGTGTTACACGGCACCATCCGTAATTACACCGCCACGAGTGTCAATATAGCGCCACGGACCATTGATTATCACGCATCCTTTGATCTTGCGTTGCATCCTGCACGGTGCAACTCGTACTGAAACAACCAGCTGTCCCGTCCCATATTGTACTTAGATTAACGCACCTTTTGCAAGGGTCTCGCACATCACACGGAGCACTAACGAAGGATGCAACGCACAGGTGTATATACTGTTTTCTTTTTCCTTTTTCTAAATATTCGCTTCATTTTGCACCTTCCTGCAAACCAGCGTTAGCAACATGTTTCCAGTTTTTCAAATCATCCCGTGGAAAAGAAAAAGGTGAAGCGCTTCACGCTTTAATAAAGACCAGCGATACGCCTCCGTCACGTTCTCCAATGGCCGATACACACAGCATGGTGGTTTTAATAACATTTCCAACAATGTTCACCTGCTACCCGTGTTCCACGATCCAACTATCCTTACGGCCGCTGGCGATCGCGTGCTTCGGCAAGAGGTCGAACTGAGAACCACCGCTTTATGTTTACGTTTATTCGCTGTGTGCCGGCCTAGACCGGCGTGAATGGGTAAATTTTACGTACGAACAAATTACAATGGACGCGCGTTTGGGAGTGGGTGGCAATGTTTTTGTGTTTGCTCTTCGATGGATGGATGCGCGTCCGAGCAGATTGAGTTGTGAATATGGTTTCAATTAAAAGGCACGCACCCGGGTCAACGGCATGCGGATTCGGTTGGTTTATAAGGGCGTGAAGCGATAACATTACCCACAGCATAGGTTAGTTATATGGGCTGCGGTGGTTTGAAATTAGGTTAATGTTTCTAGCATGGGAGAAGCATGAAAAAAATGTTATTTTATCGACATTTGGTCTATCGTTGTGTGGCGATGGCCGGTGGAATTTTCATCATGTTGCATCACGGTATGCGATGAATCACGCTTGTTTAGCGCCAACAGATACGTCGAATGGTGTGGCATTTTTGAGGAAATTTCTCAGAAATTGAAAGTCTCGTCTCTTGACCTTTAGTTTGTACAGTATCAGTCATGAAATTTCCATCCAGCTCCTTGAAGGGAATTGAACTTAATTCATGCTTGTGTGTTGTTGCAGGATGTCAAGTATTAGGAAAAAGCAAACTGATTTCTTGTTCCCTAAAGGGCCACTAATAATTGGTGTATTGACAACTATGCAACAATTTACAAATTAATGGCAGCTTTTATAATTGTTATTTTTATTAAATTATTTTATTCTATATCTCTTAAATTCATTCATCATTCAAGTTTTGTGTTGGTTGGATGTATATAAGCTTATTTTTCATATAATAAATTGTACAAGAGTAATTCAATATTCAATTATTCCTGTTAAAATGAGCTTCATTTCTCTTTTAAAATAACCTCACGAAACATACAATCAGACTTAAAAAATGAATACACGATTTATCAGAGTTTTATTTATTATGGAGATTTTTGATAAAAAACAATAACAAAGGATCTGTTCCTGTAAAACAAAAACTCTTCTACATTTTATTTGTTTATCTATGCAACGAGCGAAACCACCACCGTTTTATTGTTTGTTGCTGGAACAAATGGAACCAATGGAGTTGATGATAAAATTGATAGTCTCTGCGGCCTTGTATCGGTTGCCCCAGTACAGTCATAAACCATAAGCGTCTATTCGCGTAAACGTGGCCACATTCCCATGTTCCCTTTGATGCATTGAACAGCCATGACGAATGGCCTTGTCTTTCCGCACAATATAATTTGTTGCATTCAGTGTGACGTTCGTTTCGTTGCTTTCGGTTTTTTTGCTTTGCTTGCGTTAAATTCACGCAAAAATAATATCGTCATCTGTATGACATCAACGTATCGCAGCGTGGCATTAAAGTGGCACCAAAGCACCATCATGAAATCATCGTATAACACGGCCCATTGCTAGCAAAAAGGGCCCGATTTCATCCCTCATCCGATCGTTTATGCAAATGAGCACTGACTCAGTGTATGCAGCGCCGGTGCCAGAACCGGAGCAGATTGAGAACCGAGGCGCGTGTTCGATTATTCATTCGATATAGGTACAACTCGGTCAGCTTGCTGTCGGGGCAAGATGACGAGATCACAACCTGGCCGTCCTTTGCGAGGTGCATAGAGGTTCTTAGACGGTCTGAATCATGATGCCGCCCGGATGATAATTACGGAGACATTCTTGCGGGCGTCATGTCATCAAAGAACGGCTTTGCAAGTGTTCGTGTGCAGTAACGAGGAGGACATGTGTGAGTTGTGAAGTGCTAGGGCAGAACGGCATCGGCCGAAGGTCTAACCGATTTTCGGGTTCCCATTGCCGTCGCATAAACCGGCAAACGCACATGTGGCCCCAATAAAGCGCAGATTTATTGCCGCTTTCATAGTTTTCACTCGATGTCGCCAGTGGCTGGCGCGTTAGCGTGCTGGCCCATTCCGAACATGCCACCCCTACCCCCATCCACCACCTCTCCCTCACCCCAACGTACGTTCAACACCCGGCGAGACGCCGCTCCCACTGCCAGTGCCCCGGGAGCCGAGGCGTCGACATAATTAGCACACATGTTTTCCGTTCCGGTAATTTCCCAACGGGAAGATTTATCATTTTCTACCGATCGCATAAATTGGATTAATGTTGCGCAAAATTTCATCGAGCCGGAAAGTGTCCGGACCGGACATCTTTGGCACGGCAAACTGTGTGTACCGGATGTGTGCGAGTGTGTCGGATTAAGGGATACGTCTTACGGATCGATAACGCAAACCGGGTCCATGGTTATGAGTCATGGTCAAGTTCTGGTACCTAGTCGTCCTATTTCCTGTGCGGTTTTGGTCGGCTTCTGTCGACTTCCATTCGTCTCGACGACGGAAGGAAAGACTATTTTTAGTGCCTCTCAAGTTCTTCCTCCAAGAGCAAGAAACAACCAGCATCTGGAAGAGGATGGCCAGTTTTCTACTCCAAACCAACCAGCACACGTTGGCTTCGGTTTTGCTTTCTTTCTCCTTCAAGCAGTTGTGTTCTGGTTGGGATGAGGCCACTGTTGAAGTGGTGCTGCTGTGAATATGTTTCTCACTGATAACATGCAAAACCACACGTACAGTGTCTGCTTCATTTGCTTCACACTCCATCAGAATGTTACCTGAGGACATTGGATGAAGACAAGGAACGACCGGTAACAAGAATACGTTCCAACTGCTGAACCACATCACACATTCTCCATCATATCGGTGAAAAGGTCCAGCAATCCACGCTGTAATCCGGTTCGTTGTTAGCTGAATGGATGCTATCGCCTCGGGAACATTATCTGACCTGGTGTCTGTCCGTCTTACACGGGGGACTTTTCAATCTGACACTTAAACATACGAGAGAAACGGGAGCTATAACTATTTCTCACTATTTATTCATTACCGAGACGAATCACACCGCAAATGATTGATCTTAGCCAATCTTCTCCCTAGAGCATTAAACTGTAGTGGACAGAGTATGGTCAGTTTTAATTAAAGAGTGTCAGCATAGTTCTGTCACTGGGATAGGCTATGGTGCCTTTTTCTCGTGTTCGTATGTTCCATAACACGACAAAATAAGGAGTACTGCGGTCTTTCACGTCTCATGGTAAATTAAGTATCATTAAGGGGAATGGAGAGAAGTTCAATGGTCACAATCTAAGTGGTTTAAAATATTTGAATAATGATTATCTCTTAGAACGATTTATTAAGTTTGTGGTGCTTGAATTCTTACAATCTCAATTACTTTTCCAGTCACATTTTTTCAATTTTATTTTCCTATTTATTCATCTTAAAATGCTACGATGAACGTTTGCATGAACATTCATTTGAAGATTTTCTACATCAAAAATATTTTAAAAGTAATTTTCGGATCCTCGATTTCTCAATCATTCTGTTAGATTTTATGGTCTTTGTGCAGAGAGATTATTGTTTATATTTACATTGTCTGCATAATATAGTTGTAGCCAAACCAAACCAAACCGGACAAAATGTGACGTTTGTGCTATCTGATGTGAATATTGTGTTATTAAATTGGACACTTTCTATTAAGCGGCCGAACTTGTGCTCAAGTATATGTATATTATATGGAATGGTAAACACTGTTGAAGAGACTAATTACCTTATATATCATATCATACAGCTTCTCAGCAACATAAAAATTATTTTATATATTCAACATTAATCCTAATATCCTACACGATTTGAATTTTATAATGATTATTCACAAAAGCCAAAACACTCAGGTCAGCTGTCTAATGTGAATTAAGCAATAAATTCACAATGGCTTTATTGGCCATACTTGGCAATGCACGCCGTCTACCATGCACATGCTGCTTGTGCTGACGGATTCCACAAAACTTTGACGACATCATTCTCCAAGATGTGTGTGTTATTTCTAGTAAAATGCTGCATGTTTGGCCTTGCCATCTACGAGCGTGTATGTCAAGGTGCACAGGTGCAGAGCACTACCGAACGTGAGACACACCGGGTACCGGGCTCAAGTTTCAATGGACTTACGGCGTCATCATTGGGAGACAAACAAAACTGTTGTAAGTGAAGCCACTCGGCGAACGAGAATGCATCCATTCAGTGCCCTGGTTAGATCACCATGCCATCTGGTGGGTTAGCTTTTAATTTCACCACACTGCACTAGTACCGGGGTGCAGAGCGCTCTTTAATGGGTTCATCCTTTTCCCAGGTACGTCACATCACATCTTTCCTCGTTCGTCTATGCTGGCAGTTCTTCTGGGGGATGTTTTTGGGCAGGTGAGCAAGCGAACCTTCGTACTGCACTCACAACGCAGGCTAATGTAATAAGTGTCTGCCGGTGAGACGTATCGCATCGTCAATGTTTGTTGTTCGTTGTTCGGGAGCGGCAAATTTTTCGTACAAACTTCCATGACCGTCGCTGCTTGAAGAAAGGACGCTAACTTCAAAGCGCTGTTGGCAACGGTAAGGCACCCGATTTTTCGGAGGTCACAAACCGATTTAGACTGTGGCCCGGAAGCGGCATACGCACGACGTCTCATTTCGCTTCTGACATTTCATTATGTGACCCGGTTGGAGCGTTTCGCATCATCAAAAGCTTAGCACGACATTTGCCTTCCGAGATGGGAAAGGCTGGCCAAAGCGTTCAATGTTTGCTGTTTGCTTTCCTCTTTTTTTATTTTCTTTTATCATGGTCATCAACGTCAGCTCTCTTCGTCCTTGGAACGTTTAAATTGCGTTGCTCGAATCACGATCCACACCCGTGGCAGGATCGTTCGGATCGTTCAAATCCTGCCGCCAAACGATACGAAGCACAAGGAGCACACACATACACTCAGTTAGTGGTCAATTTTGTGGGACCTATTCGCAGCCTGATGGTGGACAGATAAAAGTGAACTGTCCTGTTGCTTGTTGTGNCTTTTCCCAGGTACGTCACATCACATCTTTCCTCGTTCGTCTATGCTGGCAGTTCTTCTGGGGGATGTTTTTGGGCAGGTGAGCAAGCGAACCTTCGTACTGCACTCACAACGCAGGCTAATGTAATAAGTGTCTGCCGGTGAG
Organism: Anopheles rivulorum; assembly: GCA_018908115.1. NCBI lineage: Eukaryota > Metazoa > Arthropoda > Insecta > Diptera > Culicidae > Anopheles > Anopheles rivulorum. The sequence continues at coordinate 34,912,443 of CM032178.1, read as the reverse complement.
ACGTATCGCATCGTCAATGTTTGTTGTTCGTTGTTCGGGAGCGGCAAATTTTTCGTACAAACTTCCATGACCGTCGCTGCTTGAAGAAAGGACGCTAACTTCAAAGCGCTGTTGGCAACGGTAAGGCACCCGATTTTTCGGAGGTCACAAACCGATTTAGACTGTGGCCCGGAAGCGGCATACGCACGACGTCTCATTTCGCTTCTGACATTTCATTATGTGACCCGGTTGGAGCGTTTCGCATCATCAAAAGCTTTGCACGACATTTGCCTTCCGAGATGGGAAAGGCTGGCCAAAGCGTTCAATGTTTGCTATTTGCTTTCCTCTTTTTTTTGCTTTTATCATGGTCATCAACGTCAGCTCTCTTCGTCCTTGGAACGTTTAAATTGCGTTGCTCGAATCACGATCCACACCCGTGGCAGGATCGTTCGGATCGGTCAAATCCTGCCGCCAAACGATACGAAGCACAAGGAGCACACACATACACTCAGTTAGTGGTCAATTTTGTGGGACCTATTCGCAGCCTGATGGTGGACAGATAAAAGTGAACTGTCCTGTTGCTTGTTGTGGCTAGAGTGGTCCGGCCTTCCGTAATTTCTTCTGCTTTTTTAACTGCGAACGAAACGAAAACCATCCTCAGAGCATCCAGGGAATGTCGTAGGACAAAAAGTGCTGACAATTGTTCCGGGTGAAAGAAACACACAAAAGGACACCCCGGTTGGATACGGTGATCTCTCACACTCTCGTGGGAAGTAACTTTTGCCGGACCTGTCTCTGAATCGGTGTGTAACGATGCTGGTGGTGGCGCTATCTAAGGCCCATCGAGGCAGCCCGTTACCATTATAAAACTACACGGGCTCGTAACAGTCGTAGGAAAAGTGATGAGTTTACACGAATCCCCAAAATGGAACTTTTTCCCTTCGAAAAAGAGGTCAGGTTCATTCAATCCACGGAATCACCTCTCGTTGAACAAAGCCGGACAGTTGTTCTTCTTCAATTTCAGTCATCATTCGGTAACATGTCCAGATGGAAATAATTACAATAGAATAAAGCAGAACCCACTCGTTTTGGATGAGTGCACATGCGAAAGGTATTTAATGGTAATTAAATTTATCTGCCACAAACATGATGGTGGTGGCCTCACACGTTTGATGCTGATTACATGCGTACCGATCTGCATTGGAATCTGTAATTGTGACTATTGAGCGAAGGATTTTTTGTGAAGATAAAATTAAATTGAATTATGAGTGCAAACTTTGAAGTGCACGTTGTAGTGTATTTGAAAGTGTTTCTGTTTGATGTATGCAACGCTTTGTAATGTTTGTAGTGCGTTCGTGTTTTTTTCTCATTTCTTTAAAGTTTATTGTATGCTCAACTTTAGATTTAATTTATTTTTTCTCATTCAATTATATTATTATTTACACTACGTATGTGTGTACCAGCATGGAATACAATTTTCTCACTTAAGCGAAAAAATTATATCGCCTGAAAACGAAAAAACTTGAAATAAAGAAATAAAGAAATAAAGAAATAAAGAAATAAAGAAATAAAGAAATAAAGAAATAAAGAAATAAAGAAATAAAGAAATAAAGAAATAAAGAAATAAAGAAATAAAGAAATAAAGAAATAAAGAAATAAAGCTTTGTTTAAGCACTTTGAAATCTCCTTCTGAAACATTTGTAAAAAAGAAAGAAAATAAAACGCGAAA
>CM032178.1:34838680-34909114 GCA_018908115.1 Anopheles rivulorum | reverse complement strand
ATAAAATAGCACTTTACGATTGTCGTCCGGTGTTACACTAACTGCCCAACTGCACTGTGCTGCATGTGTCACACCGTTTGTTCGACTCCCGTGTTCCATCCCATATTCCAGTCCGATCGTTCCGGAAATCCATGCCGCTCGATTTAACGGACCACCGAGTTCCGATTTCGTATCGACTTTTTGCTACCATTTTCCACACCCTGTTCTAAATGTGTCTCCATTCCGCAACGAAATGGAAAGAGTGAGAAACACACAATTTGCCAGCTCCATTACTTTTAAAGTGGTATAAAGTTACGATAAAACAGTTTGCCGGCAACCGATCCGACAATAAAATAATAAAATCTCCGCAATGTTACCCGTGACCGGGTGGAGTTTCGTTGTGTTCGTGCTTTATTCACTATTTCAATATCCCTAACGGGGGACGGCTTAGAACCTGGGATTTGGTTGCGCTTAATCACACTGCCAAACTGCCCTCCAATATGTGGCACGTCGTTTTACGGCACATTTACCGAAAAAGGGGTTTTTATTTTTGACGGGCAGAGAAAGAGAGGGAAAAAGAGAACTTGGCCCCATTTTGCTGCTATCATGCGCGAACGCGGGGCAAGAAAAGTTGGGCCACAAAATGTGAAGGTTCGAAGTGGTCGCGTGGTCACTGAAAACATTTAAATGGCTTTAGACGAGATGACCAATGCGACCTGCCAACTCACTAGCCATCGGACAATAACGATGACGACAGTGACGGTTGTCATACGATCCGTTCTGCATCGCGTTCTCGCCAACCGACGCACCGGGTGTGCCCGATTTAGTTTAACTACGACTCAACCGACTCACCCGACCAAGCGACGGAACTGTAAACGGTCGCGCCTTCGGTACGATAACAAACCGTAAACATGTAATTTTATATTTTATTGTCTCTTCGCCCATGCTTTTCTGTTTGTGTCTGGCAGAAAAGGGGTTAAATTTTCCCGACCACCAACCCGGTCAACCCACTGTCACGGGCCGCTCGGTTGTTTTGCTTGGTTTGGCTGCCGGGCGGCGTTCGCATCGGTTGCAAACTGCAGGTGCAGTTTTCACACCGGAAGGCAAGCACAACAGCAGACCGAGGCGGCAAAAGGTTGAGAACCGAAACCACAGGCTTTACACGGACAGCGAGACAGACGGGTATTTCGAATGGGATGCAAGCCGGCGACAGGTTACACCGGCTGACCACAGAGACATGGCTTGCGCAACTTTTAGGCCCGCGTTGGTGGTCGGCAGCACATGCGGCCTTGTAGTTGGGATGGGTTTTCCATCCATTTTTCCGACCTCGAGTTTGTTTTCCCAGCACCAATTTGTGTGCCGGTCCCTTTTTTTGCGTACGCACATGCATCGTATTTCCACCGGATGGCCAGGCCAGGAGTTCATTCCACTCCAGGTTTTCTTGTTTTGTTTTTTTTGTCCGCTTGCACATTACCCGAGTGAAAGTGTAACGAACTTCACCGCGCACCATTCCCTTCGCCTNCTGCATCGCGTTCTCGCCAACCGACGCACCGGGTGTGCCCGATTTAGTTTAACTACGACTCAACCGACTCACCCGACCAAGCGACGGAACTGTAAACGGTCGCGCCTTCGGTACGATAACAAACCGTAAACATGTAATTTTATATTTTATTGTCTCTTCGCCCATGCTTTTCTGTTTGTGTCTGGCAGAAAAGGGGTTAAATTTTCCCGACCACCAACCCGGTCAACCCACTGTCACGGGCCGCTCGGTTGTTTTGCTTGGTTTGGCTGCCGGGCGGCGTTCGCATCGGTTGCAAACTGCAGGTGCAGTTTTCACACCGGAAGGCAAGCACAACAGCAGACCGAGGCGGCAAAAGGTTGAGAACCGAAACCACAGGCTTTACACGGACAGCGAGACAGACGGGTATTTCGAATGGGATGCAAGCCGGCGACAGGTTACACCGGCTGACCACAGAGACATGGCTTGCGCAACTTTTAGGCCCGCGTTGGTGGTCGGCAGCACATGCGGCCTTGTAGTTGGGATGGGTTTTCCATCCACTTTTCCGACCTCGAGTTTGTTTTCCCAGCACCAATTTGTGTGCCGGTCCCTTTTTTTTTGCGTACGCACATGCATCGTATTTCCACCGGATGGCCAGGCCAGGAGTTCATTCCACTCCAGGTTTTCTTGTTTTGTTTTTTTTTTTTTGTCCGCTTGCACATTACCCGAGTGAAAGTGTAACGAACTTCACCGCGCACCATTCCCTTCGCCTCGCTGGGTAATGGGATCCGGTTGGGGAAATTGAACCGCAAAATAGCCTCATTCTCGGGACAGGGCAGAATACAGCTACACACATGCACCTGGAACCGGTGCAACAGAAGCCAAATCCGATTTTCAGCTCAACCTTTGGCACAGGTAGAATGGGGAGAACCGTCGCTGTGAAGTGTTACGGGAGTTATGGAATGTGTTCGATGCCGGGTTCGGTTTGGTGCTAAATATTAATTATATCTGCTGTTGTAAGCAGAACTAATATGACCTATCGCTTCTTCGCTTGCTGCTGGTTGGTTGTGCCACTGCTGCTTTGCTGGTAATGTGTGATTTATTTCTCCGATTGGAAAATTCGTTGTTAGAAATGCGTTCGCTGGTGGGATGGATGGAGCAGTGGAATGAAATTCAATCGATACCAATAACCGAAAAGGTATGAACAGATTTCAATGAACACAAATAGGGTAACAAATGGATTGCAAAATTATATCAAATTTCAATTGATATATTCTATTATTCAAATTTGAAAATATCATAAATAAGCTACAATTTTTGTTTATACTACACTAAGCTGCACGCGAGAAAGATATTTACTGAGTATGTGTTAATAAATCTAACTAATTTATTTACAGAATAAAAAAGCTTTAAAACATGGCTAAAATATGTTGCAACATTTTCTACAATTATTACTAATACTTTATATCAATACCATTCAAACCATAACTTGCTCAACAAACATAAAACATGTGCAGCGATAGTAAATTTGTTAAATCAAACTAGTTTAATTTGCATTCATTTTGAATGAAATACAGTGCATAGGCAAATTAGTTTATTTAAATATATTGTAAAGAGGTTAACATAAAGGATCACGTATATTAAAAAGGTGTAAGAAGGTTTGATTAAATATTCTGTCGATTTTTTTTTGTTTTCAGAACGGCCTTACCAGCTTTATCATACCTTGCAACGGGAGGATGGTCAATATCGGATTTAACCGGTCTTGTCAAATGGAACTAGGGTCGATGCCAAAGACACCACCGAAGTGAGGACTTTAAACTTTAGCATTAGATGTTCTAATTGTTGAAAGTTGTGGCTTATTTCTATTTTGAGCTGAAAAATTGATTTAAGGGATAATTAATATTCTTCTCCTAAACAAAATCGATTGAAATATTAAAGACAGACCAGATTGAAAAAGATTATTAAAGACAAAAATAATAAAATAGAACATGAACATGAACAAAAATAGGAAAACATATATAAAATCTAAAATTAAATAAACATATTAGGAAAGCGATACTCCAATAGTCGAATGTAATGGCTTCTGTAACATAACAAGATAATGAAAATAGTATTACACAGAAACATGCATTAAAACTATGCCACTAAATACTTCCTGTGGAATCCTTCCATTGCGTTAATTCACGTGGCGCGCTTATTGAAATTTCTCTCACAAACGTTTGATCAGCATCGCACCATGAGTTCCCAGCGCTGCGTGAGAACCGGCGAGCAAAACATAAACATTGACCACGCGGTTGCTATGGTGGTTGCTATCGCCACACAATACTACAGCCGGCATTTTTAGCATCACGCTACACGTCCCACAGTTTGCTTCATTCATCATGCCGGCAGCGTCCACCAGCCAAGAGAATGGAACCGGTTCCGTTCGCATGCCGTCGGATGAGCAATTGCCGCTCAACGCTAAACTCTCAGCGCTCTTCCCTAGACATAGTGAGCGTGAATGATTCTTGTTTTATTTGTTTGTAGTTAAAGTAACTGAGTAAATTAAGCATTGGTTTTATTTTATATTGCAAATTTCTCGTGAATAATTAATGATATTAATATTCTTGGTTATTTTCGTTGTGATCTTTTCAAAAAAATCAGTCAAGCGCTCTTCTTATCAACCAGCTCTCATTATGAGCGTTAAGCTCACCACTCATATCACTCACCGTCGCTCGCGTACGCCGCGGTTCACGCAGCAAACATTCCGTAGCATAAAACTCGCAGCTCGCAACACTCACTCAGTTCATCTTCATCCGCCGTTCCGGACGGATCCTGTGTCGCTGTGTTTGACGGTACCGGTGTGTACGGATTCCTCGCGTTCGAATCACGCACCGAGTCACGGCACGCTCGGTACGCAACCATATATTCGTGCTTATTTTTTCCGTATTGTGTTCTATCGTGCTCAGGGAAAAATTCCCATACAACGCCGCGTGTGAAAAACTCACGGATAATCGGACGGTTTGCGTTTCCTGTTTCCTGTCCCGGCTGTGTAGTAGATGGGAAAAATCAACAAAATTTTGCTATCGAGGAAATTGGCCGGCATCATAATTTCTAGCGACCGTTTCCGCCCGTTGCTTTCTAAATTGCAGCACATGTCATGTCCATTACCGTGGCCCGCGTCTACCACCGACTAAATCCGATTCCGTCCCGTACTTCGGCCGGAGGAAAAGTGAAATTTGACTGACGGCAAAAGTGAAGTGTGTGCGTGTATGTGTGTGCAGTGTTGTGTGTTGTGCAAATGTTTGTACCGCTTGTACTTCGTGGTGGACATGAAATGGTTCCCACTGCATGATTGCATGTTTTCCACCGTGTGTCTGTTTTCTTTCCTTTTTTTTTATTCGGGGCGATTTTATTCCGATTCTACACCATCGTCAGTTTCCCGGCGATGAGGTTGCAAGTTGTCTGTTCCCGAATGTGGCCGCAAAAAAGGATATTCCTGTGTTCCGTGAAGGGTGGTTTCGGTGGAGGGTGGATGCTTGTCATGATTGTTGTTCGATTCATCAATGGTTTCAGCGTGTCGGCGTGTCGGTGTTTGTGTTGTTCATCAGAATGTGTACCAAATCGGAATCGAAATCCGGAACCGGAACAGCAGCAACCAAAGCCAATCCTGCGGGAAAGGAAAACATTAACTTCCGTACCATTCCTTCCCACTTCCTGGTGTACCATTGCTCACGTCCATCCGATTCATAATTGCTATCGTGTCGACATGCTTTTCCCTTTATCTTTGTATCGGTGTGCGCGAGTGTGTTGTTATCAAGAGCAAAACTGTGTTGGAAACAATGCTTTTCTAGCTTCTGCTTTCCGTTCGCAGCATTTATTCTTTGCGTCGGTAGGAAAACGAGTCGGCGCGCGTCCTGTAATCAAATCGTCGGCATGTAATGTGAAATTGGCTGTGAACAAAGGGGACGCTACCCTCATTGTCGCTCGGGAAGGTGGTGTAGGAAGGTTAGAATGGAAACAAAGTAGCAACAAGAGTAACAAAAAAACGGCAAAAACCCCAATCAAAATCCCAAATTTTCTTAGCAGAACATACCGAAAGTGGCAATCGTAATCTTGGGTCTGTATGCTCAAACAGCAAGCTGAATCAATTTTGCCGATGATAGCAAGCACAATGGAGACCGGCAGTGTGCAGCCGGTGGAAATTAATTAGAGCTGGTGGGAAGGAATCGGCAAAGGAAACGGCAAATAAGAGCAGAAAACGTTCTCTTTTCGAGGGGAGAAAAATTCTCATCAACGATGCATGCGAAGACGTGCCGGGGTTTTTCCTCGTGCTGGTCAGGCGGAATTTATTTCGCCGCCCGTTTATACCATCAAGTGCGTACACGCACTCAAACATGCATGCGCACAGATTCGGACGAATGCACGAGGGAGAAGTTGGTGGTAGTGGTTTAGGAGGAGGAAGAGCGAGGGAGGGGAGTAGGGAAGGTAGAGAGGAAGGCAAGGGATTTGGGGCGAAGGATAGGCTTGCTATATTTTGATTCTATTTCCGAGACGAGATTGATAATAATCTGTGCGCGAAAACGTATAAACTCGCCTGTCTATGAAAAGTCGGTTGGTCATGATTTATACCAAATTTCATGTGGAACTGCGCTGTGCTTGTGTGTGTGAATAGGGGAGCAAAGGGCTGTGATCTACATGATTAGCCAAACGATGCTCCTTTTTTTTCTTGTTACTATTTTTAAGTAGTGACATACTTCTATCGAATGTATGTATAAAAAAGAATAATAATAAATAACCTTGCTTACGAAAGAACTTTTCGACATAAAATTAAACTATCTTAAACAAAAACGTATTGCATCGAAAGATTAAAATATGCTTGTCAATTTGGACAGAAATGTTATTTTATTCAATGCCCGTCTGTAGTGAGCATTGTCATTTATTTAATATTTTATTTTATTCAAAAATGTTTTAATTAGCGAATGGTTGGAATTAACTGAAATGTTTTAATTACGATCGCACGAAATAATTATCATAAAATGAAGTAATAGCCCCAGCATCACTTAATCATAAACGCTGCCATGGAAAACGAACCACATTTACCACTCGTTATCGATGGTATTTCTATTTAGAAATTATTTCCCTTAAATTCCTATTCCATCCCTATACCCCCTTACCTGCTTTCCCTTTGCTCCCGATCAGCATTCGGTTTGCTAACATTCGATCGTGGGACGTGATTTTCATGTGTGAGCGAAGATTATACACTCAATCAGGTTTTTCGCGCCTTATTTCAAGTGTCCCGTACAATTTTTTCTATCTTCATTCTTCATTTTGGAAGCGTTCAAACGACCAAAACAAGTGCAATCGATGAGAGAAATACGACCGTGACCGTTGTGGTCAGCTTGTTTTATGGTGTGATAAATGGTTGCCCCTGTGAAACGGTGCCCCTAACAGTAAAGCTTTTTTTCCGGTTTTGAGAAATGTTTCCGAATTCCGCGTAGGAAAATTGTGTTTTGCATTCCAACCGCAACAAGTGCGAAAGTTTTAAAGTGAATTTTGATAAATTGCGTGTGATACGGTTAGAAAAATGAAATATTTTTGTGTGCTTCTGTTCTGTTTAATTTTTTCTATTTGGAAATCTCTATGATTCTACAGAATAAAAGTGATTAATTCGTTCTTTGAAAGTAAAAAAAGTAAGTCTTCAGTGCAAGTGGTGTCAGTTCTAAATGTGCGAGGATTGCATTAAAATCCTCTTCCAAAAAAAAATTGGCGTTCCAGTGAAAGAAGTTCAACACATTCCAATCCGGTTTGAAACCCCAATCGGATTAGATTAACGAAAGAAAGAAGAAAAACCAAACACACACATACATACACCCAGCGCACGTGTACTAAGCGCCATACAGCGTCATCGTGGTACTCGTGCAAGTGCAGCAAGAAAGAGGCACAACAGCACATCGAGTTTGATTGTTTGTGCACCACGTGGTTGCAGCTGGTGTTGGCGTGGTCTGGTCACGGCCAGATAACGCTCATCATCATCCACCGATCGGGCTTAGGAACGGGACGTGTGCAGTGGTTCGAGCGGGTCAGCGGCAACGGGCAACGGAAGTGCATTCTGTAAATGCTGCAATGAAGTAAGTAGCCGGCGACACTAATCTGACAAATCGCTTACTGAAGGAAATAATCAGTGCAAAAGCAGACGACCGAACGGCGTCGGACCGAAGGCGAACCCCGGCNAAGTGTTACGGGAGTTATGGAATGTGTTCGATGCCGGGTTCGGTTTGGTGCTAAATATTAATTATATCTGCTGTTGTAAGCAGAACTAATATGACCTATCGCTTCTTCGCTTGCTGCTGGTTGGTTGTGCCACTGCTGCTTTGCTGGTAATGTGTGATTTATTTCTCCGATTGGAAAATTCGTTGTTAGAAATGCGTCCGCTGGTGGGATGGATGGAGCAGTGGAAAGAAATTCAATCGATACCAATAACCGAAAAGGTATGAACAGATTTTAATGAACACAAATAGGGTAACAAATGGATTGCAAAATTATATCAAATTTCAATTGAAATATTGTATTATTCAAATTTGAAAATTTCATAAATTATGCTACTATTTTTGTTTATACTACACTAAGCTGCACGCGAGAAAGATATTTACTGAGTATGTGTTAATAAATCTAACTAATTTATTTACAGAATAAAAAAGCTTTAAAGCAGGTCCAAAATAAGTTGCAACACTTTCTAAAATTATTACTGATACTTCATACTAATACCATTCAAACCATAACTTACTCAACAAACATAAAACATGTGCAGCGATAGTAAATTTGTTAAATCAAACTAGTTTAATTTGCATTCAATTTGAATGAAATACAGGGTTTAGGCAAATTAGTTTATTTAAATATATTGTAAAGAGGTTAACATAAAGGATCACGTATATTAAAAAGGTGTAAGAAGGTTTGATTAAATATTCTGTCGATTTTTATTTTGTTTTCAGAACGGCCTTACCAGCTTTATCATACCTTGCAACGGGAGGATGGTCAATATCGGATTTTACCGGTCTTGTCAAATGGAACTAGGGTCGATGCCAAAGACACCACCGAAGTGAGGACTTTAAACTTTAGCATTAGATGATCTAATTGTTGAAAGTTTTAGCTTATTTCTACTTTGAGCTGAAAAATTGATTTAATGGATAATTAATATTCTACTCCTAAACAAAATCGATTGAAATATTAAAGACAGACCAGATTGAAAAAGATTATTAAAGACAAAAATAATGAAATAGAACATGAACATGAACAAAAATAGGAAAACATATATAAAATCTAAAATTAAATAAACATATTAGGAAAGCGATACTCCAATAGTCGAACGTAATGGCTTCTGTAACATAACAAGATAATGAAAATAGTATTACACAGAAACATGCATTAAAACTATGCCACTAAATACTTCCTGTGGAATCCTTCCATTGCGTTAATTCACGTGGCGCGCTTATTGAAATTTCTCTCACAAACGTTTGATCAGCATCGCACCATGAGTTCCCAGCGCTGCGTGAGAACCGGCGAGCAAAACATAAACATTGACCACGCGGTTGCTATGGTGGTTGCTATCGCCACACAATACTACAGCCGGCATTTTTAGCATCACGCTACACGTCCCACAGTTTGCTTCATTCATCATGCCGGCAGCGTCCACCAGCCAAGAGAATGGAACCGGTTCCGTTCGCATGCCGTCGGATGAGCATTTGCCGCTCAACGCTAAACTCTCAGCGCTCTTCCCTAGGGATAGTGAGCGTGAATGGTTCTTGTTTTTGTTCGTAGTTAAAGTATCTGAGTAAATTAAGCATTTGTTTTATTTTATATTGCCAATTTCTCGTGAATAATTAATATCTTTTTGGTTATTTTCGTTGTGATCTTTTCAAAAAAAAAATCAGTTAAGCGCTCTTTTTATCAACCAGCTCTCATTATGAGCGTTACGCTCGCCACTCATATCACTCACCGTCGCTCGCGTATACGCCGCGGTTCACGCAGCAAACATTCCGTCGCATAAAACTCGCAGCTCGCAACACTCGCTCAGTTCATCTTCATCCGCCGTTCCGGACGGATCCTGTGTCGCTGTGTTTGACGGTACCGGTGTGTACGGATTCCTCGCGTTCGAATCACGCACCGAGTCACGGCCCGCTCGGTACGCAACCATTTCGTGCTTATTTTTTCCGTATTGTGTTCTATCGTGCTCAGGGAAAAATTCCCATACAACGCCGCGTGTGAAAAACTCACGGATAATCGGACGGTTTGCGTTTCCTGTTTCCTGTACCGGCTGTGTAGTAGATGGGAAAAATCAACACAATTTTGCTATCGAGGAAATTGGCCGGCATCATAATTTCTAGCGACCGTTTCCGCCCGTTGCTTTCTAAATTGCAGCACATGTCATGTCCATTACCGTGGCCCGCGTCTACCGCCGACTAAATCCGATTCCGTCCCGTACTTCGACCAGAGGAAAAGTGAAATTTGACTGACGGCAAAAGTGAAGTGTGTGCGTGTATGTGTGTGCAGTGTTGTGTGTTGTGCAAATGTTTGTACCGCTTGTACTTCGTGGTGGACATGGAATGGTTCCCACTGCATGATTGCATGTTTTCCACCGTGTGTCTGTTTTCTTTCCTTTTTTTTTTTATTCGGGGCGATTTTATTCCGATTCTACACCATCGTCAGTTTCCCGGCGATGAGGTTGCAAGTTGTCTGTTCCCGAATGTGACCGCAAAAAAGGATATTCCTGTGTTCCGTGAAGGGTGATTTCGGTGGAGGGTGGATGCTTGTCATGATTGTTGTTCGATTCATCAATGGTTTCAGCGTGTCGGCGTGTCGGTGTTTGTGTTGTTCACCAGAATGTGTACCAAATCGGAATCGAAATCCGGAACCGGAACAGCAGCAACCAAAGCCAATCCTGCGGGAAAGGAAAACATTAACTTCCGTACCATTCCTTCCCACTTCCTGGTGTACCATTGCTCACGTCCATCCGATTCATAATTGCTATCGTGTCGACATGCTTTTCCCTTTATCTTTGTATCGGTGTGCGCGAGTGTGTTGTTATCAAGAGCAAAACTGTGTTGTAAACAGTGCTTTTCTAGCTTCTGCTTTCCGTTCGCAGCATTTATTCTTTGCGTCGGTAGGAAAACGAGTCGGCGCGCGTCCTGTAATCAAATCGTCGGCATGTAATGTGAAATTGGCTGTGAACAAAGGGGACGCTACCCTCATTGTCGCTTGGGAAAGTGGTGTAGGAAGGTTAGAATGGAAACAAAGTAGCAACAAGAGTAACAAAAAAACGGCAAAAACCCCAATCAAAATCCCAAATTTTCTTAGCAGAACATACCGAAAGTGGCAATCGTAATCTTGGGTCTGTATGCTCAAACAGCAAGCTGAATCAATTTTGCCGATGATAGCAAGCACAATGGAGACCGGCAGTGTGCAGCCGGTGGAAATTAATTAGAGCTGGTGGGAAAGAATCGGCAAAGGAAACGGCAAATAAGAGCAGAAAACGTTCTCTTTTCGAGGGGAGAAAAATTCTCATCAACGATGCATGCGAAGACGTGCCGGGGTTTTTCCTCGTGCTGGTCAGGCGGAATTTATTTCGCCGCCCGTTTATACCATCAAGTGCGTACACGCACTCAAACATGCATGCGCACAGATTCGGACGAATGCACGAGGGAGAAGTTGGTGGTAGTGGTTTAGGAGGAGGAAGAGCGAGGGAGGGGAGTAGGGAAGGTAGAGAGGAAGGCAAGGGATTTGGGGCGAAGGATAGGCTTGCTATATTTTGATTCTATTTCCGAGACGAGATTGATAATAATCTGTGCGCGAAAACGTATAGAGTCGCCTGTCTATGAAAAGTCGGTTGGTCATGATTTATACCAAATTTCATGTGGAACTGCGCTGTGCTTGTGTGTGTGAATAGGGGAGCAAAGGGCTGTGATCTACATGATTAGCCAAACGATGCTCCTTTTTTTTCTTGTTCCTATTTTTAAGTAGTGACTTACTTCTATCGAATGTATGTGTAAAAAAGAATAATAATAAATAACCTGGCTTACGAAAGAACTTTTAGACATCAAATTAAACTTTCTTAAACAAAAATGTATTACATCGAAAGGTTAAAATATGCTTGTCAATTTGGACAGAAATGTTATTTTATTCAATGCCCGTCTGTAGTGAGCATTGTCATTTATTTTATATTTTATTTTATTCAAAAATGTTTTAATTAGCGAATGGTTGGAATTAACTGGAATGTCTTGATTACGATCGCACGAAATAATTATCATAAAATGAAGTAATAGCCCCAGCATGACTTAATCATAAACGCTGCCATGGAAAACGAACCACATTTACCACTCGTTATCGATGGTATTTCTATTTAGAAATTATTTCCCTTAAATTCCCATTCCATCCCTATACCCTCCTCACCCCCTTACCTGCTTTCCCTTTGCTCCCGGTCAGCATTCGGTTTGCTAACATTCGATCGTGGGACGTGATTTTCATGTGTGAGCGAAGATTATACACTCAATCAGGTTTTTCGCGCCTTATTTCAAGTGTCCCGTACAATGTTTTGTTCTTTGTTGTTATTCTTCACTTTGGAAGCGTTCAAACGACCAAAACAAGTGCAATCGATGAGAGAAATACGACCGTGACCGTTGTGGTCAGCTTGTTTTATGGTGTGATAAATGGTTGCCCCTGTGACACGGTGCCCCTAACAGTAAAGCTTTTTTTCCGGTTTTGAGAAATGTTTCCGAATTCCGCGTAGGAAAATTGTGTTTTGCATTCCAACCGCAACAAGTGCGAAAGTTTTAAAGTGAATTTTGATAAATTGCGTGTGATACGGTTAGAAAAATGAAATATTTTTGTGTGCTTCTGTTCTGTTTAATTTTTTCTATTTGGAAATCTCTATGATTTCCCAGAATAAAAGTGATTAATTCGTTCTTTGAAAGTAAAAAAAGTAAGTCTTCAGTGCAAGTGGTGTCAGTTCTAAATGTGCGAGGATTGCATTAAAATCCTCTTCCAAAAAAAAATTGGCGTTCCAGTGAAAGAAGTTCAACACATTCCAATCCGGTTTGAAACCCCAATCGGATTAGATTAACGAAAGAAAGAAGAAAAACCAAACACACACATACATACACCCAGCGCACGTGTACTAAGCGCCATACAGCGTCATCGTGGTACTCGTGCAAGTGCAGCAAGAAAGAGGCACAACAGCACATCGAGTTTGATTGTTTGTGCACCACGTGGTTGCAGCTGGTGTTGGCGTGGTCTGGTCACGGCCAGATAACGCTCATCATCATCCACCGATCGGGCTTAGGAACGGGACGTGTGCAGTGGTTCGAGCGGGTCAGCGGCAACGGGCAACGGAAGTGCATTCTGTAAATGCTGCAATGAAGTAAGTAGCCGGCGACACTAATCTGACAAATCGCTTACTGAAGGAAATAATCAGTGCAAAAGCAGACGACCAAACGGCGTCGGACCGAAGGCGAACCCCGGCGAAGCGATCCATCTCGTTTTACCGAACGCCGAGCGAACCACCATGGGAGATTTATTTTGGGTNTTGCATTAAAATCCTCTTCCAAAAAAAAATTGGCGTTCCAGTGAAAGAAGTTCAACACATTCCAATCCGGTTTGAAACCCCAATCGGATTAGATTAACGAAAGAAAGAAGAAAAACCAAACACACACATACATACACCCAGCGCACGTGTACTAAGCGCCATACAGCGTCATCGTGGTACTCGTGCAAGTGCAGCAAGAAAGAGGCACAACAGCACATCGAGTTTGATTGTTTGTGCACCACGTGGTTGCAGCTGGTGTTGGCGTGGTCTGGTCACGGCCAGATAACGCTCATCATCATCCACCGATCGGGCTTAGGAACGGGACGTGTGCAGTGGTTCGAGCGGGTCAGCGGCAACGGGCAACGGAAGTGCATTCTGTAAATGCTGCAATGAAGTAAGTAGCCGGCGACACTAATCTGACAAATCGCTTACTGAAGGAAATAATCAGTGCAAAAGCAGACGACCGAACGGCGTCGGACCGAAGGCGAACCCCGGCAAAGCGATCCATCTCGTTTTACCGAACGCCGAGCGAACCACCATGGGAGATTTATTTTGGGTGATTCGCTTATATTTATTTCCGCTTTTTTTTTGTTTGTTCCACTTCAACTTCAACACCCGGTCCATATTAAAAAGCCCAGAGGCCATCCTGTAACGCTTGGCGCACAGCGACTGGCTGACTGGCGTTGTTTGTTTTTGCTTCGGAACCGCTCGATGGAGATTTTGCTTTCGCTCCTGCAGGAGGATGAAGGACACAACAAAAAAAAAAGAAAAAAACAAAACTGTCCAAAAACAACAGCCAAATGCCTTAATGCGATTATGTGAAGGGTTGGCACAGGCTTCACGGAATGCAACCGAGACTAAAATGGTTTGGCTGGAAAGGTTTATGGCATAGCTTTCTGGTGATTCATATCATAAAGTTACAAAGAATTTAAAGGAAATCGCATCACTTTTATTTATCAAATTTACGATTTATTATGACGACTAGGTGTAAACAATGTTATTCATGAATTATGTTTTATTTTCAACATTTTTGTTTAAGCGAAATAATTAATGAATGATGATTTAATAAGGTTTAAGCTCCTAACTGTTTTAAATAAAATAATTTTTCCAATGTATAGCCGGGATTTGCAGATCTTATTATTTTCTAGTCGAAATGGAAGATTAAGAAAGATTTTTTGACTTTTTTCAAACTTTTGTAAAAAAATATAGTAAAATTGTTTCCACTTTGCCACTGAAACGCAAAATCTCCTTACTTGAGGTATGGCTAGTATAAAGACTACAACGTATTTTCAAAATTTTAATGTATGAACATACGAGGTTTTAAATTTTAATTTTAAATAAGTACTATATTATAAATCACATATGAATTCAAATGTTTTGATGCTTGGAATTGGTAAAGTTTGCTTTCTTTTCCACGAATGTTTTACAAAAAAAAGATTAACAAATTTTGACTATGATGAACATCTTTAGAACCAAATTTTCCTGCTGTATCATTTATCATCGTCGGTGACCAGTCTGTCTGCGGCTGGTTGAATATTCCCAACCACAAATAGTAAAGAGAGTAAACTGAATACAAACCTTTTCCAACTAATCTCACAAGACAACCCATGAAAGAGCGTGCGAAGTAATTTATCATGATCTCCGTTTTTTTGGTCTAAATGTGTGTGAGTGTGTTTTTTTGTCTATAATCCTTTCAAAACGATACGAACGAATCCAAAGATTCTTTTGCATCGGATGTCGGGTAGGGAATGAAATGTTTTTCTTCCTCCCACAAAGAGCATCAGCTCACTGAACTAATTGCTAGCCAAGATTACAAGAGTCGAAAGGCTGCTAAGTAATGGGAAATGATGAGAAAATGGGGCTGATGTTTCTGAAATGCAGCATGAGCAGCAGTAACGGATGGTGCAATTGGTGGAAAATTTGCTGCAAGTTAAATATATATTTCACCACCAAACCACAAAACTTCCGTTCCAGCATCAGGCGCGCTAGGATGATACTGTTTGACGTTGACTTTAACTACTGATGCGATCAAGGTCGTACGTAAGGCAAGTGGAAGAAAAAGTGCAGCCGAAAGAAAACTTTCGTACTGCACCCGCCACGGATGCGACCGATCACCAAATGTTCAACAACTCTACACACAAGGGTGGTTTTCCGCACCGGCATAACCCCGGAATACTTTCCGGCATTTGCCGGCTACGACGAACGGTACTTGAAGAACGGAATTTCCACAGAAACCATTTTCTTCCGAAACGGGAAAGAAAATGGTTCAGCGTGGAACAGACCGTAACAGGTTTCGTGTGCTGCGTCGGGCCACCCGGACTCTGACAGTGGTCAACCAGAAAAACCAGCTGCCATCACGACTTCCGTCCCGAAACTTTGATGACGCTCCACACTGTCACTAACGATTTTTCTCGCCACGCGCTTCCGGTCGGTTGAGAGTTTAATCTTAAGGCCGCACGTGACAAACTAGTACGGAACAAGGCGGGATGCTTCCTTGCTTGCAAAGTTCACTGTGGTCGACAAGCAAGAAGGGATGGAACAGTACTGTATGGTGGGTGTGTAAAGAATAACCTTTCGATCGCGGATTAAATTCGGCTGCTTTAAATACAATGAGAGTCAGCACAGTGGATTGACGATATTAAAATATAATAGTAATATCTGTGTCCTAAAGTAACTTTCTTTTATTCCTCAATTTTATTCTTTGGTGAAGAGAAGTGAAGAAATATTAATTAAAACTATTGTTTGTAAAATTGAAAATTCTACTCTTCGTCAAACTGAAGTACATAACCGTTATGGTTTTACCATTTGCCTTGTGATTTTATCTATGAAAATATTATTATAATTGATTTTAAGTCATGAAATTTCAACCACCTTTTCCCAAGCAATCTCACTATCCGTTCTACTGAGGCAATATAGAAGCACAACAAAAAAAAAAGACGAAAGAAAATGGAGAAACTTTTCCAATCCGCACTGGTAACATCATCCCATCTGGTGACGTGCCTTTGAACCGCGTGTTCCCACGAACCCGCACATTGCAGCGTCACCAGATTTTCGCAATTTTCTATTATCGATATCATCGAAGATCATCGCCGGAAAGCATTTGCACCATTTGCCGCCATTTGCCACCAAGTTTGCGTGTGGTTTTGTAGAAACACACAGCCACCCATACATACACTTACTAACTAGTGCGACACGCCGAACCGAACTCGCGATAGTCATTCGTTGACTTTCGAGTGAACATCAATGTTCAGGGCAGCATGTTCAGAACGCAATACTTCCACCCGTTCGCACCCGTCTACAGGGACAGTGGGGAAAGAAAACTTTCGTTTCATACCTTTTCTAGCTGGGGTTTTTGCTCACTCACACGATGGTTGAGTTAGTTTTTCCATCACCAGTTTGCGAACCACACGACATGACTTAGAAATGGCTAGCTAGGATGCTGACGACGCTGAGATCTTCTTTTACGCTCACGGATAGCATAGTGGAAAGAACACGAGCCAAGGCAGAAAAAACAGACCAACAAAATTTCAATTTGTGAAAAAGATTTTCACATCGCAGAGACGTTCCAGTGGGTAGAAAAATGGAAGAGAAAAACCGTCCAAACCATAGGCGGCACGGTTTGCTTTACAGGAAGCCCTGTGCCCGGCAGCTCTTACCATCGTATAAATCGATTCCTCGTTTCGGAAAAGTCAACGAGCCGACAAGAAAAGGGAACAGCTTGGGAATACTCTCTCGCTGGATCATCACCAACCGGTACGACACGCTTGGCTGGGGAAAGGTAAAAAAACATCCATCGGCAACAATTCCGTTCGACAAACTTTGGGAATTGGTTGTGAAACGACACTGAAAGGTCGTTTCACGCTCGTCAGCATTGATACCAGCTCATCGTGTTCGCAAATGCTTCCAGTAGTAGGGGACAGAACTCCAGTTGAAAGAGCAACCCTTTTCGGGTGCGTCAGTACGCAGCCAGTTTCACACTGACAGCGGCCAGGCGTCTCCATCGTGTAGTTGGAAAGTGAAGCGCAAGCGGAAGATTATTTCCTCTTTGAAATCATTTCCCAGCGAGTATTCAGGCTGTCTAGGGGATGCTTCTTTGTGTAAGGAATCGAAAGACTCATTAGCATTGCGGACCCCGATGCTTACAAATTAGCAGTTTTCGCTGCCAACTGCTTCATCAATAACAAATGGCTCGTGACGGGGTTTTTGTTTCCGCTAGCTTCTTTACGAAGCACACGCTTTTCTTCCAAAGCAAACCTATTGATTCTGTGCTTCCGTAAAAGAAAGCTGGTTTTGTAAGTGGTAAAAGGTGTAATCGTACTACTTCATACATCAAAAACTAATTTGCATTCAATTTGATCTATCTGCACAATCTACCTAGCAGAGTTAGAACTGTGCACCGATTCTAAAGCATAACGCTTTCTAAGGTCTTTCCACAGGAATACTATTAAATAAATTTCAGAACAACTTTTCCTATCTTTAATTGTTTTTGCATGATTTCGGAAGATTGCTTTGGTCCACCATATGTTCTTTTTGTATCCTTTCACTTTGCAAGCGTTAGGTAGATTTAAAACAAGAGAATAAAATACAAACACTTATCTCGAAGCGTACACTTCATTGCAGATAAACTCCCACTGCAGTGTACGATGTTATCCATCCAAATAAATTCAAAGTAGATTAAATCATAATCTTCTTTGGTTCTAACATGCGTGCTCAATCTAAGGATTATCTCGTTCCGTAAGAAGCTTTATTCTCTTACAACCAACCATTTCTCTGAATATTAATATTGCTTGTAAAATGTTTTCAACACTTCTGGCAACGTTTTTTTTTGTCTTTTATATTTTTGATTCATTTTCAGGCGACAAGGCCCTACATCTTTACAATGTTTCATATCTTTTTTTTTTTTGTGCCCTCAGTTAAAAGATGCTTTGTAAATTTCTAGAAACGATTATCCTATGCTAAGAATACGGCAAATACCTTTCAAACATTCCCTAAGTGCATCGACGGACAGGCCAAAAAACGAACTTGAACAATAATCCACTTATCCGAACTGCAGACGGTTCCTTTCCTTCTGAACCGTACGATTGCTTTCGTTCCATCCGTTACGTTACTGAAACGTACCGATAGCGTACACGGATGCGTTTCCAGAGGCTTCGTAAACAAACCGAAGCCAGTTCATGTCTCGGTAGATTAGCGCACTACGCCGTAATCGGATCAGGTGGCACGCTCTTTCAGCAGGAGTGCATTGTTACCGCGAACGCTCGATCGAACAGTTTTCGATGGGATACTAAACGGATGGCTTAGCCCCCGACTTGGAAGGTGTAATATGTTGCAAATTGTTTTTCACGAGCGCGCGCACACACACGGAGCGAAAAAGGAAATAAGTGAAATACAGGAGAAGGTAAGCTGCGGATCGAATACAGTGCCGCACACAATAACAGCATGCTTTCGTCTCCATGTTTTTTTAAAAATGAAAATAACAAACGATTTATTGAAATACAAACACAACAAGAGCATTTTACAATGTTGCTATGTTTATTTCAAGCCCTGTTCCCGATGCTATGTTAGGTGGAATTAGGGTCTGCTCTATAAAAATGTTGTTACAAGGTTGTTGCAAATGTTGTGCACAGCCTACAAAATGATGTGGTTCAAGATTATCATAAAGGGAACCTGACACATTTCTAGGTCAAATCGACTCATGGCTAGATTTGTTCAAATATTGTTATTTCTTGGAAAATATACATTTGGAAAAAGCCACAGTTGAATAAATTAATTGAGAAAAAAATGTCTCATAATCTTTTAACATACATTCAACGATTCCAAGAAATTTCTCTAGTTGTTAATGTCTGATAAGGATATAAATAAAATAAAACTATTGTTCACTACTTACACCATAGCTCTGGTGTTTGAGCTCTTCGGGCAGGTATCGTTAGAGTGTGCGCAACGTGCGAGGCACAAGCCGGATGATATCCGATGATCATCGGTATCATCATTGGGCGCGTAACGGAAGCGACAATTTTGTTGGCTTCAGATCCTTCTGATTCTATCTTATATTTGCGCGACATCTTTTCTACGTATAGAAAATCGGACCTAATTCTCGACAGGATCAGCTCAATCCGATCCAGTAAAAGGTCACGTGTAAATAAAGGTCCTAGTTCAGACATCAGTGGAAAGAGTTCACCCCTAATTTACAACTTTACAACTGTTTTTAAAGTTCAAATCATTTCAAAAATCTTGAAGAAAACAAAATATCTCTTGTATCTTGTAATTTTTATCGTCATTCAATCTGCGAAATGTTGTTGCCTGAGTCCATCTGCCTCCATGATTATTTCATTTATTGGTGAAAACATTTAATGCCTGAGAATCTTAAACTGGTTCCGCAGTTTACATGTCTCCAATGTTTATATATCTTTGGTTACCATACCTTGGAAAAGTTTTTCTCTTGCCAGTATAATGTTTGTTTTTTAGGCGTCTTATTCAATGATGAATTAATGATGGTGACCTTTGTTTTATTTGCGAAATGTTAAAAAAAAAAAGTTTTAATGCCTCCACGGTATGGTTAAAAAATTTGCACAAAAACCAGAAAGTATTGTTCTTATGTTCGTATCACTCAGTAAACGCAAATATTCTGTGAAAGCATGAAATATCAATAGCAAGCTAGAAATAAGTTCAAACTCAAACAAATCCTACCTTCAGAGCGCCTTCCGTGTGTCGATCACTGTACGGCATGAAGTCTTACAGTGCCGCCCATTTCTTTGCACACAGCACAAAACAATCCAAAAGTTTGTAGCTCCAACCAGCCAGCCAACAAAGTTCACCGAGTGCTTGTCGCACATTCCGTTAACAACAGTCAATTTGCTGCTTCGAACTCGTCTGAAGTTGTCAACACTAAATGTCAACCCTCTCGAAGGGTGTCTTAGTGTCTTGTGTAGCTCTTTCGCTCCCGTTTTCGTATTAATGCTATCCACCCGACAACTTTTGAAGTGATTTCTTTTTAAAGTCAAACCCGAGAAAAGCCGAGCATAAATGTGAGCTTTATTGCATTTGTTCGTTCTATTCGATTCTATTTCGCTATGCTTACAGCAAACGCCAAGGAGCGAAGAAAACAAAATGAAGCTCTTTGATGCTTCTCGTTTTCCAGCTGTGCAGCTTGCAAACGTTGTCTGATGCGCGAGAAAAATCATTCCGCGAAAGAATTAACGAGGCCGCGTTAATAATTGACGCTATATTCCCTCTTTTCTTGTTGTTGTTGCTTTCGCTAGTAAAGGGAATAGAGATGTAAAAACGTAAAACAAGCCGAAAACGAAACAAAAAATGAATACAATGTTGTAGTGCCCTGTGCCTTCCCTGTTACCGGCATTGCTCAGGACAATGGTGGCAACAGCGAAATAGGTGATGAGAAGGATTTTCCATCCACCTAGCAAAAGCCCTTTGTAGTCTGGCTGAAGGTGCGGTAGACGGCGATGTTTGTTTTTCTTCCACATTTGTTACGAGCCTTGTACAGCAAAGGCAGACGAAAGCATAACGGACCAAATCCCTGCTCGCCTTGTGTCTTGTGCCGTACGCGCAGAAGGTCAAAAGCTAAAGGGGCTTTTCACCCAACGTAGCACAAATGACATCACAAGATTACCGTGGGTTGGTGGGTGGGTTTGGGTGCGTTAACGGGATGTTGATTTACGCGCGGATTGGGCAAGATTGAAATGAAATCTTCTTCTCGCCGTTAAAATGAGATAAGTTGGTTACATTTACGAGCAATCAGAATTTTTCACTTGCAGACATGGAACGTGTGTTGTACTTCAAACAGAACACCTTTGGCAATCTACTAGCCACAAGCTTGCGAGTTTAGTGTTACTAATAAATTGCGTGGAAGGTAGCAATTGTTGACTTGAAAAATATGTAAACTCGTTTAGTACTTACTTTTTTCTCATAAAATATAGACTTTTATACTACTTTTTTTGTCTTCTAAACTGAATTTTGTAAATTTTGTCTTGAAACTGACGACCGCATGTCAAGTAATGTATTCTAGCTGAGAAATCGTTGTCGGATAAACTATCAATTCATATCAATCTGGATCTAGAACATCTTCAATGAACTTTAAAGGTTGAGCCAACCAGTGCCATTCTAATGACATTACCAGCGAACTGAATCTTGTTTATTCTAATTCGCTGCACTAATTATGCTATCGAGCAGCTCATAAGGTCATAATTATTGTAGCAGCTTCTTTTGATACAACCTTCGCTAGCTTTGGCCTGCATAAAAGCTGAGGGTATAGAAGTTGAATTATTCTTTTCTTCCGAAATTAGATCACATGAATTAAATAGAAGATTTCTCTTTTCCTTTTAACACGTTTTATATTTTCATCTCTATATTTGTACAATTTATTGAATTACAACTTACTGGAGATTTTGGATTGAAAAGGCTCAACGAGTTTAAAAATTCACTGGTTAATGTTTCAAAAAGAGAGCCAACCTGCCTTAAGCGCATCCTTATTAGGCCTCTTTCCCGCGATGGCCGTTAGGTCAACCAGTGTCATTGCCCTTATTTGATTTTCGAAACCTATTCGAATGTCACGTTTGACAGTCAAGATCACTATATGTGTTTATACGTAAATCGTATGCTCCTGTCAATGTTGTTATGGTCCCTGCTATAAGGTAATAAAATTTCCATGCGGTTCGTCAGAACAGTTACGCAGTAACACTTGTCTTACAAAATACCATAGAAATGCCAGAGATTGTGAAGAAAGATAACGAAGAAAGTTGCGTTGAGCTCAGAGTCTCTGGGGCTCCAACCATATTGCAAGTATCTAATCGTAGTAAATATCTTATTAATGTGAGATGGCATATTTCCATTGTTTAATTCAATAACAATAGAGCCGTACAGCAATGTTAGACAAAATGTATACTTAAAATATTATATGTTAAATTAAATAACAAAATCAAGGTACGAATGAAATTGACAGCTATTTGACAGAATTGATAATAAGATAATAGAATTGTTGAATCAATTTCCAATGTTGTTACCCAAACATTGAAGCTTCTCATGCTTTCCATTCCAAAATCACAGCTAGACTGTCAATGTCTTTTGGCAGCGCTAAAAAAGCTAAAACTGGCACGAAAATGAGGAAGCAGAAGAAAAGAACCCAACACAACACCAGTAACTACACCGGGAACATGTCGATTCATCAAATTAGATTTTATTGCACCGTTAAAGGAAGCCCGAATGGAAACATAAAAACGCGCCCAGGCGATTCCATTCCATAACGCTAAATTTGGGATCGATTTTCGCTAACGATGGTCCCGTTCGCTAGCAGCCGCACACTAGCACGCGCCGAACTGGGAGCGAGAATTGTTTCGTCCGCATTCGTGGCAACGCACTTGCCGCACTTTTGCTGCTTCCGTCCATACGATTGCCTTGCTAGGGTCTACGGCACATTCCAGACACTGCTGGTCATAATACGACCCGCCGTACCAACAGGGAGAAATGTCATTCCAATCATGATGGGTCATAAATGTAAAGGAATTAGGGGAAAAAAAATGAATATGTCTCCCGCCACTTTACGTGTTCGCATAAAGAGAAAGAATGAATAAGCGAGAGGAAACACGTGAAAAGTGACATAAAAAGATGGTGAAATAAAATGATTTGGCCGCACGCCACAACCGCTCTTACAAAGACAAGCTCCGGCAGTGGTTTCTTTTTAACGTGCAAAGTGTTGTTTGTTTTTTTTCTTCTTCTGCCCGTTCTTCGCACCGGACTTGGGTTGCAAAATTGTTATTTAATTTCATTTCATACACTTGCTTTATTTTTATACTGTTCCATGGTCATGCCGTGCCAACTGCCAACTGCCAACGCCGACAGCGAATTCGGCGGCCCACGGGTGTGATTAACTCAACGACAGGCGCCAAAGGGACAACTTCTTGGCGTTGGGTCGTCTCGTTCTTGGCCGGGGAAAGTCAGTGAGCTTTTTATGTTGTGCGTGTGTGAGTGTTTGTGTGTGTGTGTAGGTTCTCATCTCCTGGAAGCTCTGGTTATCGGGCGCTTTTCTTGTCTGTTTACTTTGCAGCTGACGGTAATAGCGTGGGATTTAGGGTAGTTGATTATTGTCTTGTTAGGACTTTGGCGTGGTTTTTTTTTTTGTTGTTGCTCCCCATCTTAAGCACACTGGACCTTAGTTTTGGGAAATTGTGCTTCATTTCCGGTGACCATATATCCACCTACAGGAAGGAGCTCATTCAACACTGGGAAACAAGATCGTTTTTATCATAGACTCTTCATACGGTTTGTGTGCGTTATTTACCATCAACGAAAAGAACGTTCGATTGAGTCCTTTTTCTCCTTTCGTTCAATGTATGCATGTGGTTTGTGTGACAAAAACCACACTCACACACGCAAAGACACCTTTTTCTTTAACCTCCCAAAAAGGGTCTTCCTGCTAAGGAAGCCTATCGCCTACCGGGGGTTCTGTTTGTTTATGTTTTACAGCAGAAGAAGATTGAAATTGGTTTTTTCCTCTTTAAAGTTTGTGCGGTTTGTTTGTTCTTTTATCTGATGCACATATAATTTGCAGCGAAAGAAACGAGGTTAAACCTTTTTCTTCTCAGCTTGATTGTGGGGAAAGTTTGTTGTTTTTTTTTTCGTTGTTGTGAGAACAATAAAAATGGTCACCAAAATGGAAAAGCGTTCGGAGAAGAAATGAAAAAATGGCCGCTTGCTTAGGCGGCAAGATTTAATGCCACACTTTTCAATGTCACTGCCACGGTACACTTGTCAAGGGGAAGAAATATTCTAAAATTATGCTACAATTCTTACCAAAACAAAACTCCGAAAGCGCCAACAAATAGCAAACACATCCGTTCCATCCCTTTGCAAGCAACAGGAAGGAATTGGAATGCTTTGTTTTTCGGGAAGGATTCTTCATTTGCCCTGCTTGTTGTCATACGTGTATAAATCACTCACCTAAAAGGCTTGATGCAACTGCACAGTCGGACGCACACCGAGTAAGCGTTGTTCGTCGTTCGTGAACGGAACAGGAAGAACATTCATTTGAATTCCTGTTGCTGCTGTGTGCTTTTCGGGGAATAAATTGTATCCTTCGTATGGGGCAAGCAAGTTGCTTCCAAACACTGTCACATTGGAGGCAATGTAATGGGTTTAAAATCCCTTTTTTCCACAGCAAACCGTTTCCAAAAACCATGACGCTCATGCATATATTGTGCTAGTTTTGGATGGGTTATGGTGTTGAAGGGGTTTTGTAAGCAAAATTTAAAATATTTTATTCTATAAAGTAAATAAAACCGTCATCGTGTGCATCTTCCAGCAAGAAGTGTTTGGCCAAACAGATTTGGTTTTTGTTTTCGCATGTACAAAAGAATATAAGTACTCACATTTTTTTAATCAAACCCCGACTTAGCTGTTTTGATTGTGGAAAAATCATCTCTCAAAGAAGTTAATTCATATCAATAAGAATGAAAGCGAAATTGCACAGTATTGATAATTTAACAATAGAAATGCTTAAGAATTTTTGAAAAAAACTGATATGTTTTATGATTTTTTATTTTCTATATTTCTAAAATTCTACAAGAATGGAAATATATGTGATATTTCAAATTTCAAAAAATCAATGAATACATTAAATTGAATACTAAATTCGATATTTTATTGATAACCATATTAAAGTTTTAGCCTTTGTTAGCGTTTATAAAAGAATAAGGCAATTAATATCGTTATCAGTTTGTTAAATTTAAATAAATTAACTTAAACAAATTTAGTCCACTATTACAAAAAATGATTTACTTAGGTATGTATTTCTTATGTAAACATTATACTAATTCTGACTAGACTAAGCTCTGATTCGTTATAAAATAAAATAATATCTGAAAATGTCGGAACCATTATGAAGATCCTCTCAATAGTGAAGGCTTGCAATTAAAGCAAACTTTTAATTCAAGCAAAATCTTCGACAAAAGTTCCGTTCAAACCAGATCCGTTTACTACCGCGAACTCTTTTTTATTTTCTCCGTAAACCATTTTGCGGAAAACAAACTTTTCCCATCGTGCCTCCCATGTTTTGTGTTTTTGACCTCGTATAGAATGTTTCGTACTTTCGCCAAATATTCATCAAACCACAAAGGCAAAATTTTGAACCACGCTGGCAGAAAATAAGCTCCTGTCGGTGCGAAACCAGTGAATCGCGAACTGGCTGATTTAGATAATCGCACGAACGCGTTGCTGCTTAAACGTAAAGCTCAACAAAGTTTGCTTTGTGCGCGCGTGGAAAACGCTGGCAAAAAGACACCATCAAACGGCACATCTGAGCAGTGAATGTGTGAGGTGTTTCGTCGCTTTTTTTTTGTTTTTATTAGAAATTGCTACATTTCTTACGCTCGCTCACTTTGCTGGTGTAATAATCATCAGCATTCGGGGGTGGAACGCGTACATCGCACGTTATTGGTGGCGGTTCCATGTTTGCGCATATTTTCGCTTTATTCTTCTTCTCATAACTCCAAAGTATAAGACTGTGGATCATCAGTAGCAAGAAAAAAGACACCCAAAAAAACTGTACAGAGGACTTAAAATGAGACGAAAAAGCGCTGGCAGCGAAAAGTTTTCCCATTTTCTTCTGTTGCCAATCGAACTGCGCAAAGCTGATTCTGTGCTGATGATCTCTGCATGAAGCATGTTGTGTATTGGGTTTATGCTTCTCTTTTTCTTCTCCTTTTTTACATGATACCAAACTTTTCCCGGTTACTAGGATACTACTGCTGACACAAGTGACAAAAAGCTTCATGCTGCGTCAAAATTACCACAAAGCAACCCGTTCTATCGTTGCTATCGTCGATTGGTACGTTGTGGCAGGCGAATGATGATCACGATGATGATGATTTACCAACTCTGCAGACATGTTTGGGCTTTTTCAGAGAAAGAAGAAATGAAATTTCAAATTTACAACGGTTCGTAAAAGAAACAGCAAAAGCTCACTAAAGAACACTTAAACATGGCATGTTGTAAAAAAAATACGACAAGAGAGAGAGAGAGAGAGAGAGAGAGAGAGAGAGAGAGAGAGAGAGAAGGAGAAAACGAATCTGTTTTCCCATTTCCAATAGTATGCTTGCATTAATCTTGGTTCACTTCAAAAGCTGCTCAGGCGAGCATAAAGTAAACCTAGACCATTTTAATGATTTTCAACCAATCCGTCTGGTATAATCCGTTGCTGCTTTTCGTCTTTCGTCGGTTGGTGTGACAGGTTGCCATGCTTTGCCATGTCTGCAACAGCAAACAGCAAAAGCCTTGGACAGGGACCTAGATTCCCAAGACTCTCCATCTCCAAACGGTTCGATCTGTCACCTTTTCCTGCTTGAGAATCTTTTCATCAAGTTTTGATGCATTGTAGCAAGCAGAAGGAGCTGAAGCTCTTCCACCATCTGCTCGGTGGTATTCACGTCCCGGAACACTCAAAAAAGGGATCTAAATGGTAATTCGGATGTTCGTTGTTGAACTACGCTTACATATGGATTAGAGTGGGTTTGAACAGGAGAAAGAAGAATCATACAAACACAGTTAACGTCCGAAGGCGTTAAGCATACTCGAATCGATCAAACCGACTGTAGACAGGAGGACAGTCATATCCATCTCACAAACATCTCGGTAAAATAAACGTCCATAGAGGATGCTTTTCTTCAGGATGCTCTTTTTAGCTTCTGGTTTTTTTCTCGTTTGCAGAACCGACCGAGAGCAAACATTGAATAAAATCCCCAAATATTACCTCCGTCTGGTGGGCGGATTAGAAAATGGGCGAAAGCGTGTGTTTGCAGTTGACAGCTTTTCTCTATGATGTGAAAGATTCTTCATCGCCTTTGATCGGGTTGATGGAAAATTGTTCTGGTTTTTTTTCTTGCTTAAAAAAAAGGAAATTTTCAGGCTTATTAAAGATGAAAGTGTAAATAAAATCTTTAAATGTGTTATCCAAATGTAGGGAACAATACCTATTTTAACCTAATTATTTTATAATGTGTCAAGAGACATTTACTTTTGATAAGTATTATAGCAATATCAGAAGGTAAATAACAAAACCTTAATTGTAGAAAATTGTTGAAAACACTTAAGATTAAGCTCTTTATAGTTATTTTAATGGGACTGTCAAACATAAATCAAGTTATAAAAATCATGTTTTGAATTAACAAGAGTAAATTGTTATGTTGTCACCATCATATCAAAGGAGTGGATTACGTTGAAAAATGACCATATACGGGACAGAAGTTCAATTCTATTAATAATTTTACATCGAAAAGGCTGCATGACCCTCTCTTTATTCTGTTATCTTACAAGCAGACAACTGTACCAGTAAATTGTAAAAATACAAGATTTTCATGAGCAAAACATGAAGGGAAACAATTAAATATAATAATTTATCTGAAAGGGCGCTTTTTACCCAAATTCAACAGTAACGCCTGTGCAAACACAACACTCAATCCATTTCGAAAACAAACCTTATTTTACTTAATATAACCAACCCAAATCAAAAGCGGGACGGTAAATGTTCTTTCCAAACTCAAGAAAACCTTCCGTTTCTTAATCTTTTACGGCACAATCGTTGCCACAATCTCCGAATCCATCCCTTTTGCTTTTGTCCAACCACCAACAGGTGAATCCTTTAGCTCAAATGCAGTGTGCTAAGGCACGACATTAACAGCCGTCCCGGTGCCACTCATTCGTTTTGAGATCGTTTAAAATTAACCTCGATTTGTGCCTTCAAAATTTCAACTCCAGCCCGAGAAGAAATGAGATGCCAAAGAATTACCATAGCATAAAAGTCCTAGCACTACCGCAACCATTCGATGCCCGGCTCATCATCGCATGCTTTCCATTAGAACGGCATAGACCAAAAAACCCAAACCGGATGCTCACCGAAAACGTTCCTTTCCTTTCATTTGTGTGCTACCTCTATCTCTACCCACCTTTAACCCCGTGCACGGTTTGCGAAACCCACAAACGTGCGGTTAATTGAAAAACAAAATTAAATAAGTAAACAAACAGAACCGTCCGGACTGAACTCCCCCGGGGCTATCAGTTTCTTGTTTGCGGAATTTTGCCAAAATGGAAGACAACCTCAAAGCAATCTGCCACCGGAATCGGCGCTCGGCAATGTGACGTCCATCTCGGTGTGACTGTGTGTGTGTGAGTGAATGCTATCTTCCGTTTCACGGTTTACTTAAGCGTTCGTGAAGCGTTTTTTGCTTTTTCGTTCTAGCGTGTGGGTAGTTTTGCACAGCGCGGTGTGTCGTGTTGAAATGCTTACCGAAATGCTTGTCTTTGTGGACATTTTGGTCGAAATGAAATGTATATCGGTGAACCAAGGTACAGGGGTAAAGAAAAGGGTTATTCCCTTCATCCACAATCGGTGCATTCCGGGGTGGTGACTTTCGTACCAAGCATGTTCCCTTCAAATGGAGGTGAGAAAGCGAAAGCAAAACGGGCTGAAGGACAACGGACGAATGAATTAATTGAAGTCTAAAACCATTCCGCTGTTTCAAGTCATTATGCAAAAATTCACGACACTCATGGGAATGATTAAATAGTAGAGAAAAAAATGGCTTCCCTGCTTGCTTGCTTGCTAGCGAATCAGTAGCACGAAGTCCTTTCGAACAAGGGTGAACTAAGGATTCGAGAAAGTTTTTTTTTTTATTTATTTGAAAGTAGGAAAATGTGTGGTGGTCAGGATGAAATGTCAAGTCAACATGTGCTAGCCGATGAAGAATGACTAATATTATGAAAGGAATAGAATGTTTTTAGTGAGTTGTTGAGTTGGTCAAAGGTCATTTAAATTGTTGCCCTGAGGAGTCGTAACAATAACGCAAAAGCAGGACACGAATTTCGTGTAGCGGTCTTAAGACACACAAATATTTGTCTACTTCTTAACTTGCGTTTTTCCGATTTATAAATAACAAAAATAATTTGATTCCACTGTGCACATTACTCACAAAAGCCAATGATGCAAAATGACACCTCAAAGACAAAGCTTAAGGGTTAACACCAGTGTCAAAGAGCGGTCCAAGTTGGCTTCCAAGTGCTATCAGCATTATTCTCGATGTACTCGATGTTAATACAATATGAAAACCCATCCGATGCTCCTGTATTCTCGGCGATCCCGATTGGGATATTAATAAACGTCATCAACATGAGCTAGGCTGGGATGGGCTGGTGCAATCACATGCTCTTGTCCTATTGCTGTGCACCATCCTTCACGGGTGGTCTAACCCGATCGACAAAGCGTTAAATACGATTCCAACACACCTCACGGACACGGACTCACCTCAGTTACTCGTGAAAATTGTCATACTTTTGTTTTCCTACAACTCTCCCACAACACCCAGCGGGACGTCTCTTTCCACCTGCAACATCATCTCGCCCTAAACGGGTCGAGGCGGTGAATCGTGAACAGCATAATAAATGTCCACTGCCACTGCAATGCTTTGGCAGGCACAATCTGGCAACTAACACTCCCGGGTGATCGGAACCCGTGCTAGTTCTTTGGTTGTGTGTTCTTTCTCTGTTTCATGTTTCCATGGATGGACTGTGGTGACATGCAAGCAAAAAAAAAAAAAAAACCGGTCGCCTTTCTGAGATAGGAGAAGAAAAACTTTCGATCCCAACTCCCGGGGCCCTTTTTTTCGCAATATATATGTATGTTCGAACGGCGGCTGATCGTATCGATCGTATGCATCTTTTTCGAAGCATAAACCCACTCCTCCAATCCATGTGCTAGGCGGTTTTTGGGGTTTTTGGTGTTAAAAATCTCCAGCATCCAGCGAACACCGCCAATGGACGGATGGGTTTTTGGGGTGCTGGGAGCTAGCCCGGAGGCCGTGCACATCCGAAACGACTCAATCAATTTTGCACGCTTCGTTTGGTTTATTTACAACCATGCAAAGGATGCAAAGCGAGACCGATACTAAAACCCGATCAGGAAGTCAGCTGAAGAATTTGCTTCCCAAAAAAAAGATTGCATCAATATTTACAACAGTTTTCGTTCAATTTTTAAAGAAATTTTCAAAGAATATTAAAACACTCCAAAAATTGGAGTTCTTCCATGAATTAAGGTTCTTTAACTTTTAACATCATTTCGTTTCGGATCACAAACACAAAAACTTTGTGTCCGAAATTTTAACAAAATTTTGATCAAAATGTACACTGCGAGTAAACATGTGGCCGAGATTAAATTACCCAAAAGGTCATCCAGTACATCGCAACGGCAGATAAACATCTTCGACTTTATGTTTCATCGCCTCCCGTGCCATGTTTGATTCGTGCTAAAATGTGTTTTCCGATCCGATAGCAATGATTACTGCTGGCTGAGTCGATACATGTTGATCGAGCACAGAATTTACATTTCAACGCACAATGCTTAAAAACCTCAACATTCATTCATATCTGCCCAATTTAACATGACCCCCGATTACATCACTGTCATCCACATCAAACGAACTTACAGCGCATACACCGGTTGGTCGGTAAATTCATTCATATCCGTTCCGTTTCTATTCCGGTTTTTGATGAGCAGGTTAATTTTATTCAAAATACTTCAACCCGATTCGTTCGACCGAGCTGATTGGTTTGAGGTCAACCGTTTTGACAACGAGACGAGGGAAGAACGTGCTTATTATGCACCGCCGATCATGTTGCCGGAACCGGAACACAATAACATAATGCTTGCATTTTCTCTTGCCAGATTAATCAACCAGTTTGTGTTTTCGGGGAGGGATGTTGGTGTTTTTGTATGGTGGACGATGGGGTTGTGTGGTTGGCAAAATTTACACGCCTCATTTAGTGCCACCAGCGATTCAGCAAGCAAGCGAATGTGGTTACGGTGCATGGGTGAAGAACTAACTAACGATCCGTTTAGACGAATCTGCTATTGATTTGCTGTTTGAATTTAATTGATTATTTAGCGGGAAATGGTTAATGTTGTAAGTATTGATTAGTAAATAAATAAAAACATCGTGGTTTATGCATGTTTAATTTGGATTTGAATCACTTTCTGGAACTATTTATCGTGCAAATATTGCCCTTCTCTTCTCAGTATAAAGTTATAAAATACCAATATTCAATAGGTAACAAAAAAGTCCCAATTGCATTCTTTCAGCTACGTCGAAAAAGAACACAAATTCTATGAAAAAAAGCAACTCACATCAACACTTGTACCCATATGCAAGGCTATCGCCCCACAAAAACCATCAGTAGAAGAAGAGAACTTCAAGGAGAAATAAATTAATGTTAATTTTGTCTCCGTTCTTTTGCTTCGCTTCTAGT
The DNA here is from genome assembly GCA_018908115.1 of Anopheles rivulorum. Lineage (NCBI taxonomy): Eukaryota > Metazoa > Arthropoda > Insecta > Diptera > Culicidae > Anopheles > Anopheles rivulorum. The sequence goes on along the minus strand of CM032178.1, from coordinate 34,877,780 downwards.
ACGCATTTCGCTGTTCTAATAGAAATTTAATTCCTGAACGCTAAGATCACGGCCCACGGTGCGTTCCCTATTGTATACCAACAGTGCCATCAGCTCAATAATGAGAATTAAGCGGCTAAAGCTCGTCCGCACTATGGACGATGAGCGTGGTGACCTCTTTCGCTGTGAAACTCATTTACCTTCCGATTCCAAGGACTCCAATCATCCTCCAGATTCGACTCGGTCATCTGATGCAGTTTCCTTGCAGAAGGTTCTCTACGTATCAGTTGGAATTTGCTTCCACGGACCATACCGGAGGGATAATACATTTTTTTCTGCTCCATCGCTGTAAATTAATTAAAATTTATTAGCATATACCTCGTACGAAGCATCGTCGGAATGCTTGTGCTAGGAAGAAGTGTATGTGTTTGTTTGCCCCGAGTCTGTCGACTCACAATATCAATTTATGTTCACCAGCCCATGTACCATGCACCATTTGCGCGGGCTAGAGCTCGCCCGCGTTATTGACACTTTTAATCAGCCCCGGACTTATCAATTATCGCCATCGCGTGTTTTTATTTCCTTCGATAACTTCCGTTCTGGTCGTTTGTGTGTATCAACATACGCCTCCACCACGCACGCGGTCCACAATGGTTCGAAATGGAGTGTGAACATTAAATTAGTTGAGTTGGTCTGTACGATTTTCCGGAGTCTCAATTTGACACAGAGTTCAATATGTGTGAGGGGAAAAAAGGGAGACAAATAGACGGCGAACATGATTAACGTGGTTCCATTTTGATTAGCCTTTGTGGTGTGGTCCGTTTCAAAACAGTTCTTTGTGGACGTGATTTTAAATATTTCAGGGAACTAGAAATTATTTTAGAAAATACAAAAACATAATTAAATACAGTGAAACGCGAGGTAATTTAAAGAACCCTTCTGGCGATATTTTACATTTAATTCTTTTTATACAATTTTTCCAAGTAATTGCACTTGCATGATCAAATGTTGTTTCATGTTATAAATATTTGTTCTTGCTCTCTGGTAGAAAATAACTCAAGGCAAACTGTCAATAAAACAAACTCAGCTGAATGTTGAACGAAAAGCGTCACTAGCAGTAACAACCATTAACATTCACCGGTAAGCTCACTCGGCCCATCTTTTACCAGGCCTATAATTACATTTCTTTTGCAAACTACAGCCAACCAATGGAGCTTCGTAAGACGCTGTCACATATTATCCACAATGATTTAAGTGCTTTTTCTATCGCTCATTACACCTACCAGAACTTTATTTCCCATGTCTGGTGTGAGGTAATAATTCTTTTCACCGATCATTCGACATACCCTCAACCCACTTCAGCGCACCTTACAAACCATGTCCATTTCATGGCTCATTTAGCAATCCAATCAATGCGTCTCTGGGTCGCTTATCATGGGTACCAAGGCACCTACTAAACGTTCCGACCCCGTGAAGTCAAGCGCTCGCATAAATCCTGCGCACCAAACTAGACGGGCGAGATAATTAGCACAACACACTAGCCGACAATTCCGGCCCAAGACAAAGTTTTCCCACTCTGTTGTTGCTGTTTGAAGATTATGCCACGAGGCAGCAGTGATGGTGACATCGTGGCATGGAGCAACACACGAAAAAATAATCTCCGACTAAGTGTCAAACACTTGATCCTTTGAACCTCTTTGCCGAAGGCACCTTCGGTGGGTGAAGGTTTTTGGTGAACTTCGATGTAATTGTAACCCATTTGGAGCGCAGGGTTTGCGGGCGATTTCACCAAAAAGGCCATAAATGTCCCGGGCAGGCGCGCATTGTCAGAAAAACACTTGAACGGCTGTGGTTGTCACTAAAAGCTATCACCACCAAGCGTCTGCGTTCGCGTTACCAAGGGCGTAGTGGAGTTAATGAGTCGTGCAGCAAGCGAATCACTTTACCGAGTATGTTTGCTTTCGGTGGCTGATAGAGGAATTTCATTCATCAGTGGTGTGTGATTTTGTTTTCCGGATTCGTCGAGCCGAGGCGCCATCGAGATGTCAAACAGATCAAGTCCTTCCGGTATTGGGTGTTGTAATTTATTGGAACGGATTTTGTGCGTTTCGAAACATGTTTGGAGCAAAATCTCGCTCGAATATTATTTAGTCTTCGACACTTCGACGTAGAAGGTTCAAGAATATAGAGGAAGGTCATTCATAAAGAATCAGTGTGGATGTTGATTTCAATACGATGTGGTTTTCAAATCGAGAATCGAATTAAATTAACTATTCAAATAAATGCTCGCTTAAGCCTTATCAGGAAATAGAGCCTCTGCATAGTATGGTTTGATCAAATCTATGCACAAGGTGTTTTGCTTTAGCGTGATTGCGTCGTAGATTGAATGGGCTAATCTTAATAGAATAAAATAAAACGTTAAAATGATATCCAAAGTGTCTCATTCAAGTGAATTTACCTTTTTTGTAGAAAAAATCAAAGTCTTTTTACTACAAACTAGTCGTAATAAGTAGGTATTTACCTGCTTGACTCTTGATTCAATTTTGATAAAAACAACCACCTATTTTTGACCCTCGTATTATGTTGTTGTATACATGGTTGGGCGGCCCGGTGGTGTATTTGGCAACGGCGCTAGGTCCTAACACGACCAGACCTGGTTCAAATCCCATCCGGACCGTTCCCCCGTAGTGAGCACTGACTATGCAACTACGTGGTATCTAATAGTCTAGTAAGCCATTTGATGGCCGGCATGACCGAGTAGGTCGTTAAGCCAAAAAGAAGATACATGAGACGATTGCGGTCCCATTGGATTATTAGGCTCAGGGATAATCCGCCCACCGGTTGATCAGGCCACGGTTGATCAACGTTCTATTCTAAAGGGTATAACCATACTGGCGTATAGTGTTGATGCTATACGTTAAGACGTTAAGAATATTGCAGTATCTAAACTCGATTTGACCGGTTTTCGAAAACAAAGCAAGACTAAGAGTAATTCAAGAGGTTGAACATATCTCAGGCTTACACCGACAAAAGCCACAGAATCCGGACACATGTAAAAAATAGACAAGGCGGACTTTTTTCCCGAAAGCACAAGCCAACCACATCCCATTGACATTTGTTTGCCAATAAAAGAATGGCCCTAGCACATTCTTAGCCTTTATGGCATGCACACGTACCAAAGCAACAAATCATTCCCACTGGAGGCGCCAAACAAACAAGCAAGCAAGGAAGCAAAGCTAGATTTTGAAAGTTGGCCAGCATGGCGCTCGTTGTTTTATTCCATTACATCACTTCATCATATCGCACGTATTGTGTTGGATGGGGATCACCATAAACAGCGACACCTTATCTCTGCCTCCATCAGTGTCTCATGCTTATGNCTCAGGGATAATCCGCCCACCGGTTGATCAGGCCACGGATGATCAACGTTCTATTCTAAAGGGTATAACCATACTGGCGTATAGTGTTGATGCTATACGTTAAGACGTTAAGAATATTGCAGTATCTAAATTCGATTTGGTGTATTTGGAAACGGCGCTAGTCCCTACCACGACCGGACCGGGTTCAAATCCCATCCGGACCGTTCCCCCGTAGTGAGCACTGACTATGCAACTACGTGGTATCTAAAAGTCTAGTAAGCCATTTGATGGCCGGCATGACCTGGTAGGTCGTAAAGCCACAGAGAGAGAGAAACTCGATTTGACCGGTTTTCGAAAACAAAGCAAGACTAAGAGTAATTCAAGAGGTTGAACATATCTCAGGCTTACACCGACAAAAGCCACAGAATCCGGACACATGTAAAAAATAGACAAGGCGGACTTTTTTCCCGAAAGCACAAGCCAACCACATCCCATTGACATTTGTTTGCCAATAAAAGAATGGCCCTAGCACATTCTTAGCCTTTATGGCATGCACACGTACCAAAGCAACAAATCATTCCCACTGGAGGCGCCAAACAAACAAGCAAGCAAGGAAGCAAAGCTAGATTTTGAAAGTTGGCCAGCATGGCGCTCGTTGTTTTATTCCATTACATCACTTCATCATATCGCACGTATTGTGTTGGATGGGGATCACCATAAACAGCGACACCTTATCTCTGCCTCCATCAGTGTCTCATGCTTATGAGTTACCATGGAGAAGAACGTGATCACACTTGGAATTGTCATTTTTTTTAAACTGCAGGCGCGGACCAAACATAATTTACATTCGCAAACGCCGACAACCAAAGCATAAAACCGCTCATCGCTGGCAAACGATTTGCGGCCGCACGATTAGTGACCGATTTGGGACGTGACAAAAACTAACCATCCCCGAATGCGCACTTTGGCGTACCACTGCTACTGGCAGAATAGAATAAAACGTTCGTGAAAAGTCCGTTCAGTCCATATTTGGACTGTGATGTTTTGTGCTTGCCGCACATGGTCACGGTTTAATCCTCCTACGAATTATGAAAATAGCAAACAGGAGACGCGAAAAAAAAACACATTGGCAAAGGCAAAAGGGCTAAACATTAGCAGCAGAAGCCGTGCCGTTTAAACTCGTTTCGTTTTTGTATGATTTGTGAGTGTGTGGGCCAGAGGTGTCAAACTGTTAGATATGATTAAATGACTAACGCTCGCTTATAAAAGGGAAATTTTGCATAATCTTTCCATCGAAATTATTCATTAGAAACACTTTTATTTATGTTCGCTTTTTAACACGATTTGCCCATTAATCAAAATAAACATGCTAATCACCTGCACACTAGTGTTTGACATCGCTGGTACACACGTTCCATCCACGAACATATTATGCGCGAATGACCGGTTGTTGCGCTCGGTTCCAAATGGCGGGCGGTCTAATGTTTTATTGGATAATAAATTATGCTTCTGCTGCTGCCGCTGCCACGGACGGCCAGTATGGCACCAAGACCGGATCGGAGTAGACCAATGTTTCTTCCGTGGCACGCATGATTGAAGTGCGCCGATCTGACCTCCCCATAGCACCTTGTCTTGAGGAATGGTTTTCTAATTAAAATTGTTGCTTCCCTCCATCCGAATTAGTACGGGTGGAGCGATGGGTGCGTAATAAATGTAAAATAAACTTGTTTTGCGTCGATCTGCCAAGCGCGGTAAAGTAAATTCCCCTTTTTTATTACTTTCTTCGTTTGCCAGCAGTGTCTAAGCGCAGTCGCTCTAGCGGGTGTCTTTACTGAGTGCCTTTCCAAAACGTTATTTTATGCACTGTAAATCATTACTAGCCAGAAAACGGGAGTTTATTTGTACAGCATGCCTGACTGGCCAAAGCACACTTACGCTGATCTCACCGATTATCTGATCTCCGTACGATCCCATGCGCCATGGCTAATTGAATTTGCCACTCAATGTCTCAATGTCTCGGGTTCTGCATACTGCACTCCCCATTCATTCATCTTTATAAGATCTCAGCAAACTTCTTCGCTTGCATACATTCCATTCATCGTTATTTACCGACTACTTGCAGGGCGACATTTGAATACCTGAAATTTCTGTCCCAAACACCAGCGGACCATTCCACAAATCCCTGAACCATACACCATTCCCTTTTCGACCGCAGTCCAAATGGATGGATGGAATTAAATTAGCAGGCGCCAAGCAGACCACTGACGGAACCGGACTCGTACCGTTTCTCGAATTTCCTATGACTAATGGTGTGGCGCGAACAGTGTGCGCGAATGGCATAAATTCACCGCAACTGACGTCCACTAACCTCGCCAACAGCACCAACAGCACCGAAACTCAGCGCGATAAGCGATCGGGCACGCTAATCTTTCGCCGCAAAGTCATAAGACCGGGCTGCTGGGGCTCGGTCGATCAGGCTCGTAGGTGCGCATAAATAAAAGGCACACGCAATGTGCGTTATATTTGTTGCTTAGAACAGGCTTGTTCCTCGTTTGTTCTCTCTTTGGTCGGTTGGCCGGTATGCCATCGATAACCTCGTAACCGGGGTTGCTTTTCATTCACAAATTGGAACTCAGCGCTTGTTGAGCTTGGGAAGGTTATCACATCCAGCGCCCTGTTGCTGCTGTTGTTGTTCGATGATCGGGGTGATCTCACTGATGAGTTTGTAATGCGCGCATATATATTATAAACAGTGCACGAGTTGATCGCTTGTTGTTAGAAGTGGTTAGTCCAAGCTGATAAATTGTAACGCATCTTTCGCACGCTTGTTCGCGGACGTTGATGACTCGGTTGGGAATTCTGAAGAAGTTGGAACGTATATAGAACATGAGTCTTACATACTCATACTCATGAGATGAGTGAAAGAGCTCTTGAAATGGATTCGTTTTGTAAAATATCCTATCTTGAATGTAATATTGTTTTGGTGTGATTTTGACTCATGAATTCACTGGTTCTGTCTGACTTAGTAGAACGGAGTAATATTCATTTTTGTTGTGTTTTAAAAAAAGGTTCATGATGGGACAAGTAGTGGATATAAACATGAGTCTAAATAAAATGTATGACTATGAGTTAATCGAGCAAACAACACTTTTATAATAAGAATGATTGTATTACTTTTGTTTCTTTTGTTTCTAAGAAAAGGTATTCTTTTGAATAGGATCTTAATGTGGATTGAATACCTGATTGTACTTTGTATTACATACCACTAAGTTAACGAATTAGTAACAATTGTTGGAGACTAATCAAAATATAAAAAAAAAACAAAATAAACATATAAAACAAGATGAATTGACACGCAATAAACAAAATTGAAAAATATAAACCCTTGATACTAATTATACAGTTAATGCTAAAGTCTGCGTTTGTCTAAACTAAGCTATACAAAACACACTCACTTGCATTCAATTGCAACAGTTTCTGTAAAAGCATTATCAAACATCCTTCTCGCAACAGAAATCTTCTACAAATCCTCTAACATACTTCCGTGTAGCTAGATTGTTGCAGTGTGTAAGCACCCTGCTATTTATCACATCCCAAAAACCGCAGTCAACCTTAAGCCGACGCAATCGAATGTAACGCCTTAATACTGCATATTATTTTATCTCCCACCGCAAAAATGGAATGCTCTTAATCCACTTTCCCATATCGTTCTTAATAGGTCTGTAAACAATCACACCACAAGTTGGCAACGATCCTCATTCACAGCATGCGAAACACTCACTCAGAAGTGGCACTTTTTTTTTCTCGGTCAATTTAACGTGTCATCTTACTTTTCGTGCTCATCCACTGGGTCCATCCCGCACCACGCAAACAATGCCGTTTATGAGGAGTCGCATCCATTTTACAGCAATTTAGAAGCGAAGAAGAAATGGAAAGAAAAGCAAAACAGGCGCAAAATTTCATAATGCAACACATGCTCCATGTCCCGGAGGATTCAATGCATGTATGAGGGTAAAAATGGTTCTACGACGCTCATAAGCCACCATCCCGAGGGCCGGTGAAAGCATCAGCCATACCGGAACGGCTGAAAGCAAATGAAATGAAAAAGACACAAAATAAAAACCACGCACACACACACTGAAATCTCATAAATAAAAATGCTGTCTCGGTTTTGGGTCGCGAGCCTTTAGANGGAAAGAAAAGCAAAACAGGCGCAAAATTTCATAATGCAACACATGCTCCATGTCCCGGAGGATTCAATGCATGTATGAGGGTAAAAATGGTTCTACGACGCTCATAAGCCACCATCCCGAGGGCCGGTGAAAGCATCAGCCATACCGGAACGGCTGAAAGCAAATGAAATGAAAAAGACACAAAATAAAAACCACGCACACACACACTGAAATCTCATAAATAAAAATGTTGTCTCGGTTTTGGGTCGCGAGCCTTTAGAAAGAATGGTAGAGCCATGAAGAGACATGTCACCGAAGGTGGAAGGCTTTGGTGTCTCGGGATGCTATGCGATAAGTCGAAGACGAAGCCAATGAAGACAACGACGACGACAACTGGCAACCGGTGCGCCATGAATGCTAATGCAGAGCCAACGCCGGCACCGATGCGAATCATGCGTTTTATGCTGCTTCTCGCATACGGTAACGCTATTACTTCGCCCCTTCTCATATGTTGAGCTCTGGCCTGCGAGTATCACTGGTACACTCACTATAAGAAGCTCTAGATTTGATTTGGTGCTTCTCGTATCTTCTACCTTCATCAAATCTTGCAGGCACGGTGCTGCACTATCACGCTTTGCATATCCGTCTGTTGCAGACGTTAGAAGCCGCCTGATTCGGTGGCCAGGTTTGGTAACCTGCGGCCTTGAAAAGTGAACCGAAATCAAGATACAAAATACCACATCCATAAAACGATAAGCAAATTTATTTGCCAATTCAAATATGTTTTATTTTGATTTTATTTTGTGTGTGTGTTTGTGTTTTTCGTTCTCGGAAAGGAAGCAATAAATTGGGAATACGCTATGTTTATTTATAACATTTTAGCAAAATAAATTGATTTTTTTTTCGTAACTCCCGTGGTTTACATTTTCTTACCGTAGCCGATAGCTGGTGGTTCAATCTGTTGCCCATCGCCAACCTCAATCAACCGAGAGGGTTTTTAGGAATATCCAAACGGTGATGTCTTAATTGAAGATGAGTAACATCTCCCGATGCGAATGCATCCAAAGTTAATTAAAAACCCAGGAAAAGATTGACCGTTTATTTCATCAAAGAATTTGTTGCTTCAAGAGCTGTAACTACTGACGTACCGTTTATGAGTTTTAATTAAAAATGGAATGCTTTGTGGGCAGTTACAGAACCAATTTTTATTAAATGGTTAAATTTGTTTGAGCTAAGAAATTCGTACATCGATCGTTATTGCCTTGTCGACAGAAGTAGCAAACATTATGCTTTCCAACTGGCTACAACAGTGATTGGCAAATTATTGCTGCAAAGACAAACAAATATTCAAAATAATTCATCTCAAATGCATTTTCGAAAGTCAAAGTATGAAGAAGCATTATTCCTCGCAAAGACGCGTTATTCCTCCTTCGTGTATCTTGCACATTTGATTCGAAAAAAAATACATCAAATTAATAATTTATTAGAGATTCAGAAATGGTAGGGGCGGCCCGGTGGTGTATTTGGCAACGGCGCCAGTTCCTAACACGACCGGACCGGGTTCAAATCCCATTCGGACCGTCCCCCTGTAGCACGGTCTGACTAGCCTGCTACGTGGTAAAATTAGTCTAATACGGCCACAGGCCGTTCTAACATACTAAAAAAAAAAAAAAAAATCAGAAATGGTAACGGTTACATTAATCAAAATTCGGAGCAAAAAAAACCATTGTGGTTTGGTATGATATTTAATTTTCCATTTTTATCAAATTATTTCCAAGCAAACATTAAGGAATTGTTAAATATCAGATTCTATAAAGCTTAATGTCATAAATAAATAAACATTTAAAAGTCGTTTATGTTCTTCTAAAATTATGGTTCAACCGAAACAACCAAACGCATTTTAACTGTATAAATCTGAACTCCTTATTGTTCTCAGGGGTTCTCACAAGTTGTTCAAAACTTGTTGAAATTATTCCACAAATCTGACAATTCTAACCTCCAAATTCAGCAGCATTTTGTGGCAAAATTTCATCAAATTTAACATAAAATGGATCTTTTTTAGGCGAAAAGCCACAATAAATGTGCAAAAAGAGCCATGCTTTGCCAACCACTGGTCTAAAGCCATAATGTCTCTGGCCACCCTGTTGCGTTTTTACGATCTAGCGGACTTGTCATTCGCAAAAGGTATTCTATATACAATTTATGATATCGGCCTGCTTCTTGGAAGATATCATATTGCAGTCCGATCTGCTTTTGGCATTAATAGATATCGGTTTTTAATGTGTTTCCATTTCACATTCATTGGGTTGTTTGATAAAAAGTTAGAAACATAAAACGAGACAGTGGAATTAATTCCAAATATGATCAAACCTGTTGAAAACAAATTCCGTTGGTTGATTTCGCCATCTTGTTGGATATGAAACAAATATTGAAGCTTTCCATCAGATTTGACAAAACCATCATGATTCATGAGCGCTCTCAGTAACTCCAATCACAAACTGCAATCCACGACGCGTTTGCGATAAATGTAACTCACGCCAAAACAATGTCCTCATTATCGCTGCTCGACCGCAAAATAGTTTACTTCCACTGAAATGAACCCCTAATTAACATGGGATTTTCGTGCGGTTTTTGCACAAATCCTCAGATATCCTTTGAACTACCCGGTTTCACTCAAACAAAGCGCTAACGGAAAGACGACAGCTGTCGACAACACGCTTCGTTCCCTCAACCGTTGTCGCATTTCATTGACTTTTGAGGTCAGCTAGTGCATACCCTCGCTACCGTAGCTCGCATCAACCGAATATCCTCTCATTAGTGTGCAACGAGCTTGGTACAACTTTCAGCAGATGCATTTCTGCAGCTGCATTTCTGTGGGCGTACCGTCCCGTGTTTACATTGCCATTTTAATTGAGTAACATGATGCCCAACTGTTGATGTCAAAGCAGAACGAAGCAAGGCAACAAATTATCGTATGCACTTTGTCATGTGCTGCCGAAAGTACAAAAAAGTACCCTTTTTCAACTTGGAATATATATTCGACACGTCTGAGGAATGGAGGAAAAAAAGTCAGTGAAGCAAAATAAATAATCGCTGCTGCTAGTCACGGATGTCTCAATTTTCCTGCTTTGATTTATGAGCGTACTTTGCAGCGGAGTCGAATTTTGGTAATTTTTCAAACCTCGATTCGTCGAAAACACGATCAAAGGGCAGAGGTGTAGTAAACATACAAACTTTCTCCTACAACGTGTCAACACGCGCCGGCCAATTGATCGATCGATACATCATCATCATTTATAACGCTGCAGCTACCTACACAGCCAACAGGCAAGAAAGTAGAAATGGTGGAACGGTTTCCGATGCATTAGCATGCATGCTTGTGTGTGCTTAATTTTGGTTTGCATTTTGTGTTACATTGCAGAATCGGAAACGTTTAACATTCATCTTCTTCCGTGTCTGTCTTTGTCTGCATTGGGAATGTAATTTTTTTTTCTTCGATTGGTCATTTAGTATAATTCTATTGATTTTACTAAATGTTTACGTATGTTTTTGTAAATAATGTGCTTAGTAGTTATACCTTATGCAAAAACAACGTTTCTTTTATATTTTTTTCTTTTTGCTTGCTTTTCTGTTCATAGAATTATGTCAGATTTTTAATCATTATTTTATTTTTTACCTTTTTTTCGTTACTTTATACTTTTGTTACTTATTCTACGATTCTTCCAATGATTTTAACTATTTTAAACTATTCTTATCATTAGCTTATTTTAACTTCATTTGATATTTATTTATGTTAAACTGCTTAAATTGTTAAACTACTTGATTGTTATTGTTGATTTGTCGTTAATCGATTGCTCATTGGTTATTCAGTCTAATGGCTATTTAGTAAATACAGTACTGTAATGTACCATTTCTGTAGTAATTTGTATTCAAAACCGTCTTTTCAAAAAATGGATATTCTAAATGCATTAGCTTAATAGTAACTCTCTTGAGTTACTTCGAGTTTTTGGAAATCCTCTACCTTTCAAAGTCGATAAACTCATTTCCGTTTGCCGGTGGTCATAAACATTCAAAGAACACATTTATCTACAAACCCATTTGGTTTGGTTTCAAAATCTCAGCAATAGCAACATAGCTGCACTCGATAGAAGAAACACACAATGAAAAAACAAACGTATTCCAAATTCCAACAATCCCCATCCGAACCTAAATGCAAACTGACGTGATAAATCTTCATTCCAGACCGTGCTCATTCGTGTAGTTTCGTTTTGTTTCTGCCTTTTTTTTTTTGTAAACCATTTTTGCAACAAGCGAGCGAAAACATCATCGTGCTACGAAGCGCACGAACCGCATGACAACATTAACACGGCTCGTCTTTAGTCTGGTCGTCGAATTTTCGGCAATTTACACTTATGATCATGCAAAAGGGGTGGTTGGGGGTGGGGTTGAGGTGAAGTTTGGAAGCTTGCCCCGACCATGGATCACCATGGGCAATTAGAGAGCAGTGGCAATTTGTCGTGATTTGTAGCACACTCCATTGGTGCAGGAGCATTGATTTTGTGTTGCTCCTTCTCAGTCAAACGTTGACCGTGATTGCACTTCTGTTGCATTTTAATCGATTCTGGCTGTTTGGGAAGAATTATCGAGTTGATGCGAAAAAAAAGTTGTTCTTTGAAGGTGTTTTCAAGGAGGATTTTTTTTAGTTTTTTTTTCTTCCTCTCTAATCGCTTCTTTATCGGATCAGGAAGGATTGTCTTCTTGACGGGAGCTTGACTGGTTGAACGCGAAGAGTGTTCGAATGATACACAAAATTTCGCCAGCCACCAAATGTCTTCCGGTGCAACCGTCGGCATCACGATCAACACTCCACAACTCAAATATTGGATGATGGATAGCTTCTTTGCCGCGAGAACCATTTGCATCCTCCAAAAAAACGTATAAAGCATAAAGGCAATTCTTTTTTCCTTTTTCTTGAAAGCCGCAAATGCATCGAGTGCCCCCGCAGTGGCCAACGGCGTATATGTGAATGGCTTGGCTGTTTTGCTTCGTTCGTTTTTTTGTTAGTGATTGTTGACTGCACATGAGTTTGCACACGGTGCATCGTTAATGACGCCGGTCGAACGTCGGCTGCATCTTGACACCGTTCGTAAGCCCTGAACGGCGAATGAAGTGTAGCGAATCATTGCCGACACTTCCTTGTATTTTGAAGAATTGTGTTTTTTTCCTCTCTCTGTGGTTGGAATATTGTTGAGCCGGAGGGAGAGAATACTTTCGATGTAACGGCCATCGAACGGAGGAACATTTGAATGGAAATGTTTTCATTAAATAGTGTTGAAGCTTAAGCAACCAACGGTGCGGAACCGGTTTTGGTTTGTTATTGAGCAAGCTGAAGCTATGCTTAGAGAGTGATTTGGTATAGCTTAAAGTGTAAGTAAAGCTAAAAAATGAAGTTGGATGAATTAAATATTGAGCCGCTGTAAAGTTAGTTGAAAAAATAATGTTATCTTGGTTGTAATGTCCAAAGGTCGAGTTAACAACTTCAAGCACACATTTTATTCCTCTTTAGAAATTATCAAAACGATGTATATTTCATCGTATATTTCCTTAAAAATTCCCAAAATTATTGAATCATAAACTAAATTTTCTCGATGATAGTTCTGGTTAAAACTTATTCCAGGACGACTCAGTGGTCTTACTCGATTATTTATACACCTGATGAAATCTCATCCGGACTCTCTGACCCCAGGATTGATTAAAATTACTTGTAAAATAAACAACAATAAATGGTTATACGGTTATATTTATAAATGGTTAAATGGTCCACTGAAAGTATTAACAAATGGTAAAAATGATTTGTGATTTAATGAATAATTACAATGAGCAATACGGCCTGGCCGTTCTTCATGAATAAAAAAAAAATATAATGAAACTTTTTTAAAATTATTTTTCTTAAATACTTAATATTTAAAACATGATGAAGATGTTTCATTTTTATCGGAAATTGAGCTACTATAATTTGAAACACCAAACAAAATCGTTAATTTTGGCGTGAACCTAATTAAACATGAGGATTTTAATGATTTTTTTAAATCTTAAACAACAACAAAGGAGTTAAACAAAAAGATAAAACTTGTCATTATTTTAAATATCATTGTAAAGGGGCGGCCCGGTGGTGTATTTGACAACGGCGCCAGTTCCTAACACGACCGGACCGGGTTCAAATCTCATTCGGACAGTCCCCCCGTAGCACGGTCTGACTAGCCGGCTACGTGGTAAAATTAGTCTGATACGGCCAGGTCGTTCTAATATAAATAAAAAAAAAAATATCATCGTAAAAAATGAAATAATGTATAACTTTTATATCAATCCACTAAGACACAATTTCACAAACATTTCGATAGAGCAACATCATTTTTCAAGATTCAAGATGCATCAGCTTTTGCGTGTGCTTTAACGTGCACGACAGCTAATTTCCTATCCACCATTTTGGAAACATCATTATTGCGCATTAAACACTTTACATGCCATCACCAATTATCGGCCAATCATTTGCGAGAAAGCTGCTGCAGCACGGACACTGCTAAATATTGCTAAATATGGCTCAACGGAAGTGGAATTTTCACTTCCTTCTTTTCTGACACAAAAGCATTAATTTTGTCATCGTCGAAACGCGCAATTTGCTGTTTGACAAAATTCAATGAACCAATCAAAAATCCGTAAAATCAACACCTAGCACGTGCAAAAAGTACAGTACACGCTCCTATGGTGTTTAATCACTCGCGAAGGAACTTGCCCATTCGCACACACACACACTCACAAAGTCAAACTCGGAAGCAGCGGACAGAGTGCCCAGGACGCGGATGTTGGTGAATGGGAACAGAACGACACTGTCGGCCACTTTTGTGCTCAAATCACGCGAGCTTTCAAAGCTATTAATGCAAATCACAAAATGTTGCGATGAGTCACGAACTGCGCGGTGCTGAAAAGTTTGGCTCCGAACGTGTTACACCTTGTGGGCGAACACGGGGGAGTTGGGACACTTGGGTGGGACACAGGGTGGGTGGATGTTGAATCACAATATCATCATGCTCGCGCACATCAACCGTCCAACAGCACTTCCCGGTATGCTTACAGCTCGCTGGTGGATGATGATGCACACTTCAATCAGCTAAATAAATTTTCATCACGAAATGCAACTAATAATCCTCGCCACTCATGGAACGGTCGATTAACGGGGCAACAAATGATTGGCGCCCGGGTGCAACGAAACAGGCGAAAGCGTTGCATGTTCTGTCCAGAAAAAAAGTATTTCACTATTGTGCAATAAACGACACAGTGAATGGGTTATTCTTTTCTCCTTTTAATGCTTTTTTTCTCTTTCAAAAGTTCATTCTCTTAAACCATTGGCTCATTGTTCTGTTCGCATGCAAAACAATAGAACAACATGGGCAATTATTGTATCGCTTTTGAAGTGCTGTTCGCCTTTTTGCACATCTTGCACATCTTTGATGTTGTTGCATTTTTGCATTTTTACACTTCAATCCACTGGCGCACGTTCACTAAAAGCACAACAAAGGGAAAGAACCGAGATGATCGGATTGATTGGTGTTGCGATTGATGATGATTCAACGGTGACAGGATTTCAGCTGTGTGAAAAAACCGCGTGTCGAGCACATGTTTTTCGGTGCAAAATGACAGGAAAATAATCGACCATCATGATTGAATGATGAGCTGCCAACGTGCTGCAGTTGGCAGTCCACTTGAAGGGCGCCCGAATCTTTGTTTCAGGGCAGTGGCAGACAAATTGAAAATCAACACACGCTTGCGGCCAGTAATTAGGCAGAAGCCATAAACCGGAATGAACGTTACAGCAGATTTTGAGCGTATTTACTGCGTGAAATTGGCAACAGTTTGTGAATTGCAAATTTGCGCGCGAATGTTGTTATCAGTTGCAAGCAAAAGCGAGAGTAAACAGTGACTTGTTAGCCTGAGATAACCCTGTAGAAATTATCGGCACTGCTGTATGGTTCATTGCTGGTATTTTGTTGTTTGTTATAATAATAAATTTAGACAAATGACAACGAGCCCCCAATTACTAGGAACAACTCAGTCTGACCGTAAAAATTCTTTCTAAGACATTGATAAAGCATAGGCTTTAGTAAACATGAAAGACTTTTAGCAATCAAACTAATGAACTTAATTAAAGAATGTACAAGTTTCATGAATGATTTTATTAAAATTTTAGTTATTGAACTTGCAATTTTGTATATATTAGTAAGTAATATAACCAAAGAAGAAATAAAGGAGAGGTTAAGCACTACTGAGGTTGTAGTAAATTAAATTTAAAGCATTGAGGCATAGAAACATAATAATATATTAAGGATAGGATCCTCTGTTCTATTAATTTTTCACTGTTTTAATTTCTCTGTTTATATGTTGATTTTTTTCCAATGATTGTTTCATTCTCTGGAAAAACAATCTATTGTCAATACTACTGAATATATCGGTTTAGTAGCGCGTTTGTAATATATTCGTTATGTACTATAAAAATTCAAGACAATAGTATATCGATTCATTTATGAAGCGCAATCCGCCTGAAAGTATGCAAACTAAATGTATTATTTGCTTGAAATGACGCTGCTACCGGCAAGTATTCATTGCAATTTGTTGCAAAACTTACAATTGATGAACTCCTCACGACGATCAAACCTGAAATATGGCGAAGAACTTTCAATTGACCTAGAAACAACGAAATATTTCCAGACATGGATAGTTCTGCACTCGTATGAAGATAAGCTATTTTCTTCCCACTATATCCACCCGACCCTTACATTAAGCCTAACAAATGATCCAATCATTTATCATAAGCTTAATCCACACCACTTCGAAGTATATCTAGTTACCAGCCGCGGCGTGTAGTTGTTCCACTTTCTACCATACGATTCTTGCTAAACAGATTCCTCTTTATCGTTGAGAAATTATTATATTTCCGCCAACAACTCTAGGTGCTAACAATCAAATGCCACCACCAACTACCTGTGCCTGTGCTCGTGGTAATCTTTCCATTAAT
Source organism: Anopheles rivulorum (assembly GCA_018908115.1). Taxonomy (NCBI): domain Eukaryota; kingdom Metazoa; phylum Arthropoda; class Insecta; order Diptera; family Culicidae; genus Anopheles; species Anopheles rivulorum. Next base: position 34,861,200 of record CM032178.1, on the reverse strand, counting down.
AAGCGCGCTGAAATTGATAAATTTCGCACCACACTAGAGACGGCAACACCGTCCGCTAGTGCGACCAAGTAAAAAGACATTAGCTGACCTGAAGAATTTGTGAACGGTAAGCACGGGAGGAAGTTAGATGGGGGAAACGCGAAAAGGAGAACGCCACGGGCAAGATATGACAAATTGTGCACGACTCACGGCTGTCCGGTAGTCAACCATCATCTAGACACGCCAAAACTCCAGTGCCCGGACTGCGACTTGTTTGCCGGGTTGGGAAACATAAACAATCATAAATGATAATAATGATATACTTTGTGAGTTCATTTATGCTGGCGCACGCACTTTCCCCTAAATGTCTGCAACACGCACTGCAAAACACTCAGCAGGTTAGTCCGTTAGTCGAGTGGAGTGGACAAAGCGGATAACGAGGGATAGCAGGACAGCGCACTGACCCGATACAGTCGGGTTTATGCTCTTCAGCAAGGACCACTACACGCCCACCCGAAACGAACCTTTGCCGTTTCGCGTTGGGTTGTTATTAACCTGGCCCTTACCATCGTCCAATGCTCAACCGCGGTAATACAGGCGCACACACATGACAATCGTTAGTGTCCTAACAAAGGTGTACTCCAAAAATGGCGGCAGGCAACCCCACAATAATGGAGGCCGAGGTTTTGTCGCGTCAACAGTGTTGTGTGGTTGGAGAAGCGTGATGCTTGCTCTGCGGCAGGATGATTTATGGGTCCGCGTGGGTCGTGTTATCCGTCCACGTGGGAAGGATTTGCTTGTGCGAAAATTAAGACATGCGTTAGCGGAGGATGAGCGTGTGCTGCATTGTTTTGTGCCCACGGAAGGTGAAACGCAAATGAGCGTAAATTAACGGATGCCTCTATGGAGTGTACAGATCCTTGGGGACTCTGACGGTGTCTTCCGTGGAGGATGAACTAGATGATGCCTAAGCCAATGGCTAAAGCTTACAATGGTTAAATACCGTCCGGATTAAGTAACAGAGCTACGAAGCTGTGCTGCGNTGCTTGTGCGAAAATTAAGACATGCGTTAGCGGAGGATGAGCGTGTGCTGCATTGTTTTGTGCCCACGGAAGGTGAAACGCAAATGAGCGTAAATTAACGGATGCCTCTATGGAGTGTACAGATCCTTGGGGACTCTGACGGTGTCTTCCGTGGAGGATGAACTAGATGATGCCTAAGCCAATGGCTAAAGCTTACAATGGTTAAATACCGTCCGGATTAAGTAACAGAGCTACGAAGCTGTGCTGCGATGACAACCGGAATGATAGTAATGGGGTTGTTTTACAGAGGACCTTGGGAAATAGGCATGCTTTTAGGTGACATCAAAAGGGAATAGCATTCTTCTCGATTAATCCTACACGCTGTTGGTAGTGTTATAACCCTACCGAGATGAATTCCATTCATCTAATGCGTGCTATGAATCATCACAACGCTATTCCCATTGTTTATTACCTTCTTTACTACTCTAAACGCTTTAAAATGTCCTTCAAACTAAACGTACCATTATCTACCATGACGCGATCATTAACGATTAACGATTAGCCTAAGACACCTTTAAACACTGTTACCCATGGCGAACCGTGCACGATGATGCGTATCAGTTTCGCTTGGCCCACATTTCCAATCGGTCGATTCACGCAAACAAATAAACCGACCACTTTATAGCTGTGCTGTTCGTGTGCGAATGCGCCTTCTGCTTTCTGATATGATAATAGACCACCTACCAGCTAATGCCACCGTGGTTTAACGTTGGCTTAACGTGACGCACTCAGACGAATGGATCGTAAAATGGTTTATTAAAAACACATTCCACATGGTTGCGAGTGTTATTTTCAACGATGCAACGCTTCTTTGCCACCAAAGAAGATCACTGCCATTTAACTTAATCTTTGTTCACCCACTTCGAAGTGAATAGCAATTAAAAAAGTACATTACGCACTGGAATTGAAACGGATGCTGCAATCGAATGCAGATGATGCATGACTTGATCATGAAGACTTTTGTTTTGTATAATCAATTTGTAGTACAGCGCAGTCGTAAAATAGAGTCCGTTTTGGATTGATGATCAGGAAGAACTAATTGGCTGTAAAGTATACTTGTGCCTAGTGACTCAATAGGCTGATATTTACACCCAAAGCATTGAGCAAAATATGTTCGGCTTATTCGTGAGCGTATTTTGAAAGATGTATCTATCTTCAAAATCCCCCAACATTTAAAATATCTTCCCTTATGTTCTAGTCCTGAGCGTGGGATTTTGGGTTATTCACCAGGAGCGAATTTCTAACGACTTCGTGACGTTTTTCAATTTGTTTCGAATTTTTTGTTTACGAATAATGGTTGTTTGGGAAAGAGTAAAGATACCAAAGTAATTATGCAATAGATTCACCCATTTCCCTATTCACAATACAACATGCACATTTTGGAAGTCAAACTTTGCGCAATGTGAAGATAATACTGTCAAACAATCGTTACTTAAAATATGACAAAAGCTTAATCTAATGTCGGATCTTATTTCACTGAAGTAGTTTACATCCGCAGCTTAATTGCTTAATCTTCAGAGCTCTTATAGCTAAACTGTCCAGGTACTTAAGTGATCCTCAAAAACCCAAAATTGCCAATCTGAATCTTCCTTAAATACACAATACATCGATTTACTAAGAGTTCATATTCCAACACTGTCAAATACCTCATGTACCGTAGATTGCCATCAGACCGCGGCGCGAAACGAAGGCGCATGAAATATTTCAAATCGATTTAGTTAATTACTCACCCTTGAATGGGGAGGTAATTAGTGTTTTTGTGAGCCACATCGATCCTATTAACATTTCCATAAATAAACAAAAAGCATTTCCAGCCACCATTTCGCTGGCTATTTGTAAAACGATTCACTCAAGTGTAGGTCGCTCTGCAATCGATACGATTCGTTTAATGTGATGTGATTTTGTTAGAAGCTAAAGGCTCTCCAGCTGTTAGCGTTTATTGAACACAAACGGAAAACACTTGCACGATACACACGGAAAGTCTAATATGTACTCACACTGCTCTTCAGCTCAAGTGTATGTATTTTTTTCTCATTGTTTTATGAGCATAACAATAAAGCTCAACAATAAATAAACAATCAATTTCAACTGGTAGCAGCAGCAGCAGAAACAGCCAAAGTTTTTCTCTCTCTTCCTCGACGATGCAAAAGTTCATTCGTCAATTAACACCGATTTTCGGCGTTTTAACAAGTTTACGCAGCACTTCACCTGACAGTTTGCAATCGGGCTGCTTCGTACGCCTCCGGGACCATACTCGGACGCACTGCTGGCAACCTGCCAGCTGCCATGTGCTAAATGATGTACAAGCAAAACATTCATTTGGCACACACTTTTTAAGCCACTCTTGAACCTTCGCAGAGCGGATCAAATTGCACACAACACAAAAAAAAAGAGCTGTTGAACAGAAAATGTCAACGAAGGAAAATGATAATAAACTGCATGATTTCCAATAAAAACGGAATGCCTGGGTTCGCATCCCTGGAGAATATTGATTTCAATTAAAAATCTGTCAATATGTTGAGCGACATTCCGGGACGCAATGCTCCCCAATTTCGTGTCCCAGGCCGCGGAAGACGATGGCTGTCGATGGAGATCGTATTTCTTGTCCGCGGGAATTATTCCCTTGACGGTGTTCTGCTTTTTTTTGTTTTTTGCCACTCCAGTAAAACTCCCCAATATCGAATGGCATATTTTCACCGCAACGCGTGATTGATCACTGACGCTGATGGTGACACATGCACACGGTCTTCTCGCGCGACTGTTTCCTGTTTCCGATTTCCGATCTCGCTACGTTCGTCAGTGTCAGACATGTCAGATGCCGGAAAGAGACGGTTAATAGTTTTGCTACTCGCTTGGAGTGGGTATCAACTCGCCGTACTCCACAGCAACAACACCGCTGACATGTATCTTCGGATCAACGTCAGTTGGCGAAAGCTCATCTTTTCGTTGACTTAATGCGTGTGTGTGTGTGTGTGTGTGTTACTAACGATCGCGGGCGTGTTTGATGGTATGTCCAAAAGGTTTCGTAAATCACAAACAGTTGCGATTGACATTGGATTGTGGCTGGCAGTAAAGGCAGAGAGTGGAATAGGTCAAGTGGAATAGGTCAAGGAAAAAGTGATTATTACTAAGGCGTTTTAATAAGATTTGGTTGTCTTCAATATGTTTTTCAATCAAGTAAGTGTCAATCTAAATGATTCCTTTTCGTGCTTTCTATTAACCTTTTTTCTTCTTTGCTTCATCTTTTCTGCTTTTTTTTATTTTCGCAAGTTCACTTTCATTTAACTTTTTTGTGTTTTATGTCTTCCTCTTCTTAACATATTTTTTAATGTAAATTTATTGTTTTCGTACTTTTAAAATCCATCTCAATTGTTAATTGATTGGTTATTTTGCTGTTGATTTTGCTACTTTCAGGTTTTTTTTTATATAGTTCACTTCATTGCCATTTTCTTTCCTTCTTTTCTGCCTAGCCATTATCTCTGGGTTACTTATTCATCATGTACAACTATAACTAGTATTAGTTAAAGTTTTACTTTTTTCTGTTAGTTTAGTTTTACATCCATACATTTATCTTTGCCTTTTATGTAATATTAATTATGCACCAACTTTAAACATAATCTCATAATCTATCGATTGATATTGGTATTGTTTCAGTTTTAAGTCCATAATTAACAAGACAAATTATTACTCATGTTCTGGTCTTCTTCGAATGTATTGTGACCTACATAAGTTTCAGGTTTGTTTGGTTGGTAAAACAATACATAAATAATGAACCCAAAACTTGATGATTTATATAGCATTCATGCTTCTACCAAGATCATTCACCCTACCGATGACACTAAACAGTCCGTTGCTGACGAAAACGACCAAACTCTCCAACTCGGTCGCAACTACCTTAGACAAACTTTTCTGCCAATCGTTGCCAACGCTGCATCAATCTTCAGCTGCTCATAAATTCCCCTCTGGTGGTGCGCTATAAACGGTTGCAAAAAAAAGGTTCGGTTTCACTTTCCACCCATCGCAATCAGTCAAAAGTCGATCGAAAACCAAACCAAACCCGAACGCCAAAGCTCATAATCGCGCATAAATCATGTTGTCGCTCGGAAGAAAGCATAGCTGGTTTCATCCCTCGAAGTGTGAGTGAATGGGAATTCAAAACCGGTGAAGGAGGATGGACGATGACGAGTTTTAGTGTTTAACTTTCGTAAATATACTCCGCTCTGTTCCCCTTCGACAAAGCTACCCATTCATGCAGCATGTATCAAACTTCTTTTGATGGTGTGCGCCCGTGACCACCTGTCGCGATGCTGCGTTGATGCGGCAAGACGAAGGTAAAACAAACTTCACTTCAAACTGCCCATTACCTACCGCACCAGCATCGTTCTCCGACTGGATTAGTGATTGTCAACTGGGAGTTGGACTCTTGCTCTTCTCCATCGCTGCACACCGGCACACCAAGTGAGCAGAGGAAGCATAAGAAATGTCCATTTCCTAAGTAGGTGCGATCATCATCTGTCTGTGGGCGGTATGCGAGACACGATTGCGCTTTTTTCGGTAAATATTGTCACCGCCGATCCAGCCGCTAGCCGGCAAAAGTTGGTCAGTGTCAGTGTTTTGCTTTCGCTGAGCACCTCAGTATGCCGGAGAAACGATCATCGAAGGAAATGCTATTTATATGCATCTTCCACGGGTCGCACCGTGTGATGTGGGTCGCGTGAAAATGGAGAAACCGGTGAAAAAAACACACACCAACGTACTCCCCTGCGTTTTATGTGTGTTCCGAGTGTCACCAGACGTTAATGCTCCAACATTACCATTCACTTGCACGCAGCGAAGGTCCTTGGGAAATAATCGTTCTGAGCAACTTACTTCTTAGCCAAACAGTGCTTCCCAGGGGTTTCTCGCCACTTGAAACTCTACGCGGGAGTATCGTGAGGCCACAAACACACACATAAAAACCATAAAGCATGCAGAAAGAGTGAAGACATCTTAAATCTCGCTCAAGAATCACATACCCACTCAGTAAAGGCTCTTCGCAGTGAAAAAGGGCAATAGAAAAGAAGGTAAGAGGAGAGAAGAATTCGAAATATAAAAAGAATGCATACAACAGGCAGACAACCAGACGGCAGATAAAGCATGATTTACGAGAAGATGGAATGGTAATGGGTGCAGCGACGACCAGCTTGAACTGCAATCGGTGCTTGATTCCGAAACGACCTTTTAATGTTTCTTCCCAAGCAACCAAGCACAAAAAAAAACAGGGTGGAACTTCTTGCGAATGCCGTAAACACGCTTCCTTTTGTTTTGCACAAGTCGGTTGCTAAATCGAATCCCACCAGACGGCTGAAAGCGTAAGCGAATGCTTATTTTAAGGCAGTCAGTTTTGTGGGTGAACTTAATGATTTTGAAAAAAAACAGTAAGGAACGAAGCGCATCTTGATGCTGGTTAATTGTCACCCTTCATTGGAAATTGTTTTTTTCCCGTATCTTTTCTACTTCTTTCGATTGTTCAATTAGCTAATGAGCATCAAAATGGTATGAAAAATAGGAAGCAACAAGAATGGACTGCTTCTTTTCTACTACAGTTTGCATTCACAAGCTGATTGCAATCATTTTGTCAAGCATTACGAGTTCAATTGACAGATCATTTCTTATGATTAAGATGAGTTTGTAATTAAGTTCTCAATGGTCCTCATTACTGCAACATTGTTTTGATGCAAAAGCTGTTGTATTTTACCAGTGTTTAAAGAATTTATGCTTTATTTTGATAACGTTTAATTATATTGTTAAATTTCGTTGAATTTACATGTTTTCTCGAGGTTTTTTTATTTTTATTTATTAATGAGGTTTGAAATCTTGCTTTAAAACACTTATGTGAAACACATATGTTGTAATTTCGACAGTTTTCTTTACAGTGGCAGATTGTCTGATATTTTCTTAAAATATTTTATTTTTGGTGTACATTTTTTTAATCAATTTAATATATTTATAATTTATAATTTATTGTATAGGCTGAATTTAATACGGTACACACTGCATTTTAAACTTGCATTTTATCTTATAACGAGCATCATCGTTTATTTTATTTTTTAATTTTTCAGTTTGATATGTGTTAAAAAAGGAATATATTCTATGTACAATTTTAGATGCTTATGTTATTTATTTGGTTAAATTTTCATTTATTGGTTTTTATCATTATTAATAAAAGCATTGAAATATATTTATCAATGTTTAAACAATTATAAAGGGTGTAGGCCCGGTGATGTATTTGACAACGGCGCCAGTTCTTAACACGACCGGACCGGGTTCAAATCCCATTCGGACCGTCCCCCCGTAGCACGGTCTGACTAGCCAGCTACGTGGTAAAATTAGTCTTATACGACCACGACCAGGCCGTTCTAACAAAAAAAAAAATAAACAATTACAAAATTAACTTTTATATACTTTTTTTACAAGCCCATGTTCTTAAAAAATTGAATTACCGCTTTTTTTATTTTGTTGTCCTTTCTGATAAAGTTTCATTAAAAAATGTAAGCATTTTTTTGGTTTTCTTCCGTATTTGCCATTCATTTTTAAAATTTGTTCTTATTGTAAATCATCGGTTAGTGATTAGAGTCAAGAAGATGTAAAACAATTTTCTAGAACAGTAAGCATTTTTCAACCATTTTATACAATCAATCTTCCCAGCACATCATAAATTTAGGTGTAAGCTTAAAACTTTCCACTTCATTGAATACAATAACAGGTTGGAACAATGAATTAACCAACCAAAGTATCGGAAAATCCCCATAAACCGTCCAACTTCCATTAACACTGAACCGAAGGAAGAACTTTTTACTTAAATATTTACGAACACTGGTGCTGGCGCATCCAACAAACAAATCACAAAAAAATATTGAATCCGTTTTGTAAAAGCAAAGTTTGGTGCGACTTTGGTTGGTACCAGTGCTGGAAGACAAAAGTGCTCCCTCCGAGGTTGTGTATCATATTCTCGTTATCTTTCCACATGTTGCTCGGCATGACCAAATCGATGCAAGGGCTAGAAAATGGGCTACCATCGTAAACAAAAAAGGCGAAGAATTTATCTAATCGGTCGGCTAACATGAAGTAAATTGATTTCCGTTTTTCCTTTTTGTATCGAATCTTGGCATTTGTTTCGGATGCTTCCCTTCTAGGAAGTTCGTCTTGTATCCGTTCTGTTCAATTAAAGTACAATGGTGTTTCTTTATTTGTTTCGTCCCGCTAATGTTTCGACCGTTTTATTTGTTTCGCTTTGGCTTTCATTTTTTTTTTTTGTTTTTTCCTTACACTGTTTGTAACTCCTCCCTTTATCTGCTAGTTCTGCTAGTGTCAGTATAATCTGTAAGAACATTTACTTATTTACCGCCTTTTTCCGAATGTCTGCTTTTTTTTATTAGAGACGATAAGGAAAAGCAACAAATTAAATTCGGATTTGCGCACAATGTTTGCTTGTTTCGCTTGGTAATTTTACTTCGGGAGCACAGGTTTTAACACGACCACCGCACAAACCACACAGCGGAACACGAACAGTGGATTAAGCGCCAAAACATGTTCCGTGCACGCCGCAATGTTTGGCAAGCGGTTCACAAAACCGATATTGATTTTTCCTACCGAAAAAAGATTTAGATCAAATCCATTTTCCACACCCAATACGGGCACAGTCAAATATTTTGCGAAGCTTAAGACGAGTATCATGAAGTGGATTTTGTTTTTGCTGGCAGCACGCCCTAGTCTAGCGTATGTTGCCACTCATGTCAATTTTGAACACGATTAGTGGCTGTTGGGTTTGAATTTCCTCAAAAAAACAAGAAATCCAAAGTTTAGAGTGGAAAATTAAAAAAAAAGTAGCAAAGCACTTTAGAAAACCAACGTTGCGATTGGAGGAGACCAATTAGTGTTGGACACGCAGTTGATGTTCAAACTTTGCAAGCAAAAAAGAAATGAGTCAAAACTTCTACCCAAAAACCAAAACAAAACGCAACACACAAAACACGAACATTTCCCACACAATTTTTAGAGGGCACCTGGCACGCCGGAAACCTTGCCCAACCTTAATTTTCGTGGGCCATTTTTAGCCAAAACACACACACACACACACACACAAACAAGGTGCAGTGGCACGCTGGTACACGCTCCCGGAAAGAAAAATCAATAAATATTCAATTATTCAAACGGAACGCCGCTTCGGCCAGGGGCAGTCACCGTTGAACAAATCGCCACAACATGGCGCGAATAAATGGTTGCAATAAAACGGTAAAATAAGATACCAAAACAAACCCCCTTCGGGGAGATACTGCATCTAGCGGCGAACGGCAACAACAATAGCAAAGCATAGAAATAATAAAAATAAAAAGAGACACAATCGAAACAAAAATGCAAACCACCACGATGAGATTAACCTCCGTGGTGTTGTTATGGTTGAGTTTACTCATGTACCAACTACAGTCCAATTCCAATGGCACGGAAGGCACGTTTTTATATAGTATTAGCTTGTTTTTAACGACTTCCCTTCTCGGTGTGCAGCATAGAAAGGTGCAGCGAAGGGTTTTATGTTGTATTGTGTCCATGACCCCAGTGTTGTGTGATGCATTTTGTAAACCTTCCTCGGCGCGTATTTTTGCTGCATGATTTGCATGCCACAGCACACCCACAAAACACCCGGCTCCAATCGTGGCAGAGTAGAGAGGCAGCCGATAAAATGTACCAACCTGCCAACCAGCATTGTGGGATAGCTTTATTAGCATTCGCTTGGTCGTTGGGTCAAGCGCGAGATAAAACGGACCACCGGTGCTGGCAATGCGCCGTCGGGAATGCGATTTAGTGGTGTAAAACGAATCCAATCAACCCGTGGTCGTGGTGCTGCTAATCGGATGGTTTTACGAACGGGTAGTTTTTTTTTGTTTTTGCTTTTCCCTGCTATGTTTACTGATTTGGTGGGGCATTCGAGTACGATTGATGCCGTTTTTTGGGGGCAAGCATCAAATTGGTGTAACACACTAAGTGGCTTTGATGTGGCGTTTAAATCCAATTACTGCTGGACGGTTTTGATGGTTAGGTGCCGGGTTGCAACAAGTTGAAGGCGGAGCGAATGATTCAGGTTATATGTTGTTTACCCCGCTTAATACCTGTTGAATAATGAACAACTGAAAGAAAGGAATCTTTGTCCCTCATTTAACTGTTGAGCAACAAACAAGTAATATTACACATCGAACTACAACAAACAGGAATTATTTTATGCAATTAATTAATTAAATAAAGATTAATTTGCAGTTTTCACTCAAATCTACCCCATCTTAACAAGCTTTTCTTCATCAATCACGGTAATTTATAGAATAAATTAATCTTGAAGTGTTGTAATTAATATTACCCTTTTGCACAGGTAAAAAGCATTTAATTTATCGCAAACAGTACTGTCCATCTTCATTTATGTCTATTTTTTCTTGCTATGACAAATGACTTCCTATTTTATAGTGTAAATGGCCGATTATACTTATTTACTCAGTGGTCAGTAAGCGCGCAATTTGCGGTTTTTAAGTGCTGCATAATTTTTCTCTGAAGCACTTATGGTCGAACGCCAGAATCTGGTCGATCCAGACGGTTTTGGTGAATCCATCAACGTCATTCCTTTTGTCCATGGCGTAACTGTACGGTCAGGGTTCGGAGTAATTTTCATGGCTAAACTAGTCCACTGGAATCTTGTCCGAGGATGCGGTAGGTTCAGTTTTTAGTACAACTCATACAGCTCGTCATGGTAAAAGATGCGCATCCTTTATTGTTCTTTCTTTTGCACTCTATGGCGCTTGAAAGCTTGTGAAATTGGTCTCAAATTCCAGCTTTTCACCGAAACTAAAAGGGTATACATTAATATAAATAGTATGATAAGACATTTCTAGCGAGATTCGTGGTACAGATCATTCCTTAAAATCTACTTTATTTCATTCATAGTCAATATCTATATAGTTCTTCAAGCAAATGCAGGTATTAACATCAATGTTACAACGAAATTCTGATATTTGTATTTGGTTTATAAGGATAAATAAGTCTGTAGACAAATTGGACTTGGCCTTTGTCCGGGCCTGTCGTGAATAGAATAAAACTATGGTATTATTGTGTTAAAGCATTATGATAGCTTTAATGGAGGTTTGAAAGTATTTAATTTGATCAATCTTTTATAAGTTTCTTTGTTTATATAAATAAAATTTATTCCATACCTATAAAGACAAATATAACGAAGAACACATATAATGTTTTCAAAATTTACTAAACACCATCTTCATCCATTGATACATTCAACAATGGTTTTCAATATATTTTATACTTCAGCTATTTTTAAACAATTAGAAAAGAACGAATAACAACACTTTTAAAATGTTCGATGTCGAAAACTACGAGAAAGTTGCAATCATAATATACAGAAAAATGTGCAGTGAGTCAAGTGAAGAAAAAAAGATCAATTTCCAGCCGCGACACGCGTTCCATTTCTGTCCCTGTTTCTTTAAATAACAAGAAAATCCCCTTTCCGCACCGATTAGTAAGTATGAAAAATTCACATTTCAACCCACCTCCCAACCCATACATCCATCCCTCACCCAACACGCGCTCCGTCGATGAGTGATGTCTATTTGGCAAGTACTATTTTAGTAACCGCTTCTGTAAATAAAACAAAGTCATACCGTGGCCGCACTTTGAAGTATGATTCAACTAACCGGACAGAGATGAAGACAAACATAAGATCACCACCATCACCACCCATTCGATTAGCACAAACGAGCCAAACAAACGGAATGCAAATGAGGGTTAGCTCTTCCGCCCATCATTTCACTTCCAGTGCTATGCAAACGACAAAATAGCAACAACCAACAAGAAGAAAAAAAACAGCAACAGCATCTTTCCTATTTACATTGGGGGAATCCAACGCAATAACTTCCACCACATCGCATCGACGTCATGCGTACACAGTGGAGAAGAAAAATATGAGCATCAGGCAAAAGAAAAATAGAAACTGAATCATGCGGAAACTGATTGTTTGATGTCTTGCAATTTGTGGCGGAATGTTCGCCGTACGCTTGCCCTGGCCTGAGCGAACAGGCGTGAACTGCGAGTACAGCGTCCAAAAACAAAAACTTTTCTCCGAAAATTAACAACTCGTGTGCCATCCACTTCTTCTATGGGGTTCTTCGAACACAAGCGAGCTGCCTACAGGATGCAGGACGGGAACCGGGAATAAACTTCCGCCCCAAAAAAGGAGATACCCCAACGTCAAGGGGATCGAGTTCCAATTTCCGTGGAAAATTCATCTGCCGCCTTAAAAAATGATCGCTCTGATGTTGAACGGGCATCAATCTAGCAGCCGATCTCCTGCTGGTTTTATGGAAGTCGATGTTGTTTCGATGAAATGTTTCACGTTTCATTGGACCCATTCAGACAACGCGTACAGCGTACAGCTCATCGAACGGTTCTGGGAAAGTGTGAGTAAAATCGCTGCCGTTCGTTCGTTCGTTCGTTTTTGCAATTACTTGTAAGCACTACTTCTAGCGGGAAATGTAATCCAAAATAAAATATTTTATTATTAATATGTTACTGCTTGCTGCACACCCTAAGGGTGCTGCCAGTTCGAGGAAACTAGCAGTACTTTGGTAGTTGTTCTGGAACAACTTCACACAATGTAGCGCAGAATGCATTGCAAAAATGTTCATGAATGGGCCAAGTGTCGTGGCGCCCATATGTTGTCAATAATTCTTTTATGAGTGCTTCGAGAGTCAAGAAAGTCCAAAACTGATAAGGAATTTTGAGCTATAAGTGTTATCTTTTTCGTGGAGCAATGTTTGTCTATTTGCTTTGAAATTATTAACTCTTAATGTCCTAATGCCCTACAACCAGCGAAAAAAGTTTAGTGTTTCTTAAAAAACAGATTAGAAGGAAGGATATTTGATGCAAATGATTCCAGTTACATAGCCATTTTGTATCTGTAAGGTTCTTTCTGATAAATTTAAAAATACACTCTCAATCTCACCTTATAATTTAATAACTGTACAGTGAATGACGCATGTCTTATCCACGTCATAATATACTTGAATTTTCGTGGCACCAGCAACAGTGCTTACTTTTATCGCGCCTTCGAGTACCGGGTTTTATGGAATTCTATTGTCTATTTATATAAACCATTGTAAACGTTCTATGAGTGTCTCCCGTGTACCTCAAATTTGAGATGTGCTTTTATCATCCCAATCCAACAATAGAACTGCTGATCAGTCAGACAATGTGCAATCGTAGACAACAGGTGATTTTCTGAGATTTATATATCTGGAGATTGAAGTGGAATTGATATTATTCTCAATCTTAACACTTTCAATAAAGTTTTCATCGTTTTGGGATAAAAACATTGAGCATTGACGTACTGGAGATTTACTTTATCAAGCTAAACAGCTTGTTTTTCACGTAGTAACCTCATCTCAGTCTCATTAGTTTGTTTCGGTAGCGTTCTCCAGTTTTAGTTTCATCTGATTTTAATAACTCCAATAGCAGTTTACACCAATCTGGCCCTTCGAGTGTATTTCCACTCAAGCGTTTTCAGAGGCCAAAAATACAAAATTTGTTATTAAAGATGGAATCGACGTTTTAAAAATAACATAACCGCTCTTAATACTTTACCTAAATCAAGAAAAATATTCTCTAAACACATTTAAAACACATTCTAAACACAAGTTAAAGAAATTTTAGTGCCGTTTGCTAGCTTTTAAAACAAAAAAGTATCACAAAAATATCAAAATCTTGATGTGTTACGAAATTGAATGCAATAACAACATGGCAAACTTTTGTTATGTTTAGGCCCAGATTCACTTATGATGTTTTGGAGAAGTTTAAATCTATCACCATTGTTCGATGGCCCAAACCAAATCAAAATTGTCGGGATTTGTTTGTTATTCTGATATTATCTAATAATTTAAGTAAAAAAAATCTCATATTAAGAAGGATTCATAGCGTATAAACTTTTTAACAAATTAAATATTTGGCGATTCTATATCTTATCAGCTGGAAAAAAACATAAAAATACACATTATCTGAAAATCAATTTTTTTTAAATTTATCAAATTTTTTTATCAAATCAAAAATTATTTTTCAAATTTCACTATTGCTCCAACGAATACTGGTGTGGTTGTTGTCTCATAAATACTCCTTTCGTGTTATTCAGTTTACACCAGATACAATGTTTCTACAACTTTCCTCACTACCAACAGCATCGCCATTACAACATTTCCTACAAACAAAAGTTGAATAGATTGAGAAAAAACGTCCCCCGCAGTCAATGACCTCCTTAAAACATCAAAGATCAATATGACATTTGTTGTAACAAATAAAGGGAAACAAAACAGCACGATCCAAGAATGGAAATTAAACGAAAACGCCCTCCCAGAGCTCATATCAAACATTAGGCGACGCAAAGTCAATGCTGCTGTACAGAGTTAATGCAAATAAATAATGGACTGAGTTTTGTTGGACGGGCCCAATGGAAAGGCTCGTTGGAAGGAGGTGGTAATGTAAGCTTGTTCATCTTTCGCTTCCGGGGAAACAAAAGTAAAATGAATAAATAAACCTGGATCAAACATCAAACAGCAGAGCGCACGATGAAAACTGAAACCACAGTGTAATGGAGACCCGGTTTCGCATTTCAGGATCATATTTTCCTTCCTTTCTTGCACCATAATCTTGCTTTATATGGTTTTCTTTTGTCCACGTTCCGATCTTGCGGGATTGATTTGTACGATCCGAATCATTCCACTTCCCTTGACTTCTTGCTGATTTCCTAAAGACGAACGCTCATCTGTCTGCCAGCCTGCAAGTTTTCGTTCCGTTTTGTTTGGGTTGAATTTTTGCGTTCGCAATTTGTCGTCGTTGAACGCTTCATTGACCATCAAACGGTATCGGGACGATCGCCATCGAGCTGGACGATGAATGAATGGAAAACTTGTCTGCCACAGAAGAAAGCGCACGGAAGAAAGCGAAACTTCCCCGTCCACGGCCACTTGTTGCCGAGAGGACGAAGTTATCATGAGAGGAAACATGATTTGTTCGCTTTCTAAGGGCAACAAACGTGAAATGGGATAGATTAGATTTTTTGAAAACCAAAAATCATTGAAGTGTTTTTTGTTTGTTTGCTGTTCTTCGTTCTAGTTTAAGAAGATTCTTTGATTGAAGGAATAAAAAACTTCAATTCAGTGAGGTAAAACAGGAGAAAAAAAATGCTTAAAGGCAACTTCATTCAAATACAGGCAAAGGAAGCAACAAGTGGCTCATAATACACTTGCTCACGAGTAGCAAACCTGTTATGTAGGGTTCCCCAGAGCAAGGGATCGATAAACATTTTCTTTGTTGTTTTTGAAGTTAGTTTTATTTCACTTTAACTAAGTTTTTTTTCCTCTTTAATATTCATATATGTTCAATCTGATGTGTAAAGCATCCTTAATTGATTTAAGATTTCAGTTCAATTTAATTTTTTTTAGAAGAACTCCCCTTAAAATATGATGGAATAAACAAGAGTCAATAGATTAGGTCCCAGGTTTGGGAAATATGTAATTATGTGTAAGTCTAATCCTTCATGAGATTCTGATGAATTGAATTTGATAACTTCAAATTCATACAAATTGTATTGCTAAAACTCGATGCAACTTAATTTTAAACAGTATTACCACTATTTAAGACTATTCAACCTCTCTTCCACACAAAATTGCTTACCACTGCATTTGAAGCAGAGAAAAACCTTCTTCGCTTCAATGGCAACGGCAAAAGAACAATGGCACAATAAGTAATTAAGCCCATCCATTCCGAAGTACTGGTTTGAAAGGGACCCGAAGTACTGCCACGCACTGAAACGCAAGCCGAATAAAACAAAACGGCCGGGAATAAATTGTTGCTTAGGCAAAGTGGCCGCGCTTATCGTGCCGAATGGGTGGTAAATGGTAAAAAGCAATGGGCGATGTGGGTGGATGAATTCTGCGGTTCCCTTAGCCCACTAAAGACACACACACACACACACACTTAGCGTAACCCTGCGGCCAAACCAAAGCGGGACCCTACCCGAGTGCTTCGAAATGGAGTAGTAACATCTGCAACGGATCGAATCCGTAACACGCCTGTCGTGCAATGTCCGTGCGCTCCCGGGCGCAAGGTTCACATCTGATCTTNATTCATATATGTTCAATCTGATGTGTAAAGCATCCTTAATTGATTTAAGATTTCAGTTCAATTTAATTTTTTTTAGAAGAACTCCCCTTAAAATATGATGGAATAAACAAGAGTCAATAGATTAGGTCCCAGGTTTGGGAAATATGTAATTATGTGTAAGTCTAATCCTTCATGAGATTCTGATGAATTGAATTTGATAACTTCAAATTCATACAAATTGTATTGCTAAAACTCGATGCAACTTAATTTTAAACAGTATTACCACTATTTAAGACTATTCAACCTCTCTTCCACACAAAATTGCTTACCACTGCATTTGAAGCAGAGAAAAACCTTCTTCGCTTCAATGGCAACGGCAAAAGAACAATGGCACAATAAGTAATTAAGCCCATCCATTCCGAAGTACTGGTTTGAAAGGGACCCGAAGTACTGCCACGCACTGAAACGCAAGCCGAATAAAACAAAACGGCCGGGAATAAATTGTTGCTTAGGCAAAGTGCCCGCGCTTATCGTGCCGAAATGGTGGTATCGGGTGGTAAATTGTAAAAAGCAATGGGCGATGTGGGTGGATGAATTCTGCGGTTCCCTTAGCCCTCTAAAGACACACACACACACACACTTAGCGTAACCCTGCGGCCAAACCAAAGCGGAACCCTACACGAGTGCTTCGAAATGGAGTAGTAACATCTGCAACGGATCGAATCCGTAACACGCCTGTCGTGCAATGTCCGTGCGCTCCCGGGCGCAAGGTTCACATCTGATCTTAGCGTTCCGTCTGGCAATAGTTTCATTATTAATTATGGCAGCCAACAATCCCGGGATGGTAGAGCGCCGTACGCAAAACCCGGTACTTTGACGGAGATTGCGAAGGTCATAAATTTTAAGCAACTGTAGCTTCCACGGCTTTCTCACTACCGAACCGTATACTCGCACACATTATGCTTCTTCCGCGGCCGGGAAAGTGGTTTCTGGGAGGCAACAGGAACAACAGCAAAAGCAAGTGGCGCTACTTGGTGACGAATGCGTTTGATGGTTTTGCTGATCTTTGTTTGGTTTGAGGGTTTTTTTCTTTGGGTGTTTTGAGTTTTTTTAATGAACCGCGACGCCGTGGGTGAGCAGGGTATAATTTTTCCGGAAAATGTTTACAGTCTGTTACGGCTAAGCGCTCGGCGCTTTGTTTAGCATCTAAGCATGGCAGCATTAAATTAAATTGGTGTGAAATTAAAATAAATTGGCATATGCTTTAATCTGCGCGTCGAGTCTTAAACATTCGAGCGGAACCCCCAAAAAAAAGCACATAAATAAATAGAATTTCGTTCATTACATTTGTGCGCTACCATTCGATATGGAAGCAGATGAATGTTTTGACATAAATTTGCTTTGATTATGGTGAAAGGGAAGCTTGAAGGTGCAAAAAATTATTAATAATGATATTTATAATGTTGTTGGAGTGGGGTACAGACGGCACAAGTTGAAGATAAACATATCAAAGGAATTATCTTAGTATCTGCTTGACAAATAAAACGTTTGATTTTATTATGTTAAAGGAAATGATTTACGAAAGGGTCAAGAAATGTTAAAGAAACTTTCATGCTTAGAAGATATTACAAATTTTATCTTGCTTATTCCGAAAATTTTGGATTAAATATGCCATTTCTAAATATATAAGTATTTTTAAATCTACTCTCCTGTTATTATATGTATTGTATAATATTATGTACATTGTAATTATAAATATTGTATTTACTAAACTACAAACGATCGCTTATCCGTGTAAACTGATTCACCGGCATACGGACGGTCTGTAGCTGCCCGGATAATCGACAATCTACTGTATTTGAATTTTAAGTTAACATTATAGATCACATAACATGCTCGCAGGATCTATGTTATTGGAGTTTAGCAAATATATTTAATAATTGTAAAACTGGAGAATAAATCAATTTTTATTAAACTAATTTGATTTTTTTTTTATTTACAAGTTTAAATTCCACTCATGCTTTAATTCTGTTTGCCACCTTCAATTACGTCTCCAATGTGGTATAAAAAGTCATTTTAAATAAATGCTCCTTGTTATCAGTACGTATTAAGCACATAAACGCCTCATTTGCCGCCAAAAAAATCACTTTACCCGCGTGTAATGTTCCACAATTAGATACCATTTTCATTTCAACACACCCACACAGACAGCCACACGCGCACGTAATAAAATTATCCTACGCTATTTTTCGCGGGCCTCGTACGGCGTGTGCCCGGTTTGATGGATGGTAGCAAAAATTGCAGTTGGCAACAATTTAAACGATGCCATTTGCTGTCAGTCAGTGGCAGAAAAGCGCCACTGCCATCCGTGCCGTGCTTTAATGATAATATTTTGACAACGGTTGTATTTTTATTACATCTCTCTATCTGTGACTGTGGGGCCATCATTTGGCCAGATTGTTTGTCTGCTAGGAAAACTCCGAAAGCGCACGGTTTTGCATTCGCAAACATTCTGCGACCCACGCAAGCACACAACATACACAGTAACAGTCAACCTTGCATTCTAAGCACTCACTCATCGCTCAACAGTGGGCACGAGTGACGAACGTGGCTCGTGGAAAATTTATGGACGAAGTAAACCAGAACCCGACGACACAATATTTTTCCTTCATATCAACGCATGAAAAATTTCATCAGCTGTCACGGTGAAGGTTGCATGATTGATCAGATTTTACGATCATCCCCGGTCGCCATCGCTCGTCTCGAAAAGCCTAAACCCGGACTTCACAAAGCGCTGCTCCAGGCTTGCCCAGGGCATATAAAGTTTAAAATTGGGAACACCTGTGTAACGGCTTGCAGCAGACATTGGTTCAGATTCATTTCAGGGCTAGAAACTGTGCGCACTCTTTGGCTGTCTTTTCCACTGGCATGATGGATCATAAAACCATATGCCAAAACTTCGTACGAAGGAGGCATTTTTTTGTGGCACTTTTTTTTACATAATACAATAACTCAAACTCTCTTCACAGCACATCTTGTTTCGTTGCGTCTCTTTCATTCTCCGATCTTCCGGTGCACACTGGACTGGCTTACCGGAGGGCATGCAAATCACGGCGCGAAAAGAAACACTTTAACCCCCGCGGGACCTCGTTTATTTTCATTTGTCACCGATACCGTTCCGTCTGGTGGGGGATTTTTCGCCAATTTCGCTTCATTTCGATATAAATCTTAAGCCAAGTTACACGGCGAATAAGCGTTTTTTTTATGATTTATCAGTCAAGCTGGCACAAACGGTGAGGTTAAGCATATTTCTAGTGAAAGTTTGATTTTTTTTTATTTGGAAGACAAATTTCGATGCATTTTGATTGAATAAATTACAAGGTATTTCGATAAAAGTTGGTCCAAAAACAGAAAACTGAATAAAAAGGGAAAGGTGATGTTTGGAGCCAAACAATGGGTAACAATATATGTAGGGTTATTGCTTATTTAACTAACAAGAAAAACAAATCCAAAAATAATCCAATAAAATCAAAATAAACATGAAAAACAAGCAAAACAAAATTATAGAAAAACCTGAAAAATAAATAAATGAAAAGTGTAATGTTTGCAAAATAAAAGAAAAAAATAGACGAAACAGAAAAAGAAAATCAAGTATAATCTCTATAATTTAAATTCTAAACAAAACACTCAGTGTAAAGCAATGTAATCGTTTGATTAATTCCAAGTACTGCCATAAATCCTTGCAACAAGCACTGAACTGATTTTACAACACCGAATGCAAGGTTAACCCTGCATATAAAACAACCCTTAATGAGTTGGGAAAGAGGCCTTATGGAACGCGTGTGACCAAATCGAGCAATAAATTGCAACTAAATGATGCGACATGTAATGAATCGCACCGGTTGATCCGGTGTCAACCGTTCGCTTCAACCTTTAAAGCACACGATTATGGGAACCTCGAACCAGCACCTTTATGGTCCGAACTTTATCCCGCAACTCCATCGATTACTCCATCATCGTCTTCAACACACCACACCTGATTTAAATTCATATCTAATTTTGGTCCCTAACGCACACCTCGCTCACCTGCTTTTCTTCTCTGTTTTCTCCTTCGCAGGTGGCTTTACGGAACGGTCGTGACGTTGATTTGCATTGCACACAGAGTGACCTCATCGGAGCTGAACATATTTGGCGGCCAGGGCATCAGAGGTAAGTGTGCTGTGTGTGATGCTGATGCTGCTACTACTTCCTAATGGTGGCTTATCGTAATTTCGATCGGAATCGTCCGTCCGCATGGTTTGCCGTGGTGGGATAACACACATTTGTACAGAAGAAACCTATCTGTATCTTTGCACCCTGCGGGTCAGCGGATGGTGATACATAAACCAGACTTAACGGTGGGCATCACAGCTTGGCACCGCATAGTGGGTACCGGTGTTACCAAGCTTTCAAACATGATTGCAAATTTCTAAAAAGGCTCTCTACCCAAACGGGAAAGCTTTTTCGAGCTTCTGCCATTCCGGTGTGAATCGATAATTTCATTCGGCTTAAGATTTTCATCGTGCGATTAGGTACCGCGGTGAGTAAGGTTTCGGAGTAAGAATAACTTATGCTGAAACCTTGAGCTTGGAAATGTTTCAGTGAGGCAAAGAGTTTGACTATTAATATGTTTCGATGACGTCATCATCAGATGAATGTCAAATTTGTGAAAAGGTGTTTCGAACTATCCAAGGTGGTGGTTTGGGAATGTAAAGACTGGCGATCGTTTTAAACACAAAAAGCCTACAATTTATATAGTGCACAATGCAAGCTCCACAATGTAGTTTTTGCATCTGCATTTCTACTATATTTTAGTTGAGACCCAAATCATCACTAAAATATTTCTTTTGGTAGTATTTTGATGAAAAATACCCTTAAAAACAGGATTTCTGTTAACAATGTCCGGTAGGGACCAGTCATTTTGACTAAAACGCTTCATTTTTATCACATTATTTCTTAAAGTTGAACTTTTCTGCCACATGTAATTCAAGGCTATTACATATCTAATCGATATTGCGAACTGCAAAAATAGTGATAAAATAGAATTCAGTTCTTCGAAATTCCTAATAAATAAATTTCTACAAAACGCTTGGTAGTACTTGCGTTAATGATCCTTTGTTTAATTTTTTTATTTTGAATAATTTTAATTATTAAACTTCATGGTTCCAAAATCAATAAAACATAATTCTTGCTAATTGTTCATGAATGTTTAAATATTCCCATTTAAGCAAACCAGTCTTTAGTTAGAAACGCTTAAGCGCATGCATTTGGAAACGTTTTACCCCTAGCGCATATGCAATTCGCATTACACGCTACACAACTGCCTGCAACTTGCATACAACGGATGATTTCCATCGTTCATCGCTCCGAATTTTGACTCGGGAAACATTAACGCCCTTCTGTTTTTTTTTTTTTCAGATGCACTCGCCGAACGCGATCTGATGGGTGCGATCCAGATACCGCTGCAGAACGGCGTCAAGTTCGTCGATGGACTGGACGGGTTTCCGGCGTTTGGCGTTACCAGCGAGGCGGACCTGAAGTCACCGTTCAAGCTCATCCTTTCCGATCACCTGCAGGACTTTGCCATCATCGCAACCGTCAGACCGCAGTCCAGCTCCGGTGGTTGGGTGTTCTCCGTCGTCAACTCGCTCGACACCGTTGTCCAGTTGGGGCTGCTGCTCGAACCGACCGCTACCGGCGACCAATGGAACGCCACGCTCTACTACACGGACGCGAAAAAGGAACGTACCGGCCAACCGCTAGCATCGTTCCAGGTGCCGTACGGCAAGAGTTGGATGAAGATGATTTTCAAAGTGCTTCCGGATCAGGTGGTGTTCTACTACAACTGTTTGGAGGCGGGCGTCGTGCCGGTGAAGAAGGAACCACGTAAGTTAGTGTTTGATAGCGCCTCGACGGTGTACATTGGGCAGGCTGGGCCTATACTGAAGCGGAAATTCGAGGTAAGTGCCAGTTGTTTGATCATGTGCAAAAAATGGTGCCGTTAGATCTGGGCGAAATCATTCCACGCTTTGCTGAATCGACAAGAACACACCAACGATACCTGCGCGTCAAGTTCCCGTCAACAGGATGAATGTTGCGATATTAATACACACTTCAGTAAGAACTATACTTGCTCCTACTTGTAAGGGGAAAAACACGACAAAATGTGATTCTATTTGAACAAAACCATTAATATCAAATGTTAAGTACTGGTTATGGAACAAAAATCTGAGTGAA
>CM032178.1:34761532-34813108 GCA_018908115.1 Anopheles rivulorum | reverse complement strand
ACAAAATTATTCAGTCGTTATTTTGCGAGCGTTCTCGTTCGGTCTTACGGGAGTGTGTGCACATTGCGTGAAAAATGGATTTCCAGCTGATAAATCAGATTGAGCGCAGTTTTTCACTGTTTTGAGTAGTACTGCGTAGCAGTAGCATTCCTGTTTTTTTTTCTTCCCTCTCGTCCGGTGAAGCAATTTGTGCTTGTGTTGTGTGTTAGTTGAGTTGGGTTGGAACATCAATGAAAATAAAATAAACAAAAAAAATATGACAATATTTGGCAGACAAATTCTGGGCTAAACGATTTTTCGTGAGGTTTTCCTTTGTTTTGTTGTTTTGCACAGCGTAAAACACCGGTTGCGCAGAAACGATTTATTCAACGTAATGTAATTAGATTCTCTCTCTCTCTCTCTCTTTGGCTTAACGACCTACCAGGTCATGCCGGCCATCAAATGGCTTACTAGACTATTCGATACCACGTAGTTGCATAGTCAGTGCTCACTACGGGGGAACGGTCCGGATGGGATTTGAACCCGGTCCGGTCGTGGTAGGGACTAGCGCCGTTTCCAAATACACCACCGAGCCGCCCGTCTTAGATTAAGGACTGGTAAATAAATCAATAAAAATGAGCGCATTCCTCTTTAAGTTTTTGTTTGACAAATATTGATTAAATCTAACTTAATTCATTACCAAAAACCAAAACCCGATCGATCGAATTTTAGCAAATAATGTAAGCACCATTTTCTATGGAAAAGTTTATCTTCGTAAGCTTTACCTCCAGCAATAATAAATATTATTATGTGCTCTGTTCCAGCACTGATTCAGCATTCACCCTAGCCGAAAGCTATTTCAGGCCACCTTATCGGGTGCGTTTAATCCAAAAACCATGCTTTGCTGTTACTTTCTTACCATTTCGTAGAACTCTTCCGACCAACTCTGTAAACGGCTACTACAGAGCTGGGTAAGCGTTCGTCCAAACCAAATGTACTGTTGGACTGTTGCTTACACCCCATTACCACAGGGACAACCAAGCTTACCATTTTTTGGCTTTTTCAGGCCAGTCAAGAACCAAAAAAAAGGAAGAGAGATTTTCGGGTGGCACCTCATATCACGGAATCGGCCGGTGCAGAACAAAAGAGTAACGATGACTTCCGGAAGAACCGCCCGCCGGATTTGTACCGGCGTAGCATAAAAGCGAACGATAACAACAATGAGAACCAGTGGGTGGAAGAATTCCCCCTGTTTTTTTTTTTTTTTGCTTTTTGTTCCATTGGTTGGCCAGATAAAAAAAGTCATTGCTGATGGGTGAATCCTTTCATTCGTGTCCATTCGGTGTGAACGTGATTTTGTTTTCCACTTTCCATCAGTGATAACGGGCATGTTACTGTCAGGTGTGTTACTACACACGAGCTTGTGATGTGATGAAGTTCTAGAGAGTAAAAAATATCTCTTTTTTCCTAAAAATTGGAGATTTTTGTATTCAAACTATAATAAAAAATATTAATTGTAAAAATGCAGATTTATCCAGCATTTGATCAAACTGAAAAGAGTGTTCGAATATTCCATTATATGATTAAAAATGCAATTTTCTCTCAGCCCAATCAACCACGGCTTTGCTCTGGCAAACAATTAATTGGCTAAATACTTTAATTACAATCAATCATCCAACAATAAAGCTTCATTGCTCACAATTTACCCGCACAGCGAGGAAACAAAAATGATTTATTTTTGATGAGAAAATTGCTTTAATCGTACGAAGCTTAACTCGTTCAGCTCCACACCAATCGCACTCACCAAATCCAATTTGTCACACCATGTGGGGCGTTGTGGCGCAGCGCAGAGCGACCGGCGAGCGGCTTAAAATATTCACGTGCCGGTCGTTGTCGGATGGACGCTTGTTGGGGGCAACCCGAATTCACCCAGACACGATGACGAAATCACCTACCGAATGACGTTTATGCTGCAGTCCTTTTTTCCTGCTTGTCGTACATGCAAATGCCGTCCATACAAGTGTAAAGTTTATGACGCTTTAATGTACCACCTAACTACGCGATGAAGCAAAGCTTCCCGGATGTGTGGGAGTGTGTGTGTTTCCGCACGCCACTGTGTGGGCTGTTTTACACATCATAATATCAGCGGAAGTGAAAATGGAGTACCGAGATTTCCTTCACATTGTTTGATATTTTTTGTCCTTTCTTTTTCTATAAGGCAAGCAAAAAAATAAATAAATAAACGGCACAGTGATTTTTGACATTCATTAATTGAAACCACTTGGAAACTAATTTTCCCCAGCACAGCACCCAAGAACGCACGCACGCAGTGACCGGGATTTTTTTATTATTTCCAGCCACCATCGACCGTCGTGGTCACGTAATGGTTTTACGTAGAAGAGAGAAAAAAAATATGGTAAACAATTATTTATTCTTGCCTGTAACATTCCCAAAACACCTCACTCTCCCACACAGCCCGACTCACGTCATTTCCGATTCCGGTCTTGAAAAAGGGCAAAAGGCTTAGTTAGGTTTTACCATCGCAATCCCCACTTCAACGGCACTGACAAATAACGAAGTGTTTAATGGAATTCAAGCACCCCGGTTCAAGCTGACGGGTGAAAAAATAGATTTTATGCAAATATGTGGCGTGTACGCGCGCGGGTGCTTGGGACACCCATCCCCACCCATTACGTCAATCACGGAAGCAAACCACCCCATTTTTCCACGGTGAGAATGAACCGTTCTTACGCTACCTTTGGGCCACCGTAAGACGGCACAAGAACAAACCCCTCTGTAACCAGTGTTACTCTGCTAATGAGCTTGAGAATGTAATGCTTTATGTTATGTTGCCTTTTTGTACTATTATTATTAGTACACCGGTAAAATGTCTCTCGAGCTGTACTAATTGGTAAGAACGTGTCATTTACCACGAAAGGGAAAGGTGTTTTTTGGCTTTTTATTTCTTCCACAAAACACACTGTAAAACTGTGGTTTGTTTGTTTTGATGACATGATTTTGCCAATTATAGACCTATTTGGACGCTGGGGTTTAATACCGAACGAAACGCTTTTGTTCTGCTGGCCATTTTCACACTTGAACAAAACGTGGAAGTAAACGGTCCGGAAATGGATTTTTTGAACTAGCTTTTGTTGAGGCAGGTTTGAACCTCAAAAGCAGCGAAAGCGAATTATTGGAACCCTTTTTTGTTATTCTCTACCTTTTGTTCTAATGGGCATTCGCACAACTCATGAAGTGAGTTTTCCGCCAGCGAGGCTCGAAAGCACTCAAAACTCACCAAAATTCGGGCCAATGAAATAAAAACCCGGGACTGGTGGAAAGCTTACGCCCGACCCGTTTGGACGGAAAAATGGTTTGTTTGTTGAAACTTTTCCACCCAAAAGCTGCATGACATCGACCGAAAACCGTTGTAACTGGCGAGGTAACAGTTTACGATAATAAATAATTTTCCCTTCAAGTCGTTGCTTCGTTCGCTCTTGTTGGTACGGGGCCCTGTCCCACGGACAGCCAGTTGACACCTCCTGCTGGGGTGGATGGTAAAACACGCCAACAATATCAAAAAACACAAGAGCGAGGTGTTCGGTTGGGTTGAGAAGGCTGCAGTGACTCCCACAAATGTCCCAGAAGAGGGATGGTAAGGAGGGATGGTAAGGGGGGGGGGGGGGAGGTAAAATCACAAACGTAAAGAAAATGGGCAACACCGCCCACCCATGGGTTGGGGAAAATTTGGGAAAAGAACGGGTACATTACAACCGTAAGCGTGGCAATGAGTCGCAGTTGTTCGGAATCGATGTCATTTTTCCTCGGTACTACTTGGAAAATGATGCTATTTAAGCTACCCTGCCATTCCGGCCCGGGAAGAAAACCAGCCCCCATTCGCTTGTTTGTAAAGTGAAAATTATTATTTTAAAGCTTTGGTCATAAATTAATGTTTGCCGCTACTGCTGCCGCTTGCCTTTTGCCCCAGTCCTACCGATACCGATACCATGCAATGGCTACAATTTAGCTACTTTTACACTCGCTTTTGTTCGTGCTTGTACCCCCCACAAAGAAGGGCAACGCCAGCCGCTGGACGCTGGGTAAAATACACTCAACAAGGCTTTGGGACGTTTTGGGGTGATTTCGATATAATTGAATCCGGGTGTTAAGGACTGGGGAAAATTGGTTGGTTGGTTCGTTGGTTTGGGTGAAAATTTTACGATACCAACGCAAATGATTGAGCGATGACTTTGGACAGGAATTTTTACAAGCGTCCCAAGATGTTGGCGCAAAACGACAGCGATCGTTGCTGAGATGGAAAATCACCTCATTTACAACATTACAGCCGGATCATTTTTTTTTTTTTGCTTTTCTTTTCATCATCCCGCCAGCTAAACGACCGTTTCTTGGCATCTGCTTTCTTGCGATGGTCAATGACAAAAGGGCCTCGCGTCAATAGCGCTGCGTACATCAACCTTCTGGTTCGAGGATGATTTTTGTACCCCGCGCCAGCAGTCCAGGAACAGAACACCGGACCCCCACCGATCCGGGCAGGGCTTAATCTTGTCCCATTGTCGGTTTTTTGTGTACTCATTTCCACCGTTTCGCACTTTCTGTGCAATATATCTCGAGAAGCAGCCCTTGTGCGGTGGAAATAAACCGATAAACTCACTTCGAGTGAAAGTTATTGTCGTTTTTCGAGTGGGGATACTTCATCAGTGCAGAAGCGACTCCGTACTGGTCCGCCATGCTTTTGGCCATCACGAGTTGGTTCTCGCACTCTGGAACCAACCAGCAATGGCATGGAACATCCACGCAATTGTTTCGTTAGCGTATTTTTTTTTTTTTTTTGCTGTTGTTAGTTTGGATCCCCATCTTGGATTGCTTCTTGTTTTGTGGAGTGCTTTGAAACAATATTATCATTTTTAACAATGGCAAGAGCGTTTGAAGGGCTTTCGCTGAAGGGAGTTCGAACGGCGGAACGTGGGTCAAGCGAGCGAAAGCGTATGATGAATAGCCTCTTGGATTTGCAATAAATGTGAAATTGCTGCTGGATCAAACGTTGAAGTACGTTTGCTGTTTCTATTTCCGTATTTATCGAGAAAACGATAAAGACAAACGATTTCGCTGCTTTATAAGTGTACACTTGTTCGTCCTTTTTCCTCTGTTTTTAGCTTGTTTGGGTTAGGATTTAGCTGTTTAATCATTGCCTTTGGGATTGTATCGCAATTAGTCAAAATTAATATATTTGCTTCAATTTTCTTAAGAAATCTTCTCAAGGAATTTTCTTCAGGATATTGTTCTTTTGTAAAGAGTTTTCGGTCTGTGTTTAATAAATTATTCATATTTATTTTTTTTTTTTTAGTTGTTTTTCATTGTTCAGTTTGTATATATTTTTATTCTTCAATGTTATTTCTGTTTTATTTTTATTTATATTTTGTTTAACCTTAT
The DNA here is from genome assembly GCA_018908115.1 of Anopheles rivulorum. NCBI lineage: Eukaryota > Metazoa > Arthropoda > Insecta > Diptera > Culicidae > Anopheles > Anopheles rivulorum. The sequence goes on along the minus strand of CM032178.1, from coordinate 34,807,678 downwards.
TTTTTTAAATTTCTGATTAAGTTAACCGAAATCTTTTTTATTTATTTTTTTAAATTTTTATGTCAATTATTTTTCTTATGTCATTTTTTACCGGTTCATGGTTATTATTATTATTACCATTACATTACATTAAATTAAGTTTTTGTTATAATTTAAGTGTCGTTGTTTAAGTCGTTGCAACTCTGTACCAGTGTTATCTTATTTGATTTATCAAGTTGTTGCTGTTGCATGTATTGTTGCCGGGCAGTAAACCCTTCTCCAGCATTCAACCTACGAGCGTAAACAAAAGCGACAATCAGTATCGTTGTTTCCTGCTCGTAATAATTCAACATTGCTCCATTTTTGTATCTCCCATTACCGACTCCATTGCCAGTGCTTTGATGTCTTCTTGTCGTGCTTTAATCAGTTGCCAATGGCAATGAGAAACGTCCCAACCAAAACCACCCCTGTACCGAGAACTGGAAAGGGGTTTTGAACTCTTGCACAGGCCGAAACAAATATCTTCTTTCAAGCTCCTTTCAAAACACCATGTACGTACGTACGTTCCCAGGGTAGGTCAATGTACGTCCAAATGGCGGTATCTTGTGCGCCAATCTGCAAGCAAAGTAAATCATGCCGCCAGTCGTAGTGACACCGTTTTGGGAAGAAGGTTCTTTGGGAAAGAAAAATGGCTTCCCGAACCTCGTTGGGTACGGATTGGAACTTGAAATAGCGGAAACCGGAACCGGTACAACTTGAAACACTCGATGTACATCAGAAAAAGAACACAGCCCACCATTCAAGCTTGTCTTCAGCGTTGACAGTTTTCATTTGTACATCTTCACTTGTGGCTCGCCCTCTCCTCGCTATGGTTTGTTTTTGCTTTTGCGCTTCCTGTTTTCCTTAGGTCGGCGCAAACTGTCGCCTTTCAAACGGTTCTTTCATCTTTTTAAGTTCTTTTGGTAGGTCTGTAGGTTTTGCCGGGTTGCTACCCGGCAACTCCGTTCCTATCACTGTTGCTTTTTTGTTGTTGCTGCTGTACAGAAACCTTCGAAAGACCTCCGTCAAATGTGTCGCTTCCGGTGAAAGGAACCGTCCTTGGTGGTGCTTTAAAGCACAGCGCACACAGCTAGCGAGTGGAACACACAGTTGTGCTACCAGTTGCTATGGCAGAAAGATGGAAAACGGTAGAAACGCGCCAACACGGCCGACCATCACACGCTTAGCAATCTGTTTTTCCGACAGTCGAACAAATAACCGGTGTTTTCCGGTTCCGGAAAATGCTTTCCCTGCTGCGTTCTAGGGTACTGGACCATCCCCAAAAAAAGGAACCCCATCCCGAACAACAGCCACTGTTTTCCAAGAAACACTGACGCGTTTCGCTCGACGGCACTCGATTTCCACCAATAAAGCTTTGGGGTGCCACCCGCCCCGGGAGCGAACTTCTAAATGCACTTTGCACCCAGGTGCAGTGATTTGTGCTGCACAAGCTGCAAACCATTTTTGATCATTACGACGACCTGCACCAATGTGCTGCGCAGAGTTGGCACACCCGGAGGGAGTGTTGTTTTCTTTTTCCTGTGAATTATTCGACTGGTTTTCCGGCCCCAGCTAGTCGGACAGCAAAAACGGGTTCTTCCCGGTGCGACTGTGTCCACGTTGGTCGTGGTATTTAGTGGAAAATTGTGTTATTACGTTGGAGCGTACAGCGTGTACAGATGAGTTTGAGCACAACTTTTGAAAGGTCTTTCACTTACCATAGTGGAAGCTGCTTTACCATATCTTCGAATTGGTATTATGTGCGTTTGCAATATTTGGAACAAGCTTTTGAAAGGAACTTTCATTGGGAACGCTTAATAAATGCCTCGTTTTACATGATTCTTTGAAGAAAATTCAAACTAAGCGATCAACATCGTCCAAAATTGTACTATTGGCGATGTTTGTTGACAGACGGTGATAGGATATTATGATTCATAATATTTTGCAAAAAGGACAAACCAACACAATTTATAAAATTAATACAAGAAATTAAGTATCGCCGACTTCAGTAATGCCCAAGAAGTTCTTTGTCAATCGTACAACGATGGGACCATTGTCAATAATTTTGAGCGTGAAACGATGCGCCCATGACAGCCCATCAGGACTTCAATGAATATTTCTATAACGCATTTAATAATTACATACACCCAATACATCCTTTTTATAGATTGTCGAAGTAAGTTTTTTCTCGTAACGCTTATGTTACTGGATATCCATACTATTCAATGGCATTCCAGCTAATTATGTCTTTCAACACATACATCTTGATGGAAATGCTCAAAATCATTTCAAGACCAGTATTTTATGAAAAATTGAATGAATAATAGTAACATTAATTTAAAGAACTAAGAATGAAGAGTTCCTCCTGCTTATAAAGCCGACATTATCCCCCAGTTCGTGAACAATCCTTCAGCCATTGTGCAACACAAAATACAGTGAAAGCTCCCAGACTAATCCCTCTTCATTGTAACTACTAAGTCTCAACCATCCATCAACACGAGAAGACTGGCTCATACGCTACGCTCCATCCAGAGGCACTCATCTTGCCAAGCTGCGTGAAAAATCGATCAAATGTGAAGAAGAAAACTAGCTCAAATCGTACCAGAAGCCACCCCCGAAGCTTCCCCACGGACTTTCCATCCCTTCAGCAAAGGTCTCCGTGGACCAACTAAGGCACACCACAATCCACTAATGCCTACTTTATCTTCCACCAGCCCCGGGTTACCCGCCGGGGGTGGCACCGGTTCACGACGGCTAAATCCTTTAAGAAAACTTCCTTCATCATTCGCATGATTCCGCGGTTCCATGACCGCATCGCTGCGTTCCGCGTCATGCAAATTGCACATCATTTATTCAGCCTGCGAGCGTGCGCACCCATCCGGGTTGGTTCGCCCGGGCACAGTCGTTTCCGTCTCATTCGGCATTCAATTTCAGTCGGTGCAAATTATAAGCGAAAGTTAAATTGCTCCCATTTCCATACACCCAGCCTAAGCGCCACACTGCACCACCGTGGGGTTCTGCTTTCCATGTTTGTGTTTTCTTTCCGTTCGACCATGGCAAAAGGAAACACGAAATTTCGCCAACAACTCGCGGAACTGTTTTGCTGTTTGTGTGCTTCTTTCGCCATCATGAGCATCAATTTTCCATCACGCTTTTGCAGTAACGTTCTGTCGGGTCGAAGGGAACGATATTTTTTATTTCCCGTCCCCATTTCAAGTGATCCAGGTGCGGGGGGAGCAATTTTCTTTCTTTTTCCCTACCGTTTTTCACACTTATAACCCTCATCCTTGGGTTGGTGGTGGGAAGAGCTTTCCCAATTGCCAAATCGAATGTTGATCTCAGTCGCTTTCCTTCTTTCTGTCTTTCCTCGACAGCAGAAGAGGCCATGTTTTCCATTTTTTCCTCTCGGTCATTCTCCGTCCCGGCCGTTTAGAACCGCCTGCAGTGCGGTGCCATGGAAAGGAAATCGCAATGGGAAACCACAAATCTTCTTACATATTTTATCGATATTATGCGATGCCGTGCGATTCGCTGCGCATTCACCTTCGCAGCTTCCCTCCCAGGTGACGGTCGGCTAACGACACCGCAGATCGTTCCCGTTGATGCCGTATTTTCGGCACACGGGTATGCAGCTTTCGCCGATCGATCCGTACACACAGGTTACACACGGTTACCACACAGTTGCTGCCTGGTGTTCTATGGCCTATGGCCAAGTTTTTGCAGACTCAGCAAAGAAACATACCGAAAGAATGACTTTTCTTCCCGTCGCTTATGGCTATCGGTAGTGGAGGGGATTTTTTTCTGGTTCTTCACGCCCACGATTGGGACACATCCCATTCGATCGATGGTAGAGGAACAGATGAGAATTGGAAGGTATTTGCTTTTCTTTTTTTGGAAATGTTCTCCCAATTTCTCATAAACGCTCCAGGAAGTAAATGAAACTTGGCTAGAAGTTTCATGACACCATCTCGTATGAAAGGTATGAAAAGCGTTATGGCGAAAGAATTCTTGCACCAACATGTACTAACGTGTCGTTTATTTATGGTAGCAAGAATCGTCTTCTGCAATACATACTGAAGATTTATTCGCGAATATCCTTTAACAATGTTGAATATTTTTAAAACTTCTAGAGGCTTCTTAAGAAATTTGTTACGAAATATTCGGGTTTGACACTTTCTTGCTTATATGGCGCTTCAAATTCTTGGATATCAATGCTTCCTATATCAGTCTCTTATATATCAATGTGAAGATGTGAAAGTGTCAAATATGGATATGATCCAGCCCACAGTTTTGGGAGACTTACAAAGTCCTTTCGAGGTAGTAATAAGATTCCTGGTGATGCTATCGTTATTTTAACATTTGCCTCTTGAATGGTTTACTCTACATGCACCGCACATCAGTGAAATATATTACCTATATACATATCACCTTATGCCAAGGTTTTGATTTACTTGTTTTTTACTATCTCTAGTGTCTACGAATGTTTCAGGGACAATGGAAAAGAAAATTGAGTTTGTGCTTGTCTGATGCAAACTCTTGGTGATAACTGCAATATCCTGAGCCTAACATTGATTCTTGACCAGGACTTCAAAATATTACTTTACCCTTATATGAACTACAATTCTCTCGAAGAATGGATGGGTAATGATCTAACCAGGTGATGGATTTTGGATGTTAAAGAAACCCTTTGGGGTCTTTTTGGCTTATCATCTGACGATCGTTTACATCAATTAGTCGTTGAGTCTAAATCGCAAGGATAGTATTTTTTACACGATTCTGATAAGAGCCCAATTCGTATTGGAGTTCTTCAAGTAATAGCTTTATAGCTATATAATTTCATCCACCATTGTCTTGTTTCGTTAGTTAAAACCTAGCTCATTTTAAAATTTTCTTTCCCACTATACAAAAATAACGAAACACCACTGCAATCAGCTTCATCCGAAAAAGTTTTTTGCATCCAGTTTCTACACTTTCCGAACAAATGTTACCTTCTGTGTGTGCGCGCTCCCTGAGTAACTCCCAATCGCAACTTCCCTGTTTTTCCCAATCACGAAACAATGCTCGTGCATCGGGCGAAACTTTAGCGTAAATCTTCAAAAGAGATTAGATACAGCTCAATACGTTCCTATTCGCTGATTCGGATTTCCCGCACACTCGCGCATTTGGTTCGCACCGGGCGCAACATCGAGTACCCGCGTGCACAGTGACTTTCGCTGATACAACAACGAAGAAAAAAAAGCATGCGAAAAGTAGATTCAAACGCACACGACCATTAATACCAACGCTTGCCAAGAAGTTGCTGCCTTACGAGTTGCTTTCGGTTGAAAGAGTTTTAAAAATGTTCACAAGTGTGCTTCTTATCGTGCATTCTCCTGTGTGTTTGAAACCGTACATGCAACGAATGTAACCGAGGTAACAAACTTTAAACAAAAAAAAGGAACGAAATACTGTGTAGGCCACAAACTTTTACACTTTGAAATGTTTCCAGAAGGCGAAGAAACCATCGCCAGTGCCAGCCAGCACTCGAAATTAACTTGCTCCGGTGTACGTGTGTACCGTTGGCTCTGGAGGAATAAAAAGAAACCCGTCGACATGGAAATAAAGCACCACCCGAAATTGAGATTCTTTCGAAACGGAAACGATCGTGTTTTTTCTTCCCCTCCTTGAGTTTCCTATTGCTTCATCACGATGTGCAAATGTGTGTTAAATAATCTTGAAGCAACATTTTTCCATGAAAACCCGCGAAAGCACATTCCGCAGGCCACAGAAATCAACAACATCATGCCGATCCAAGAAACGTGATGCGGAATCCGCTCGAAAGAAGATTAAATGATGGAAAATTCTTTGCCTAGGCAAAAATCAAAAACCAAAAACAAACTACACAAGCACAAACTCGTCCGCTCGTTCCAAATGCTTGCGGTACCGTTTTCATCACTCTCTTTGATCCCCATTTGCTAGTCGCCTATGGCCTGGCTGTATGTATTGTATTTAAATATTTGATGAAGAAATTAGCTACACAAGCTTCACGCAACCAAATCAACACTTAATTCCGGTGCTCGATTTCGAGTGGGCTCTCGGCACGGGCAAGTGTGCAGAAAAGTCCACTTTTTTCCTCGTGGTACAATCGACAAGCACATCCTGCCTACAATTGCTACAAATTATAATTCGCTTCTTTTCTTTGCCTGTTTTGGTTTGTTTTCTTGGTCGTTCTACAGCAACGGGCCGTTAATCTTTGTTGATTTATGCCATATTTATGACACCATTCGCCTAACGTCAACCGTCTGCCAATGGTTAACCTCCTGGGGGTGGCCAATAGTTTTTTCTCAAAGTTGTGCAAAATTTGTTTGGATGTGTTTTTTTTTTCACTAACATTTTTCTTCCTTTTCTTTCTGTCTTACTTTTTATTCCATTACTTTCTCTCTCTCTCTCTTTATAAACTGGTTAATTATAGTTGAATGAGGCTATTTAGCGAGGTTAAAAGGGGAGCTACTTTACCGTGTACTTAGCAGTTCAGGTCTTTGTTTTTTTCTCTCAACCAAAAAAAGCCGTTTCTTTTCAAGCGCCCCTTTTTTGTCGATTCTCCGGCTAGGGAGAAAAAGTTTCAGCAAACGAGTGTGTCAATAGGGTGCAATTTAGCGAATCTACTTACTTCCACGGTCTAGACGTGCGCGTTCTCATTCACGTTTTATTATTACACCGCATTAATAGGCCTCATTATGGGCAGGATTAAACTCAACCCCGGGAACGTTACGTCGCACAGTGGGAAAGGATTATTTTAATTGTCCATAGAATGTTTTAAGCCAATAGTTTTAAAGGTGCTATCTAGGATCAAAACAAATATTATTATAATGATAATTGATCAAACTATTGGAATTTGGATAAAAATAAGTGGGCCGTATTGTTAAGGTTTAATAACATAAAGTTCGAAGTATAGCCCTATCGTTTATAGATCCTTAATAATGCATAACGATGTAAATCATTCCGTAGAGAAACACAACTTACACCATCAGTGTATTATTAGTGCTTTCCTCAACTGTATTAATTTTCAGTATTCTCTCGAACCGACAATAATGTGATCACAAGCCACACAAAAAACACAACCTTCACACAAATGGCATTTAAAATTCTTCCCGAATACAGGTGGAAAGGCAATGTACAGACGACATTAAGCTGCGATGGAAATGTGATTAAATTTAAAGCACTTCAGACACTCTCTATCATCTCTTCTATTTGTTCGTACGTCCTTCTTCACTGATACTGCAACAGCAATCTGATTTCTTTGCACTGCAATTTCCGATGCCGTTACTTATTGGAAGGTTTTAATGTTCTCTTCTTTTCCAAGCGGTATGCAGTTGCAACATCCAGTAAAGAGAAAAAAATCTTCATAAAAATAAATAGGATAGAAAGCTCGGGCAAGTACCACCAGTTGCTTCGTTTATTAGTTGCTGTAGGAAATTTGCCTTCATTTAAGTAAAAGCTTACCTTGAAGGAAAAAAAAAACTATCGGACTCCTTCCTGTATCGTCCCATGGACTCTTGGTAAGGATTTTGCTATTCCACTGAAATTGATAACCGTTGATAAACCATTCCAACGAACGAACGATGCGCCCGCGTGCAGAAAGTAATATTATGTTTGGCGAGAAAAGATTAATCTCGTTCATCCGACCGCTTCAACATCAACCGTACAATCTTTACCGAGAAGTTTTGTGTGTGTGTTCTTTTTTTTGCTCTTGAGCGCTTATCATCCCCGTTCCACGTAACGGTTCGTTTATAACGTTCGTTAAGTAATGCGTTTGTGACAAAACATGGTCCGGCTTTGTGCTTCCATTAAATTACCGTTCCAAGTTGATGTCATTGACGTTTGGTGAGGGTTTCTGACCATATTGCTACCTCATCACCCAAAAACTCCATCTTAGTCGTGTTGGACAGTTCGACGCTGGACGAACGCATCGAGTAAGACCAAAATCGAATCAACCATCTGTCACGCAGCCCAAACTAGACGCCGGTGACTAATTCCTGTTAAATGGCCGTGAGTGTTGTGCGTATGTGTTGGTGTTGCAACTTTTTCCTATCCAAAATTTTGCAAAACATTGCCCGAAGGAAATGATGCCAACTTTTACCATATTAACGCAAACCAAAACTGTACTGCGGAGTGAGGGTATGTTAACGGGCCATCGTAATGGGATGTTTAACTTCAACGGAAAAAAAACTCTCCAGAGTGCGATGATGCCGGAATGTTGATGTTTCGTTAGAATCGTTATCAAACGGTTGAACAGATAGGCGAAGCTTATGGAAACCGGAGGAAACTTTTGCCCAACACGTCTTTGCTGAAGATTTGCCAGAAATTGTCTGTTCTGCGAATGAGACATACTTGACATTCTTCCAACTGCTCGTTATATGAACATCCAATCTTTTTTCTTTCATTATAACAAGAACTCAAAGCCTTTCGCTGAGCAATATTGTAACGAAAACATTTTTCCTATACGTACCTATTTTAGGTCTTATTTAAAACCTGGAAAGCGATATTGTCGAAAATTCTTTCTCCCAATGCAATTGCTACTGAGAAAAATACTATAAAAGCTGCTTATGTTTTGCCTATTCATTAAAAAACTGTTAAAAGACTACCAAATTACCAAAACCCACACTTTTGCATAACTTCAGGCGTGTTACTTCGAAAAATACCCCTGAAGGTATGCAATTCTCGTAACAATTTGGTATACGAATACGGTTTTTGGGTCCAAACCAAGCTTATCATACTCCATGTGTCACATATGGAAAGGAATATCTTTAATATCAAACAAAAGCTTATACAAACAAATATGCTTTACCTTTCTATTCCGGATCAATCGTTTTCAATTATCAAAGATTACATTTATTATTACAGCTTATGCATAAGAGAGATAACATCAACTGAGCTGGAAGCAATTTTCTACTTACATCATGATCATCATCATCGTTCCGAGAACTGTCCACCCAGGCCGTATGTTTGCCGAGCGAAAAGATGAACGATGGATTGGGTTTTTGTTATTTTACAACCAATGTATATTCCTTTCTCGATGGAACATTTTTACCTTTCTGTTGGTTCTTTTAATCGTCGATAACGTAACCTCCCCCTGCTTCTCCGACAGGCTGTAATAAAACAAAAATTGAACCATGGGTGTTTTTGTGTGCGTGTGTTAGTGGGCATGTGTTTGGAAAAGTGGGAAAGAGACAAACGGGTTTAAACTCTATCCTAACCTGCTGATGGTTCTGGTGACCCTCCTTTTTGTCTCGCTTCCACGAATTTGCTCACGGGCGATGGTTTTATCCAACTGGCATTTCTCGGAAAATGTTCCTAGAAAATTAAACGGCAACGGCAAAAAAACACACACACACACTTTCTCTCTCACACACATACACTCGCGGCATTGCACGGTTCAAGCCGTTGCCTGTGCTCATTTCTCGGAAGAACCAAAACAAACAACAAAAAAAAGGGGGCAAGCCTCACCAAAGTGCTCATGAACGGCAATGTGGGTGTGTGTGTGTGCGTGTGTGCCCGCTGAATGGAAAGTGGGTGGAAAATTTGCCACAGTTTTCCCGGCCCTTTTTTAAGACCGAAAGAAAAAGCGTGCAACGAGAACGAGGGTAAACATGAAGTTAGTTTGGAAAGCATATTGTTCACATGCAGGCTCACCATATACTTTGAGGCGGTGTTTGTGTATGTATGTGCCTGTGTGTGTGTGCATATCTACAACCAAAACTCACCAGAAATGATGGGAAAGCTTATCCGTTTTCCCTCGACGACTCTCGTTTGCTCTCGCTGATTCGACGGTAGGGATTGGGGGCACCTTAACCAAGTGGGATGGAAAATGAGCTCTTTCGGTACACCCCTGCCCGTTAAAAGAGGCGGTGACGACGGGAAATAAACTATTTATCAACTTCTTTCATTGGTACGGCTGACTCGGGTTCATAACAAGAAACCCATTATCGTTGGGTGTGCTTGGGAAAGTGCTTGACGTGTGTTTGCCGCTTGGCAAGCGAACTGAAGGCACGTAGTGCACGACCTGTCGGTGTTTAGTACCGCGTACTTAGCCACATACAATTTCTCTACGGCAACCAAAAAAAAATGTCTTGACAGTTTGGTTAGAAATTAGTTCTTTTTAAACAATAGAACTAGATTGTAACCCGAAGCTTCCATCGCGGTGCAACAATGTGGTCAAAATATTGGTTTTGCTTTGTTTTGTTACCATGGATACTTACAACGTAACGTGTCGTAATAAACGCTCGAGTGTTATGCAATTAAAAAATTCTTTGGTTATCTCCTCTTGCGTGTTTAATTAATTTTTTTCCTTATCCTGTATACGCACCAAAGAAAACCATGTAAGTTCTAGCAACATTTAACACAAACATGCACTACCTTTTTGCACTGTTTAAGGTCGCACATACATAAAACTCCAAGAGGAGTTTTTTTGAATCTCTCTTGGGAACTTCTTTAAAATCCACAACAATGTTCATGTAAATTGCTAATTGTTACAATAAATAAGGTGTAACAATTTCCACTTATCAAGCATGATATAATGCAGAGCAAAATAATTAGTTTTTGGACAAAAAACATCTGCACATTCACATTCTTGAAACTCTTCCACTCAACACCTCAACGCCTTGATGCAATGGCGCATAAATAATTGCACCCAGGCGTATTTATTCCTCCACCCTAATCAGCGCGATCCCTCGGTCCCGAGCGGAAATTAAAAAAAGCGCAACCCATGTAGCGCCATCGTTCCCGATTGGAAGGTGCGGTTAGGAACTGTTTCCCTTGGCAAATAGGAAGCCACTATCTATCAAGTGGCAATTTGCTACAATTCTTCCCCCGACCTTCCTTCATGCAAGACCATGCAAATCTTGGGCGCTTCGAAGCACTTCGCCCAGGCCCAGGGTTTCGGAAAGTTCCGGGTTCCGGTATTCGTGTTGCGCAAACTTTGCTCACCTTGTTTAAATATTTGGCATCAGCACGGCATCAGCACGGCGTTAGCGCTCACTCACCCCGGACACTCACAGGTTTGCGTGATTGCAATTTTCTTACACCCATCTTTGCCACAACCTTTCCCCTTGTTGCCGAATGTTCATTTTCCCATCATAATCGCACCGCGAAGTGCAACAAACTTCATCGCGCGCGCGTGAATACGTACCCGCCCCGGGGTTTTTCGCCAATCAGTGCCACCGGGTCTAATTTAAAGCTAGAAGCGCATCGCTTACGGAGCAGGAAGGACAGTGAATGGATGTATGATAACACTGAACCTTGGATGGGGTATCTACAACTACATTTGCATCCCTAACAGAGCCATTTAGGGCTCCAATGGCGAGGTGTCTTGCCTAAGGAGCTCGTTATCACTATGTTTCGCTTGCCGTCACTTCTGCACGGGGTTTACTTACCCGACAGCCCGTCGCCATTCAACCCGGACGTAGGCTTTGGATGCATTAATTATGCCATCGTTTGCGCTACAACCACCATCACCACATCCACTACCATCACTATCGGTACCGGTGCGCCCGATTGTTATGTGATCTGCATAATCTATTTTTAATATCGTCCGTTTTTTATGTGCTGCTGGCTATCCCTTTTCTTCCGACATTCGTCTTGTTTCATGCTTGAAGGAGAACATTATTTCCCAGCATCGGAGATGAAAACTATCCACCCAAGATGGCTATCAAATTTAATCCGCTTCCTCTTGTTCTCCGTCGCTGCACCGTGCGCTATTCGTGTGCTTCAGCACGTCAGCGTGGTTTCACTGCACTTCTTCACACACACAAAAATACATTCGCTCCTTAGTAAAAGCTAAGAAATTTACGGCGGATAGCATTACTTTACAGGCTTCTTGTTACGAGCATTGAGAGAGCAAAAAAAAAACCCCTTTCGCTTACTATTTGCAATGGAAATTTACATCGTTTCCTTAACTTGTTCCGGGAACGCTAGACGCTGCTACGTTCACGTTCACGTGCACCAGCTTTGCCTCTCTGGCATCTCTCTTTTAGCATCTACAATTAAGAATTCGTCACACTCAACGAAGAAAGTTAGCGCCAAAACACGCGCTGTCGACCATCTGGAGCATCTGGAAAAAGCGAGAATCAACTTTTCAAGCCACCATCTGGCCATGGTTCACGTTCGCGTTCGGTTGCACTTTACTGCTGTAACGCCTACCTTCCACCAATTGCAGTTCACTCCTACTCGCCCACCAGCAAGTTTGCACTTTTGGCGCACGAAAAATCGCGCGGGGGAAATTCATTCGCGACCGATTAGCACCCTGGAACGGAACACTTGCCTTTCGTCGAGTGGCGCAAAACAAACGCAATTAAAAACTGTAATAACGTTGTCTGACTTGACTCGCTCATTATGATTTCGCTACCGATCCTACCGGCGGGTTGGCGGCGAACGGCGAATTGGACAATAGTGGAAACGCTCCACTGCGGCAAACGTAGCAATCGATTCAACTCATCGCCGTCGACGTGGTTGATGGTAAAGCTGGTGTAAACTTTTGCCGGTAACGATGAAAAGCACTGCTGTTGACAAAATTCACACCAAAACTCCACCAGGCAAACACCAGGGTGCAGGGTGAACCACTACCGCGTGTGAATATTCAATTGAACTTGTTGACCTCATTTACTAGCGCGTTCGCGTTTTTGTCACTTGTTTGACACATTTCACTAATTCGCTCCGGCCCGTTCGCTGAGCAGAGCGAATAACACTTTTATTCCGTGCTTTGACAACCGATGTCAAATAACGCCTGCAAGTGCGGCTACCCGCAACACACGTCGGCAGGAGTTTGAGGTTTGAATATTGGTTTGAAATCTAGCGCCCTTACCACAGCGAGTCACAGGACGTGTTGTGCATTGTGTTTCCAAACACCGAAGGGAAAACTATGCAAACTGTCAGCTATTCATCTAGCGCTTAATTAACGTATTGTTGGATACAGTACGGCCATACCACACAGCTGGTACGTAAATCGGAAACAGAAACTTTTCATCCTCCCCTCAAAGCAGTGGATGAGTAATGTGTTTTATTTGAATTAAATCAACACTATCACAAACATACACGCTGGAAATAAATAACTCGAGCTGTAGCTGAAATTGAAAAGCTTGTCAAATATGATTACCAACCGGAAAGGGTGATTATGTTGAAAGCTTTCATTTAGTTCAAATATTTGATTCAACTTTTCACTGCCTTGACATTTGCAACGATGCAACCCAAACATGAGCCCTAAATAATTTCATGCGGGCTATTCTTTCTTGTTTCTTTGATCTAATCATTCTCAAAACAATGCTAAAAACTGCCTTTTAGTTAATTTCATTCCATCCGTTCCATTGGCTTACACTAACTCAAAGTAACGTCCGCATTACATCGACTTACCGGCCATTAAACCGAATGGACCAACCGACGGACCGCACACGACCATCGTCTATCTGTCGAAGGCTAAACCGACCCATACTGGCTACTAGCATCCTTGCAGCGGTTACGAGAATACGAAGCTAACCGTTAAAATGAATGTAACTGCAATCATGCTGCTGCACCATGTTCCATCCCAGCCTGCCACACAATGTACATTGCGCCGCGCATCCTTAATTGGTTTAGTTGTGCAAACTATCTACTACTCGGTTGGCGATAGTTGCTTGCGAAACATTTTGCGAGTACAAACAGCAAAACAAAAAACCGTGAGAAACAAGTACAACACAGCTTCCCTGTGCGAGATGTACGAAACACATCTTTCCCATGAGATGGCCGCAAATAGCAACGAAAGGGTGAACATAAAGCCACCAAATAGCGAACCGCAGCTGTTGTTCCTCTGTTTCGGTATTAGGGTTTTTTTCTCAATTCTGCAAAGCACACAGTAAAATCCTTCAGGAAAAAGTGTGAACCTTCCACTGGCGATTGATAAAAAGTCAACAAAAAGCGATAATCCGATCTGGCTGTGGAGGCCTCAGCATTGCACTATGGGGAAGATATTCCTTTGCCAAATACAATTCCAAAATATAAACGTAGATAATTGAAACTAAAATTAATTTCCCCTTTTTTCAAGTGTTCTCTAAAATAAATTAAATGAAAAAACCGTTGAACTGCTAAAAGTGATTTTTGTTCTTCAGCAGTGAAACTAGAAACTCAAAATTATCATATAATTACTAAGAGCCTACAAATCAGTAGCTGGTTTGTCGAGTTTCACGGATAACCGACTCTATGAAGTTTCATTCTTGCATATTTCATGTTTAGAAAAAAAAATGTCAAAAAGCCTTTATTTTTATTTTATAATAATGTCGACTAATATCCAGTAAGTCTTCTTCATGCAATGTTTAAATGTGTACAATTGTTGGTTCTAAGATTGAAGTAGGTGCTCGCAATTAATTCATAAATTTCTTATAAACTTTTCCAAAAGTTCTTTTAAGGGTTTTTAAGGGTTTTTTTTACAAATTTTGTTAAGGTGGTGTTGAACTTGCTAACGAAATAATTTTAAAAAAGTTTTCAAAAAGCAAAATGATTTCTAAAATGAAACTTTCAGCAAAATTGTACAGAAGCCATTTTAGATCCACGGATAATCCACCCATCGGTTAATCAAAACCTAAATAAGCGACGTTCTACTGTTATCCGAATTTTGTTGACGGAAAATTTACTCTTCATATTTAATGCACACTGTGAGATTTCATACAAACTTTTTTTTTTAATAGCATCGTTTATTAAACAAAACCAAAGGGAATAATAAAAGTTAGACGAGAATATCCACCTTGTAGTATGTAATAAATAAACCATAACAGATTACATTGTTCTTCCCACTGTGCATCCCCATATGCCATTCCTTGAGGCCATATCAAAACTAGCCAATTATCTTCTGCAACAGTGCACACCATACGCAATAAAAAAAAAACACGAACCTAATACAAAAAGTTTGCTTCGTTCGCATTCTTGTGCTGTAGATGATTCTCGAACGCAAAACACTAGCACCGTACGTAAGGTGAAGCAACCGAAAACAAAAACAAAAAACACCCGGCCAGTGAAATTGCATACACTGCAATAGTGTTACTTCGCAAACAGCAACAAATCTATTGCTATTTGGCAATCTCTCCAACCTGATGCAAGCCAGAACCTCCTTACCACATACGGAAAGATAAACCTCAGCAATCATTCATTCGCCGGCATTCGTTTTTTTTTTTGTTTTGTTTCTTAGCCCTAAACTATCTCCACCCACCAGTACCATAATTTATGACCACATCCTTTGTTTTTGTATTGGTGTGTGGAGTGTTTTTTCTTTTCGTTCAACCACCTTTCAAAATCCTTTCGATCGACGCTCCGGGACGATCGTAAACTTCCCCCTTTTAAGGTCCGTTGAGCGTAGAGCGAATTTTCCTGTAAGTTAAGGGACTGCCGCACGGCTGCCCGAAGGGATGAAATTGAGCGCGCCCGCAAATAAAACTGCAATCGTCAGCCACAATTGGCGTTTCGGAAGCACAGTTGCCACAAACAGCGCACCATTTATTGGTGGTGGGGGGTGGGGGGGAGAGGTTTTTTTGCTTCCATTTCCATTCCCATGCACGCTGTATGCAGTTTTTTTGCACCACCACAACCCATTCGCATGTGCAGCGGTAGTTGCGATTTTCCCGCGGTATAGCCGGGAAAGTCGGTGGTAACGCAGTGCTGCAATTGGTGTTGGGCATGAAAATGAAAAAGAAAAAACTGTCTTTTAGCATTCTTTAGCAATCCTCACGTTTTGCCGCTCGAAGGAAAGCAACTGGAAAGGATGTCCGAGTAACTGCCCATGGCTGTGCCTGGGACCCGTCGTTCACTGCTTACGACCGATCGAAATTGGCTTCTGCGAACGATGATGGACCCGCCGTTGTGTGAGAAATGGGAAACCTTTTTTTTGGCGAAAACATTCTTCTCCATTTTCCCATTTTCCGATGATCTTCAGTTTTGGGGAAATTGTGTGTTGGAGTTTTTTTTTTCTAACACAACCCATTGGACATGGTTTCGCCCCAAAAGTGAAGGGTTTTGCACAGTTCCGTGATCGGGAAAATCCACTCGGCATCGGTTTTTGCGGGACAGCCCCAGCTGCCAATTTTCGCTTGGTTGAGTTTTTTGTCCCAGAGTGTCCTGCTGGAGCTTCCGTTCTATTTTTCGTTGTGCGTACGCGTCTCCAGTTTGGCAAAGGCAATGAAAATTGACACCCGTGCCGAGGGACTTTACCTAATCTTGCATCCTAGAAGACGCATTCGGAAGTTTCTTTTTTGTGTGTGTGTGTGTGAGTCCTAGAAGATCCCTTTTTTCGTACCAGTAACCCCTTACACGAGAGCGAGAAAATAAATCCGGTCCAGAGTGCGAACAAACAAACACAAAAAAAAACTCCTTCGAATACGAGCGGAAAATGAAACCTTCGGAACGTGTCGGACATTTGGACATAATTCGTTTGGAAGGCATATGGCAACCGAGACCCTTTCTGGGCTCTTTTTTTTTTTGCTGTGCTGTTTTTTGGTCTGTCTGTACTCGGTGAACCGGATTCGGATGTCCATAGAAAAATGGGCCAATATTTCATGGGATGGTCTATTTATTGAAATAATGAAGAACGTCACTGTGAGCATCTGTTGAATCATCGCAGCATTTGAATTATGTATGCGCTCGGACAGCATTAACACAGGCAACGAAAACACAGCAAAAAAAGGGACAATCGTCCAGCAGGATGTGGAAAATTTGCCAGAAGATAGACTGTCGAATAAAAATGTCTGTCACATCCACCCCACCCGACGATCGGGGGCGTTGGTTGTTGGTTATTGTATTATTTAGCAGCGGGAAAGTGGCAAAGTTTTCTGTTTTGTTTCACTACGAGCGGATGTTCTTAGAAACCTTTGGGGCACATTATATTCCATTCTTATTTTAACCGTTTGATGGCTTACGACGTACGAGGACGACATTTAAATAATGCATGAAGCATTTAACTTACACAGGAAAGCGTCATAGGAAGCGCTTGCGGTGGCAATGTGCCAATCACTGTCAACGTTAAGTTCACTAAACTATGGCCACAAACAATGGCATCGTAATTAGATTATTCCACTATAGGATTGTTCGATAGAAATCACCTAACTGATAAGCATTACTATCTGGCTTTCCGCCTATCAACAGGTTTAAAATCATTATTTTCAAGTTCTATAGTCATGTGAGCAAACATTTTGTGAAGTCTGAGTATTTTAATCCACTGATGGCTTCATCGACAATATGGTTTAACAGCGGTAATAATAAATTTGAGCCCACTTTTTCGTCAGTAGTAAGAAATAGAGCTCAATGAATAAAAAAGATTTGTCCCTACAGACAGTCACATTAACACATTTTCTAAGCACCTTCAAGTGAAACCAAACTAGAAATCTCTTTTCTGGCATCCAAAAAAAAAAAAAAACAAAGCTACAAAACTAACTAACTCCCAAGCCCCACTTAAGGGACTGATTAGGGTGTGATTCATTATAAATTGCCCAGCATTCAAGTGTCAATCACACAAACATTTCCCCGACAGTGGATAAAGCAACATAACAACAAACATTCACCACCAGTTCGGCCTGGTTCGGCAAACGTTAAACGGCCATCATTACCACACAAATAACTGTCATTTACTCGCACACACACACACACGCACACTGTGTTTCCTGGGGAGGTGGCTCATTTGTTGAGGACAGTTTGACGTTTAAAAATTCATCCCTTTTAACACGTGGATAAGAAACGATAGTACCCACCTCAGCAAGCCCAACATTCCGCATCATCGTCCACAGCGGGCACGGCTGTGTGTCCTTCACTGATACGACACCAAACAAGGAAGCACACATAATACTGCATTCCACCACGATGACTAATCATCAGCGACACCTTTCACAGTCACACCAAAAACCGTTCGCCGCACAATCGGCGATCCAAATTGACAAATGATCGGACCATCCATTTCCAGCTGGCACGTTTCCATTCCACTGTTCGTGCTGTCCAGTGCGATGGCAGCGCAAGGGCAACAAAAGCTTTCCAGAGCCTCCCAGGCCGAAATGGCGTGCCGGAAGTGGCGAACAATCGGACCGGCCTAACCGGGTGTTATCTTTTTCCTGACTTTTACCCCGATACCCGATTCGCCGTCGGGTTTTTCGATGTGATGGAACAACAAGCACAAAACAGCATTTGGGACGACGGAATCACGGAACCACCAACGTGCACTATCTGGGAAATTGTACGCTTTATTTTCCATACATCACAATTAATTATGCTGCCACTCAAAGCGTCCGCCAGCACGATTCGAAGCCGTTGGGCGGCACACCTAACCGAACCGGAATGAATGCTTTGTTTTCCTGCTGCCTTGCAAACGTATGCGTGCATTTGCTCGGTTAGGCACGCTTAAACGTATAGGCGGCACGGCACTACAACCGCCAACGCCACTGGAAGATGAGTTCGATAAGCGAACAGTTGTGCGAACTGCCACAGAGCGCATTGTGGTTGATTCTATTTTGCTGCCTTTGGGAATTGTTTTTAGTACGGTGTCCTAACTTATCGATATCCTTAACGTTTGCTGCTTTTCGCCGCTTTGTTAACTTTTTTCCCTCAGCAAGCTAACCAATTTCGTGACGATTTCGATCACACACGAAACGATCGAAAAGAACACACACGCACGAACGCACGCAACCTACATTTTATCAAATCAAAGCGATTTAGATGATCTGCCAAACGGTTCTGTTTATCGGTTTTGTGAAAGCGTAGAAACAAGAAATTGGTTTTTCCACATCCAATCAGTGCAAGAGTGTAAATTACAGCAACAGCAACCGAGGAAGAAAAAAAAACCATCAACATGTTTGTTTTACGAGCACTTTTCAAATTAAATTTGATGAAGCTACCGGCATAGATCGAACGACACAAGTCGATTCGAATGGATGTTCATTTTTTTGTGCCTTAAAGTGATTAAAAAATAACATAAACAAGTTACAATTTAGCTGTAAAACCAATTAATTGGGGTTGGCTTAAACACACAAAAGATGGAAAAGTTTTGTAAAAACATTTTAAATTAGTTTACTTGCCCAAACTGAGGACTTGAAACATGGGTGAAAACACGAAGTAAAAGTATGTTAATAAATACAAAAATTATTACGTGCGTAACGTATACTTTTCCAAAATCTAAATCAACGCCTAAAGTTATGCAAAAAATTGGAAGAAATGGTTTAAAAAGGATCACCTTCTCCATGGGTTTAAATTATATGATTAAATAGTTTTCTTATGGTCTTCAAAATTTCATTAAACAAAAAAGTAAATTTGGTCTTAAAAAATTCCTTAAGCAACAAAGATATAGTTAAGAAATTTCCGTGCCCTGTTCATAAAAGGATTCCCAACGTTTAATTTAATTATTCTCGTTGCTTCACTTCGGCTATTCGAAACCATTTTTCTCAGCAAATAAAATTCAATTCAAGCAACATGAAGCAAATGCTAGCACTATTTATTCTCCACTCCTCCCTTCACTTAATTTTCGAATTATTTTCAAACCGCAACACTAAGCAACAACCGGCCAATGGTCAGCTCAGTGTACCAGTTCACCTTTCTTATCACCCACCGTAAACCACCAACTGACTCCCTCCCCGCTCCCAACCAGTTATCGAGCCAGTGGATCGACTTTCAATGGTTGTGGTTTCTTCACCAGTTACGACCAGTTCCGAAAATGTTAGTTTTTCATTAGCCAAGACACACCAACTCCACACACCAGATTGCTTTTCGTCGGTGAACTTTCGTCGGTTTACGTAGCCAACACCGTACAGTACAAAAAGCGGTCCGTTCGATCGCCCGCCCGTGCGGGTGATATCATCTCCAGAACTTTCTTTCAACAATGCAATTTCTTACACGGATTATCTCCCATTACATACCCGGATCGTGCAAACCGTTCCAAGAACCGACTACGCTAAACCACCCGAAAATCTTTCAAGCTCGTAACTTTGCCAACAGCCACCCAACCGCCATGTCTGCCCGATTCTTAAGTGGTACGGCGCAAAGTGAGCAAAATGCGAGACATGGCTAGCTTACGGAAGCCCCAAGAACAACAGAAGAAAAAAAACCAAGCGGCAAAATAATAAGACAGGACGAAATTACATTGGAAATTGCAGCACGACACAAGAAAACGGACCAGAGAGAGAGAGAGAGAGAGAGAGAGAGAGAGAGAGAGAGAGAGAGAGAGAGAGAGAGTGCACAGGCACATTTGTTTTCCACCCTCATTTTGGGGGCTTCTGCTCTGTTTCGATTTAAAGCGTTGTACAACAACAACAACAACACACACACACACACAAATGGAAAACCTTCCTCTAAGAAATCTATTTCGGACGCGGAGCGATGTGCAAAGTGAACCGATTTACAGTTTGCCCATTAGTCTTCAACTTTATCTCACTTCCATTTCCGGTTGGCGCTTCCTCGGGGTATTCGCTCGTGGAAACGAAAAATGTACAATCACAACACAAGCAGAACCATTCGCACGAAACTTTGGACATGAGTTCCGTACCAGGCATTGGCATTGGCTGCATGGGAAACGAAGAAACACACCCCACACCGTATCGAAAGAATAGATTTCAATGGCTTTTGGTGTAGGGACGCTTGGTTCTACGCTTTTGTGGAGTCGTCGTGTTGCATCAAATCAAACCACACCCAAACAAGCACCAGCAGCTGGGAGCTGGCGTTTTGGTTGGACATAATTTTTCATTTGGGAGTTGGGCTTCCCATTGTGGAAAACAATCTCCCAGCAGGGCGCAACACCATCTTTACAAACGGCATTGCTGCTACCGAAACCGATTGGCCGTTATGGCAAAAAAAGGCGGTAAAATTCAAATAACGATAAAACAACACTCAGCAGGTCCGGCGGGCGTTGAGATAGAAGGCCCTACCGTGCACTGCCTTCCAGGCAAAAAGCCACCCTGGCTACCTGACTGACTTTGAACGGACGAACAGACGGAGAGTATTTAAATATTCATTTTTTGATATTTCCTCCCAGAGATGGCACGCTGTCGTGCGCATAAACGAAACGTCCCTTTTCAACCTGCTCGCAACCAGGTTTAACTTTTTGCATCCGTTTATCTGTGCCGTTTGGGTAGTGTCGTTCTGGCTTTCGCTTTTCCGACACTTTTCCACTGTCTCGTTTACTCCGCTAGTGCAAAGTGCGTACCATCTTTCCTTGGCTGACTGATTGTTTGTATGTACCGAAACAAAGCCCCGTGTCTTGGGGGCCCTCGGGCTGGGTCTGATGCTTCTTCAACTCGCACACACACGCACACGATTCCGTGTGGTTTGGAGAAAAAATATTTGAATGCTCGGGAAATGGCGTAACAAGACAGGAAGGAAGCTAAATCACACATACAGCACGCTCCATTATAGCAACACGCCCTTTGTACGTATGTATGCGCCGCATTGCGAGATGAAGTGTGCTGCCTTGGAGAAGTAAAAATGGGAAAATATTGTCATAAGTAGTGTAAATATCAACAGCCGGGAAATGGAGCAAGCTGGAGGAAGCGGCAGAAGCGGTGGCGGTGGCTCCGAGCGACTTAAGTCAAGTTTTATTTCAATTTGCAACATCGTCCCTGTACGCCGGAAGCGAAATATGGCCAGACGGTTTAGTGTTGTTTGTAGCAGACGGAAGCACTGCTCCACAAAGCACAAAGCAGACTTTGAAGTTGTTTGTGCGCCGAAATGGATTTCAGCGACAGGCGAGACGCTGCTGCTGCGTAACAGAACTTAGAAAAGTTTACCTTTTTTTGTTGCTTGCGGTGGGAAAAAGTTTTACATGATGCGGATGTAAACTCTTTACATATGAAAATACATCAATCACAAAATTTGTAACGTGTTTGGCAAGTTTTTCTTCCATTTTTAATAATATTCTAAATGTTTTATTAATGATCAGTTGTGGTAGGACAAGGAAGCCTTTATGAATTGTGCAAGGAGCACACTATTGTTCAACAACTTAGACTAGACAGACTCTGGCGTGCTTGTCATGCTTGTCATTAGAATCATACCGGATGATCTAACTTGCAATGTGCCTAATTGAGCCAGCATGATTCATTCAAGCAAAATGACCAGGATTCCCAACTGAATTGTGTTTGTCATTTGAAGATGTGCTCTTTCCTTTGGACAACAGTCAAAGATCGTTGATCAAATCTCATCCTGATGGGGTCTTTGTAATAGAATAAATAACATTCTAATCTCTTGTACTAAAATATTTTGAATATTCAATTATATGACATAGACCCTGTTTATAAGAATTAGGCTTATTGAAAAGTAGAAATAATGCAAAACAAACACTTTCAGCAAATGAAGGAGGTACGATAAAGTTAAAATTTAGCTAAACTAGTATGCTTCAAGCATAACTCGTACTAATATTTCTGGAAGTTTCCCTATTTAAAGCCTAGTTACCACCTTTATGGCAGAGCGTTGGACATAAGTGCCACTTTAAACTAAACAGATTCCCTATATCATTACCGACCAAAAACATTCAAAACAGCCATCGTGCTACACGGTTGGTGCTATTTTTATGACCTTCGCAAACTGCCACACTTCATGCACCGAGAAAAACCTGTGCCCTCACATTCCAAAACCATAAAAGTATTACAATATTTATTACTGCAACTGCAGCCGGTTCCGCAGATTCATGCTCCCTGGCTGCCGTACAAACTTTTCACGTACACATCGGCGGATGGTACGTGGCGACTATTACGACCGCAACTACAACCACTATTACACGTTATTATTACTGCCAAGGCATTATAAGCGCCGTCGGTACACGACGGCACCGTCCCGAACGGAGACGATATGATGTGGAATAATTTAATAAACTGTACGATATCATCATCTACGACCCCGTTCGTTCCGAGGCCCCTACTTGTCACCATCACTATCTCACGCTTGTCTATTCAATGCGCTAGTCGTTTGAAACGAGTCAACCCCTCAGCTTTCCTGGAGGACGTCTTACACCATCACCGACACTTTGATTCCGAATACAGGGATGGTGGTAACGAGACGACGATCGCTTTTCGTCCGTTTCGTCCGTTTCGTTCGCTTGCGACGCTTGAAAAGCTTTCCATTGAGCTATCATTTGCATTGAATATATCAGCCAAATCGACTCGGCCCCGGAAGAAGTCTACGTCTACCTTGCACGGGTACACCGCCACAACCAATTTACACATCTATGGGCGAACGACCGGGCGACAACTGGCACAACTCTACCCGCCCAGTCGATTAACAGTGCCGCAGAAAGTGATCTGCAGATGACTTCCCCATTGACGGGGGTAGTCTTTGTACCTTTGCGTTCTGCACCGTTCCCGTGCGCAAGGTTGAAGAAACATGTAAAGGTGGGGCCTTCTACCGGTACCGTGTAAAGGACGGGAAATGTGTCTAAGATGATTGAATTTTCGTATCTACCCGCACTGGTACCGTTCGTCGAAATGCCTCTTATCGCATTTACATTGGAACTTCAGGTTGGAACTCTTGTTCGCTTCCGCCCAGTTTTCTGCACTCTAATCCATCGGAAGTTCTTTGTTCAGCAGCATTATGTCACTGGAAATCATTTTTCAAAACCCGCTACAGGTCGTTTTGTATCCTTTTACTCACTGTTTCAATTCAATAGCAAGATTGTTTTGCTTAGTCATTTCCACCTTATACGACGCCGAATGGCAATTCAATAAGCAGAGACGTTGCTTTCAACATTTCGCAACAGATGGCGCTGCGGATGACAAATTTCTAAGAAAAAGGCAGGTGTTTGTGTAAATGGCGTAAAGCAATCAAAAATATAACATGCACACCTGTCAAAACAGTTTGTTAAAATATAATTATATATTAGTTCCTTAAATGATTAGTTCCATTGAATTAATGTAATTAAAGAAATAATCAAGCATGATTTCCATTTTTTTCGCATCCTTTTTACAGCACTGTAGAAAAATTAGCTCATTTTCTTTCAACTTCCCAACACATTAATATCGCTGAGGCCCAAAAAATTAGCATTTCGCTACAGCTGCTTTTTTATCCGACTCACCATCAAATGGAGACGCCTGGTGTTTCGTGAATAATGGAAACCTTTCCAAGCATGACACAGCGACCGTTATGAATAATAATCATATTGATTTACATTCAGTGGCACAAACCAACAAAACAAAACAAAATGTGTAACTAAAGCAAACTCCATTTGTCACTGGTAACAAATGTTTGTGCAACACACCAAAGGTTTCAGCCCGAGCCAACGATCCAAAAAATCACTTCATCACAGCAGCGTGAACGTTGGACACCAAATTAGCACAACAATGCTTGCCTTACTTCAGCTTCATTTGAACGTGCCAGAAAGCCAGCGATACCCCTTTTTAAAGACTCATTCCTGTTTTTTTCCTACTAATTTCTCAACTACCAAAACCACCAGCGTCTTAATGGCGAAAGGAAAAATTCACTACAATCAATTATCATTTCCGAACCAAAGCTACATTGAATAAAAGCCTTACTGTCACTGGAAGCAAAATGTGCAAAACACGTTTTGGACGACAGTGTCGGTTCCTAACATTTACAACCATCACGTCCCTTCTCGCCGGAGTCGCAAAAACTCGAACATCGAGCGAGAAGCGGTGCAGAAAATGATAAATGACGTGACGTGATTGGCGGACGGAAACGGATTTGGTTACAAAATTGACGCGACATGTTACGCGACTGGGCCAACCGGAAAGGGTGAAGCGTCTGGCGTGAGGCACTGGCAGGTTGGTTGGCAGATGAAGCCGGAACCGGTTTTATATATGCTTCGTGCAACCATATATCCTGTTAGAGCGATTGGATTTTGATTTTGATTGACGTGTGCCGCCGCCAATACAGATCGCAGGCCTGTAAAACGGGAAACGCGCGGTGAAGAAACTCGGTTGACACAGGAGAAAACTATCGCAAGACAGCCGACCGGTTTAGAAAGCGATAACTAATTTGCATGCAATGAAGATGAATAAATCTTGCTGAGTGGGAAGTGGAAAAAAAACGACGCAATGGTCTGCATTGGCGATGCAATCAAGCTGACAGAGTGTGATTATTTGATTTATTAGCGTGACGATGCAGCTGAAGACGTTTGAAACGTTTGACGTACAGCAGGACTAGTGGTGTGACGATGGAAGCAAATATATTGATGGTTGAGTTGACATTGTTATTTTTGCAGCAATGTAAGATAAATGTCCTTTATGCATGTTCCATCTCTCACTCTCTCACTCTCTCTATCTCTTCTTCATACAAAGGGAAGCAAAAATAGTTGCATAATAATGTTTGTAAATTAGTTACACTAAACGCCCCAACGCCAATAGTAAGCCTCATGTTCGATTTCGCCTGAAAGCGCAACCGCTCTAGTGTGTCCCCAGTGTTGCTGTTGATTACGGAACCCACCCCACTAAAAGGGCATTATCATCGTCATTAACCTAATCCTGGCGAGCAACAACCTTTGGACAAGATCGTATCAATTACCGTGTTCCGTGTGTGCACGATGCGCAAAGGAACACCGACACCGGAAGCGCCAAAATGGCAAACACGGTCTAGATTGGCGATGTCTACCATAACCATGGGAGGGGTAAAGAAGAGGCCCGATGATTTCACACACACACATACACACATATACCGGAGAGTGCCTATTGTTGTTGGTTGGTCCCATCAGGCGCTTCTTTCCGTTTCCTTTGTAAATGAGCGCTCGACATTGCTTACACAGCGCCCGGCACCACAGAAAATCATCCATGTTAGACAAACACACGGTTGTACACGGGCCGTTCGAGTCACCAACTCGTACTCAGCACGGACCAACAACCCCGGAACAAACAGGCACAAACAGACAACACTCCTTTCCGATACCACAATGGATAGCGAAATCAGATGTAATTCCGTGTGGACGGTCGGTAGCTATCCGTCCTGTTTCTGCCTTCACGCCACACGCACAGAACCACCACAACCAGCATTGGCTCAATTAACCGAACGTATAATCCCATTTCCGGTCCGTCCTTTTTAGTAGTTCCGATTATTTTCCAGCCGGCTTCGGTTGGCCAGAGAGCGAGAGTGCCGGTTTCGGGTCGATCGAAAAGAGAATAGAAGCTTTTTGATTACTAATTATTATTCATCCACAGTGGAATGGCCATACCCAAAAAGAGGGGTGGGCAGGGGGGAAGGGGGCCACGGAGCATGCAGAAGACAATGCTGGACGCCAATTTGGAGCACAATCAATGCTCGGAACGTTTCGGGTTTCGAAGAGTACCGTGCAAATGAAGGTAAAATGGTCAAAGCTATTGATTTTTCATTCAATACTTTGTCTATTGTACTAGGGATTTCGAATCGATTTGGATAATGAACGATATATACGACTAAAAGGGTTATTTTTATACTATTTTACATGTTATAATTTTTTTGTCACTTCTTGTGAAATTTCTTCACCAACACTTTCGTTTGACAAAAATTGAAGGAATTTTTAGAAAAAGCTTTTCATTTTAATATCTAAATCCAATAGATCATAACATTTGTGCTGCAAACTCAGGAAGTTAATTGGAAAGCTTATTGAAATGTGTTTATATTTTTAAATCCATTTTGACAACTTGAGCAACTTCTTTATTGATATTGCTGCTGCCTTAAGAATCAGATAAAGTTTATCTTTATTAATTGGAGGAACACATTTATTTTAACATCCAAGAAACAGCTGAACAACTCGTAGACCCAAGGATTTTTCAGTAGAAAACGTATGGCTTCACATTACCAAACTTTTCTTGAAAGTTTGTTAATACTTCAAATGTTCAGACTAGCAGAAAATTTCACTTTTTTATTACACTCAAACTTAAAAATATTGATATTTTTCACATACTTTTTAAAGAAAATTCTATGTCACGAAACTAGCGCTTATTGTACAATTAGAAACCTGTCATGCGGATTGCAGCAATTCTGGCGTTTTATTCATTGAATCAAATGCTTTAAAGGGAATTGAAGTTTAAGACACCGCAATAAATCCATTGAAACAAACAAAACAAAAAACTGATATTAAACACAGGTAACAGCGATATGTTGATACAGGTCCATACCACATTTAATGAAAGCTTTTAAAAATATGCATCTAATGTGCTTCCGTGTTGGAAACCCTATCTATACCAAACATTTTTGCACATGTTCTGATTCGGTTTCAACCAGTCCTGATGTAACTGGAGCTAACCGAAACGTAATATCTTAATCAGATTTGAAAGCTTCCATAAAGCACACTGGTTTGCATGGGCTTCTTGGGAAGCTCTATAGTTCGATGCATGGACGGTTTCATGTTTTTGCAATTGTGTTAAAATATACTAGGCGGCAGATAAAAAAAATCTTAATACCCTTGTATGGAAATAATGTTTCCATTAACACAGTTGTACCCATCTACATATCAAGCAGCATTCCGAAATGTGTATTAATTCCCTCACAAAAAG
Source organism: Anopheles rivulorum (assembly GCA_018908115.1). Taxonomy (NCBI): domain Eukaryota; kingdom Metazoa; phylum Arthropoda; class Insecta; order Diptera; family Culicidae; genus Anopheles; species Anopheles rivulorum. The sequence goes on along the minus strand of CM032178.1, from coordinate 34,780,229 downwards.
GATTCCTTTTGTTAAAATGCATTGCCGTGTAATGGAATAACACTTTCGAAAGAAGCACAATAACAGTTTCAGTGTTAGAAGCTGTTTTTTTTTTCTTTCTGGTAAAACAAAGCATTCCATTCTAAATTGCCATCCATTAACATTCATTCGCTCACATACACGATGAAATTTTCATCACGATGCAGGAATCAAATGCATAATTTCGTTCAAATTTTCCAGAAAAAAAACTGTCCAACTATCGAAAACACACAGTTTGCCCCGGTAAACGTTTGCATCGAAATTGCACACTGATCGGCATACACACGAACAAACAAACAAAAACCCAGAGCGATTCCATCCCTTAACGAATCATCATTCACACGGCACCAGTCGGTTGAATAAAACATCGTTTTGCATAATAACGAAACGGCTCATCAAAAGCGTCGGTCTTTCCAAAAATCCAAACCGTGCCTGGCCGGTGACGGTCAGCAGTGCCGTCTGTCACGACAATCGATAAGCTGGCCGATAGCACATTACCGACCCCAAAGTCGATTGGATACAAATTTCCAACCCATACCGGCCAACCGGTCCCGAAGTAGCGTATCGAATACCGAATGTTTTGTGAATAGGGAGAAAAACAAATAACAAAAATCGAAGTAGTATCGAAGGAAATGTAAACGATCAGCAAGCGACAGAACGACCAAGTTATCTCCCAAGCTCCAGTTTGTGTCCTTTTGTACCGTTGTGTGCCCGCTGTTCTTCCTATTTGTTCCACTTGTTTTCTTCTCTCTTCTTTTCTCTTCCCTTGTCTGATCCAGAAAACTCTGAACCGAACGCTTAAAAAAATGGTTCAAACGAGCCAGTAGCTCCCGCTACACACGGTTCATGGCCTTATCTTTTCTTCGCTTCGATGTAGCACAAAGTGTCTGGCTACTTCTTGTACGAGCCCAAACACCGGCTCCATGTCGCACAGCACTAGCGTTACATCTTGACCTTTCCAGACTTGCGAAAAAAAAACCTTCGCCTCGGAAGCACATCGAAATACGACACTTTGCCTCAGCTTCAGCCGTGCTATTTTCGTGACCGTATGTGACTGGCCTACGATACCCGGACACCTCGGTGCACAGTAGAGCGAACCGAAAACTTATCCTAATGGTTCCTATGGTTTAGTTTTGCAAAAATTGCTTCCACCCGGCTGGTTGTTGAGATCGGAAAATCGGTGACACAGGCACAAGAGCACTGCCGTCGCAATGGGTTAAAAATTTAATACTAAACCAGGTCGACCAACGAGCGTTCCCGATGCTTTCCCAGGGTTTAGCCCGGGCCAGTAATGTATCCGGTGACAGCGAACATCACCGAGCCCGCCCCGAAGCAACACTTACGTGCTTGAACACTCGCTCTCGCTCGCTGACACATATCCGGCTCGAACTCGTAGCATATGTGAATCCAAATCGCATCAAAATGCATGGCATCGAAATGGCACAAAAATACGTCTCAAGCAAAGAGACGTTCCACACGTACATGTATCCCGGGGAGGCGCAAAAATAAAAAAGCAAGAACGTTCCTTTCCGATTCGAAATCCTCGGTGTGGTTGTAAGAAAGAGAACCGTTTTAAAGCACAGCCTCAATCAGGAAAGAAGGAAATACTGTGCGAAAAAGAGAAAGATGGGACCAATTTTTAACTAACCCAAGTAAGATGGAACAAAAATCCACCATGAACGCTGGGAAAAATGTTCGAGAAAAACTTTCCTCTTTCTGTTCGTTTTTTTTTTTGCTTGAGAGCTGTGAATGCTTTCTCTTATACTTCTGTTGCAGGAGAAAAAATAACAAACTTTTACGACGTAACACCAGCTGCGCTATTCAGCGTACGATCGTTTATCGGAAGTTCGGGCCGGAAAAGCGAGAACGAAGTGCGAGGGAAAAACAAACCGTCGTCTGGAAAATAAATATTATCAGCCGATTGTTATTACGATGCCATCTTTTTTGGCATTTATTGCAATTGGGAAAGTAAGTTCGCTTGCTCCACGCGGGCGCCGTCTACAACGCGAGTTAGTGTACTGCTTCCTGGTTTTACGAGCTACAACAACAACCAAATTTTCAATTCGCACCGTATCGTATCGGGGAAATAAAAATGAGCCACCAGTATACAATTGCGATCGGTGATAACTTCATTGGTGAAATTATGGATCTGTTTAGATGATTCAATTGATGTTTATCTTTTTTATTTACTTATATATGTAAGGCAAAGCGAGGGAACAGCTGGTGGGCACCATTTCGTTTTGCTTCCGATACGATACGTGATAATATCGATCGTGCTTCTCGGAAGCTCTTGAGCCTCCCCAACGCACGTTTGAGTAACAGTTGTGTGCCTTTCGATTGACTTCCGTGAAATTATCTTGTAAATGGTCAACATCCCGGAACGAATGGACTCATGGAGAGAAATGGACTGCGAGGGAATTCCCGCATTGCTGTCACTCAGCAGGTAGGAGTGTACAGAATCGTTCCCGTAGTTAGGGAAGGACCGTGGGGATAAAACTTATGTTACTCTGTGCATGGGTAAAAACACGTCAGAAAAAGTTCTTTCCTATGTCTCCACCGCACTCACTCGCACCACGCTATGTGTAATGTTTTGCCTGACGAACCTCTTGACCCATCCATCCATGCACACAGTACCGAAGACACGCCGGGTCGTATACCCTGAAGGATTAAAGAAACACATCTTTTCCCCGGGAAGATGCTGCCGTAAACCTTTTTTTTTTCGGCTACTCCTGACGACACTCTACCGTATCGCCCAGGCGGGAAGCATAATTCCATCAGGCCAACCATATTTACAAAGCACTTGAAGCGAGGTTGTACTGTACCCCATCACCGACTGGGGTTCCCGGGTTTTCATCTCGCTGACCACAGCCCAACCCGTGGCCACATTCGTTCCACCAGATGCCTAGACCGAGCCGAGTGTATGCGTTCCAGTTGCGTATTAAGTACGGTCGCTTGGGATAAACTTTTGTATGTTGGCGCTATTTTTCTTCTTTGGCTTGCTTTTACTCATCACACCAATCCCCCGCCATCGCAACCGCACGGATGGTTGATTTTTTCGCAATCAACCCCAAACCGGCCGATGACGGAGATGACGTTTCGGGCCCCAGTGGAAACCGTTCATGCGCACGTTGGCACGTGTCAACCACGTTGACAAACAACGTTGGCTGTCCAACTTTTGTGCAGCATGGCCCGCTTGGGTCGCACTGCTACCCATCCACCCGCGTCACAGACTGCTGGTCACTAATGGCACTCCGGTGGCAGCACTGTCCAGGTTGGTCACCAAAAATGGTCAGTGGTGAGAGTGCTTTCGGTTTACCGTTTCTAGTTCACTAGAGTTTTTCTGCGTTTTGGGGGAAAATAGGGAGTAAGCATGTGGGATTAACTTTTTCCACAGCTTTTAAAGGGGCACACGGCCGGTTTGAATAGCGCTATATTTATAAACATAAAGCTCAAAACATGTTGCGCATTAATTGCGTTAAAATAATGGATTCTCTCCCAATTATATTATTTTCACAGTTCTTCAAAATGCAGAATAACGATACCAGTAAAAGCCAGATAAAGTAACACAAGTTTAAGAAGCCATGTAACCTGAACAAGACTGACTTAGAAACTTTCTACCTGTCTTAACGACCTTGTTAAGTAATACAAAATCTTATAGCTTCTCTATAATTTAAACCTTCTCTAGTGTTGGAGTACCTATGCGAAGAATAAACTAGCTGGAAGGTTCATTTGTGTACAATTTATATAAGAAATAAAATAATCTATTTCATACCGACATCATTCTCAATTGGAACTCTATTTTAACACCTTAGTAAAAGGAAAAGGGATTCGAATTTATTCTGTTGCAATTTATTCCGAATTGTTCCTTCGAGTTTACTTTCGTCATGGGCAAAATGTTTATTGTTTATGCGTTCTTTCAATATTAATAAAATATAAGAAATAAAATTTCTAGAGCCAATCCATCGTCACGACGATATTAACTAATATATGAGGTAAACACATCCCTAGCTTTCTACTTCTGCTCTGGAAAGTGATTAAGTTATTTGAGAGTTAGTTAACTCAAGTCTCCACAAGTATCTTTCATAAACATTTTGTTGGTTAACTCATCGAAAGTAATTCATTCATGAGTCGTTCAACTCATCAGTGAGATCGATTATAATTATTCTTTGTCTCAACGAATCACTCAGAACGAATCAAATCAATCATTCTTTTTCGTGGTCATTATCGACACACTCATGAGTTTGTAAAAGTATATTTTAAACTAAATGAGTAAGTTAAAGTGCTATTTTATTCTAACTCACTCACAAACACACACACTTCATTCTTCGATTAATGAATCTTCATTTAATTCCACTTAGAAGCTCTTGATTGTTACTTGTTATTGTTAATAAGGACCTGTACACTGTTTACCAAAGATTCAAGTTCTTTAACGTTTGGTTCTCTAGTGGCATTTATCCGAGGAGCTTCTGACTTCAGATACATGTTGCGAAAAACTCATTAAAAGGACCACCATTTATGGAGGAGGTTGATTGCAATGGAAAACAATATTATATCTGCCCTTCCTATGGAGCTCCTATTCAAATACGATTCAATCCACGACGGTTGATGCATTACAACTAAACGCATAGACCAGAAAAGACCATAAGTTTGTTCCAAATCCAGAAAATCCACTGACCATCAATTATGATCATTCGATGATATGATTCTCATTAGCCGTTGGATGTTCCAACACTGTCAAAGGTCATTGCTATCGGTACCAACAGCAACACACAATACGGGCCGAGTTCTACGAACCAAAACCCATCGTTGCAGCTGTATCATATATCTCCATTCCAATGGTATACTATCAGATCGATCATTTTCTATTATCCTTCCCTGTCCCATAATTCTAAAACAAACTCATCCTTTTGCAAACGCCTTCGGTCACGTTCCATACGACGCGAGCGAGCGCTGCCGAGTGCTGCGGCAGAGTAAAGCTTCCGTACACAAAACCTGGAATGGTTGGGAACACAAAAACGGAATACGATAGAAATGCCATTCTGCCCTCCGTCCCATCGATTCCATATTCCTGGAGAAAAGATTTATTCGTACGTCGTCGTCGTCGTCGTCGTCGTCGAACGGTGCGTGCAGTTTTCGTACGTGCAGAGTCCGTACGTACGCCGTATCTGCACTGGCAGCGCTTAAGAAATCAACGAACGGGAATAAATCAATTTCACCTTCGGCGAACACTAGACNAAGCTTCCGTACACAAAACCTGGAATGGTTGGGAACACAAAAACGGAATACGATAGAAATGCCATTCTGCCCTCCGTCCCATCGATTCCATATTCCTGGAGAAAAGATTTATTCGTACGTCGTCGTCGTCGTCGTCGTCGTCGAACGGTGCGTGCAGTTTTCGTACGTGCAGAGTCCGTACGTACGCCGTATCTCCACTGGCAGCGCTTAAGAAATCAACGAACGGGAATAAATCAATTTCACCTTCGGCGAACACTAGACGGGAACCGAACCTAACCCACAGAAAACACTATCTCGCAGTGAAGGATTTTCTGCACGCACGCACCAAAGCATAATAGTCGCTTCCGAGTCACGGTTTGCCTGTGTGTGTGTGTGTGCACGCGCGTGAGTGTAATCTGATTTGGTAAATTGAAATGCACAAACATACCAGCTGGACGATAAGCTGGTAGCAATACACTTGGTCAAACGGTTTAACCATACGCATCGACTTCCTGCTTGCTGGCCCCAACATTCAAACGAGTCCGGTGTTCTAAGGCTCGACTTTTCTCATCGCATTGATCTCACCCATACGCACACAAGAAGGAATTCCAGAAATCCATGCACCAACTCAGCTGTCGATAGCATCGGGGGCCAAACCTCAATTGATTCACCATGGGCCCTTTTCGGTTCTGCTGCACCATACCGACACATACTCTTACGCATCAGTTCAGTGATGATGATAGTAAATTAATGCTAACGAGTACGCTCATACCCATCCCTCGCTCTACACTCCAAGAGAAAGAAGAAGGAACGGTGTCTGGTGGCCATACTATCTCCCGATACGCGACCACATCTTCATCGTCCTGGAAAGAGCATCAGCGGGAAATATATTCGCCTTGCTTGGCTTGTATTTACTTTCCCTCGTTGTGAATGCCAACCCAGGCGGTGGGCAGGCATGTATGCGGACAACCTTCGTGTGTACACACGGAACGCATTACACAACCAACCCGATACACAGTGTGAAGCGACCTCGAAGACGGTAGTCGATTGATTATGACTTACTCGAGACCGAGAACCAACTAGTGCTGACTTGCGGTGAAACTCGCTCTGTCTCATGCTGATCCTCTTTCAACGGCGAGCAGTCAGTGTCAGTTTCGCTTCCGAGAAGCTGATGATTTCATTTAATATATCAGCTTTACACTGTTTATGGTTGGGGAATGTTTGTCGCTCAGCACCAAACTACGCACGATTTGTATCAATCAACCACAGCAGTAGCAGCAGCAGTTGACACACGAACGATGCGATACATGCTGATGCTTCCAAGTGGATACGAAGAAATCGTTTCTCCAGGAATTGTACCTAGTAGCACGCTTCGTTTAATTGATGTGCGGAAGATTTCTCTGGATCTCTGGAACTGGAAACACCGAGGTTTCCAACGGAACGGGATACCTTCGCCGTACGGGATTATTGGTGGTCTGTGTTAGCAACATTTAATTGAATATTTAACAATATCATGAGCTCTGCAGCTACCTGCGGATATCTTCTCAACCCGCCCAAAAAGCCATTCGGGCGGTATCGAACAGACAAATAATGCTCGCCGAATGTTTCATTTCCTTGCCACCGACTGGCCATCGACCCTGAGCACTTGCTTGTTAAAGTAATGTATTCAAGCTGCTATTGATGCCACCCCAAAAGCATTTTGAAGCAAAGCACTCCACCACCATATTGTTGCGATCTATGATCTCATAAACTATCGCGATAGTTGGTTGAGTAATGGTTAAGCACTTCTCCCGAAACATTGGACATTGGGCCACGCCAGGAAGCCGATTGCTGGTGGTGGTTAAGATTTCTATTTATACGTAGCCTGTTTGGAAGGTGATTCCGGTGGGGCGGTGGGAGGGAGAGGGAGTGGATTTTGGCGGTCTGTTACCCAACGCATTCCACGCACACAAAACGATCATACACTCCACTGCCAACAGCCGGTAGCCATGTCGAATGCAATCGAATTGATTATCCAAACGAACGAACGGTTTGTTTGCGCTTCGTATGTGTGCGCCGTAACCGTCCGCTTCATCCCTTAAAGATGGGTTCTCCCACTCGAGTGGACCGTACCCTTTACCGCACCGATGCATTGTTTACCATTGACACCCTGTGACACCCTACCCCAGCCCTGCCCGGACAGGGTGCTTCTCCGTTGGGAGACGCACTTTAATCAACGCATAAACATATCTCCAATCGGAAGACTCACCACATGCATTGCCGAGCAATTCCGACGTGTCCAATGCCGAGTGTGGTGTAGACATCGTGTAGACACACTTTATCCCTTCTGCCGTCGAAAAGAAATGCCACAAACCGACAGCTGACGTCTACACACACACACACACACAATTGCATCGAAACTGCATCGAAACTGCATCCTCCGGCACCGGGGGACACTAATGGGATTGTTGTTTTCTTTCTCTTCATCTGCTGGACTGGGGATTTCAATTGTTTTTGAACACTTGACCGGTGCGGTTGCCGGCTATTGAAGCAGTGCTTGCCACGTTGTACTGCGTCACCCCCATTGACTGCTCGTCACGTGTGACGTCAGGAAGCCAACGTCCGTACCGATCGGACCGTTTCGCCGACCGATCAAAACCAGTTGGTCGCGGTCAACCAGTGCGGACACACTCAATCCCACAGTTCTCGGGTCGTGCGAGAACGCAGCCAGCGTGCGCTTATATACGGTGCAGTGCCCGAAAACCTCGGACGTACGGTTTCGGTGGTTGGATTGAAAATTAATTTTCCCCGAAATTTCCTCGCACGCTCGTTCCTGGAGCGACCAACATGGAGTACCAAGGACTGCAACTGTCACATTAAGCAAATGTTTGCGCACACAGCTGTGTATGTGTGACACCCATTAAAACAAACGGGCCAGCCAGCAATTTGCATCACGCATTGCTCGGGAGAGTTATGCAGCTGGCAGCGCACCCGATCGGGTTTCATCCGTGGCCGCCCAATCCGGAAGCACCGAAATTAGTGACATTGTTTCTGAGAGCTTTGGGGCATATATTATTGTGACTACCGCAGTGGTACGAAGTGTGTCTGACCGGGGGTGATACAAGGTGCGAGGATTATGAATATGTTATTGAAGGTCTTCTTGCTGTACGCCGTTTCCACGGTGGAATGTGCTTTCGGCTTGTACGTGTGTGAGTGTATGTGCGTGGTATGATAAATGACGTTTGAGCAGTGACACAATGATTGAGTTCCGACAGTACGAAGACGGCACAGCCCGCGCAATCTCTCAATCAAGTGCGAAATGTGACAGGTTTCCAAATGTGAAGTTTTTTGCCAAGAACTGGTTGCGTGCGCGTTCGGGTGGAGAATGTGCTAATTTTCACCGGTTCATGTTGTTTGCTCGGGTTGGGAGTTTCGTATTTAGGCAATTTGTATAATCCATCAAGACGGTTTAGCATATTCTATAATGGACGTCGAGTCAATATTCACAACAAATATAAATTTGTGTAAAAAGTACAAGAGTTTAATTAGATAAACTATTTTTAGACTTTCTGGTAAACATTTTTCGATTCTCCAGCACAATTTGATAATCATTTGATTGATATGCAAAATACTATTTCCCAGTTCAAAGCTTACTTATAACCTATTTGTGGTCTATATCGTGAACTCATTAAAAGAGCTTCATTGTTCCTATTCTGAATCAAAATAAAAAACACAAATCCGCAAACTCATCAAAACACCCACCAAAGAGTGAGAATCTGATCAACTATACAAGGAAAACACTGCGGAAACAAACGAATCATCAACACAACAAAGGACTATTTTTCCTATCATCTTCCGCTCCGTTGTATTTTTGTTCGAATGTGCAAATAAACAGAAGCCTCCTCAATAAAGCTAAAGCTTCCTTTTTAATTTTGTTCCATGCATCAGCTGCTGGATCTGGATGCCTTTTGTGCAGTAGCCACCATTCTCACACTCACCAACCAACAGTAATGCATAGAGCATCAAACACCCCGCGGAGAGGAAAATCAACAAAGACATTGGCGTTTAATTATTTGACTATCACCATCATCATCAGCATGCTCGTACGCCAAACACGTTCGCGTTTTTGCAATTTATGTTGCCACTGCCAAGGGGAAACAAATATTTACGCTTCCCGCTATGACCCACCTACACGGCCACCCGATATGTTTTGTGCCTTTCCTTCGCTGCAACACTGCACAACAAACGTGAAACGATTATGGGGATAGGTTGTTTGCATTATTTTACACATTTATCGTCCCATGCTCGCACCAAACGCAGCGGAGCTGTTTTTATTGCCTTTCGTTTATCGCTCACTTCTGGTTCTTCCAATATTCCCATTTTCCCACCCGGCAAATGGCTCTTGATCTCCAATCGCGGGCGATCCCACGCTCGCTGTGGGTGGTGCGCCCGGAAAGGATGATCGTATCGCAAAACGTTATGCCATTGTGAAATTGCATTCTGTCAGTTCCCGGTTTTGAACGACGGCGGGGTGCCTAGGCATAGAGAATAGCCATATTCACATACCTAGAGCAACCATATAAACAACCACCAACACCAACAATTGCATTGAATGCACCTGATTCTAATTTCGACTCCACTTCACCATCTATGCAGGGTCAGAAAAACATACAGGAAATAGTGGGCACCGCTGAATGGTGAGTTTGGTTTTAAGGGATGAGTTTTCACCACGCTCAATGCGGTTCCCGAGTTTGAAAAACCATTCATCGACAGAAAGAGAGCGAGAGAATGAACAAAAAAAACCCAGCACCTGATGGACTCCCGTTTTTAAAATATCCAGCATGTGCCATAAAACATAAGCGGCTGGGTGCAGGAACAGTTGAATGGGGCTGAAGAACAGTTTGCAATTTTATGCAAATTTTCATTGCTTTTTCTGACGTTTGGTCCTGGCCTGTGGGGAACTACAAAAAAAGGGTTTCTATTTTTACTGCACTTTTTAATGCAACTGTCATAGGTTAGACCGTTTGCGATGGGGAACCAGCTGCCAGCTGGAGCTCCGGTTTTTTCATTCATTAATGTGCTTCATTGGAGAGGTTCTTTATATCACCTACCCACGAAGTGTAATACAAAAAGATGTGGTTTATTTACATATAATACTAATTAAAAACAGGAAACCAATTAAACACGAACTGTTCGGCGATACACTCGATAATGAATTAATCAGTAAACTAGTCTGTCATCAGGTGACCACACTCAGAGCTTACTATTGCAGTTTACTGATGGTTTCATTTGAATGTTTTTGACAGATCGGTCGGTCAAATGATGCTTACCACTAATGTGATCCATTTTTGAAAGAGTGTTTTCGACACTTCCACCATTCCAGTTGGAACCTTTATTCTGTGAAAACTAACCTCTCTTCACTCGTGTTGTACTTCAAAATATTCTTCAAATTGTTATGGCTTCATTTACTACAGAAAAGACTATTTTGGAAGTGAAAGTGTCTCAATTCTAATAAAATTCATTGAAATAGTTTCACAATGACTTATCGTTCGTTTGAAATCAGTTCATTCAATCAGTGAATTCAACAAAATAATAATACTATATGTTACATATGTTTCGGCTTTTTAAATAATGGAAAGCGCCATTGTTCGGTTCTGTCCCACAAATTACTGAGAAATGTTAACTAATTAAAATATTATTTTTCCACATCACATCGATGCGCCATGCAGCAAAATTTCCAGCTACGCGCTGCTAGTGAATGCTTTACAGTGAACGTTATTTAAAGGTATACTGAAACATTTACGTGTACATACAATTCCCCGTGTGTGTGTTCGTAACAGCAGCAGAAGAAAAAAACACCCATAACAGCACGCAAACAGCGTAGTGTGTCGATCAGCAAAAGCGTGGAATGACTCCGGCCGGACAACGGCCAGTGCACCAAACACACATACAGCCACCGTTGGCCACAGTACCGCAGGGCGGTACCGTGCTATAATAAATGTCAAAATTAATTTTCATTTTCCTCATCATCCAGGGAACGTTTCTGTTCCTGAAGATCTACGGCTATCCGGAAATCGTGAAAACGCACTGTAACCGAACGTCGCTGCCAGTAAGTAATTATAATGTATAGTGTGGTACTATTAGTGGTGGTAAAGGGTGAAAAAGCTTTTTTCCCCTGTTTGCTGGCGGAAATGGCTGGGGACATACAGGGGATCTTTGCCACTTTTCACGGTACCTCATTCCTTTATGGTTAAGAGAAACCGCTGATGATAATGTCAGCGGAAGTAAATGATTTCAGTTAGTTACAAATGCGTTTAGCAGACAAGCAAACCACACAACACTATAGTGGTTAGGTCATAATTAATGGAGAAAAAACATTTAACAAAAATAACTATTACACTCAAAATTATCAGAAAAAAATACGTATTACAAACGAATTTTTATATCCTTTTTACTGATTTATATTTTGATATGACGGCATTTTGCCGTATTGTCAGCCTTTTTTTAATATTTATCGAAAAGATTATTAGTTATTAAATATATAACAATGCAATCTGTAGTGTGTGTCGAACGCTTAATGGTATGCAATGTAAAAACTAAAGCATTATAAATTGAAATTCTATCAACTACTAAGCTTTGCTACTTCTTCGCAATGAACATGTTTAGGGTTCTCCTTAAACCTTACATCTTAAACAACTCTCAACTACAGAAAGTTTCATCTATTTTAATATCCCTAATTAAGCACTCTAAACAAACTCCAGAGAACATCAACCGTACTGCACACAACTACAGTGCTACATCGATAAAGCAAACACCTTGAAGCGTTTGAATTTCATACTGCTGTGTCCAAAACATGATCATCGTGCTCTTGAAAACGATCCTAATTAAACAACTCGTTCCACTGAAACACGAAGCATTAGCAATCAAGCACGAAATAACGATCAACCACCGCGCCTTAGCAGATGGTTATCGGAAACATGATATATTTTAGCAAAAGTCAAAATAAAGCTCAACGATGTTTGCTTTCATACAAAAGATTCCAAGGTAGTGGGAAGTATAAACTGACGGAGCTGGCCAATTGAAGAAAGATGAATTTAGCCATCATTTAATGTGCTTCAATTGCAGACTGCATGCAATGAAGCACAAGTATCAATTCAAACTGAGCAGACAATACCATGATTTTTGTATCGATTCCTGAAGCCCATAGAGAGCCTGAAGCTATTGAATAATTCTTTAAATAGTCTTTACTTTGAAATATCCACTCTCGTAGAAAATCTTTCCAAAAGAAGCCCCTGTCTATTTTCACCAAAAATTGCTTCTCGTATGCTGCTAGCAAACTTGAAACACTCTCGCGTCATGGAATTTTTCGAACGCCATTTCTCTAAGAAATATCTCATCCAACACAGTTTCAGAGACACACATTGAAGTTATTCCTGTCACTATTTTCCACCTATGAAAAAGAAAAACGCTCTCCCGCTGCTCCACTCTCTACGCTTGCAACCGAATTAATATTTCAGCACAATCTGCACACTCATGCATCTGATGTCTCGTTGGCAGAAATTGTTTCTAGGATGGGGAAGAAAACATTGTATCACTTTCCACCCATCGACCAGCGGCTGTGACAACCGTGAGTGTGTAGGAGGTCTTGGTATTGCCAAACTGTACAAAGTCATCGAACGGTAAACCGCTCTGGAATGTGCAGCTACTCGAGACAACTTGGAAGAGGAGTTGCTTTTTCTCCTTCTTTAACTTCGTTCCTATTTTCAGAAAGTGTCTTTTCAGACGACGTCTCAACACACATACACACACACACTCACGGCTTTTCGGTACCAAATGCTGACTTGTATATTTTTATTTACCCCTCGATACCACACTAATGCAGAGCATTACAATTGTAACAGCACAGTTGGGCGCAGATGGTGTATCTACGTAAAAAGAAAGCTGCTAGCTTGCTTCCTAACCGTTACTGCAAATTGAACAGCGTTGAACACGAATGACAGTTGTGGAGCGAAGTTTACACGGTGCAAAGTAGTTAGCTGCTTTTTGTTTCAAAAAACACGATAACATCGATTCTATGTCCTAAACATCTTCCGAATGTGTGTTATTTTTTATCGTGCTAGTACAATTTTCATGAACAAATAGCACTCGACTGCTCAACAAGTTCAGCATCGGATACAATGTTTATTAAATTTCACCACGCCCAGCCTGATCCAATTTCTTTCGTTCGGCTTTTTTTGTTGTTGTTTGCAATAGTGTGGGTGCGTGAAAAATGACCTCCGTGACGGGAAGCATGATTTTCTGGAATCAAGCAACATCCGGCATAAGCTAGATCGAGTCATCCGGTCCAACGTCCTACTTTCCATGGTTTAAATGTGTTACGAAAAAAATACACACGATCATATCATATCCTTGGAGAGTTCTAAAAAAAAAACAAGACCCATTTACTTCATATGGGTGAAAATGAATCTTTCACCGTAATTTTTTTTTTTAGTTTTTGCCCACCGCATTGCATTGCCCAACCGGCTGTATTGCTTTCGCTTAATCACCTGCTCGGCACGGGCAGGTCATTAGGACGATGCAGCGGAGATTAATGTGCTGGCCCTCTACTTTCCACCACTGCGCCCTGGCAGGAAGCACCGAAATGGGGCCACTGCTGGTGACCGGAAGTGAATATAAGTTTTTAATTAAACTTTTTAATTACATTTCCACCGTGTATGGGTGTGTATATGTGTGTGTGTGTGTGCGCGCTTACATACTCACATACACGCTTGTCTGTGTCCGTTGCTGCACGGACGGTAAGATCCTATTTCCCATGCTTGCTCCATTGGATGTTGTTCATTTTTTTTTATTCATGAAGAACGGCCTGGCCGTTCATTGCTTATGTTGTTTATTGTTGTGTTAAAAATCACTAGATAAATTTCATAAAAAATTATTTTTTTTTTTTTTTTTTATGTTAGAACGGCCTGGCCGTATTAGAGCATAAAAAATTATAAACAGTGACAAAAACTGGTAACTAATACGAATTCTACGAAACTTTCAAACTTTGGAAATACGAGTTGTTGTTAACTTGTTTGATTAATACCAAAATGTAAAGACATGCTAACCAATCAGATGGAACAAGTTACTTTCATCAATACACAAGAACATTTCTAAACACAAATAACAAAATTCGATTCCTCCTCTGCTTCGCATCCAATAAAAAATGTATCCTAAAGTGTGGAAAAATATTGCTTCCTCGGCGACAATACCACAGAAAACCGATCGGCACAAATTGTATTTACAACCGTTTTGTCATAATAATACTTTACAAGGAAATGAACAAAACAGCAACCAGTGGGACGGCTCGCAAAATGTCAAATTTATGCTGACGAGCGGAATTGAAGCAAAAGCCCGTCCCGGAGTTTCTTCAACCAGATGCGGCAAACATTCACCCAACAACAACAACAACAACAAGAGAATGAAAAACTTCCGCATTTTAGCAAAGCAGTTTCTTTAGCACCTTTGTACTTTTATTTTGTCTTACGCCAAACGTTCACGATTCGGCGAAAGTGCAATTCCAGCGTTATTTCACCAGCAAGCAAAGGCTGGTGAGTGTTCTCGGCCTATTTCGGCAAGTTCTGACATTGCAGCACAAATTGAATGTCGAATTGTTCGTCCGAGTTTCGTTATCCGGGAGTTGAATAGTCATGGGAAAGAATTCTACTCTTCACATTCGCATATTTTCGGCACCACTCTTATTGCAATACATTCATTGTGTTCGAATAAGAAAAGGATTAAAATGGCTTTCATTTTGTATGAGCTTAAAACGAAACGAGCACGAAGCTGCTGAAGAGATTTTTTTTCATATTTGGCTGTTTTTTTGCATCTCATTCAGTCTCATTAGAACTCGAAAAAAAAAATGTCCTGTTACGAGTGGCACATCCTCATCACGAAATTCGTGGTCTCCGGTGTCAAGCACAACGGGCGGAACCATGCTTTATGCTGCTCATCACTCGCGCCCCACAAGACGTGGTCTTATCCCGCGAGAAGGAAGTGATGTATGAAAATAATGAATTTATAAAATGAACTCCTTTCTTGCCGGGAGAAAATGAACCATCACTTCCTTGGATGGCGAAAGCAAGGAAGAACTACCCGTGAAGGAAGTGAAGGAAAGCAGGCATTATGCTTTTCCGTTTTCTGACAGGCTTCATTCGAACAAGCGAACACTTTGGAGCAGGAGCACCGTAGAACCGTCCGTTCCGACCTCCGTTGTCGGTGAACAGTATTGTAGTATTTTTGTCTCTCTCTCTCTCTCTCTCTCTCACTTAATTCTTTTTTTTGCTGTTCTGTGACATGAAGGACACTCGGTAGAGGAAGAAAAAAATCAACTCCAAACAGATTCGGGGACAATTTGAAGCAAGGAAAAAACGTTGATTGCAGTCAAACAAGAGAAAAAATCTGCAATCTATCGCATAGTGGGACATCATAATAGTACATGATGGTCATAATCCAAATGTTAAATCGAAAACATTAATTGGATAAAATACTTCAATATTACAAGTTATAAATAAAATTGAAGTTGTATTACTACTTACGTATGACTTGGAGACCCATGCGTAAAAGTTATTGTTTATGAGGAAAGATAATGTAATATTGCATTCTTTCTATTATTATTACTATTGTAACTTTAAGAAGTTTAGTTTATTGAACGTTTCGTTGTTACAAAACAAAACTTTCAAAAACAGTATTATTACTGTACTCAATCTGAAAGCACCTTTAAAGTATTTACAACAAAAAGTTTTCACATAATTTAAGAGTTGCCCGTAAAAACTATATTGTTAATGTTAAAAACATGAGAACTAAAACGTCAAAATTATTACTTTACGAATTCTAATATCTCATTGGTAGTGGTTTTGGTAGGATTTTGCTTCAAATTAACTAACGAAATTAAAAATAATTTTTAAAAGTTTTGATAGCTGCTATTTTGGAAAGAAAAATTAATTTGATTCAAGAAAGAGCAGAAATACTATGGATTGCTTTAAAATGTTTCTAGCTTACTCTTACTCTCAAGCATTCAATTTTTTTTACAATAACCGTATGATTGTCATTTGACCAATAAACACATTAGCTTGAACAACGACATTAAATATCCTCTTGAAAATTGGTGTGATTTTAATACAGCATTTTTTTTCATTTTTCAATCTGTCCACCATCAACCCTATTGTGTTCCGGGGCTCATTCCATTTCACCGTTTGCGAACGTTGCAGATTGAAGTGAGTTGTGAAGTGAAGAAAATCACACGACTGTGTGCAATGTCGCAAAGAAACTTCCCGGCCCAAAGTTCGCCCGGCCCGAAACTTGGAACATTTGCGTTCCGTTTGCATAAAATATTTGCACTCGGTGCCCGTTACCGGGGCATCATCTCAAATGCGCCATCTATATTATTTAATTCAACTCCAACCCACTCGAATTCGACCGTCGTACAAAAAAAAAGCGAATGTCCTGATACCTGATACCGGCAGCAGCAAGCCTGTGTGTGTGTGCGTGGCTTTGTGCATACGGAGTGAAATTTAATTTTGATCAAAAGCAATACAGTCAACAAAGTGCCGACTCTCGTGGAGCTTGTTCTGGGAGGTTTTTTTGTTGTTGAAAATGGCACAAAAAATAAGGAACATACAGCCTTACAAAGTTAGCATTGAAACGATGATGAATCGAAGACGACGTCTAGAGGGTGGGGTTGGCATAGGAGGTAAGCGATCCCCCCCTTAGAAACCGCCCAACAAAAAATGGGGGTCGTCGCACACTTTTTTTCTTCCCCGATTTAACATCTCACGCGAATACGCGAAGTGGTTTTCCCTGTAGCACTCGACTTTTCTCAATTCCGTTTTACCTTACCACGACAAGCCACGCCGCTAGCTCCTGCTGCTACTGCCACCGTAAAGTGTGGGAAAAAAACCGGGGCACACAGACTTTAAGAGTTTGTCTGCTGGAAAAATGGAAAGTGTCTGGTTCAAGGAGAAGCAAAATTGCTCACTGTTTTCGTTCCGTTCTTGCGCTACTTATTGCATATGGCCATGGTCCATGGTACACACACATATCGCAGACTTGCTATGTGGGGCCGCAGTTGCTTAGCAAAACGGTTCTCGATTTAAATCATTCACGGATGAAAGAAATTTTCCTCTTTCATCATCATCATCATCATCTTCACTAACGATCATTGAGCGGATGCTGTTTGCTTCCCACTTCTGGTTAAAAGTCTCGTGCGAGTCGTTCAATCATGTGCAAATATGACTAAGGCTTGCATCCTCCTTAATACAGAAACGCCAGCATCTAACATCTAACAGCTCACGGTGCCAAAGTAGCCGCCAGAAAAGCAAATGTAGCAAATTAAAATATCCTTCACTTTACGTCCTTGTATCTCTGCCCTTCGCACTCCATTTGTCTTGCCGAACATTCTACCTACCCAAAAGAAGAACAAAAAATGTATGCCACTTGCAAATCACTGCTTGAGACGGATGGCAAAGTGAACCGGTCGCGAAAGCGAGAGAGAAAAATCACACCAAAAACATGAACCGCACACACGGCCAAGGGAGTGAAATTTATTGCCAAAGATTTGTAATACTTCCCACCACTTGAGCAAGCGGCACGAGAGCTTTTCATTTCACTTCGCTTTTCATTTTCTGTTCCTTTGACGCTGGCTCCGTACCATGTTGCAACGACAGGAGCAAAACGAGAGTGGGAAGCAAAAATCCTTCATCTCGTACATAATTTGTTTTCGAGGCGGAATACGAAAGCAGAAGAACGCCCGCCAGCAAGTAGAAATGAAGAAAGAAAAAATATCGTTCTTTTAACTCGTTTTTATTTTTGTTGCTTACCTTAAGTAAGCGTTTGGCATAGGTTTTGCGACCGAATGGCAATCCGGAAGCCCGGAAGCACGTGTTTTTATTCATGAGGCGAAACTTTTCACATGTGCATTCGCTCATTTGTAGACGAGAGATGATATATTTCATCGACCACCTTTTTTTCTGCCACCGTCAAATCGTGCATTTGGCGCTTGGATCGGTGTGGTCGGCCGTGTGCGAAGGAAGGAAAATCATTCATCCATTCCATCATCATTTGTATCCGTTTCCTGGCGGCAGCCATTGCCCGGTGCTCAAGCACGCCGGTTGCGATAAACCCGGATGTACCGTCTGGTCATACACGCATCTGGCTAGCATGTGTGGTTAGCAAGGCGTGCGCTTCGTGCCACCTTTTCAACTTTCTACCTTACCACTCCTCCCTGCCACCCCCTTCAGCCCACTGAGACCCAAGAGTGATGAATCGGAAATGTTGTTGGAAACGAATTTCTGCACGTGTGCGAGCGTCCCACATTCAATCGGTTGAGGGCAGCCGGGGCAGTGATTTTTCCCAACTTTTCCCTACCCAATCAAAATATCTTCCTTTTCGTTTTGCTGTTCATTCTAGCAATGCTATTCCAAATGGAATGATACGCAAGCAGTTGGAAAGG
>CM032178.1:34696054-34756182 GCA_018908115.1 Anopheles rivulorum | reverse complement strand
CACGGCAACACTAGCGCGCAAAACGTTGCCTTTTGTCATTTAGTTGGATACACTAGCGTGGTGTGTTTTTTTCTTTTGCCTTTTCTTTCCGGTTTGCCTTCTTCAATAATTCCTACGACCATTTTCATTCCAATGTGGTTCTTCTGCTGTGCGCGCCCGGGCGCAGTTTGCTGTACCTCGACCGCATCGACAGGACCTTTGGCACGACACACTGGAAGTTGATTTTGACCACCGATACCACGGTCATCCACTCAACCGTCCGCACACGCTGCACGGTTGATGGTGGGTCAGCTCGTTCGTCAAACTGAAATGGCCAGCGCAGACCCGCGCTCGGTGTTTGGTGTTTTTGATGGTGGCTCCACGTCGATGGGAGGGAAGTTAATTAAATTTGTTTAGGACAGCCCAACGCGCCCAGCGGCGCACGGGTTGCGAGACCCTCGTTCGAAAAGGAGAGACCACCACCATTTTTATATTAACCACCCCCCCATTTGGACGAAAAAGGATCGCTCCAAGCCCATCGGTCACTGTAACAAAGAAATAGCGAAGCGAGCAAAAAGAATTCGTGTTGCTGTTCCGAGGAAAAACGTAACGTTAGCATAGAGACCAGCTTTGCTTCCTTTCCTCGGTGTTGACGGTTTGTCCCTAAAATAAAACCAAACCATCACCGAAAGTCTCACCCCAGTTCCGAGCGGGCAAAATGAACAGAAAGAAAAACCCCCCACAGAAAACAAGGCAGAAACCTCAAGCATCCGCATCGGAACGTAAATAAGGACGAAAAATTAATAAAATCAGCTCCCTACTACCAACACCTGCAACGCTCGCCCGGTTGGGTGGGATCGGCTTTAGTGACCATCCCAAGAGCTACGACCCGACTAGTGGGCTCGCCAAGATCACTTTTCTCTCGCATCGTACGAAAATGTATGCTACGATACAGTGGGGAAAGCAAAAAAGCAAAACACGCCAACGTGCCACGCCGCAAATGCCAAAACACCTTCAACCTTGACCCTTAACGATTCAACATTCCGATCGAAGCAGCGGACCAAATAAAACAAAAACCCCCAAACAACGGTTCGCCTAACTTAAGCACCTGTTTACGAACTGGCTCCGGTTCACGCGATTCCCACCCACGGAAAGGAAACAGACCGTTCCATTCTCGATTCATTCGGTGTTTCCATCTTGCCCATTTCGATGGAAAGTATACAACGAGACATAAAAAAAAGCCAACACCAACTTTCATGGTACGATTTACACCAACTGTCACACCAAAGGGTAGGGCCACCAAAAATTGGCTTCCACAAGTCCGGCTGGATTGGAAAGGAATGTTTTTCGGTGTGATAATTTGAATGCACGAAGTACGAGACTCTCAGGTCCTCGGGTCTGTTTATTGCATCCTTCGATCTGCCTTGCCTCTTTTTTTGGTGGGTTTGCTGGATTTTATTTGATTTTGTCTTGTTTTTCTTTTATTTCTGATCTTATTTTCACCCAAAAACCTCGAACGAATGATGCGTAGTCATGCACCGCCTTAAGGATTAGGGCGGGCAGCAAGTAATTGCTGGTAGAAATCACCATTCGCGGAAACGTGGAAATGAGGCCGCGGCTTTATGGTGTTGCTTGCCGTAATATTCCTTGCTGTTTGTTGCGTCCAATTCAATGCGAATGGGAGGATTAAGGTCAGGGAAAACAGTTTGCACTGTTCGCTTTTCGGGCAAACAAACAACCAAAGGAGTGGACACAATTCATAATGAAGATTAAACGGAGCTATATTTACCTTTCGTTAAAGTGCGCGTTCCCTTTGTTTGGAGTTGTTTTACAAACACACACACAAACACACACAAAAGTGTCTCATTAAACGAGGCTTAACGATCTTCAGTTCAAGTTGACTGAATGACTTTTAATATAATTTTACTATTAACCGACCCTGGCAAAAAGCATTCGTTTAACGTTCCGTTTTCATATCAAAATACAAAACTCAATTGTAAATTTCATCAAGTACCTAGAAGCGTGCTTCAAAATAAAAAGCCATTTAATTGGCCAACCACATCATTACGTATTATACGTACTCCTTCCACCCAGGATCCTTCAAATTAAATAGTGCCATATTGTGCTCTCACAGTTGCTGATTATTTTCCTGGAGGGAGAAAAAAGGGTTAAGGACAAATTAAGAAAGAAAACAATATCCACAAAAAACTGAGTTTTTTTCAAACATCAAACCAAACAACAAGCTCCGAAGGTAGGGGGAAAAAACCAACGGATTATCTCCAATTACCGCCACGAAAATATTCAGATTCAGGCAACCAAACATTCGTTCGTTTCCGTGCGCCTGACAGGCTGCAACGCCGCACTACACACACGAACGGCCACTTGGGTGTGGAATTGAAGGATCACAAACAGATTCGTTTGCCGGATGCGTGATCCGGCCACACGATAAAGCTACGGTCAAAAGTATGACGGGATCCACTTAACTCCAGCGAATGAGTCCCGGGAACCACTTTACCCACATTTCGGTCCTTTTGTAAGCTGGGCAAACAGTGTACAAGCCGCCCGGCAGAGTAAACAAAAAGCCCTGGGAGCTGGGTAGAAGAAATCCACCGCAAACTATCCCATTACAGAAAATGCCAACCTTATTTTACCTTATCTACATACCGGTGGCGTAAGTGCACTCGTAAAATGTTATGTAAAGGTGTAATTAATCCAGCAGGTCCCGTGATTTCTCTTCGTTCGTACTTTTAAAACTCGCAAACGTACACACAGGTCCGGGCGGTGGAATGGTGCTTGACACGAGCGTTAGCTGCAACTATGCTGTAACTCTGGTCGAAAAGAATATGATGTTACTGATACCGCAGTTGCAAGAGTGGGTCCAATGTTGGAACGAACGAACAGCTGGCACTCCTATAAGTTCAGCCTGATAGTGAAACCCCGTGCAAGCGTGGATGTTAGTACAAATTTCTTCAAAATTGTCTTACCCTCTTCATTAGCGTTCACTTCCAATTCTGCTCAGCTTACCACTACCTCAGGAAAGCACCAAGGAATTTTGCACACTTGTTCTAGACAATGTACATTGCCGGCAATATAACCACGCAGTATAATGCTCGTTTCCGCACTTTCGTTTCCACCGCTTCGGCCACTTTCCCCAGCAAACGGCAACGACATAAAGAAGCTTAGACAGCACCATTTAAGGGATCCAATTTCCTCTCGTCTGCAGTGAAGAAAACTCAAAAATTACCATCATTCGCACCGTTGCCCACCTACGCGGAACCTTTACGTGGTAGGTGCTTCGCACGGTGCTGGTGCTTTCGTCGGAACAACGGTTTCGCTACACGCAATGCTCGATTTACGACCTGGGCAATAAAATTTATACCTTCCAACAGAAAACCCACCGGTCCATCCTCATTCGCCCGGGTGAACCCGGGAGTACATCGATGTCGATGGGTAGATACATACTGCGGCACACATACACACACACACACACGTGTGAGTGCGCGCATGACTGCAACCTAAACGAACCGTCGGCACAACTTCCGGGTTTTCCGTCAAAACGACAATGGTTGCCGCGCGCTGGAAAAGCGCTACCGAGCGTGATCGCAGGACGTCATGATTCGCGGAAATTATCAACCGTTGCTCCATTTTTTTTCTCTCTCGATTTGTTGTTGTTGTTGTTGTTGCTGTTGTTGCTTCACATACACTCACCGTGGCCACGGCATATCTCTTCACCTGCCAAAAAATTGACGATAAAACGAAACCGTGGCTGTGGTTTGACAAGCTGGAGTCACCCTTCTCACCTCCATTGGCCTGTTCGTGCTGCTTAAGGGATGGGCCTTCACATCTGCAAATGTGTAGATAGGCATGAAAAGTGTACGTGAATTAAATTTCTTACCTTTTGACATGACCCACCGCACACACACACACTTCCGCGGAAATCGGATGCGGATGAAAAGTGCTCCCGCGGGAGACAAAAGATACGTACGCTCGCCGTCATGGAAGCTGATACTTCAAATACCACAACGCGCTCGGTTGGACGTATCCAAAATATGCGGGTCTGGCGGAGTGTGTATGTGCGTGTATGCTGCCGTCGTTTACCTTGGAACATGCCCGGATGAGCCTCACACTTTGACCCCCAAAAAACCAACGCACCCCAAAACACTAAACACACACTCTCACACGTCTTCACGTCCGTGTTATGCGGCTTCTTCACCACGGCAGTCTAAGCTGACAGCTATCCAAGTAGCACGGTCGTGTAGTAAACGTAGTCGCGCAGCCTACTGACATGATGACAGGTGCTTTCGGAAGAGCGTGACGTAACCGATACGCACCGGTTGCCCGGCAGGTGAAGACGCTACAACG
The DNA here is from genome assembly GCA_018908115.1 of Anopheles rivulorum. Lineage (NCBI taxonomy): Eukaryota > Metazoa > Arthropoda > Insecta > Diptera > Culicidae > Anopheles > Anopheles rivulorum. The sequence goes on along the minus strand of CM032178.1, from coordinate 34,751,841 downwards.
GTACGATACGGCAGGATGGCATCGTTTGACATTTGAGGTTGTAGATTTTGATTGCAAAAATCTTCACGCCGCACGCCGCCCGGCACCCAACAGTCCCCACGATACGACCATTACGATCGAACGCACGCATCTGACGATAGTGTGCCCTTGTACCTGGTTTTCCCCGAGTAGACCTAAAGAACTACCGATAGGCGCGCTAGCGGCTCTGAGAGGAGCCAATTTTCGGCAAATTTCATTACATTCCTTCCATCCAATGATGTGCGGTGAAATGGCTATCACTACTGCTTCACAACTAACACTAGATAAAGGCTTCTCTCCCTTACCTTTCCCACAAACCTCTACACTTCCCCTCACTGCTCCTTCACACACCACACACACATACATACATATACTGCTTATAATGTCTGGAATGTTGCTCATCTTCGACATGCATAGTGTATCGCATACTGTACTCGATAATAGGCAGTAAAAAGGGATCTACCACAGCAAGCCATGCAATAGGGGTCGAGCGAAACGTAGAGTGCTTTGAACCGGCCCTGTTGCCATGTAGCTATTCATCTTACCTTCTGTTTTTTTTGTTGAACGGGGAAACATTACACTAAAAGCTTGTCAACGAACCTTATCGTTGAGTGGGGATAGATTTCAAGGACAAAACACAACCCACCGTGACCGTGTATGTGACGGCACTAGCTTAGCCGAAACCGGCGATATTTTGTGATCTAGATCAGGTGACATTCACGTTGGCCATTTTGTTGTTCTCTTATCATTCCGTTTACGTGTTACGTGCAGGAGTAGTCTGATTTTAGGAATATATCTGTGCCTGAAATAGAAGTTTGAGAAAGGTCCAAATTTTGTAAATGAAAATGAAATTGGTTTACTTGAATACCTTTACTATGTTCTTCACTTTCATGTTAAGGAAATCAAATTGATAGCAAGACTTGTTAATTTTCATTTGTCTTTTTTATTTTATTCGTTGACGACTTTAGTTTTTTTATTCATAAAGAACGGCCAGGCCGTATCGCTTATCGACGACTTTATATAATTTTTTTTTATTAATTTAGTTTGGAAACTCCAAAAACTTAGAATGTCGTTTCATTGGAATCTTTCGAAAATATATAAAAAGATATTATTTGTCAAATACTAAAAAGCTTTCTAAAGCTGTGCGGTGGGTCATGTCAAAGATCTTCAAAGATATTTTTTTAAAAACTGTTTAAATGATCCAGTTTGATTTAAAAATATGAAAAACCCTGGAACAATCTCTGCCACAAACTCTGGTACATATGAATATCCGTAATTAATAGATTCCATTTTAAACTTTCAAAATGTTTAAAAATAAATTTTTTGTTAAGCTTTATGAGTTTTATGGATAAATGAAACAAAATTTACTATACTATATATACTAACAAATGAATGCATTTATGTCCGATATGTTTAGTGACCAGCTCACAGTGTAAAGATATTCTCATAAAGCTCGAAGTAGAAGTATGCAAATGGCACGTGCATTGTCAGCCATTCTGGTACCACGTTGAGTTATAATGCAAGAAGGTTTTAAAATATGTAACCATATTTTAAACCTTAACCGTATGAACTGTTAGAAACCCCAAGACTGCCTTTAAAGAGTGTGATCTGTGAGTTCCACCTGTGCGCCTGTACGGTACAGTTCCATAACTGTCGCCCAAAAAGAAAAAACGACCATTACGAGCGTTAGCGACCATTTTTTGCGCTATCATCTACTGGTTCAACCTCAAACAAATTCAACACCTCGCACACAAACGCGCGCTCCAGTGGATTACAGAGGATAAGAATAGTAGCACGAAGAAATATGACAGCTCCTGGAGACTTCTGGAGCATCATCTTCCGGTCACCATATGGAAGACTCCGAAACCAGTTTCACGAATTGGGAGGGTGAAACTAACTAGCGAAACACATGTGCCACACATTCTTTCCCTCTTGGTGGAGAAAGAACAGCAGCCCAAATGCAGTCACTTGTAGGTCGGAGTCCTCGAAAAGATGTAGGACACCCGAGACATAAATGGATGCGGTCGGAAGTTTGTGCTTCATACATTAAATAAGTTGTACCGTTGCGCGTGGCTCCCTTTTGTACCCTTTTTTTCGTTTGGTTTGGTGCTAGGTAAGCAAGCAGAAAAAATAATAATAATCCGTTTACATCAGCTTCCACCACCACCTTACTAACAAAAAGAGCCGTACGGTTCTGAAGAAAAATGTGCGGTCCCGCTTAGCCGTAACCTTAGGCAGACATCCTGCCCGGCCCGGAACTTCTCCACCCAAAAAAGGTGGNGTGCTTCATACATTAAATAAGTTGTACCGTTGCGCGTGGCTCCCTTTTGTACCCTTTTTTTCGTTTGGTTTGGTGCTAGGTAAGCAAGCAGAAAAAATAATAATAATCCGTTTACATCAGCTTCCACCACCACCTTACTAACAAAAAGAGCCGTACGGTTCTGAAGAAAAATGTGCGGTCCCGCTTAGCCGTAACCTTAGGCAGACATCCTGCCCGGCCCGGAACTTCTCCACCCAAAAAAGGTGGTTAAGGGAAGAGAATTAAATTAACAACTTTATAGTCCCACGCGGCGGGTGAGTTTAATTAACTTATTTCAACACACTTACGAACTAACGTTCCCGTCCTGCATACTGGCCACGAAGGATGCTGGTCCGACCCGCGATGGTTCCCTGTGTGCTCGCAAACGCATCCGTTGCGACCGGTAAAGACGTTAGGCATAAGTGTTGACAAGTGTCTGGGTAAAGTCGAGATCGTGCAAGGGCGGCTTTTTGTGGACAACCGCAACGTTCTCGTTCGTCCGTGAGCAGGATTTCTCGGAAGGTTTTGTGGCCTACGCAAGGGGTGATCACGTTTCGCCCACGCGTCTCCACGGGGTTTACTGAGCCCTAAGCCAGGCGAACGCTGATTTGAGCTGGGACATTTCAAGTACACCCCGATCAGTGCTAATGATATCCCGTTGACATTCAGCTAACTGAATGGGGCAATAATACGACGAATAAAATTTACCACTTGATATCCGTGTAAATACAAAAAGTGTCTCACATGAAGCCAGGCTGCGTTCGTAGTGCCGGTGGCAATAGAAGAAATCCGACCCCAAATTCGATTTTCCTTTAAAAGTGTCGTCACGCTTGAAAACTTCAAGTTCGCGATGTTGGGTGAACTTTTAATTATTCTTCAACAAATATTTGACGGTCTTTTGGTCGCTTCGCCCTCCCTCTGGCACTCACTTTTCCACTCCAAATCCACCGCCGGATAAGAAGTTTAAACGCCAAACTGGAGCAAGATTAAAAATGAACGGACGAACGATCACAGAGATCCAGAAACGGAGAGCTTTTGTTCCGAGCAGTACTTGAGGTTGACTTTGTTCCGGCACAGATTGGCGTCCATGGCGTAGTGTTTCTCGTCCACCCAATCCGTTCATCAAACATATTTCTTCCTTCATCGCACCGTCTCCAATGAAGAGATATTTTCAATTTCAACCAGCAAACGGTTCACGAACGTTAGTTCTTTTTGTAATTGCCAACTCTTGTACAACACATTCTATTGCTATTGCGCAAAACTATTGCCTGCCGTATTGTCCTCCCCAAAACCCCGCACTGGGAAGCTTTGGGATTTTAATTTTGTTTCGCAGCACATTTCTGCACCGAGGCGAATGTGCTATAGACGAAGCTATTACCACACCGATGAACGGAGGACACTTTCTTAATTTCTTCCTGTGCTGGCCATTGTCTCATTGCCAGCGGGCGAGTCCTTTAAAACCTATAATCCAAAGGATCGCGATGCAGTGGAGAAGAAACCGTGCTCAACAACAAGGCGAACGTGTCCTGCTGAACGAAGGACACTATTCCTGTTCGGGACGTTTCAATGTCCTGTTCCTGTTGTCCGGTTTGCGCGACGCGCCCAGCGCCCCATTCCCGGACCAATAATTTCATGCTCATGCTACGGACATTCTACCCCAGCTCCAGCACGCTAAACTCGGTAGCAATAAAAACCGAAACGGTTTAAGGCAAAAGGCAAGACAATTCCCAAGCTGGATTGAATCTGCAACGGCTGCATACCAATGAAGGAGCGAAACGGTACGAAAAGCGTGAACATACACACTTTGCTGCCAAAGAAAGGTTCGCTTTCACTCCAGCTTATTCTTGCTTCCATATAGAAAGCTGGTGCAAAAAACATTTAATGTCAGCTTGGTGTTTTACTCTCTCTCTCTCTCTCCCTCTCTTTAAGCTATTTAAATTTATTGAAGCGTTAATGTTTCGCTGTTCGTGTTCGCTTGTTGCGACACGCTTACAACAAGAATTCATCGGTACCGAAATACCCTTTTTTTTTTGTTTTGTTTTTTCATCTCTCGTGTGAACCATTTCTTCTTGTACTTCCATCTACGAAAGTGTTTTTGGTGTCCCCTTTTGCAGAGAGAAATGCAAAAAGCTTAACCAGCAGCTTATGCGATGAGAGTTTTACGTACTTAAGACATTTTTAAACAAGACAACAAACCTTACCCACCTTTTCCTTTACGAAAAAGAAAAGGATTAGCTCTGGCATCTCTGTACCTTCTGAGAAGGATATCTGGGACGATATCGTACAAAAAGCTAATCCAAGAAGATAAACACTCGGGTGGAAAAAAAAACATCGTTTACAAGACAGGAATTTAATTTTGGCAATGTTTTACTAAGTAAATTGAATAGCGTACGTTATTCATTTCGGATAATTATTTATTAAAAATCAGTTTAAAACGATTAATCTACTTTAATCTTTTGCTGATTACTCTTTTTCTTCCGTCCCCCTTTGGAAGTTGAACGTTTTTCCGTCAATCAATCGATACCCAAAACCAAATTCACAATTGAAACATAATCATCATTATCCCCAGAAAATGACTTCTAAACCGAAAATGGAAATTGTAATGTTCTTACCTAACTTTTACGGCCACGAACCGGTACCATTCGGCCAATTCACCAATCAATCGAAATGGAGAGTCTCGGGGATTTGGGAAGCATTCGACAAAAAAAAAAAAATAAACCTCGCACTTCCAATCAGCACGTATCGGGCGGGAAAATCGTTTTCATTAGCGTTCTAAGCGTTCGCCGACCGAACGGTGCCCCATTCGGTACACCCGAAATGAGGATCAAACAGCAAACCAATCAGCCGAAAATGATGGACTAATCAGCATAAATTAAGCGGAACCTTCCAGCAGACTCGCCCAGCAATACGGCAATGGTTCAAAGCTTCACGAAAGCTTCACGAAAACACACAAACACACACTTACATTGCGGAAAACGTTTCAATACTTACACACCAAACCAAACAAAACCAGCAATAATTTCCACGATTGAATGATTTTTGGGATGGTAAATCTCTTTCATCGTACCAGCTTCCACCAGCTTTCCTCAAACGTGTTTCTTTCCCACAAACACATACAAAAACGCAATTATCGTGCCGTTTGCCTTCGGTTTGGATCGTGCGGCCGACTGAGTTGGGCTGCTGGGAAACTTGATGGAATTTATTTTTCGTCCGCGTTCAAAAGCACCGTTCAAAGCGCGGAGAAACGATTAATATCGTCGGCTAATTACGCTAATCCTGCTTCTCATCTGCTCAATCGACCGAAACCGATGAACGCTTCTCAAGCCGCTGCAAAGGACAGACGCTTTCCAGCGAAACAATATCGTTATCGTGGTTGTTTGTTTGTTTGTTTGGTTTCGTTTGTTTTTGTCTACTCTGCCTATCACGTCGCTTAAAATGCTTTGATTAAAATCACTACCAGTTTTTCGAACCCATTGTAAAGGGGATCGTGAAAATTAATATCTTCTGTGTTTGGCTCGACTTTTCCTCCATGCCCTACGACATTTTGATCCTTAACTCACGGTTGTCTTTCTTCCTTCTTTCTCTACTCCTTCACACAGCAAAGTGGCGATGACGATGGATTCAATGAGCCACCGATGATTTCACCACCACCGCCCGAGTACGGGTACCGGGTGAAAGGTGACAAGGGTGAACGGGGCGCCAAGGGAGAAAGCATTCGGGGGCCGCCGGGACCGCCGGGACCTCAGGGACCACCCGGTCCACCGGGACCACCGGGTGCGGTCGGACCGAAGGGAGGCGGATACTTCGATGGTGATGGGTCTGGTGATGAGATGGTAAGTTATCTTCTTCCGGCACGCTTCCGTCGCGTGGTTGACTGCATTAATGGGTGATGGATTTATCTCTAATCGCTAACATGCTTTAATTCTTTTAACGCTTTCCTATGCCGATGCTAACAAAAATGACTTACGTGATCCGATAGAAGCGATTGTCACAGGTAAGAAGCGATGCATGTATAATACACAGTAAAAAGCTTTAAGGCGTTTCTCTAGATGCCACTTCTAACGAACCGTAAATTTGTATTTCCTTCTGTTTGTAAAACAATAGTTCTATAAGAATGAACTACTAATAAATTAATGAAAGGAACTATTTCATTCCAATTGCATAACTTTAGGCGATATTTTAAAGCAGAATATTCACTTGAAAGTATATAAGTATATGGTATATTGTCATATATAACTAAAATAAGAATATTTGAATTATGTTGTTTGATAGACACGATCTTTACATCTTATCATTAATGCTTTTAAGGCACACTAAATTGATTTTCTTTCTCTTCACAAACTAATACATGATTTAATATTGTTTAACTTATATAGTAGCCTTTAATTTATAATCAGTACAATTTATCTCCTAGCAGTGGAGTTATGCATGAATGAATAAAAAAAATCCCGTACCAATTAGTCCTTTTTACGATTCCATGAAAAGCGTATCATAGATAAACGGAATCATTTGTTTGCATAATTGCCTACCTGCTAGGCGCAAAAAAATACACATCTCTGTAATGGAGCCGCTTCAAAGCATTTTATCTGCAACCGTGTGCACAACAGCTAGGCGCTACGTTATTTAATGTGCTTTCAACGTTCTCTTTTTCCCACAGCTTTACGACACACTGCCAAACCGAAAACACGGCGGACAATGCTTTTGCAATGCATCCCTTATCATCGAGGAGCTCAAAATGGACAGCAAACTGCGCGAGTATCTTCGCGGCCCTCAGGGCATGCCCGGCAAAGAGGGAAAGCCTGGTTCTCCGGGTCTAACGGTAAGCTTCCTATCTCATCCTGTCCCTCGATCTAGGTTTTAATGGTTGCCTTGTCTCTCTCTCTCTCGTTGCTTTCCATTTCCCCCAGGGCGTCACTGGTCCACAAGGTGAACGTGGTGCTTCCGGCCCTAAGGGTGACAAGGGAGACCGCGGTGACCAGGGCGCGACCGGACCGGAGGGCCTCCACGGAAGCAAGGGGGAACCGGGTCTGGATGGGGCACCCGGTGTACCGGGCCCAGCCGGACCGCCGGGTCCTCCAGGGCTTCCAGAGAACTACGATGTAAGTAATCGATCGTCCAGATCTTGCAAAACTCCCCCCCACACTGCTACTGACCAATGCTTGTAGTGTGTGTGTGGCGTCCGTGCCGCACACCGTTAATAAGCCGCCTTATTAGCCCACTAACCACTAACTTACCTTACAGCGCAACTTACTAACGTACGAGTTGTTTCTATCTTTCTCTCTCTATCCTGTTCTCTGTGTCTCTGTATCTTATAACACATAACCATTTTTCCAAACTTTTGAACTATTTTTCTAGACTAATTGGAATCCGTCGCGGATGTTTAAGGTATAACCAGAAAATGGGATCGCTGGGGTGTTGTCCCGCATTGGGAATAAAGGGGTTGCCTTGTGCGTGTATTTTTTCCCCCACCTTTATTATGCTTTTGTGTTTTATGTTTGCCTTTATTTGTCTGTCCCGTGGTGCGTTACGGGAGCTGCCCAGGATTAAATCTGCACTATAATTAAATTTAGACTTCTTGCATGGAAGCAGGTCGAAGCTACCGTAAAGTTTTCGGACCCAGCGTTAGCCCACAAACAATTAGTTGTCTCCATGCAGGGTTGCCCTGAACTGAATGCGACTAATTTTAAATAAGAAAGAACCCTCAAATCGAATAGACTAAGTTTCCGTTTGAACCAGCGCACCGACCGGTGGAACCGATAAACTTTTCCTATCCGGCGACCGAATGGAAACTTTCGTACCCCGGTGGTGGTGAAACCCGGGTTAAACATAAACGCATCGGATGCTTCTTATTGCTCGATAAAATTTAATTGGTGGTTAAAGGACCATAATGCAGACTCATTTTTGCAATGGTGCACCAAGCCACCTCTGTTCAACTGCCACACAACTGCTTGGGAAAATAGTTTACAGCAAAATGCTAGCTGCTGCTTGTTTTGAGGTAATTAAATCAAGCGTTGTAATAAGACGTGACGAGCGCACCGAGCGTCGGAGGAGTGCATCAAACACTGCACAACGGAACAATTGAGTAGAGCTAATCGAACGTATTAAGTGGTGAGAATACAGCATCCCAGCTAAGGTGACGAATGGAGAAGAAAAAAGCAAGTGGAACGGAAACTACAATATGACAAATCTAATTTTATTCAATTTGTGAACTCTATTTGTTCAACGCCCTTATTGCCCTCAGCATTGGGGGGGGGGGGGGGGGGGGGGGTTGGATTGTATATCCGGGTGGAATATGTGTTGTTCTGAAACTGAAGCTTTTGACAGATGAAGAAAAGTTACCCATTGAAGCAAATGTGTAATCCGGAGCAGTTGAGTGGGAAGAAGCAGACGAAATGGTGGCGTGCCACCGTACGTACAGATGACTGTGGACGTTACCATTGTGAAGGTAACAATCAAAGCAACCTGAGGGTTGAGCGTGTTTCACGTGTGCTCTTCCAATAAAACATTATTTATGAAACGAGTGCTGTGCGCTGTAAGGGTGGAACGGGTGAGAAAGACACACCACAAGCGATGGCCTTAACGACGACGTACAATTGAAACGTAAGGAAAAATGGTCGCCTGGATACGAGCAGCCGGTTACGGCACAATCAACGAAGACACTGCAGGCAATACATACTGCTTCGCACCTTCATAGTTGCACATTGTAGTGGAAAAAATCTAAAGTAGAGAAAGAAAACAAGCAACAAAAGCTCGTGTAACGTTCATCCCGTAACCATGCGGTTACCTTGGTTACGCCAGGCCCCGATGCAACACGAAGAAAAGCTCTTCCAACCAAAGGTGTAAATATACAATCGACCATAAGCTTCTTCTGTACCAGGTCGTGCTGCAAGCGAAGCAATATCTGTTTGAACTTTTTTGAAACAAATGGATCGACATGTGATGTGAAAAGGAAAATCATTCAAATGTAAGGTTTATTAGAGCCTCAAGCTATTTTTAGTTCCTTGTCGTTCATAGTTACGTGTGTTGCATGTAAAACATCATGAACACATAATAAAAAAGATAATAATTTTGCTATGGCATTTTGTTTGGTTTGAAAAATAATGAAAGGACATTTGCACAATCATCTCAGTAGCCTTGTTGTGGGCACGTGAAAACTATTCACTAAACTTTCCGATGCTAACAAAAGAAAAAAAAGGTGTCAAAGCAGGTAAAAACAGAGTATCCCGGTGTGCAAATGACGGTAAAACCATCTTTATCAACATTTTTACGTGATTTTGCATTAGCATTTTTTTCTCTATTCCTGCTTTGTTTCATGTTTTATTGTTATCCTTCAGGGGTTACGTCCTGTGGAAAAGAAAATCTTACTTTGTTCGTTTCGCGACGCGCTTACGCGAAACATTACCTTTCCATGCTATATATAGTGTGAAGAAAAGTTGTTCTTTTTTTTCGTTACTTTATGCAATGGTCTGTCAACTACGGACTCGTTTTTCGTGGCCTTGTGGGTTGAGTATGGATTTGTTTATTTATTTTTCCTCTTTATTTTCCTCAATTCTCATTTAAAAAGCAAAGTAAAAACGAGTGCAAATTTCCATTTCGTTACCACTGCACGAGAAAAGTGTGCTTCAAGCATCATCCGAAGAAAAGTTCATCGCCTCGATCTAGCTGAATGAAGGAACGAAACAAATAAAACTGAAACTTCAGCGTATTCTTTAGTGTCTCTGTCTAAGTTTTTCGTTCAATAGTGCGCACCGATTCTAACCGACATGGAACATTTTGTTCTCTCTTTCTCTCTCTCTCTCTTTTTCTCCATTTCCCTAACCATTCCGAACCAATCCCGCCTTCCTACCGTGTCCATGCACAGGAATCTATGCTCGGTGCACCGATCCAAGGAATGCGTGGCGGTTCACCTGGGCTGAAGGGTGAACCGGGTGAGAAGGGCGAGATCGGATTCCCGGGCGAAAAGGGCGAGCACGGTACCAAAGGTGACCGCGGTGATCCGGGTCTGACAGGTGCCAAAGGTGAAAGGGTACGGTTTGAAAAGGAAAAAAAAACACGCGAATTCATGCAAAGCAATGAACCCCACAAATAAAATGCTAGATTGTTTCCTCTCTTTTTTTTCCTTAGTAGAGAGTTGATTTTATATATTTTTTTTTTGTGGTTTTCAAATTTGCGTGATTTGAGTTTAATTTTATTGGCTTGTTAGTTAGTTGCCAGCACACCATTGATGAATATTGATGTCTTTTTCACTGATTTCTATCTGGCTGTGTACGTTTCTATAGCTTTTTTTAGTTCTTTTTACCCAAAATCAACCTTTTCCTTTCCACTTTCAATTGTTGGGGCGTTATTAAAGTGAGAAAAAAACATTCCCCTATACGTCTCGAAGGAGACGAACCTTTTCCTGTAGTTGCACTTGGTTTCCACAACAACCAACACGATGAGGTAGGGGTGTTCATTGGCACAGCACACTGTGGGTGTTCCCACAACATCTTCATTAGTGAGGTCCATTTTGTTTTCTTCTTCTGCCTTCTCCTCCACCTCCTCGTCCTACTCTTTTTTCTGTACCAAACTTCATCGTCACAAACGCAAAGCGCGAAACAAAAACTGTCGCACTGGGGTTTCGCGCTCAGCCTCAGTAAAATGTCACCCGAAAACATGTCTGCCCCACGAGACGCAACGCTAATGCAAAACAACATTAGCAACAGCAACAAAACCGGTAAAACAAAAACTACTACTTGACCTTCCGAAAAACAAAAGAGGAGAGGGGGGAGATGCAAACAGACAAAAAAGAAGAAAAACACAGAAAACCACCCAAAGAAAGGAAAGCGAAACAATACAGCAGCAAAAAAGCAAAAGCAAAACAAAAAAAAAGCAAACTTTTCTTTCGTAAATGTTGTTTTGCTTTATTTTAACGACGTTGTTTGGGGCGTTATGTGCGCCTCCAAGGGATTGTAAAGCATGACCGTGGTATTGCAGGATACGATTTGGCTTCTGAAAGTTGGGCAGATTGCAAAAAAAAACAACAAAAAAAGTTTCATCACGAGCGGTTAACAACAACAAAAAAATAAACAAGCCACCCTCAACATGTAATCCCTAAGGATCCTTCCATTTGCCCCATCATTGCTACGCTTTTGGATAGTGCCATAATTCTGCCGACAAGCGTTATTATTATTTCGCCATATTTGAACTTGATGCATGAATTTTTGAATCAATTTTTTGTGTCTTAGACGATGTTAGCTTGATCAGATAATGTCAATTACTTTTTAAGTGTTTTTACTTGTTATATTTCTTTTGTTTTAAAGTCATTTCTACTTAAACGGATATGAATGTTCCTACACAAGGGTATTTATTTTCTAATTGTTTCCAAAGAGTTGTAAGCTGGTTTTACCCATGGAAGTTTTTAAAAATTAGTNCCATAATTCTGCCGACAAGCGTTATTATTATTTCGCCATATTTGAACTTGATGCATGAATTTTTGAATCAATTTTTTGTGTCTTAGACGATGTTAGCTTGATCAGATAATGTCAATTACTTTTTAAGTGTTTTTACTTGTTATATTTCTTTTGTTTTAAAGTCATTTCTACTTAAACGGATATGAATGTTCCTACACAAGGGTATTTATTTTCTAATTGTTTCCAAAGAGTTGTAAGCTGGTTTTACCCATGGAAGTTTTTAAAAATTAGTGTTAAAACAGAAAAGCTTTACTAGAGCATTAAAATGGATATTATGTGACGAAAGGCGTAGAGGCTATTTAAATACATTTAAATATTAGAATTGTTAAGATTACTTGTTTCGCCAATTGCATACCTGTAGGCGTCTTACATACAGAATGTTATTTACTCATGCTATTAAAGTATCTTAATCATTAGTTCTCTCCCAATACACAGGGAGTAATAATATAAAATCCTGTACATATTGCTTCAAAGCCAATCTAAAACAAACGAGTTATATTCCATTGAAGAAACGTAGCCCCCTTCAGAAACACTCACCGGAAACAAATACGAATTAGTTTTAACAAAGTGCTAACAAATCTCTAACAAACAGCATGTTCTACTCATAGTCTATTCTTCCGTTGTTTCCACCCAATTTAACGTCAATTCCACACTAATTAATCGCAATCCATTATCACACCACCCAGGGCCACCAAGGAGCGCACGGACAGGCGGGACCGAAAGGACCCCCGGGTGCACCTGGCATTCCAGGACTTCCCGGCCAAACCGGTGCATCCGGGCTGAAGGGTGATAAGGGAAATACGGGTGAATCGGGACCACCCGGTCCACCCGGTCCGCCCGGCATGGTAATCCATTCGGAGGGTGGCCGCAACGGTACGCAGGACCAGTGCCAGTGTCAACCGGGACCACCCGGATCGCCGGGTTTGCGTGGCCCACCCGGATACGATGGTGCGCCCGGACTTACGGGTGAAACCGGACTTCCGGGACATCCGGGGCTGCCCGGCGATAAAGGCGAACGCGGACTTCCCGGTCCGAAGGGTGAGAAAGGACCGGAGTTCATCATCAACGAAAACGCGGCATTTAACTCCTCCAGGGTAAGTAACTCATCATTTGCCTAAAGAACACAGTCCTTTCCCTCATGCACACGTGCACGAAGACAACGCACGCCGGTAAATCACATCACACTCCGGCACCGGTTCGCCACACCGGTACCAGCGAGCCCGTCCGCTTCCGGTGCAAACTTTATTGGACAATTTATGTGACATCGTTCACATTCCCGTGCCCGACTTTCCATGGTGGTACCAGTTCCAGATGGTACTGGGATGCAACCATACAGGAAATCTGGAAGCATTTCAACTCAGCCCTTGCAGCGACTGATCGTACCTACACCAAAAAAAGGAGCGATTCGTACCGAAACCAACCATGCAAACGAGTCACAAAACGCATGAAAGCGAAATGGTGGCTAAAAAAAACTTGTCCCTCATACACACAGACACAGGTCCTCTCAGTCGCTGCAGCAGGGTAATGCGAACCCAGTACGAACCCAGCGAAGATATGCAGCTGCTTTTCAAACAAAAGAGATGCCCCAACGTCCCAATGTCCGGGTTGGGGGTTGGGCACTGCACAATGCACGGAATGATGTTGCACTTCTGCTTCTGCTCGGACGCTCTGGCTCCGTACATCAGTGTGTCCGCCTGCTTTTTTCGTTCCTTCTTTTCTATTGCCATCTCCTCATGTGCATTTTTTACTGACACGTTAAGAGTAAAAACGACTGGTGCAGGAACTGGGATGAAAAGGGAACAGAGGCCACAGGGCTTGAAGCCGTTTGCTGTTGCAGTTTGTACTTTATTAGCTTCCTAACATTGTTCCCTTCCGGGAACGATCCCTTTTCATACCGGGCGATGCATACATTCAGGCGCAGATGGAGCTGATGGCAGACCGTGTACCGTGCCCGTCTTCCGTGCTTCCCGGTGGGCAGACAAAAAAAAAAAGCTCGGGAAACCTCCACCCCCAAGCGCGCACAATATGCAACATTCTTCCTCGTGCACATTTCATCCTTTTATAGCTTTTCATAACATTTTCTTCCGAACGGTTCATTGAGAGACAGGCAGACGGACACACACACACACAAAAAAAACACCATCACACTCCAACATACGTAACATGAACAAGCTAAACGAGTTGAAAAAATATTAGCTGAATGAAGAATTACACCGTGGCGCACCACCGCACCACGACGTGCGCGACGTGAGTCGTTGAAAGCGGAAAAGCTTTTGCATCGTGATGCGCATTGTGGAATGTGCATAATTGAATAGCAAGCACAATAGTACACCGGCCCCGGGCATGGCAAGGTTTCTATCATGGGAAAACTAATTATTTGACGATTAAAATTCTTGCACGCGTTTTTCGCCGGAAACTTTGTCCACGCGTTCACATTTGCATATCATCTATGCTCTGCAGGAGTACGATCGTCTATTTTTTATATTTCATTTTTTTTCTCTCTCGTTTATCTTAACCAGGCTAACAAAGGTGACAAAGGTGAACGTGGCCAGCGAGGACGGCGGGGGAAGACGGGCCCACCGGGACCGATTGGACCGCCGGGAAAACCTGGCGGCATGGGAGAAACGTGGCCAGTAAGTAGGCTAATTCTGTGTCACATCACATTCATTTTGTCTTGAATTTATATTCGTGTTATTAGGATAATTGTGCGATCTTCTCGTTCAACAACACGAGCGAGATAATATGACTATTTGATTTATGCTCATTTTTATGTCACATTCCAGGGCCGACAGGGACCCAAGGGAGATCAAGGACCGAAAGGAGAGAAGGGAGACAGCATGGCAATGCGAGGAGTAAGTGTTGTACGTTTTACACCAATCGATAGTAGTTTCAACCATGCATCAAATGCTTATTTAAATGGGATAGAGATTTGATTAAAAGCAACTTGGAATCTAACTCTGAAAACCCTGAAAAAATTCTAAAAAACGGAAGGACATTTCTTCAAAATTGTGTTAAAGTAATGAAAATCCTTCTACTAACCTAAGGAACTAACCTAAGGTAATTGTAATTGCCTCTTTTTGAAGAGGCAACTACAATTATTCACATACTTGGAAGAGATGAGGCCACACTGTAGCTCCTAGGACTGAGCTCTTACTAAGCTCTGAATCATCACAAAGGGCTTAAAACTGCTTATAATCTTTAAAGCAATGAATTCTTGGCTAACTTATAATGTTAAATTTAAGTTTTCCAATTACTTAAGAACCATTGCCTTTCTTAACGCCCATACACCTATTTTAATCCACTCATGGAAGAAAAATTGGACGAAAAAAGTGAAACAAATGACGAGAAAAAAGTGAAATTAAAGAGCGAACTGCATAAAGCATACTGCACTTATTGAGGTTACAATATGCTTGAGGTCTGCACTGAACTTTTTGGTACATCCGGAAGGCTTAATGGTGGTTTGATCAACTAAACAGTTCAATTTGATCTCCCAATAAACCGGGATTTAATTGCAGAGTTTCTGTTAAATGATATTATTCTAAGGAACTTAAACACTCCTCAAAGACTGCTATACAGACTATCAAGAGCAAATAAAGCAATTAATATTAATTATTCATCTGAGACAATATCCCATTCAAACTTCAAGAATTGTACCTACGACTAGGCCTTCTGGGGGAAATACTGAATGTGTCTCGCACCCTCCGATATGCAAGTTTATAACTTATCTCATCTATTTCTTTAATTATCAATAAATTACGCAATGCACCTATTGCTACTAAGAATACTTCTTCACTTGACTTTCAATCAAGTGCTATCGTGAAAATTAACACACATTCCTTTGAAAACACGTTCATTGAAAGGATCTCTTAACTGCATTCACTCAAACAGCACCCGTACATGTAGTTGTAGAAAAATGTACACAAAAGAGTATCGCCCGACGAATAGTCAACAGTACATGAAAAGCTTTTCAATTTAATAGTGCTTCCGAGAGAGAGAGAGAGAGAGAGAGAGAGAGAGAAAGAAAGAGAGAGCACCCTCTCTTTCATAATTTCTAATAATTCTATCTAACAAGCGATGAAGCATCTGTGCGAATGTAACAACCTTAAGCTCATTGCAACAGTATGTGCTATGCCTTTAAGCACCATATTCGTCTCGAATAACTTGTACACACCCATAACGGTACGGTAATGTTGTAATCCGTCTGCAACCATAGTACGTACGGATGAAATGAAAAGTTTACCACATCGAGCAGTACTTAATTAATCATGACTTTCTAAAACCCCAACGCCAAAGTCCGATGTTGATGGTGGTTCCGTGTAAATTTTAGAGCGAAAGTTTATAGTTGTCCCACAAAACCGGCACCACACACCGGACTCCATCGTTGTAGCGATCTTCCTTTTTTCTCCACGCCATCCAACAAGCTGACAGCTCGTAATGGATGGATTCTGTCTGATTTTTCCACTCACTTCATTATCCGTTGAGAGTATACAGGCACACACTGCGGGCACACAAGCCTTACATACTTCAATGGTGAGGTTGAGTTATTTCTAAAAGCATGTACTATCGGAAACGATGTAATCTTACATGATACTTATAAAAAGGAAAAAATACACACACACACACACTCAAACGATCCATCGCGGGAGGTCGTTTCTTATAAAGTAAGAAATTATTTGTTGCACCCTGTGTGCGCGTGTTCTTCGATTTTTTTTTTGTATGTTACTGAGTAAAACTTTCGCTCAACACCGTCGCCTAAGGACGTCCCACAAATCAACCGAACCGTTTCTGGTGGTACGCCTCGAAAAATCACCGCCCATCACCCACCACCCATCCACCTCGCAGCAGTGCGCATAAAACTGACCCAACAAGAAGGCAGACGGACATGCGCTGCAAATCAGTGAAAAACTTTCACCTCAACGTATCCACACCTCGGCAAGTGGCCCGGGTGCCGGCAACTACAGGGCGATAATTTTTCTTCCCATCGGACGGAATCTTTACCCCGGACTTCGGTTTACCATGCCATATCAGCGTAGTGTTAAGGGAGCTGAATGTTCCTGCAGTTCCCAGGCATGCCCGGGCATGGAACCTTTTCCCTTGCACAAAGCACCGCAGGACCACCGGTACCGTAGTGCAAAGCACGGCCAAGCGACTACATTCCTGAAATCGCTACCCGTTTCTAGGTCATAAATTTTACCCTCCTAAAATGCCAGTCCACGCAAGGTGCCAGCAGAGTCACACCAGACGACCGGACGACGATCGCCATGCCGGGACGATGCATTATCCTAGCCCGCGCAGGGACGATTATTTGAATCGTTTCTTTGGCCGCGTTTTGGGCATCCCAAGTTTTGTTCCACTTATTTGCCCTCCACATTGACTGCCAGCTACCACCGTTTTGCCATGGTCGTTTCGAACTTTTCTTCTAAATGTTTCTCTCGCCTTTTTCTTTGCTTTTTTGCCCTTTTCATTTTGCGCAAAAGTTCACCTAGACACTAGGAGCAACGGATTGAGCGAACGGGCGCAGTGAAAACACTACAAATTTAGCAACATTTTACGCTCCCTCAATCCGGCCGAAGGTTGAGGTTTTTGTTGTGGGTTTCGCTTCTTTTTTCTTCATTCCTTTTTTTTTTTTGAAGTTTTGTTTTGACAAGATGAAAAGAGCTTTGTCTTCGAGTTGCGGGCACATAATTCATGTTCTATTTAGCATTAAATTATACTTATAGGGTGGGCAAAGCACAGGGAAGTCATGGTGGAAGATGATCTGTCTCGTCGTTCTCGTAAATTTCACTTTCGAATTAGTCTTCCACGCTTTAACCGCGTACCGCGTGGGACAGCAGAAAAGGGTATTTTGGTTTTGGACGAGCTTTCCTTTGATTATTGATCTTTTCTGAATGTCGCAACGAATTTAATGTGGGTAGCAAAAAAAAAAGACGTTGCGACTAACACATTTTCAAGATAAGGAATTTAGTAAAGGGAATGTAGAAGAGATAGAAAAAATGGATATTTTACGAAGTTATTCTCAAGAAATGGGCTATAAATTGTTTGAATATATTGTAACAATTACGTGAATTCTTCTTTTTGACAGATAAATGATACATTTTTATGTTAGGTTTTAAATTTTACAGGTACTAAAACCTTGTTACTATTATTTTATTCGAAAAACTATACATTTATCAATCTCTGAAGTTTTCTTTATTATAAAATAATAAAGTATTTAAGACAGTAACAAGGTAATATGTAATGTTCTGTTTTACCAGCTTGTGAATGTTAAATATTTCAAATATTGTCTGGAGCTTATACATTTATCAACGTTGGGAGTAGATTAAGTAACAACATTTTTATAAGTCTTGCCAATAGAAAATTATAGAAACTCGACAAACAAATTATGAATTCAGCTGAACTGAGCTTAAAATTGCTGATCTAAGATGGAAGCTTTTCTTGAACCCTTAAACAAATTTTAAAATCTAATGCCCGAGTGTAATGAAGAACAGGGAAAGGTGGTGAGAGTCCTTTTTTTGTACCAGCTAAGTTGCTCAAGAAAGAACAACATATTTTATTTTGAGGCATTTTACTATCATGGCCTTTTTTGCGACTATCAGAGATACTATAAAAATAGAGGATCATCCTTGAAACGTCCAACATCTGTTAGAAATAAGTATGGTCCTTTTATCTCTACTCACTTGATTGTTCATACTTATCAAGTTTGATTTTCTAAACATAAATTTTTATTATTTTTTTAGTTATTTTTATATTTATGTCACTTAGACATAAATAAGTGACATGCGAAATGTTCCGTTTATGATGTTTATATGAAATCTAAATTTATAGCCATTAATCAATTATTGAAGCCAAACATGTTCATACATGTTAAATTTGTTCAAATATATCCGACATTAAATGTTTGTGAGGTTTGAAAGTAGTTCAATATCTAAAAATTGATCAATACTTTATTATCTTAATTTTCACTAGCATATTCAGTTTATCATTTTAAATCAGTTTGATTCTAGTAAAAAATACTGAACGATGTACTTAAAAGGACACCATCAGATCAAGTGCTTAACTGCATCCTTGATTAACGATTGAATTATTGATAAATTCTCAAAACAGAGATTACTGCACACAATCAACGTGCTGCACTTNCACCACGACGTGCGCGACGTGAGTCGTTGAAAGCGGAAAAGCTTTTGCATCGTGATGCGCATTGTGGAATGTGCATAATTGAATAGCAAGCACAATAGTACACCGGCCCCGGGCATGGCAAGGTTTCTATCATGGGAAAACTAATTATTTGACGATTAAAATTCTTGCACGCGTTTTTCGCCGGAAACTTTGTCCACACGTTCACATTTGCATATCATCTATGCTCTGCAGGAGTACGATCGTCTATTTTTTATATTTCATTTTTTTTCTCTCTTGTTTATCTTAACCAGGCTAACAAAGGTGACAAAGGTGAACGTGGCCAGCGAGGACGGCGGGGGAAGACGGGCCCACCCGGACCGATTGGACCGCCGGGAAAACCTGGCGGCATGGGAGAAACGTGGCCAGTAAGTAGGCTAATTCTGTGTCACATTACATTCATTTTGTCTTGAATTTATATTCGTGTTATTAGGATAATTGTGCGATCTTCTCGTTCAACAACACGTGCGAGATAATATGATTATTTGATTTATGTTCATTTTTATGTCACATTCCAGGGCCGACAGGGACCCAAGGGAGATCAAGGACCGAAAGGAGAGAAGGGAGACAGCATGGCAATGCGAGGAGTAAGTGTTGTACGTTTTACACCAATCGATAGTAGTTTCAACCATGCATCAAATGCTTATTTAAATAGGATAGAGATTTGAATAAATGCAACTTGGAATCTAACTCTGAAAACCATGGAAAAATTATAAAAAACGGAAGGACATTTCTTCAAAATTGTGTTAAAGTAATGAAAATCCTTCTACTAACCTAAGGAACTAACCTAAGGTAATTGTAATTGCCGCTTTTTGAAGAGGCAACTACAATTATTCACATACTTGGAAGAGATGAAGCCACACTGTAGCTCCTAGTATTGAGCTCTTACTAAGCTCTGAATCATCACAAAGGGCTTAAAACTGCTTATAATCTTTAAATCAATGAATTCTTGGCTAACTTATAATGTTAAATTTAAGTTTTCCAATTACTTAAGAACCATTGCCTTTCTTAACGCCCATACACCTATTTTAATCCACTCATGGAAGAAAAGTTGCACGAAAAAAGTGAAACAAATGACGAGAAAAAAGTGAAATTAAAGAGCGAACTGCATAAAGCATACTGCACTTATTGAGGTTATAATATGCTTGAGGTCTGCACTGAACTTTTTGGTTCATCCGGAAGGCTTAATGTATTACTCGTGCCTCTAAGTGTTGACCAACTATACAGTTCAATTTGATCTCCCAATAAACCGGGATTTAATTGCAGAGTTTCTGTTAAATGATATTATTCTATGGAACTTACACACTCATCAAAGACTGCTATACAGACTATCAAGAGCAAATATAGCAATTAATAATAATTATTCATCTGAGACAATATCCCATTCAAACTTCAAGAATTGTACCTACGACTAGGCCTTCTGGGGGAAATACTGAATGTGTCTCGCACCCTCCGATATGCAAGTTTATAACTTATCTCATCTATTTATTTAATTATCAATAAATTACGCAATGCACCTATTGCTACTAAGAATACTTCTTCACTTGACTTTCAATCAAGTGCTATCGTGAAAATTAACACACAATCCATTGAAAACACGTTCATTGAAAGTATCTCTTAACTGCATTCACTCAAACAGCACCCGTACATGTAGTTGAAGAAAAATGTACACAAAAGAGTATCGTCCGACGAATAGTCAACAGTACATGAAAAGCTTTTCAATTTAATAGTGCTTCCGAGAGAGAGAGAGAGAGAGAGAGAGAGAGAAAGAGAGAGCACCCTCTCTTTCATATTTTCTAATAATTCTATCTAACAAGCGATGAAGCATCTGTGCGAATGTAACAACCTTAAGCTCATTGCAACAGTATGTGCTATGCCTTTAAGCACCATATTCGTCTCGAATAACTTGTACACACCCATAACGGTACGGTAATGTTGTAATCCGTCTGCAACCATAGTACGTACGGATGAAATGAAAAGTTTACCACATCGAGCAGTACTTAATTAATCATGACTTTCTAAAACCCCAACGCCAAAGTCCGATGTTGATGGTGGTTCCGTGTAAATTTTAGAGCGAAAGTTTATAGTTGTCCCACAAAACCGGCACCACACACCGGACTCCATCGTTGTAGCGATCTTCCTTTTTTCTCCACGCCATCCAACAAGCTGACAGGTCGTAATGGATGGATTCTGTCTGATTTTTCCACTCACTTCATTATCCGTTAAGAGTATACAGGCACACACTGCGGGCACACAAGCCTTACATACTTCAATGGTGAGGTTGAGTTATTTCTAAAAGCATGTACTATCGGAAACGATGTAATCTTACATGATACTTATAAAAAGGAAAAAATACACACACACACACACACACACTCAAACGATCCATCGCGGGAGGTCGTTTCTTATAAAGTAAGAAATTATTTGTTGCACCCTGTGTGCGCGTGTTCTTCGATATTTTTTTGTATCTTACTGAGTAAAACTTTCGCTCAACACCGTCGCCTAAGGACGTCCTACAAATCAACCGAACCGTTTCTGGTGGTACGCCTCGAAAAATCACCGCCCACCACCCATCACCACACACCTCGGAGCAGTGTGCATAAACTGACCCAACAAAAAGGCAGACGGACATGCGCTGCAAATCAGTGAAAAACTTTCACCTCAACGTATCCACACCTCGGCAAGTGGCCCGGGTGCCGGCAACTACAGGGCGATAATTTTTCTTCCCATCGGACGGAATCTTTACCCCGGACTTCGGTTTACCATGCCATTTCAGCGTAGTGTTGGAGCTGAATGTTCCTGCAGTTCCCAGGCATGCCCGGGCATGGAACCTTTTTCCTTGCACAAGGCACCGCAGGACCGTACCGGTGGTAGTAGTGCAAAGCACGGCCAAGCGACTACATTCCTGAAATCGCTACCCGTTTCTAGGTCATAAATTTTACCCTCCTAAAATGCCAGTCCACGCAAGGTGCCAGCAGAGTCACACCAGACGACCGGACGACGATCGCCATGCCGGGACGATGCATTATCCTAGCCCGCGCAGGGACGATTATTTGAATCGTTTCTTTGGCCGCGTTTTGGGCGTCCCAAGTTTTGTTCCACTTATTTGCCCTCCACATTGACTCCACCGTTTTGCCATGGTCGTTTCGAACTTTTCTTCTAAATGTTTCTCTCGCCTTTTTCTTTGCTTTTTTGCCCTTCTCATTTTGCGCAAAAGTTCACCTAGACACTAGGAGCAACGGATTCAGCGAACGGGCGCAATGAAAACACTACAAATTTAGCAACATTTTACGCTCCCTCAATCCGGCCGAAGGTTGAGGTTTTTGTTGTGGGTTTCGCTTCTTTTTTCTTCATTCCTTTTTTTTGAAGTTTTGTTTTGACAAGATGAAAAGAGCTTTGTCTTCGAGTTGCGGGCACATAATTCATGTTCTATTTAGCATTAAATTATACTTATAGGGTGGGCAAAGCACAGGGAAGTCATGGTGGAAGATGATCTGTCTCGTCGTTCTCGTAAATTTCACTTTCGAATTAGTCTTCCACGCTTTAACCGCGTACCGCGTGGGACAGCAGAAAAGGGTATTTTGGTTTTGAAGGAGCTTTCCTTTGATTATTGATCTTTTCTGAATGTCGCAACGAATTTAATGTGGGTAGCAAAAAAAAAGACGTTGCGACTAACACATTTTCAAGATAAGGAATTTAGTAAAGGGAATGTAGAAGAGATAGAAAAAATGGATATTTTACGAAGTTATTCTCAAGAAATGGGCTATCAATTGTTTGAATATATTGTAACAATTACGTGAATTCTTCTTTCTGACAGATAAATGATACATTTTTATGTTAGGTTTTAAATTTTACAGGTACTAAAGCCTTGTTACTATTATTTTATTCGAAAAACTATACATTTATCAATCTCTGAAGTTTTCTTTATTATAAAATAATAAAGTATTTAAGACAGTAACAAGGTAATATATAATGTTCTGTTTTACCAGCTTGTGAATGTTAAATATTTCAAATATTCTCTGGAGCTTATACATTTATCAACGTTGGGAGTAGATTAAGTAACAACATTTTTTTAAGTCTTGCCATTAGAAAATTATAGAAACTCGACAAACAAATTATGAATTCAGCTGAACTAAGCTTAAAATTGCTGATCTAAGATGCAAGCTTTTCTTGAATCCTTAAACAAATTTTAAAATTTGATGCCCAAGTGTAATGAAGAACAGGGAAAGGGGGTGAGAGTCCTTTTTTGTACCAGCTAAGTTGCGCAAGAATGAACAAAATATTTTATTTTGAGGCGTTTTACTATCATGGCCTTTTATGCGACTATCAGAGATACTATTAAAATAGAGGATCATCCTTGAAACGTCCAACATCTGTTAGAAATAAGTATGGTCCTTTTATCTCTACTCACTTGATTGTTCATACTTATCAAGTTTGATTTTCTAAACATAAATTTTTATTATTTTTTTAGTTATTTTTATATTTATGTCACTTAGACATAAATAAGTGACATGCGAAATGTTCCGTTTATGATGTTTATATGAAATCTAAATTTATAGCCATTAATCAATTATTGAAGCCAAACATGTTCATACATGTTAAATTTGTTCAAATATATCCGACATTAAATGTTTGTGAGGTTTGAAAGTAGTTCAATATCTAAAAATTGATCAATACTTTATTATCTTAATTTTCACTAGCATATTCAGTTTATCATTTTAAATCAGTTTGATTCTAGTAAAAAATACTGAACGATGTACTTAAAAGGACACCATCAGATCAAGTGCTTAACTGCATCCTTGATTAACGATTGAATTATTGATAAATTCTCAAAACAGAGATTACTGCACACAATCAACGTGCTGCACTTTGCACATCCATATGCTCAAGTGGACCCAAAGTACCAACATCAGCACAACTGTCCTATCGCTAGAAATGTTTGTCGTTGATTTTATTTCACGTTCTGCTATTTATACGCTCAAAACTTTGCACCGAATCCAAGCAGACACCAGTGTGAACCGGAGGAAAATCGTTTGTTAGCACAATATGGCTACAGGATGCTTTGCGATCTTGGAAGGCACTAACTATTCGCCAAACTCCTGCAAAAACTCCATCCTGCCGGAAGAAGTTAATGTACTGCCATAAATAATGCATCACGTAAAATTGGGAATGCTCATTTACGGAGTGTTTGGAAAACTGTTTGCCACTAGTTTCCAGCGCTAACAGGCTGCCCGGGCGGCACCAGCCGCTTGTTGGTGCATCGTGACAGTTCGGTCGTCTTCGCCGCCATATGAAGACACATTCACTTGGACTTGGACTTGTTCCCAGTTCCGCCCGGGATGACGCAAAGGCACTCGAGCATTGCTCTCATTTTACTGCACCAGTGACACACTGGTACCGGTACGTTCTTAGCTAGAATTAACGAAGCAAATCTCTGTCCCAACCGCTGTCGTCGTAGTCACACACTTGTCAGCCCGATTTCCCGAGGGTCACACGCGCTCAAGCAGCCACTTGCTTTCGTGCGGACGGCTTACAACCGTTGCCATTCCGTGGTGCCGTTCCAGGTCACTCTAAAAGGTGGATGGCGAGAGAATCCCATCCACCGTGCAACGTGGAAGGCACTTCATTTGTAGTTGACACACAGTCCCCACACGAATAGCACCACGACCTAGACATCGCACCACGCCACGGCTGTCACGGCCAAGTCCTGCGAGAAAGGTTGTCCTACTGGTACGGGACAACACACACCCAACACAAGTGGCATGAATAAACAATGTCAAACTTTTCCGCGGGTGTGTGCCCTTGCGCATGTGACTGTGTGGAGTGTGTTTTCTGACCCGCGAACTCCGACGAAGGGAGTTGCATACCCAATGGAGGCGCTGAGCTGCGACTAATGTGTGACGCCATGCATGCATACGCGCGTGTGTGTTGGCCCGTTTTAAAGGATTAAAAACTTTCTAATTCCCACTTTACCTTCTTGTTTTCTTGAAACCTTTTTTTGTTTTTGCACAGGCGAAAGGCGATAAAGGCGAACGTGGCATGAATGGACGCGATGGACTGCCAGGACCGCCGGGACTTCCAGCTGCATCCGGTGACGGAGGGGTCCAGTACATCCCGATGCCGGGACCACCGGGACCACCGGGACAACCGGGACCGCCCGGTCCACCCGGACTGTCCATCATCGGTGAGAAGGGTGAACCGGGAATGGATTCGCGCAGTCCCTTCTACAGTGATTCCCATCATGGATACTACGGACGACCGGGTAAGCTGACATGCCTCATGCCGCCGCCTATGCAAACTTTGCTCTAGGTTTCTGTGTTTTTTCGTGTTTTTTTTTTCATTTCACTCAAATGCCATTGCCGCCCTTTCATGCCAAAACTTCAACACCCGGGAAACTAATCGCATCTCTACATGGACACACCATCATTAACCATCATACCATACCACACGCATACACACACAAACGCGCCCTGCACGCCCTTCTTGACTCACTAAATCTTGTTCACTACTACTTCTTCCCGCTTGCCCACAAGGAGGTCGGTCCAGTATGGACGAGCTGAAGGCGCTACGAGAACTCAAACATCACAAGGACTACGAAGACAGCACGCTCGGTAAAATTAAAAACAAGAAACCATGAATTGATTTTTACCTTATTCCCATTCACTCTCAATGGTGTGGTTCACTCTATTCCCAACCGAATATCTTTCAGTTAGCTTTTCTCCTTTTCTCTTTTATTCTGTTCTCTTCTCTCCCACACAGCACAACGCTTGTATTTTCATGCCTTTGATCAAGAATGGACGTGTTTTCTTTTTCTGTTCATGTTTGTTTTTCATCTTCATCACCACATCATCGGTATAACCCATTTCCCACGTGTTCATTATTGTCACACGTTTGTTTGCGTATCTAGGATGGGAAAAGAAGAGGAGATCTATTTTATTTTCGATATATCACACTAATGAGAAACAATTGATATGCTTCACGTTCNCATGGATACTACGGACGACCGGGTAAGCTGACATGCCTCATGCCGCCGCCTATGCAAACTTTGCTCTAGGTTTCTGTGTTTTTTCGTGTTTTTTTTTTCATTTCACTCAAATGCCATTGCCGCCCTTTCATGCCAAAACTTCAACACCCGGGAAACTAATCGCATCTCTACATGGACACACCATCATTAACCATCATACCATACCACACGCATACACACACAAACGCGCCCTGCACGCCCTTCTTGACTCACTAAATCTTGTTCACTACTACTTCTTCCCGCTTGCCCACAAGGAGGTCGGTCCAGTATGGACGAGCTGAAGGCGCTACGAGAACTCAAACATCACAAGGACTACGAAGACAGCACGCTCGGTAAAATTAAAAACAAGAAACCATGAATTGATTTTTACCTTGTTCCCATTCACTCTCAATGGTGTGGTTCACTTTATTCCCAACCGAATATCTTTTAGTTAGCTTTTCTCCCCTTTCTCTTTTATTCTGTTATCTTCTCTTCCACACAGCACAATGCTTGCATTTTCATGCCTTTGATCAAGAATGGACGTGTTTTCTTTTTCTGTTCATGTTTGCTTTTCATCTTCATCACCACATCATCGGTATAACCCACGGTTCATCGGTTCCCACGAGTTCATTATTGTCACACGTTTGTTTGCGTGTCTAGGATGAGAAAACAAGAGGAGATCTATTTTATTTTCGATATGTCACACTAATGAGAAACAATTGATATGCTTCACGTTCTCTTACGGTTGAGTTCACATTTTTCTTTCGGTACAAAAATATGATCCTTTATTGAAAACGATGCCACCGATCGGAAATTGTGAGATGAAAAGTAAATGAAACTAATTGTGAATGAGCAGCATTGTGACGATTGTTTAACGTTTTGTGTTTTGATCTTTTTGATGTTTGATGAAGATGCTAAAGGGAGCGTCATCTCTCATATATCATTTCTGATGAAACTAAGCTTTTCGGATTAAATGTCATTCGTTTTAACAATGGGGTTTTAATTTGTAACTTAGTCTCTTTATGGTATATCACATTAACATGACTTATGCAATTTCAGAACGAAGTTCAGAAAGTTAGAACTCGAAATGATTTTGGAATATATGTAACACATTTTATACAAAGCTTACAACGTTGTTCACTGCAAAAATGAACAAACAAAAGTTTAAATTAATCTGTTATGGTCCCCGGTCGAGGTAGTGACTCTAGCCTTACATGACAGGAGATGAGTAGAATTTGATCACAATTCAATTCCCTGATGAGTTTAATAACTCAGGAATAGCCTAAAGGAATGAAAAGATTCGGAACTGAGCCTCAAAAAACTTAAATTAACTCACTTACTAGTAAGATTTAATGTACTCTTTTTTATGTCACGACCTACTAGGTCAAGGCGCTGGGAGTAATCAAGAAGTTCCAGCTAACGAACTATACAAGCTTAATTGAATATATAATTTATATGGTATGAGGTTACTTTTTTGCAAATCATCTAACGCAAGCTTCCATTGTTTTCAGATAATGCATCTGTTGCATACTACAAAAAGCTTTGTATAGTATAATAGTTGAAAAATAGTTAAAATAGCGAATTATGGTAAAATATCCAAATTTCATAGATCAGTTTATCGAATTCCCTAGCGTTAAGTGATGAAATTTTAAATTTTAAAGGATTTGTAATGTTATTCAAGTCTATTTACAGATAAAGAAAGAAAACCGTTTATCTATTAGAAGAAATTTCATTTAAAAAATTCATTTAAAAAAAAAAAAAAAAAATGATATTTCATTGATGATAAGAAGTGATAAGATGATAAGAAGTGCAATAATTAGTAATTTATTAACGAAAATTGTCATAAAAGATTCATTGAGTACAAGCAATTTAATCTGTCTTTAAAAAGGCAAATCCAGCAAATACTTCAAAGCGTCGTGAGCTTTATGACCTAGATCTTACCATAAGACCTAAAACGCAGTAATAATCTACGAATTAATCCTTCCATTAGTGCAATAATTTGCTTATCTTTGCTAGATTGCGCTGCTATAAACACGTACCTTTCTGCATTGTCTTGAGTTTTCCACCAAAGCGCGAAGACATAGATTAACCTAATGGGGTTTCATGCAGCCAACAAAACTTACCCTTATTTACTGTGCGCAATAATAATCCATCCTACAGCACTACCATTCAACTCATACTTTACTGCGTCACATTGCCCTTCACATCGCATCCAAATTGCATCACGCAACGTTACGAATTCACGGTTTTATGTTGCACATTTGCCCCCCCCCCCCCCCACACACACACACACACACACACACACACACACACACACCGTTCAATGTTTCTTCTTTATGTTGCCTCCTTTCGCTCAACCCAGAAAATCCGTCCGTTAATCCACCAATTCCATTTTCTAAACGACAAGAAACTCGGATCGCACATTTGTCCGCCACTGCCTTCCCTTTTATCACTCTATCACCTAGGGAGTATGGAGTGCGTAGCACTTGCTGGAAGAATTATCCTTTCCACTTACCGTAATCAATCTCTAATGTGCCGCGTGTATTCTTTTTTTTTCCTTTTCGTTCACTCTCTATTGCTATTTGTCAACATGAAACCTCACAGGACCGCCCGGACCGCCAGGACCGCCGGGACCGGCCGGACGGCCACTGCACGATAGTGACGAGATTCCGAACAGCTACGGGGCCAACGTTCGCATCGTGCCCGGAGCTGTCACTTACCAGAATGCAGAAACGATGTCGAAGGTAAGGTTTAGGCCGCGGCTGGCACACAGCTAGCTGCACGCTACCTGGGGAACGGGCAGTATTGCAAACATCTCGAATGGAATCGTTCGTTGGCACAAATCTACGTCTACCAGTCTACCAGTGGGTATCAATTATTTATGCCCATCAGACGACGAACCCTGGCCCTGCGACCTCCGAACCTCGACTTGTCGTCAATTGCATATCACGAGGATAGTAAATCGCTTGGAAGATGGAATGCGCACCGAAAGAACATTTCTTTTCTTCTCTGTGCTGAAGAATTGCACACATTTTTGCATGTATTTTGAAGCGGGACCAAAAAAAATCAATTTCGACAAAATAGAAATCCCACCCTCCCAATGCATCTTCGTGCAAATCTGTGTCGTACGCAAATAGAGTTGATGAGCTGCCATCACATCATCATCATCATCATCATCATCATCATCGTCGTCAACATTGTCATTCGCCGCTCGATTCGCACAGTGTACGCTGAAGAGTTACATACACATCCCGCGTGGCTTAGGCAAAAGCTAGAGGGCAATCTCGTCTACCATCGCAAAACGACGTGACCGACGTTGTCGCGCGCTCGCGCACACACACTACGTTTATCGCTTTATGCTGAAGGATGCTAATCTCGTCCGAAGAGCGCACGGTTGTTTGCACTTGTCCAACAAACTTCAGAACCGGTTGGTGCAATCTTCTCCCATTTGCCAACATGGGTAAAACGGGGGGACTTCAAGTGCCACGCTTCATAATGGTTTCACATCAAACTAGAACACGGCTGGTTAGGGGAGCGAAACGCTTTGCTCCGAACTTCTTTCATATTGTTGGGTCAAACGAGGTTGTAGTGAGTTAAGCTCGATTAGCTAATTTGGTGTGTTGGCACACCGTGCCAAACGAGGATGGATGAGTTAGCATCTTAACGAAGGGGGAAAAAGTAATAAATTCAACCAAGTAGTGTTAGATTTACTGTACGAGTGTGCTAAAGTGAACACAAATGATTTGTACAGTCATTATAGACTGTTTTATAGACATTTTTCATAAATATGTGACAACGGTTAGATGAAAAACTTGATTTTGAAGCAAATGAATGGTTAGTGTAATGCAAATTGCATACCTTTAGGCTACATTGGAAATATTAAACTATCGCCTTAGTAGAAGAATCAGATATTTGCTTAAAAGCAGGAATCAATTCATGATCAAAGGCGATGGAAAGTGATTGCAATTCACCCATTACACATTCGATCAATGTTGAGCGTGCGAGTTGTAATTAAAAACTGCCTTACAATTTTACGCTTCACCACAAAAATACCTTTTGCAATATTTAACTTTGTTCGGGAGAAGTAAAAAAATGCGATTAATCCATTGCATTAGCAAGCACACGAAAAAGGAAATTTATTCACTTTCGCACACCCAGTACCCTGTGCGGTACGTTACGAAAGGTCAGTTCGAACAAAAGTCTAGACCAAATTTGTTACTCCGAACCACGCACTGCATTACATGCACCACCCATGCAAACCTTGTCCTTCGTCCTTGCAGCGAGACTTCACTTCACTTGCACGAAGAGACATAAAAATGTTGGAAACTTTTTTATCGTCCTACTATCCAACACTTTGCTGTGGTGGCAAGAGAAGAAAAAAAAACGAAATTGGGCACCACAATTCCGTACGCCATCCCCGCCTAATGCTGCCGAACGACCAACGATCCTGAACGCATTGTTCGCTGCGGCCGTATACACGCAAACCCTGCACAGTTCGGTCGTTCCGAATTTCGTGGGAAAATGAGCAGCTGGCCTTCACACACACACAGTGGCTTTACATGTGTGTCTGTGCGCGAGCCATCGTTTCGGTTTTCTATTGCAACCGGAGCCGTGGCAGGTCCAAAGGACCCCGAAATAAATAAGACCTTATCATGAATAATAAACGCTAAGACATACGCCGCCCCATGGTCTGAAGGGTGCTATTCGTGTACTGCAACGAGCACCGATGGCCCATGATGGACCATACCATTGTACCATTTTTTCTTGCCCATACAAGGGCCCGACCCGTTCTGGACACGGTTGAGTACACGGAATAGGGAAAAAGGAAGCGTACAAGATGATACACGAAATCTCTCCTGCATCATACTTAATTCTAGGTTATCCACGTTATTGCTATGCCCCCGCCGGGCCAGTAGACAGGACACCGATGAAGTGGCCCCGACAATGAAAGCTCCTGCCAACAAGAAGAAGAAAAAAAAAACACAAGCCGAAATGAAAGTTTTGCTAGCGATCCAGTGGATGTTTCCTTTTTTTTACTTCTGGGTTTTTTCTTCCTACAACCAAACACTCACATTCTGCCGTGGCGCAGAATCTCCCCAAAGAAACACCCTCATACTCATTTGCCTTCCAATTTATTTCACACAGATGTCTTCCACGACTCCCGTCGGTACGCTCGCTTACATAATTGACGAGGAAGCACTTCTGGTGCGAGTGAACAAGGGCTGGCAGTACATTGCAGTAAGTATACGATTTCCCTTTTGTTATGTTGCCCTTACGATCTTTCTTCCTATTCCCTACATCACATATTTCCTTCTTCCATCACTCCGTCACCGGAAACGGTGTGTAATTCCGTCAGGGAACAGGGAACCCTCTTGCCCAGTCGATTCCCTCACCGAACCGAAATCAATTGTCCTGTTGCGTCCTGTCGCTGGCACTGACCGATCCAGCTCGTAATGCCATGTCTTGCGAGCCTTATCGTAATGACCGCCTCGTCCTGTGGGCTGTCCATCCTTGGCGCGTTCAAAAAAACATATCCTTTCTTTTTTCTCCTTGCCCAACAATACGGAGGTACCAGCGCACGTCCAACACGTTCTTCTCCACGTGGACTGTGAACGCAACGTGAGGGTTATATGTGCTACAAATTACACTGATTATTCGCCATCCGTACCGGACGGATCGTGTGGCAGTGTTGGAGCGATTCCAAATAGTTTCACGTGTCAAATGGGATTCATTTTGGTGACGGTGACGGTTTACATAAATTGATCATCATAAGCTGCTAATGATGACCGTTTGTAAGATAGCGAATTTCGCATCAAAGATTTAAGTGTCCAAAAACATATAAGCAAGTATTGTTGTTCATGCTTTCACCATTGACATACAAAAAATTGCATGCTTCGAATATTAGGTCTACATCTTTAGACATCACAAATGGTATTGTTGTGTTTTTTATCAGATTAAAAGTAAAATATTAGCAATCGCTTGAATGTTGGTCGCCTAAATGTATGCAACTCTTATTAAATGGACAGGAGCAGATATTCGTCTACTAATGCGAAATATTAGCTTAAGAAAATTTAAGGCAGTGGAATGCCTTAAAACTTTCTTTAAGTGTTTCGATGTATTATTCCTACTCGCTTCATAAACCTCGAAATAAATATAAACTAGCACAAAAACACCCACTTTCATAGCTTTCCTCACAATTATGTCCCTTCACTATCCCTTCAATGTGTCTTCTATAATGTTTAAATAATATTGTAAGCCATTATGCCGTTGTTTCTCTTCGTAGTTTGCTTGATATTGTCCAAATAATGCCTACTCTTATGAACCTCCTATAAAAGCTCCTCTTTGTACTGCTTGACTAACGTACCATTGAAAAGTTAATAATGGTTGTATACGCCTAAAGTTATGCAATTTACAAGGCAAATGTACATTTTTAACAGATTTTTCACCATATTTCATTAACCACCTGTGTGTGGAGGTTTCCCGAAAAACACTACATTCCATGAGGTAAAACATTGTATTGTGTACGTTGAATGCAATACAAAGCAACAACAAAAAAACACTATTTTGTTGCACTCCTATTCCGGTTATTGAGGTTATGATTTTTCCTGACACCCTTCAACGTGAGCAGTGGCAGCCCTCAAATTATAACCACATCACATGAGCTGCACTCATAATGAGACAACCTGACACCGGATCATGTAGGGAATTTAATTGATAAACCGTCCATTCCAGTACGGACTTTTTTTGTTTTGTTTTGCCGTTCCTACCAATACTTTAACCACAACGTTCTTCCACTTTCCATCATCCGTGCTTCGTTTAAACCGCACTGCAACATTGTACGATCGAACAATCGAGAGCGAACAATCGATCTAAACGGTTAATTTAAGTTTCATTTTGTATCAAAATAACCGTACAGCGAAACACCATTAGCGCTTAATGATTTTCGGAACAAACATTCACCATTTTTTGAAGCACCCTTACCATTTAATCATTGCATTACCGGCGGCGGTCCGCTTGCCAATCATTTGCACATGCTGGAATGTGGAGCGTAATTAAATTTGCCTTTATTTGCATCACCTGAAAGCGAACCGGAACCGGCTGGGACAGTTTGTACGATTTTTTGTTTTGTTTGCTTTATCTACTTTCGCCTTCCTTATGGGCTTATTTTTCCCTTCTATAATAACTCATCCTACAAACTCGCACAAACGCTTTGCAACGCCGTTGGTGGTCGCTAGTGAAATGCTATTGCAATCACAACACAACAAGCTACGCATACAGGCGGTTCAGCCCTCAAAAACAGCCAAGTGAATAATTTCCTCCAGCAGCACCCAGGTGCATTGGAAAATAAATGAAAATGCATCTGACAAAGCATAAAAATAGCACACACCCGAATACTGCTAGAATGGTGTTCCAGCGTGGCACACTTCCGCGAGACCGGCGATCATCCTTTTGACATGAATAAAGTACGTAATTCAATTGCAAAACATTTCACTGCGTGGCGGGGACGGAACGGATGGAAAATCAAATAAAAATGCATCTACCGTGTGGTTGCATGTGAGCAGAGAATCCATCCACTGGAAAACAAACACATAATAACTTGGCGTGCAGGAACCGATGGAAGATCGAGTAGCTACTGCATATTTGGCAATACAAGAGCAATTTTTCGTACTATTTCCGAACTCAATTCAAGTTCTCTTTGTTTTGTTTTTGTTTACCTTTAAGTTAATTTCGCCCTTACTTTGTTTCATATTTACACTTAGTGTAGTGTAATGAAACGTAACCAAACTGTAAATATGATTTGCGAAAAGCACCACTCGTTTCGGTAGAGTAATTGTATGCATTTGAACGTTATAATGAGTATTCAATTAGATAATTACGTTGAAAAGCAGAAACTATAAATCGTTTATCACTGAAAAATGGATTAATCCGATTTAAGAATACATTCTTTGGATTAAATTGTAATGAAATGCTTCTGCTTCTCTGCTCAAAAAGGATAAATTGCTGATACATTGGCAGTTTGTCAACATTAAATTGAAGCAATGATTAACACAACCTTTTGAAGAAATGAACAAATTTTTAGCAATAACTGCTGTGTGCAATGGATAATTTGGCCCATTAGCGGTTGTTTTGATGGCAAAATGATTTATAATCTGAAACAAAGTCCGTATAAAAAACGATAACTTTTGTCCATTTCTTGTCATATTTGCCACATCAAATATTCCCTTTACATGCATGTGCCATTTGCATTACCTTCCATAAGATAAGCTTCTACTGCATTATTGTTTCCATTTTTCCATCCCTTACAATGCCGAAAACGGGGAAGATGATAAACAATTTGCAAAGGTTGCAGGGATAACATTATACGTAGAAAGGAAAAGCGCATTATTCAAAATGGCTTTACACTTAGCAGCAAAGATAAAAGCCACATTCGCTCACAATCGTCCCGCTTTTGTCAGGGTTCGCCCGTGCACTGTATTCGGCACTAATCCACCCGAAGTTGGCAGCCCGAAGAACACTAATTAACAGTCGTCTCGTTGTTGCAACACATTAAACAAGTACATCGCACCCATACACCGGCGCTTACCGACAGCAAGATTAACTGTGGCCCGCGAATGAAAGATCACGTTTGTGCATCCACGCTGGGTGTATGCAACCGTTGTCGCTACATGCTTTGCTCATCGCAGGTTCACCGTGCACTTGCATTACAATGGTTGCACCTAAGTCCGTGGTGCATGCTGGACGCTTCGGGTGGTACAAAAAAAAGCAAATCGGTTTGCTAAATCCTCTTTGTGCTTCAAATTGGAAGCTTTCTTGTATACATGGATGGTTTTTTCTTTTTCGTCCCAGAATTTCAACTCCCTGACAAAAAAATCATAAACCTCCAATTTGTACACGACCGGGAGGTGTTTTTTTTTTTTTTCGTCGAATGCAGCGCAGAAAAAAATATTGCACGTAATGTTCGACCAAGTGCAAAGGAAAGAAAAATTGTCTGTAACGTACAGATCATGGCAGCATGATTTTTCATGATATTTTTTTATTTCGATGTAAACCGTTGAAAGGGAAACCTGTAGTGGAAATGTGCATTTCAAACAATACAAAAACTGCAAACGGAAAAGGAACAAAGAAAGCACAAGAAAAAAGGCACCAGTACAGTGCTGGTACAGCGATGTACTGAATTTTCAGTTACAGCTGTTCTGTTATTCGCCATTTACATGTTTCATTTACTGAGAACCGCTGCACGTTCAAAACAAAACGAACGAAACGCTAAAAGGAGCGCAAGTAAATGCAAATATATTTTTATAATCTTTAAAATCACATCCATTCCTACGCAGACTTGCGCGAGCGAGGTAAAGCTTTTGTAAGGGAAACAAAAATATTCATCCGAACGGATCTTGTTGATTCCGGGGAAATGTTGCCCTTTGTATGAAAGGTTTGCAGCGAAAGAATCATCCCTGATATGGTTTTCATTTTTTGGTTTGTTTTCTGCTGTTTGTTTCACTTTAGCTTGGCATTGTATTGTTAATTTGTGTATAAAGAGATAAAAGGTTAATGATAAGCTTTAAAGAAATGGAAAGTACTTTTAACTAAATTTTAGCACATATCATAAGCAACATTGTGAAGAGAAGTTTATTTATGTTACAATAGCTTTTACTAATAAGCAGCGACCATGCATGTACTTAATGCGAATTGTCTACGTCATAAAAACCATTCACCTTACCAGTGAATTCCAAACATAGATTTCCCAATTCCTCCCAATTCAAATACAACATTGACACACCGCGGACAGTGAATGGTCGATTGTGCGATAACAGGTGACCGTACCGCGATGAAACTTTGCACTTTGGGCAAGTCAAACAAACACGCCAATTACTGTTACTGCCCGGTTTTGGTGAATAATTCATGCGGCTATAAAACAACATGAAAACCATATTAGTCATGACAGTTTTCCGAGCCTGCATTGCCTACACCGTTTGGCTGGGCTGTTTGCCTCGCGAATGCATTCGAACAAACTATACGTTCTCTAATCAAGTGCCTACGATCCGGTGCGACCGTTGACCCGTTTCGTATCGATAAATATTTTGCATAAATAAATAAACTGTTTTGATTCGATTTCCGCCGGTAGCACCAGTAGCCAACTCTCCAACCTCCTCAAATCCGGTTCTCTCCCAACCCCCTTACTCTCCTCGTGAAAGCTTTCCTAACGTTCTCCACACCCACAAAAGAGCGTTGATTGACCGTTGTAACGCAGTGGTTTATTTTCGCTTGGTAATATTATTGATAAACAACGGTTTCGTTCGCTTCCATTTGCAGCTTGGAACGCTCGTGCCAATTGCAACGGTCCCACCGCCCACCACCACCATCGTACCACCGCAGCGTTCCGATCTGCAAGCGTCCAATCTCATCCACAATCTCCAACAGCCGGGCGACGGTTCCGTGGTAAGTGCTGATGTACTGCTTCATCGTTATTTCATTGCTCCTACAAACATGGTTTCAAATTGTTTTTGTATAACTAACATCACTAATAGAAACTTTTGAAAAAAAAAACACTCACAATAACAGCAACAAACATTAAACTGACAATACTTATTAGCGATTAGTTAGGTTTTTTTTACACTTTTGCATGTACAAACTAAAATCAAGTTTTCTACCAAAAACCAAATTGGTTTGTGAGCTTGGTTTATCATGCCTTTCGTCAAGTTTTTGAAAGCATTTTAACAACTAAAACCTTACTCAGTGTGGCAGCGAACTGTTCATGTAGTCAATTTAACAGTTTTCTTCGTCAAATTCTGTCATTTGCTTCTGAGTTTTAAAGGCTTCCGAAAAACCTTCTATGAAAATAGTTTGCTTTAAATTTCATGCCATTACATACCTGTTTCAACAGTGATGAATTTTCCCCAAGTGATGAATTTGCTTGAAATTAACTATTTAATTTGCAAAAATAAACGGTAAATCTTGGGAAAATTAGCATTTCTTTAATTACTTTTGTAATGTCAAACTGTGAGAATGAATAAGTTAAAAACTGTTAAGTTTGCCCTGATATTACCTATTCCACCAAAGGTGACAAAAGGGTAATTTAACCAGAATCACATCAATGGATCAAACAATGCTAGTTTCCTATAAAAAAAAACTTAGCTTGTACATCATATACATAAATATCAAAACAAATCTTTTTTTTTTTTTTCAAGCATAACACAGGATAGTTTATATTTCCCATATTTTGAATGTACACAAAAAAAATTTTGTTCAAATTATTAGTTTTATAAATAACTATATGTTATATGGCAAAACTATTTTGTTTGCAAAAAATATTCCTACCCAAAACTAAAACCAAAACTCTTCAACATGATACAACCTCGTCCCAATTCATCGCTCGATATTTGCTCGATTGTTTGACAGATAGCGACTTACGATATAAGCTGCCTAACCCAACCTCCAATAACGAAATATGCCTACCATTGAATGGCTTAAATGCTGCAGATGTAATGAAAATAAAATCACCACTTTAGCACACTTTTACAAACAAACAAACGATGAGCATTTGCAATGAACAGTTGCTGAACGATTTTGTTATGCACCATCCCTTTTCGGTGGTATATAAACGTAAACGGGTTTACCATACACATGCGAAAAACTGCATGAATGCATTCCGGTTCGGTCAGTTTTTTGTTTTTAATTGTACAATTTTTAACAAACCCCTCATCTTTTTCGACAACCAAACAAAAAGACGCATCAAAAATGGGCACAACAAAACACTTGTGTCACCGTGTGCACAAAACCGTTTCACAGCACAAAAGGGAAATACGGAGCAGCAAACAATTCATTTCCACCATATCCCGGAAGCTGACTGTCCTCATGCACGCGCACACACACACAGCCAGCCCAGTATAACGGAAAATTTATTGTGCAATCGCTGTCATTGGAATTTATGTTCCATTTTTGCTGGAATAATAATCCAATATTTATAATTTAAAACGGCTCTTCATTATACTATGGTGCTCACGCGAACGCACCGTCGAATTCGTTACTTGCCCTTTTGTGTTTTCGCCGCTGGAAAGCATGGGCTGTGGACGTTAAAGAGATGGAATAGAGCAGTGCTTTGTTTGGTTTATTTATTCATTATATATTTTCCTATTTTTTCTATTATCGAGACGGTTAGACCCGTCAACAGCCACATATCTCTAGAAACTTGGTGCAGGTCAGGGATGATCAACATTAAATGTTGTGTAATATATTATAATCATTATTTCAACCACTTGCATCCATCTTATAAGCATTATCAAAATATTCATTTCCACTTTCTTATGGTCTAAAAATTTATCAAAACATCCCACAAAAAAAACAAAGCTGCTCACCACTGGTGTTAAACCTTCGCAAAGCGAAACACACGCAAAACAAATAAACAAACAAACTACCCAAGTGTGCTGCTAGACAAAGCGCTCAGCGGTACCATTAAGCTTGCTCGACTGCTGTTGAGCAGTTTGTAAATAAAAATTACATTCTTTTCCCTTTCGGAGTGCCCTACTCGCTTGCCGTATAAATGTAAAGCTCAGCATTACTGTACGATTTGGCCCGATTCCTTTCATGGGCGTCGTGACCGGGAGACATCGATTCAGCGGTACCATCGCTCTTGCTTGATGCTTATGTGCGCCAAACTCACAACACACAACCGTTAAGCCGGGATAATATTTTCATATTTTTGGGTCGTATATTTCGCGTGTGCTGTGAGTGCTTTACGCTTCCCAGCCGACATCCCTTACGTACGAATAACAAAATGATAACAAAACAAGTAAACCATAACAGTCAGACCCGAGGGCAAAAAGCTTCCCGCTTTCTTGCGCGACTAAACAGATGATCCTGTTTCGCACTAAATTTCTTCGCCGAGACCAAAAATTCTAAAATAAAAACGGAATACTAAATCATGCTCTCGTCGGCGGTTAACCTGAAACCAAACCCTTAAAAATACCGAACCAGTAAGGGGCTAGCACGAGAAATCTGACCGTGACCGACAAACTCCGATGTGCATTTTTAACTAATCCATTGCCTTCTCCCATTTTCTTTTTCCTTTCTCAACGCTGCACAAACCCTCTGTACCACTAACCCGTTCATCCGTGACACATGCTAACCACAAACAAACTGGATCTAACTAACGAACCGGTAACCTAATGCCCGACAACGAACCGCGCTGCACGGTACGCTGCAAATACAAACAACGATCACTTCAACGGCATACCTATAATAACAACAAACTAACGGCATATAATGTGTACAATGGAAATAACAAACCTTCAACAACATCATCGGCTGCCATCGCTCATCGCTTTGCTCCATGTGGTACCACAGCTTACCGCCACGCCGGAGTATGAGTCGGTAAATATTTTCCCAAGATGATTCCCCTTTTTTTCTCTCTCTCTCGCTCTCCACGGGGTTTGCATTGCGTTGTGTTCGCTGTCTTCATTCTTTGTTTTTTTTTTGTTCCACCCCTTTTCTACTTCTTCCACCAAATTGTTCTCATCTCCATCGTCTTGCAGCTCAAGAGTTGGTAAAATATTTTCTTCCATGTTTTGTTCCACTGTTTTGCCCCATCTAGACTTGTGACTTGTTCACCGATTACTTGTCGATTTCGTACCATCACTCTATTTTTGCTTCTTTTTTTTTCTCCCAGTATTCTTCGTTTGAGTCAGTTGCCGGAAACTGGTAAAGCTTTCCATTCCTTTCTGACTGTTCGCTTTATTTATTCAAGCATCCATTTTTCGATATTATCTCACCAGGGCACAGACGATGAACGACCAGGCGCCTCCATTTGCTGCTCGTTGCTTTCGCTTTGTCTTTAGGGATCGTCCAACTACAACGTAACGCAGACAATGAAAATTGGTATCCATGAATACATTCCACTGCCTTCTTTTTCGCGACATAATAATCTTCTCTCTATTATTAAAAAAAAATAAGACATAAGAAATTTTATTGCTTTCACCCTAAACAATCTCTTCGATAACATGTCACCTTAACAAATGCAAACCGAAATAAAACTAAATCAACGCTACCCATTCTTAATGAAAGGATTAGTGCTCAAGTTAAGCCCAGTCCGTTTCCGTGATCTTTAGCACTTGTCCTAATCATTTTCTGCTAAGCTTTAACCAGTCAAGGTTTTTAATTCTAAGGTATTCCTGATCCTAAACTACAAAAATAGCTTACTAGAAAATAAGATGCGGTATTTGTATATAATAAAAGCATCAAAATTACCAATTCAATATTCTTTTTCAAATTTGTTCCTTGTGGTGCTTCTGGTATTTCTTCGCCATTTAGCCAGTTGGTCCGAGTCGGAGCCTCCGACCCTTCGGTGGGTTCTCTTTGCTTTTGTTCCTTATACTTACTACATTCTACGATCTATTCCTATCAATTCTGCTGTCAAGAGGCTTTAACTAATATTCGGGACACTGGTATTGAATCCACGAAATGCATAATTTAAATGCTAAATAACCTGAACGGACATTCACTTTCTTACGATGTCTTCGCACCAATGTAGAATTCTCAAATGTAGCAAATCCAATGTATCACTCTCGGCGTTACGTAGTAATTGAATGATCCCTCCTATTCCCTCCTGCAACTGCCGTCGGTCGTTCGTTCGTTTGCTCGGTGGCGAATAATAGCATTATGCCCCCCGGTGGTCGTGATTATTGCCGTTCGCTTTCTGTTTGATTAGTTTGCTTGGGCTTCTTCGCTGACCCTTGCAGAAACACGCTGTTGTTACGCGCGCGTACGATTTACACGCTTTCTCGACCGTCGTGCGCACAGTACAACCGTAGCCCAATAAGTTAGTTAAGGCCGCGCTCGATGCAAAACATTCCTTATACTCCAATGAACTTTTTGCAAATATTTAATGAAATATACAAGATGCATCAACGAACAGAACACTGGACTAGCGCCCCCGGTACATATCTCATCCTTACCAGCGACCAGGCGTCTCCATGCAAAATGCATTTCCTTCCTTACCCTTCAGGGGGCGAAAGCGAAGAAGAATTTTGCACACACTTAAATTAGCTTCAAATAAATCTCCACTTATTTCCGGGTTGTTATAAAAATGGAAAGTACGAAAATAATTTTCATACTTTAGTAGGAAGAAAAAGATGAGCATTTCACAATGGATAAGTCGATAAATCCGGCTAAGTGTGTGCCCCAGTGCTCCATTACTTGGATTAGGCAGACGTACTAACAGCCGAAAGCCAAACACACAAAGAACAAAGAAATAAAAACCAAAAATCCCGGAAGCTAATGCTGACCTGTAGCTAGTGGATTCATTTCGTTTGCCATTTCTTGTGCGTCATTGCTCCATTTCCTTTCTGCGCTTCTACAGGATTCAGTTGATTGCAAACATTCCTTGTTTGGGGATGAGAAACAGGACCACCTCCACCGCCGCCTAGCACGTCCATCGCTGAAAGACAATCAGTGCAAAGGCACAAAGATCATTTCGCTACCTCGGGCAACGCTTGCGAGCGCTGCAGAACCTTTACCGGCATTCGTGCGCTGTCGAGTGTTGAATGATATTGGGCAGAAAAATGGAAGTAAACTCCACTTGCTACCGATGCCGGTACGATTTGTACGAGCGATGGTATACCTTCCTGCCTCCTCAACAGTCCGCAACATTTATTACCATCGTAATTTATGATAATAATCGTAATTTTATAACCGAAAATCGTGTACCGTATTTCGTATCGCTTTTACGCGATGCTTCACCACGAGTGGTCCTGTTTCGGTGTGGTGTACAATTTTTCGAAACCTCAAAGAAACCACCTCTCGGAGAAGCACTTCTCGGTGCTCCACTTGTCCGGATGGGGTCCACATCGTCCAACACCGGGATGCTGTTGCTGACGATGATAGGCGATTAAGGGATGATTTATTTTCTCCCTTTCTACGAAATAGATAAAGTACCGAGCG
The DNA here is from genome assembly GCA_018908115.1 of Anopheles rivulorum. Taxonomy (NCBI): domain Eukaryota; kingdom Metazoa; phylum Arthropoda; class Insecta; order Diptera; family Culicidae; genus Anopheles; species Anopheles rivulorum. Next base: position 34,709,966 of record CM032178.1, on the reverse strand, counting down.
ATGATTACCGCCAGAGCGCACCGACGAAGAGCGAATGATTACAGCGCAATGCAGCGTTTAAGCGAAACAGCAAAAACAACGAATGTGTGTATATTTGCGTTAAATAATGCGCTCATCGATTACTGTTATTACGTTTACGCATTTCATTTCATTCACCAGCAATCCACAAATGCGACATTATTAAATGACGGAACCTACTCACCCCCGGGTGGGATTGGCAATTGTTTCGGTTGTGCTTGGCGCATAATTGAAAATGAGCAATTAGCAATTGTGACACGCGCGAGTAGTAAAACGAATGATGAAATAATTTTTGTTTTTGTTTTTCGTTGTAATCCAAATTCGTAGACGTTACGTTAAACGGATTCGAATGGGCTGAATGTAATTCTCATTCCATTTTAATTAAATACGATTTCATTCCTGAACTCCTTCTCTCCATTGTGACACTGTGTTCGCAATTTTTTGCAATTGACGATGACAAACATCATTAACCTTTGCTCGGTTTTATACTACAGAGCACGAAAAAGGTAACATCTTTGATGAAGGGCTGTCGTCTACATGAATGGAAATTTGTAGTACTGGTGGAACTGCAACACAAACTCATTTAATGAAAGACAATTTTTAAACGAATTGGGTTTATATTAAGATAAATCTACTATTTGACTGATGGTAGATATCAGTAATTAGATATTTGGTGTATGAATAGTTGATTAGCTGATTAAACAATTAATTAGTCCCATTTTTCCATGAGAACTGAAATTAAGCTCATGAAAATTTAGTTTGTTTTTATCGTTCATAAAATATTCTCTTTGTAATCTAAAGAGATACAATTGTATTTAATTGTATGCAACTAATTTATTTGTGTATAACCAATTTACAGTAGCCCACACAGACACAGTAGCCCATATATAAAGAATAGAGTGAAGTCTATGGCAACGCTCATCCATATTCCATACTAAGAGAATATATTAAACGAATAAAACATCGAACAAGCCAGTGTTATTTTGCTGTACACCTTGGTAATCACCATTCAACAAATAATGGTTAATTATTTCATTGTGAGCAGAGAGAACAAAATCAAGCTCCTTCGAGCAATATAGTGTTTTCCTAGAATGCTCTACTGGCAGTAGAACGCTGTCAAAGATTACAGTATTGCATACTTTCAGGCGGAAACTCTATCGTCCTTATTATTGATCGTATTTATATCCCAGCAAAGCGAATATCTTTCATCAGTATCTTACGAAGTAATAAAATTAGGTAGAAACCCTAGAAACAATTAAATCTTCTAACAAACTAGCTTATTTAACTGCTACTTCCCACAATCAATAAAAGAAGTTAATAAATAACAACGAAAAATAATTCAACATCCACGGCCATTTTCAAAATTATACAAATAACATTGTAAATGATTCTCTGGACGATTAATCCATGAATAAATTTACCCTTTTAAACGTTTTTAATAGCTTTCGAAGGTAAAAGAAATAGCTTTATGTTTTGCGGAGCTTTCATTATTGTTTAAAAAATCAACTAATGCGAATACTGAATTAAGCTCTAATCCACTAGGCAGTTTGCAGTCTCAACAAGGAAATCGTAATGATTGTATTAAAAAAATGTTGGTAATTAAATCTCAATCCAAATCAAAGCGCTTACAATGGAGCATCGTTAAAAACGTTCCAATCCTTAACGAAATGTTCATCCTCCCTTTACCGTGAGACGTTCGTCTACAGCTTCGACCTAAGCGAACAACATTTCGCTACCATTGCTACATTTTTCAACTCAATGCCTGGCTTTGGAGGGACGTTTCCTTCCCAAAAAAAACCCCTCAATTCGATCCCTAATTTTGTGTTCTCCCGTACCAAATCGACATTCTTTTGCTTAGGTCAGACTAAGTGATGAGCCCGGTCGCGGGCCGCTATTATGATTGAAGCTGCCAGAGCGTTCGGATCGATTGAATTGGCTGAAATGCTGATTGCTCTTATCCATCCAGAACGGTTCGGTCAATTTCGGCATCGAGTCCACAGGAAGGAAGAAACGATGGCAAACGGTGGTCGCTATTTGTTTTTGTTGCCCCTTTCCATTTTCCTCGTTTCTTCACCCCACGGATCCCACCCAGCACTAACCAACCAGTCAAGTTTTGCCCTTGGCGTTTCAGTTTTAAAATCTTTATTTTTATGATAATTTGATTATTTCTTCGAAACTTCGTCTGCACGGGAACGCAAACTCGGGTCAGCATTCTATTCCGTTTTAAACGGGGAAAAAAGCATTTCTTTTCTCTAGTTGTCTCCATTCGCATCGTTTCCATTTTCCATCTTTATTTGCATTGCTGAGTCCTTGATTCCGGTTTCCCACTTTCGTCCTACGATAAGAGAGATTGCTTATTGCGAGGTGTTTTTCTTCTTGCACTGTTCAACAAAACCGTGAAGCTCAAGAGCTAACGCGAAGGCAAGTTCCTGCCCTGCTTCCTTCGGCGTACGCTTTATTTGTCTACAACTATTCGCCGCGTTGCAATCGCGTTTTCTGACTTAATTTTGCTGGCCTTTCTGTCAATTTCTGTGTACTTGCCGAGCCCACACTTGTGTGTGTGTGTGTGTGGGTTGGTGTGCGTTTTTTTGCTTTCTTTTCTAATTCCTGTTTTCTCCTTCACCACGTTTCAGTTGCGGATGGCAGCACTTAACGAACCGTACCCGGGCGACATGCAGGGCATCCGTGGTGCAGACTTCGCGTGCTATCGACAAGCGCGTCGAGCCGGTCTCCTGGGAACGTTTAGGGCTTTCCTTTCGTCGAGGTAAGTGTGTCCATTTCCCTTCGCTACTGCCCACACCTACTTCCTCCCTTCTTGTCCCACTCGTCCCCCACACACGGTACGTACGAATCGTTTAAGACATTCTTCTTCGCACTCCCATGGCGGCAGCCGTGTGTTTGTTTTTCCATCGCGCGAACTAAATTCGTTCGGCAATCTGTGTTGGATTTGGATCTGCTCCAACAATCGGCACAGAAACTTCTAACGCAATCACATCGAGAGCATCGAAATCTCTGGGAGGGAATTCTTACCCCGGGGCCAGAATCTCCCTGCTGGACGCTAAATCACGTAAATCAAATAAAATCCGTACGCCAGCCGTTGGAGTGTGTGGGCGATTCTAGCAGAATGTCGTTTATTTTGAAACGGTCCGCCCGGTTTGTTTGTTTCTTTTCATTCTATTTTTTTTGCTTCAATTGTCCTTTTTTCGCTAACTCGAAAGCTCAAACGAAACTAAATTTAAACACCACTTCATAGCTTAATGCCTCGCGTCAAGTGAACCGTGGCTGTATTTGTGTGTATTATTTTATTCCGCCTTTGCTCATTGCAATAGGAAATAGCAATCACACCATTACTAAAATTACCATCGTTCGACATTCCTACGAACGACCGTTCATACAAAGCAATGTTCAAAAAGCGTGTCCGTGTCTAAATAAATTCTTCACTTTGGACGACCGACAACAATTACAATTATCCGCATACCGACTGCCATTCAAAAAGACTGCCAACGTTACTAGTGGCAACGGTTTAAAATTACTGAACTGCTAGACAGAATTTAGCTCTCTTTTTTATTTCGACCGTGTGAAACCGGTTGCACAAAAATAACGCCTACAAAGGCATTTTTGCTAATCAATCGGATGCCATTGTATCAAATTCTTCAGGCGTAGAAATAAATGAAGTAAAGTAGCTGCTGCAGCTGTATTGCTGTTAATTAGCAATCGATTGTATTGTTTATTTGTATTTCCTTTGGAAGTTTGAGCAAATAACACAAATGGAGCCTTGTTACTATTGTTGGTGACCATTTATATGGGTTTTCTTTTTTTTTGAGAGAATTAAGTTATTCTTTCCTATTATGTATAGCTAAGTATTCAGTGTTGGATTAATGGAAAAGATGAGCAAAATGGAAAAAAATTACCTTTACTATAAATTAGCCTATACCAAGCTTCTCCACCAAACTAGAAATCAACCAAAAGTAAAATACCAGGCGTCTCCATCGATACTGCAAGTTATCCTTTTTAATGACATTTATCTATTATTACTCATTTATTAATATAGAGTTTGCTAAATAACCACAAATGTTCATAATTTTACACAATATTAAAACTATGAATTCCTAATTAAATATTCCTCAATTATATTAATTTAATGGGGGCGGCCTGGTGATTTATTTGGCAACGGCGCTAGTCCCTACACGACCGGATCGGTCCAAAATCCTAAAATAAGTCGAACATGGCTTGATCCGTGTTAACAAAACAAAAATTTATAGTTCAATGACTTTATTGTTTGCATTCCTTAAATTAATATCGTTCAATTTAATAGTTTAGTTTAACGACTGTAGAGGCCATGAGCTGAAAGTTATCAAATGTTTTACCAAACGTTCATGCCAGTTAAAATTATTTAAAATGTCTTAAATTAAGGTAAACTTTTAAACGATTTTCATTGGTATTTATAATCGAAATTGTTAGTTGTTGTTCGAATCCTTTCACTATACAATTTTATTTCTAGATGTACATTCCACAATGAGTATTTAGCAACTGAAAATCTGTTTAAGTTAGAATAATTAACAACTTCCAATAGCAGTAACCAAAATTTCCTAACCAATCCAATCATAGAGCATGTTGTCCATTTATTTTTTTTTTTTTTTATTCTCATTATAATGTTGTCCATTTAAAACATCACACAAATTATATCGTTTTGTCGACCTTCCGAATAAATATCTCCCGCAAAGCAAACTGTAAGAACAACATTTGGGCAAACTAGGGCCACTTAAATTCAATTCTTTTATATTTGAGAGGGAAACACCCACAGAAAAAAAAGAAAAACAACATTCCATTCCATTCGCTCATTATGGCCCTGGTCACATTTATACATTCCAGCCACAATACGCACAAAATAGCGCCACAGCACATTCCTTCCCAGTAATCACAGTTAAATTTGTGAAAATTAACTAGATTAACAGCGCACAATATCAATAACCGGCTCATTCCTTTCCACCCACCGGGATGATAATCCCGTAAATGTATTTTAATCCTTCACCAATTTACAGCCTTCGTTTTTTTTTTTTTTGGTTTCGGCTCGGAGGATGGGCAGAAAGCTAACGGTGGGGCTGTAATCCAGGAAAAATGAACCGGGAAAACTCATTCTTCTAATTAAACTTCAACGCATTGTTGGTGTTACCGGCAACCGCATGATGTCGATCAAGCGCTCACTTTTTTACTCGGCTACTGAGATACATATTAAGCCGGCAAGAAAAAGTCCCTTTATTTCTCTCTTTCTCCCTCTCTCACGAGGGGCGTTTTTCGACAACCACAAGAGTAAAAACGAAGAGTAAAAAAAAACGACCAACGCAGGCAGGCGGTTCGGAAGGGATGAGATTTCCCTGTCGACCGAAACAAACCCGGCACCTAATTAATCAACCCGGACCGGTGGTTCGGGTTGGTTTTCGCACAGCCGTCCTGCTTTGTTGCAAACGAATAAAACTGATCGCAGAACTTTCCGTTTTGCTCGAAGTATTCGCTCGAATAATCTCACCGCAGCTTTGTGTAAGCTATTCAATTTACTTTTAAAATTACAACATTTGTGAAATTTCAATTAAACTCATTTACCATTTACCATTTCCCTTCGAATCTAATTTCGAATGTCATTCATTTTCCTCTATTTCAAACCGGCTGCACCGACTTCTGGCTGGAAGTAACTTTGCTCTACACACAGCTCTGCACATTATTTGAATGTGCTGTTTTTCCCATGCGACGCACAACAATAAACTTTCACTGCAACAAAATGTTAATCACTCGACTCAACCTCGACTCGACGCGGCGGTAGAAACCATCGGCACCTACGATTTCCCTACGATGGGAAGTAGGACGCCACGCCGAGCAACCAAATAGTGTCGAATGTAATTTTCCCTTCCTTACGTGAGGCATTTTTCGAAAATTGAAAACGTGAGATAAGGCACTCCTCGGCCTCGGCCCACGGCCAACGCCTCGCACCGTCCGCGCACTGCCAACTTGCGCTAAAATTAGCGAATATTTTGCATTACCAAGCGGTGGACACATTCACTTGCGGAGGAAACTCCCACCGTGTCACGTGTTAGTTGGCGCGCAAAGCCAGCCAAGGGAAAGCTGCCGGAAAACTGGTTGGAAATAATGGCAAAACAGATTTAAATACCGCCCCGAACACATACACGTGCAAAAAAAAACAACACCCCCTCGAGCCAAAGCTGGTCTCGTTTCTGCTCGTTCAGCATACGTTTACCAGATGGATAAGCTGTTTTGCAACAACATATACACTCACACACCAGCCCTAACTCTGCCCATGACCGTCCCCGAAATACATCGGTCCACGGCAGGAAGCGACACAACAGATTATCCGTCGAAATGTGAGCGAAACGAGCTGGCTGGCTAGGTTCGTTGGTTGGTTTTGTCTGCTTTTTTTTTTGTTCCATTATTTGCACCCACAAAGGGAGAAACAGTTTGAATTTATAGACAAAATTCCCACACCCCGAAAGCCCGGTTAGCACTGTGCGCCTGAAAACTACCCGGTCGCTAAAAACCACACTCACACAAACCCAAGTGTTGGTAGGAGATGAATTGTTTTGCCTCCGTCCATTCCCATGTACCAACGCATGGTGGGCGAAAACTTCATCACGGACACACACACTGAATGAAGAACGCCAACGTACGACGAAACCTGTCCCCGGGTGCGCTTTCCACATCGACGCCTACGGACGGACGCGCACCGATGGCTTCATTAAGCTCTGATTCTAACGTGCACGAGCACGGTCCAATCCATATATGCGGTCGCCAATGGCATGGCTGAAATGAATCAAACCACATCAAGAAAACGAAATATCAATTGCTGAAAAAAGGGTCTCCAGCGTACAAGACGTGCGCATTCAGCATTGTGAAGTGAAAAGTAAAAACGATGCACATATACATACGCCACGCGTATACGTACAAAAAGGCGCACACGGTGCGGTACGATAATTGCGGGCAAAGGCATTTCGGGCAGCCGGCAATGGTGCAAATTATTATAGCGTGGAAATTGTGGCACCTGGGAAAAACACGATACCCATTGGAGTGTGGTTTTTCAGGTTGGAGCTTACAGCTTCTTGTTCGGTGCGTTCCTTTTGTGTAGGTTAGTTGAAGGGAAATAATTCTTTTCTCAACTTTTAGAGCAACGGTGCTGTCGACCGTTGGAGGGGAACATTTATTTCACACCCAGCTGTGATAATTGATATCATTGGGGGAGGGAGTTTGCGAAATAGATTCGTGTGTAATAAGGTTTTATGTTTGGTAATTTAAATTTTACCTTAAACATGATCTTTTCTCGAATTTATTTTCGTAGTTTTTAACACTATAAAGTGGATATATAATTCTATAGCACTTCAGGCCATTAGAATATTGAATGTATCAACCAAATTAGGAATTTCTGATTTAGCTGCATTGTAAATGAATATTTGCCTTGTCTTATTGTTTATTTTTGTAACTTTCGTTCAGTTCTTGTGATTTTTTTATCAAGAGCAAAAGCATTTGGAGCTAGTTTGTTGTTTTTTAAATGAACTATTAAAAAAAAGTTATTTTAATTCTGTTTATTCCCTTAAATGATTGAAATCATGAAATTTTGATTGTCCATTTCAATAATACAATATTCACATCACCTTAAACAACTGTCTCTTTAGGCGTGGTTTGTTATGGATACAGTAGGTCGCACAAATGATGCATACAAATTGTAATCAACCAAAACAAACCTCCGAATGTGACGTTTATTCAAACTGATGTGAAAATTGTGTTATTGAAATGGACACTTTATCTTAAGCGTCCATGTTTGTGTTTAAGTCGTGGATTGTCGTGTTGTTCTATCTAAAACGTTGTGTAGATGATGGAAACGTTGTGTTTTCTGCAATGTGAACGCTGTGCAATGCTGTGCGTAAAGAATTATTAGAAAATATAACAATGCGTTCGTACAGATAAGCAAATGTCATGGGAATGTATGCAATGTGCATTATAAATTTCTTTCGACATGCACTGTGCAAAGGTATGCAATCTACGTGACAAACTACACGCATTGCTAAATTGGATTGATTCAAATTCTACTCGAGTATTCACCACTCTTTATTCGGTGCAGCACAAATAGAAGTAATGATTAAAAATCTATTCATCCTAAAACCCTTGTTTAATGCATACAAACACGCTCATCTCTTACTTCTATTCGTATCGTAACGTACCCTCGTACGAAACCTTTCGATCTCTCGTGCCAGTGAAAGGTTACAAACCAAAAACGCATACAAATGGTGCGCCGATTTGCGTTTCGTAAACAAACGACCCTACGATCTATGGGAAAATAATTAAAACTGATCCTCTTCAATTCGGACCACTTTCGGCATGGGCGCATTTCGACCCATGACACCTTCTGCCGCAGTGCAAAACACATTCGATGTTGGAACCGGACCACGGAGGTGGCACCGTTCCTCTGTACGATCGATTCGATTCCGAAGCACCCGGCAACACCCCAAAGGGATGCGGCACTGCCACTCCACTAACGAGGTGTGAAGGGTAAATAAGTATCTGTGCCGGTTGTGCTGCAGGCCACCGTATATGACCGTATGGGGAGCGATTGTGCCGGCATCTATCGACAAGCCCGTATTTTATCTAGCAAAAACTGACTGACCATAATAAAATTAACACTAACCACCGGGGGTGTTCCATGCACGGAACATGCTTTGAACAAACCCATGGTTGTGTGTGTTTGTGTGTCTTTCACGTGTTTCAGGAAACCGGAAACCAACCAAAGTCCCACTCAACGTCAATCCAATTAGGATGCAATTTTGGGCATCGAACATCGAACCACTTACTACTACTACTACTACTAAGCGTCGGTTACGCTTCCGCATTTGAGGTTTTGCAAATGCTGTACCCTTGTATCGTTGTTGTGTTGCGACAAAACACAAATCTAAGCTAGCTTCTCCTTGCAAGTCCCTCACACCTATGGAGACAAAGTGTAGACCGGCAGCACAAGAAACAATCGCGCGTTGGAATGCGCCGCTCTGGAAGACACCGGCACACTGATATCGATTGACGTACAGGGAAAAAGCCACCACAAAATTAAACCAAACACTAAACTTATCGGCAATGGGAAGCAAAGGGTAGGAGAGCGTGGGTGGGATAGAAATGCAGGGTGAAGGACATCGGAGTGCATGGTGAGTGCATCCTCGCCACCGGGTCGGTGGACCGGGCATCAACTACTGCGAGGCACGAAAGATGAAAATGCAAATTATCTGGCCAACCGACCGATAGACCGACCTGTTTCGGTACCGCTGGTGGTTTTGTCTCGCGATAAAACCCACTCCATAAGCTCGTTTCTTCCGAACGTGGCAGTTAAGCTTGAATTGATAAGTGTTTAGAACAAAGAAGGATTAAGAACATTTCAATACATTAAAAATACTTTAGTACAAATACTAAATAAGTTGTAGAAAATTGTAAGAGCACATATTTTGCAGCATTAATGGTAAATTAAGAGCCAATCTGAGTTATTCTTAATTAAAAATCTTACAGGCTTATGATCAAGCTCAACAATTCTTGTATATTCAATTAAAATGTTCTTTATCACACGTAATATTTTAATTCAGGAAGATTACTATTTTCCACCGCGAAAACACATCCATTGGGACATTGTATAAACTGGAAACTTTCTGCTAATCCTTGTCATTTCCATATTTAACTCCACAGCGAATTAAAAGTGCCACTTGTTACGGACTGAGCACGGACAGAAATTCTTGCCACAGCGCCTGATGCATGTAATCGTAGGCATTTCCCAAACTTCCCATGTACATTTCATCCCACAACAAATACCATTCCTCGAATCCAACTGCACCCGGTGTTCTTTGCTCTTTTCGAACAACAGCAAAAAAAAAATAACGACCACGCTGTCCAGTAGCAAACCGGCAGCCGAGGGAGAAAATTAAACTCCCGCAAAGCACGGCATCGGAATGCACTTTTGCATTTTGCATTCTCTAACCAACTGTTTGACCCGTACGCCGACCAACGGCCAAACATAGCGCAACCGATCTTCGACATCNTTTCATCTCACAACAAATACCATTCCTCGAATCCAACTGCACCCGGTGTTCTTTGCTCTTTTCGAACAACAGCAAAAAAAAAATAACGACCACGCTGTCCAGTAGCAAACCGGCAGCCGAGGGAGAAAATTAAACTCCCGCAAAGCACGGCATCGGAATGCACTTTTGCATTTTGCATTCTCTAACCAACTGTTTGACCCGTACGCCGACCAACGGCCAAACATAGCGCAACCGATCTTCGACATCCGTTCGCGCACGCCTCAGGTGTTGTACGGTGGGGTCTTAGGCCGCATTGACCCGCCGTGCTTGCCCGTGGAAAATCGAGGTCAGCTTGTGGGAAGAAAATTGTATTGCACCATAGAGGAGAGAAGCAAACAGCAACCAAAAAAAAAGAATATGGAGACCAGTACTACTGCTCCATATAACTGTCTGCACTAGGCAGGTTCCTGATCGTGCAAGCAACCACCAGCATGTGGTGTACAGTTCCTGCAAAACATTCCAAAGCAGTCAGACACCAGCTACCGGGGCTCAACCATGTGTGTGTGTGTGTTGCAAAACGCTACCAAATAAAACTATTTCGTATTGCCAACCTAGAAAAAAAGGAAAGGTCTAACTCCCGTTCCGCCTTTTAGCTCCCCCTTGCATTGGGTCTCGTTGGTACGACCCGTGTATGCATTATGCAACGGTTACGCGGTCGTCTGAGCCTTTGCTAAATACTAGCAAGTGGAGAGCAAAACAACCGGTTTGGAACGGAAGCGAGACGACGAACACGTGTGGGAAGCAAAACTCGCCCCGATTTTAATATTTCAGCAATGCATTTGAAACATTTCATTATTCATAGTGGATGTTCTGCGCCCGCGGGTTGGCAACTAGGCAAAGATGGTTGCAGCAGGTTGAAACGTAGCAACGTGCGAGCATAAAAAGCGCATAGTTTATACAAACTAGTCTAAAATCCTTATCGTGGTGACTGGGAGCGAGAAAAGGACACGGAAAGGGGACGTTTTATTACTCAATTTTCACATACCTCCCACACATAGTAGTATCACATATAAAATGGTTGCCTGTGCCCTTTAATGCTGTCCTTCTTGTTGCTACTGCTCCTCGTTCATAGCTTTCTGTTTGGTTTCCAAAAGTGTACTACCACCCACACACACACTCAGTCCACACGAAATGACCGGAAGTACTCGAAGAGGAGCACTGTTAATTGGCACCACGGCCGCCCTTCATTCACTCACACACACACGCGGTACTATATTCCAAACCGTCAAACTTAATACCGGTGCTAACGTTAATCCGAATATAATCCCAAAAATGGGCCAATTTAGACTAAGCATACCCCCTTTCCCGAGTTACCCACCCACCAGCCATGGTTTAGGCAGCATGATTTTATGAAGGCGCATATCTTTCTTCATGAGCGAAATCTGAGACGTTCGAGGTCACAACAGAGCTAATTAAAAGTGAAACATAAAAATGAGCTGCGCCTAAAGGTAGGCAGCGCGCACGACAATACGGGTGTATTGTAGAACGGTTTTTCCCTCCTTTTTTTTTCGTTGTTTGGTAGAAACTTTATTCCAAAAACTCACGCCCCGTATGCGTGCCAGTGATGTGTTTCCTGACACATTTTATGCTCTTTATGTTGCTACTTTGCAAACATTTTACTACTTTCAAACTTCCACACCATGCCATGCGAGCCGTGTGTGCGTGTGCGAACTTTTATGAGGAAGTTTTGCGACTTGCTTATTATCAGGCAGCAGGTACGATAGCGTTTCCCTATTGACGTAAGGTGGTAAGCACCTGGGAGTTTCCGTGCGTTTAAAAGCCGTACTATCATGCGGTCCGAAGCCGTACCTTCCGAAGCTGTTTCGAAACGTTATTGAATTGAAATGAGCTTCCGCCCCATTAATGAACTCGTCAACGGCATAAATTGTGTTTGATTAGTAATACTCCATGTTCCTTTTTTCAACTGTTCACTCTCTTTCTTTACAGAATACAAAATCTAGACTCGATCGTACGGATAGCGGATCGTGAGCTACCGGTCGTGAACACACGCGGTGACGTCCTGTTCAATTCGTGGAATGGCATCTTCAATGGGCAGGGTGGATTCTTCTCGCAAGCACCACGGATATACAGCTTCAGTGGGAAGAATGTACTCACCGATATGGGATGGTAAGTAGCAAAAAAAAAACGCACTCTCACACACATCACCACATACGTGGGGAACTTTTATGTCAACCGAAAGCCGATGAAATAATGGCTTCATGTTTTCGATGTTTTTTGGTATGGCCGTGCTAATCCCAATAGACTATGGGTTGGCATAGGGCGTGTGTAGGGCAAAAGTTTTTTTTTTCATTAATGTGCAAAACATAAATATTATAAAAGGTTTTACGCAAGTTTTATTTTATGAATGTGCTAACAGAGCGCCTAAATGTAGACAGTTTTCAACAAACCAGGATCACCTGTAAAAAATGCTTCAATGCCTAGGAAAGGCCGAGTGGCTTATTGTTGATGATTTTAATTCCTTGTCAATGAATAGTTTGTTCTGGTCCTTGCTGGTCCTGTTTATAACAGGACAGGCTGAGTGTCTTGTGCAATCGCTCTGTTCCCATAGTATTATTCAAATACTATTACTATTGTTCCCATACTATTACCACTGTGGGTAACCCACACAACACATACAAAAAAAGTTTGCATAATTTCCGGCTCTGCGAACTCAAACCATAATCGCATTAGCACGCAGTCAGTAAAGTAAAAATAGTATTACAAAAAACAATTTTCCATTTAAAAGCTGAAAAATATGCTCAGCTTCATTTGCAATCTAAAAAAACAACAAAACAAGCCAGTAACAAACACATTTGACATGTTTTCATCGTAAAAGAACCAAAGCACAAAAAGATTTTGAATTAAAATGCACAACAACATTTTTTAATTCCATATCAATCTTGATAAACAATTTAATATGTTTATGGTTTAATTTATAACCATTAGTCCTAGAATTCTTATAAACAGCTAAACATTTAAATTATTCAATTTAAGAAAAAATCTGTCAAAACTATTTTATTGAAAAAAACATGAAAATGTAAGCTTTGTTCTTCGTCTAGTGCAAGTATTTTAGTATTATCCTCCTACCAATATTCTACAATGATGATTTTCTCTTAAACTTATGTCTACTTATTCGACGTACACCATACAGCCACCATAAACAACATTCAAAACCACAAAAAAAACAGTCCAATCCTAAAGCTATCTATATTTTGTCCGCTTTTGCCACACTGTGCGCCGGAAGCAAAAACTCTCGCGGGTGTATGATGCAGTACGGATAACGCACATATTTCTTCCGGCTTATTGTGCCATTGGTACCGAAACACTAATGTAGTTTCGTTTCATCACACACAATACATCACGCGCATGGTACCATTAGACACAAGCGTATTAGCGAGGAAATATTGAGCGAGGAAAAAAAACACAGGAAAAAGATATCATCCCTCCCAGAGATATGACGTCAAAGAACGACCACAGCACACAAAGATGTCACTTTGTCATCGGCTTAAGACCGGTACGGTACACCCAACTCTATTCCCAGGAGTATCGGAAGAAGGGGCGTGAATTGACATGGAGAAGGAAGTTATGTACAACCACCACCACAGATCGGACACACACAAACGCATCGCCACTATCTTGATGTGGCTGGTAGGGCACCAACCAGCCAGTTCCATCCATGGTGACCGGTTGACCCAATTAAGAAGGCATTAGTGTCACAATATAATGAGCAACATGGATTAGTTTTTAACGTGTTCACCGCATCGTCTGTGAAGTGTGAAAAT
>CM032178.1:34646809-34695482 GCA_018908115.1 Anopheles rivulorum | reverse complement strand
CTGCATTCCTTTGTATCCCAAAATCCAGCAGAAGAAGGACCATTACTTGGAGAACTAGGAGATGTGAATTGGACACTGGTACCGGTATGCCAAAGCATTTGCAAAATCAACGATACCCCTGGGTAAAAGTGCATCCTTGCCGACACAAACGTCCATTATCGTTTGAAGGCCGCAAATGACTCTCATGATAATTTGCAATTTATCACATCAATGCCCATAATTTATACGCTCCGGGTGCTCCGTGAAAGATGTTTGCTTAACCTCCTTTTTTTTTTGTTCTGTTGAACCATGATGTTTGGCTCGGAAAGAAAGCATCACAAAGCCGGAGAAGGAATGGTTAAAAAAAACGAAAGAAAACACACTCACAGTACCCTAAACGACAGCATCCATGGGGTTGTCGTTGTCGAGTTTCGTCTGGCCGGCAAGCAAATGCAATATAAAGACGCCTGCTGCCATGTTGTGCATCTGGTGCTGGGAGATTTTGTCAGGCCACAAGGCACAACAACGCAACGCCCCGGGTGGTGGTTCGGCATGTATCGAAACATTCTTTCGCCTTTCGAGAATCCAATTAAATGTACTACGGGCATATCATTCACCATGCCAGGTACGTAAAACTCGAAAGGTCATATCACTATCCAATTTTGGGGCACTCCAGATTGTATCAATCATAACATAACCTTCCGGCGTCAAATGAATGCCGATCGGATTCTTCCAGTTTAAATGGTTTCCTTGCCACAGGGCAAAGTGTTGTACTATCGTCCGAATACACACACATACACACACATACATGGAATAAAATATGTGTCAAATCAAATTTATCAATCAAACCTCGAAACTGACACGTAGATCCGCAAAAACCAACACCAGGAGACATTGGAGGAGACACGGAAAGGGTTGCAGAGGGAGGGAGAAGGGCCGCGCGGGGGAAAACCCCAAAGAAAAAGGCTGACTTGGTGTGACAGGTTTATTTTTCTACTCAATATTCCTTCCCGTCAATCACGCTTTTCTCGTACAGCCGGCGCTGCTTTGTGTCGACTCAAATCGGAATTTTATCTTCAATCCGATGTCTATTTTTTGTTATACTTCTTCAATTTTTCAACTGGTAGTAGAATTCCTTCTTTTGCATTTTGTATATCTCAGGATATATCTCTCTCTCACTCACTTTCTTTCTTTTCTTACTAGTCAATCCTTTCTTTCCTTCTTACCAAAAAATGGTGCAATATTTACCAGTTCCCAAAAAACGAATAAAAAAGAATCCCTCACACCGTTTGTCGCAGCCAAGCGCACCTGTCATAAATGGCACGCCCGAAAAGGGATGGCAGAAACATATTATTACATATCAGTCAGGGCCGACCTGTTTGTTGGTCCGGTGGATTGGGGTTTACCTTTGTGGTATGAAGTATCAAGGATTCGCCATTCTTCGAAAATGGAACGAAATGGTTGATAAAGGGACCACCTTAGCCGGCAGGGGGGGCATAAGGAAAGGAAGAAGGAGTGGCAAGGGGTGAAGGAGTGCGGATAAGGTACGATACTTTAATTCCATTTTGCTGCCAAATAATGAACGTCCCACATATATTCCGCACAAACCCCGGGGTGAAGAAAGGTGTTGGACCCGGACGGCCACCGGAATCGGTGGAAAAAGCGCCAAAGCGATCCCAGACGCAGCACATGCAAGCATGCAATAAATAATGGATCAATTTATGCTGGCCACTGGGGAGGATCTCTGGGAATGAAATCTTGTTAAGAGCTTTACCGTAACCGATGGGTAATGAAAATTCAATATCCTTCCAAATTCGGCATTGGCATTCGGTATTGGCACACCAAACCTTCAAAAACCTCCCAGAAAAAAAAGCCAATGCTCCTGGATTGGGGTGTGTATTTAACCATAGCCATAAGTACTAGTGGCCAGAATTCAGTCCGGAAAGGAGAGGATTGCAAACCGAAAGGGAGGAGATTAATTTTGCATTATTATTCCATCGCTTCGATCAATCCGGCAATCAAATTTTGAAGGTCAGTTTCGAAGAATTCCAGGGATAATTCGGATAGTATTTATTAAGGTTTCAGTGGCAAATAATATTGCGTACTCCGGTATTTTATCTGCATTTCGGTGTATGTGGAATGTTTACTTGAAATGAAATGTTACATTTTTGGCAAGACTGGATGAAACATTTTTTCTTTGAGCGGACTGTAATTCATATTGATTGGAACACATTTTATGGACGTTGGCTATTAACAAACCGCATAGAGGTATGTTATTACGGATGTAAGAAGCCAGGTGCCAGGTGCGGTGAACAGTTACGTAATTATGGAATTATTGGGGAATTGTGAAAAATGCCGAAATACATCGTAAATTATCATCGAAATATGGACCTTACGGTCCATGTTTCATATTTTCTATCACTTTAAAGCCTCTAACTTTGAGCTTATAGAAAGTATATGCGTTCGTTCACTAATATTGCTAATGGGAAATCCTCAAGAATTCGTCACTATTTTGACTTCCCTCTCAACATTCTCAACATTCAGATAAGTCAGATCTCTGGACTTCCCAAGCTCCTTCTAGTTTGCAGTTTTCTTAGCCCATGACATGTAGACAACAATTGAGTGAATAAAACATTAGAATTTGAGCAAATGTTATACAAGCATATTGCCCGTTCTTACAAACGTAATAAACTATCTCCTAGCTACTAACTGGCTAGGCTGACTTCCTTAAATGTCTTACAGACACCCTTCAATGATCCTAACGTTGCTTTACTCCTGTTTTCTTCTAGGCCCCAGAAACTGGTGTGGCACGGTTCCAGTGCGCACGGTGAGCGTGCGATAGACACGTACTGCGATGCCTGGCACTCGGCATCGCCGGATAAGGTCGGTCTGGCCAGCAGTTTACTCGGTAACAAACTGCTAGACCAGGAACGGTACTCCTGTGATAATCGGTTCGTGGTGCTCTGCGTCGAAGCGGTCCCGCAGGACCGAAGACGAAAGCGAAGAGATACCAGAAGGTGAGTTTGAGTTAGTCTTCTTAAGCTGTAAAGCTAATTCTTGGACAAAATGTGCAACAAAAATTAAAGAAAAGAGTATGAGTTTAAAAGTGGTTTAATTTGAAAACGCTTTCAAAATTACTTGGATCCAAAACTTGGATCACAACTACATCTGACTTTCATGCCTAATTCTCCACCTTATTTTACCTTTCCAGCCAACACGAGTTTGCCAACGAGAAAGAGTACAGCCAATATTTGCAAAGTATCAGCACACTGTAAAGAAACTCGCAAACGCGCATTCGAGGAGTGAAGCCTGTGTACTCCCGTACCACACAATACTCAGTGCATCGCATAAATAGCATCCCTCATCTACACCGAAACTCATCCGTTAGGCGTTCGATAGATGCCATCTTCATCGGCGAAATATCCGAAACCATTGACCCAAACACAATGCAAATGATAAATAAGCTAGGACGTAGAAGCTAAAAGAATAGATAAGCAAACAAAGCAAACACGGAAGAATGCGTTTGAGAACGAATGCGTGAAGCAAACATAAAACATTGTAAAGAAAAGGAAAAGAATAAAAAGGCAGAAGAAGAACGAAACAAAAAAACAGAAAAGGCAAAAAAGATTGAAAACAACACAAAACAAAACAAAGAATGTCCGGAACCGGACAGATGGACATAGCCGCAACACTGCAACTGAATTAATGAAATAATGATAATAAGTAATTTTAACAGCAGAGACAGTAAGACGATGTAGTTACGTTTTTAAAATTGTTTAATTTCATTTTTTAACTCTACCTTACTTATACTTTCGTTGTTTAGCAATTGTAACATACGGTAAAATGGAAGCGATGACGAAACCCGAGTGACGACTAACTATGTAAAACAATATGAGAACAAAAACATGGTAAAACACACACACAACGTTAGAGAGTAAGTGAAGGTACAACATGTGCATCGCCAGCAAAGGATGTTGTAAGCGTTTAGGTGAGTGACAGGAACCATGGTATGGTAACAAGATTCAATTAATGCAACACATGCAAACATCACAACACTAATGTTTAGCCAGATGTCAAAAATGGAGTCGAGGTTTATACCACGAGTCGAATCAACGAACTCCAAAACAAACTCTCGTCATGTTGATAGTCAAATTAATCAATGCCTCAATGCTGATCAGTGTGCACTAGCTGTTTGGTGCAGCTGTACTGATCGATTATTTTTAGCAGATCGCTTAGGTTAATGGCAGGTCCTCAGTAAGGGTTGTGCAGATTCCAAGCTATCTTCTTGACTTCTGGTAGACGTAATCGAGAGTAATCTCGTACCCTTTTACCAATCTCTAGACCAATGTTGTGTTTCTTTTCTCCTGCTACTACCTTTACTACTACTACTACTATTACTACTAACATCATCACTAACTCTACTAGTGCACTGTGCATAACTCGATGACAAGTCCCAAGCGCAAGCAAATCGTAAACTTGATACCAAAATGGAGCAAAACTAGTGTTACGTTGACAGACAAAAACGCGTGTTGTGAATAGTATGTGACGCAAGCGATTCCGGTAGGCGATTTACTACAATCCATTAACGTTTCCTGTAAATGTCACAATGACGCAATACACGACTGTGTGCGTTTTTTATGATATGTAAACAAAACACATTGAAACACAGGTGTTAACAAGAGGAACAAACAAACACACACACACAAACTGTGTACAGCGCCATACAAGAACCATTCTAGGGGAAAGAAATACGTCTTACACATACACCCGCACTCTCTAATCATCTCCCACCAAATTCAATGATGGTCCTTTTTTTTGTCCCGTTTTTTTTTTTGTCTCCAGTAGTAGAAAATGTGCAATCATCGATTTGTTATACAACATTGATCAGCGGACATCTTGCACAGGTCCGCTGCGAGCCAGATTTTGCAAACTGCAAACAGTGAACGAGTTTCAAATACAATTGATGAAATCCCATCACAGCCAGTGAGACGTTTGTGTCTCATTTACAAGGAGACCCGGCAGACGGGCGGACAGGAATAATGTTTTTAGATGTTAAGTAATAACCTGTAGGCGTAAGAATGGTGCACACGCGCACCCAACACGCGTGTGGTTCGTGACGGTAGAAATGGTTTAAGACAAAAGTCGATGGATAATAAGCTATTTAAACTAATAACGGTAACTATTAAAAGCCAACGAGGGGGAAACGAAATGAAATAAAACACAAATACAAAACCTTCCCCCTAAAGCAGAGATAACAAAACACAGAAAGAGATCCATTTTTCTGCAAATTGCATAGGTAATGAGTTTAATTATTGTTTTTCAAAATACGTTTTTGTCTTTACCAGCGGTATAGCAAAGGGGAAGTATAAGATCATTTCCGCACAGCTGACTGTGTGGAGCGTATATTAGGAACAACAGGCGTTCTGGGTGTAAGAAGCTGTTATCTTGAAAACAAAAACGGGGAAACTACAAATTGGAATCGGGAAAGAAACAAAACTGATAATTTGACTTGCTGTAATAAAAATGAAATTCAACCAGAGAAAAAAAAAACTCATTCTTTCGTGTTTATAATGCGAAAAACTATATCACATTGTTGTGTTAGTACAGCAAACTTTGGGGAAAACACCATTTTAACATGATGTTTAACAGGTAAATTTTAACTATCACATAAATATGTTGCTAATATATAATGCTGCTACATACAACATATGTTGTATCCATTTTTACAAATTTAGTGTAGGTAACGTATTGTAGCGGTCAAGAACAATTTAGTTCTTTTCGAAAATAAAATTCAACAGAACAACAAACCAAGTGATGGTATAGAACAATAAAACAGCTTTTTCCGAATTAGTTATACATTCTACACAATATTTATTTATTTTATTTATTTATTTAATTTATAATGACGGCTAAAGCCGTATTGTCTACACCGCTTGTGCAGACTATATAATTCGCTACACAATATATCAGATATAATTGTATGCAATCACGTGTACCAATAGAAATGATATCTTTATTTTCGGCTAGTTTCACACTTCTATGCATTCTCCTTCAAAGATACATATTTATATTGGATTTATCTTTGTATAGGGTTTTGGATGAAAAATTTAAAATGCTTCACGATGAACACGTGTCGATCAAGAAACTTTTGTTAATAATATTTTTTTCAAGCAAACGCATAACGGTCTTTTTAAATGTCGGTTTTGTATTTAGTGGTAGTTTTGTATTTTCTATTCAAAACATGTTATTAAAAAAAATAAAAATTCATGTAATTATGCTAATATGGGAGTATTAATGACTATTACATTTAACATATTACCCTAAAAATTATCTAAGTACAACTAAATCTATGTTTTAGTATTTTTTTCTCAAAGTATAATTAACTATTTGAGTATGTATTATTTACATTCAAGTAAATATATTCACGATTAGCTGCTTCGAGAAAGAAAAAGCTGCTTAAAGTTTTATTAACTTTTTTAAATTTGTTTGTTTGTTTTTCTTCTCATTTCAAACGTCAGTCCTGTTGACGGCGCTCGTGTCCTAGCGAGCGACCACAGTGCACTTGTCATCTGCACGGTTTTTCTCTGCACTGTATTTTGCTTTCTATTGATAAAAGTTACTGAAACCGTGATTAGAGAAAAGAAACCCTTGTTATCGGTGGTCATTGCTGGTGCCGCCCCACAGACGTCGATAGCGCCTTCTGCAGCAGTGCACAACACCACTGAAGTACACGTTATGCGGTACAATCATCGAATTCCGTGGCACAGCTGGTGATCCGACTCGGTGGCAGAGTGCTACAGTGTACAGTGCATCCGTGGTGTTCCCTGCCCATTCACGATAATTTTCAGCCCCCTTAAACGGTCACGGAAGTGAAGCCTTACCCTTTTGTACGCCCACAAGAACCCACCCCGACCGAAGGCAACGCGGAATGTCTCTCGATGCAAGTGTACTTCCCTCGGAACTGCTGACGACGGCTGCCCCGTTGGTCGGACTGTCTGGACTGGATGTGCAGCGTAATGCCGTACACAAAACGATCTGGGATGCGTTCAACAACGCCAAAAAGCCGGACACCGAATCCATCCAGTATAAGCTGCTGCCCCCAAACTATGAGTTTCCCGTCTCGAAACCCAAACACCAATCCTACGAATGGTACACGCCGAAGGGAATTCTCAAGCGCAACTGGATGCTGAAGCACCTTCACGTCCTTCCGGCGGTGGTGGTGCTGTTTCAGGACCTCGAATGGAACGACCCGAAATGGACGGAAAAGCAACTGCAGTGTGCTGCCACGATACAGGTGCTAAAGAACTCGCTGCAGGGTCGCAACACCCGTATCGCCATAGCACTGCTGCAGCGCGGCAACTATCTGCAGCAGGGCGAGGACATGCTGGCATCGGAACGGGCCGCCCAGCTGACGAGCAATTGCGATATAAATGCGAAAATGCTGTTCGTGCTTCCACACAACGATCATCTGATGGGACACATCTTCCGGCTACAGTCGGCATTTCTCGAGCTAGCCCAATCCTACTACACACAGATGATGAAACAAATCCGGCTGCACCGGGACCAGCTGACCGATGCGCACACGGTGCTGAAGATACGTCATCAGTTTAAGCTCGGCTTCATTTCGGAGCTAAAGCTCGACCAATCGAACGCGTTGCGGCACTACCGACAAACGTACACCTTTCTGGACGATGTGCGAATCGTCGACACGAACTGTCTGGAGCTGAAAACCATCGCCGGGTTCGTCAATTACAAGATGTGCAAGCTGTTCTTCCGTCTGAACGCACCGAAAGACTCCATTTCGCAGTTTAAAAACCACATTCAAAAGTACCGCCAGCGGTCTGGGTTCAAGGAGCTGCTGTTTGAGCACTACGCCTGGTTAAGTGTCCAGTACGGCGCATTTGCCGAACTGTTCTGTGACGCGGTAAAGAATGGACTTGCGCCACTGCAAACGCAACATCCGGGCATCTACTTCCACAAGGCAGCCGAGTACATTGGGATGCGCAAGGAAGCTTTCCTGCAGTGTACCGCGCTCGGTACGACCGGTGCGTCGGAGCTGGGCTCCATTAGCAATTCGGCACTGTACAGCGATTTCTTTGGCATACGCGGTAGCGTAAAGACGGGCGAACCCGTCTCAGAACAGCAGATCATCTGTTTGGTGCAGGAAAATGAAAAAACTTACAACCATTCGGGTGAAATCATCAGCCTGCTTGGGAAGGCGATGGCCCAATTTAAGGTGTACCGGTGTTTGCGTTTTCGCAAGAAGCTTGCGATCGATATGGCGGAAGAGTATCTGAAAAGCGGGGACCATTCAAAGGCGCTCACGCTTTACTCGCTAATGTTGACCGACTATCGAGTGGACAAGTGGTACACCATCTTCACACAGGTGCTGCTGAAAACGCTTCATTCCGCGTACCTGTCCGCATCGGTGCCGGACTTTGTGGCCTGCAGTATCGAAGCACTCTCCCCACGCATCACCATGGAAAAGCAGGACCGTATACTGATACTCGAAAACCTCTGGAAGGTGTTTCACGTATGTATAGGCCGACGAAAAAGCCATTTTATTGATTAAATAATAAAATATTTCATATTTTCTTGTAGCGCGTTTCACCGGTTTCGAGCAGCTTGATTGCGCCCGAACTTTCCAACAGCTGGCAAACGGCACTAACATCCTTTAATACACCGATCAAGCTAGATCTTGATCGATTGAACGATCTGGTCGAGTGTCGGCTTACCTTCGAGAAGCGACAGATAAAGAACGATGAAAAGCTACAGCTTCTGCTGTACATCCGTTCGCTCACGGAGGTTCCGCTGAAGCTGAAAAATTTCTCCATTCTTCTAACGGACCTCAAGTCAAGCAGTGTGCGGATCAATGCGTCCCAGTACGCAGAGTATGCTGAACCAACCGATCATACCGACGCCTCGAAAGCAATCGAAGAGTTTATTCTTGAGCCGGAAAAATGCTACCGCATTCTGTTTATCGGTGATCGGTATCTCTTTGCGGAGAGTGTGGACGTTCATATCTTCCGGCTCGAGTTGCAGATCGGTTCGGAGAACACGCACGCAGTGCTATCGGTGCGAGAGAAGCTAAACACGAGCAAACCGTTCAAATCGTACAATCCACACAAGGATTGTATGGAAAGTATTGGTGTCATAAGCTCGTGCTATATCATTCCAACGTAAGTTTTCCGCAATACGGGTTACTTGTAGGCAAACAGTTACTTACGGTTATGTTTTCCTCCTTTATTTTAGCTTCCATCTGGGTTCACAAACCAAACCAACCAACCAACCGATGCTGACGAACGAATTCCATCAGGTAACGACGAAAATTGTCAACCAGTCTGACCTTTGCCTACAGAACGTCGGTGTGAGCATCAGTGTACCACAGTTGCTACGAAACAATGGTAATTACCACACCACCATAAACAGCCCATCCAATTTGCACTGCCTACTGATTGTTTGTTTTTGTTTTGCTTCATTTGCCAGTATTTTTGACAACCGATCTGAACCATCCGCTGCAGAAGATTCATTCGCACGTGCAGATCGATATCGGTGAGCTGCAGATGCAATCGTCGACGACCGTTTCGTACTATCTCGCCAGTCTGGTGGCGGGCAACATAGAGCTGAAGCAGAAGATGTACTATCAGATGGAAAACTTACACCAAAGCAAAGCGGAACCGTTGGGTGGTGGCACGGCAGGAGTACTAAACGGTGGTAGCGGGACGGTCGATTCACCGTCTACACCGAACAGCGAAAAGGAAGACCTGGCAAAGCTGCTAGCAAATGAGAAAAATCTGCAAAAGTACGTCAACAATCACAACGTTAAGATAGAGTTTCTGCACGAGGACGAACAGGTGGTGCGCAAGATCAAGGAAGACACGGTGGTGGTACCGTGTGTGGAAGAGATCAAACTTACCGGCCGGTTCTATACGCTTAGCCGCGAAGCGCTTGTGCAGGCGTACCGGAATGAAGATTTTTTGCTCCGCATCAATGTGGAGATTAAATCGCCGGATCCGATCGATATACTCGAAACGCAATTTGTTAGTGTAAGTAATTCAGCGGTGACAGTTATTTCGAATAGCGTTCAACGTTTTTCGTCTCCTTTTCAGGATCATAATTTAGTGGAGAAACCGTACCAAGGTGGTAATTCTATTTGCGGGAGTGGCTTAAGACCGGCGAGTCGGTTTGAGGAACTGAAGCTGCTTAGTGCAACAAATTGTACCCGGGATTGGGTATCGCGTGGGGACTATCTATCGAACGACACTCAGCTCGTGTTTAATCGTTCTCGCTCGCCGGACGCTAGCGGTGGTGGGACAGCGACGACGGCTTTACCAACATCGAACCGCCCGACAGAGGAGCAGTACAACAAGAACCTTCTCTCGAAACTGCCGACGAATGCAACGATAATCGGTAGCACTAGTGCACAGCTAACCAATCAGATGAACTTATCTCTAACCCATCATCCTTCACATGCTGCCTTGGCTGAAACCACTGCGATCACCACAACTACGGCAACCACAACGGTGGACGGTGACGGTGTAGCAAAGGGAGCTGGCAATAGCACGACCACCACCACCACCAGTATGACCACATCCACCGGAAGTGTAGAAGATTTCAAGGTAAAACCACTGCCACTAAACGATGCGTCCGCGTTGTCATCAACCGGAACGAAGCTGGCCGCCGATGATCTGTCAGCGAAGAATGTGACCAAAACCATCTACAACCGGGCGCTAGATTGTGTGCAGCTTACAAACAACGATCGGAACGGCTTCAT
Organism: Anopheles rivulorum; assembly: GCA_018908115.1. Lineage (NCBI taxonomy): Eukaryota > Metazoa > Arthropoda > Insecta > Diptera > Culicidae > Anopheles > Anopheles rivulorum. The sequence continues at coordinate 34,684,729 of CM032178.1, read as the reverse complement.
CAATGCGCACTACAATCGTCCCGAAGCGGGAACAAATGTGGTCACCGCCGGGCTAGGTGGTATCGCGTGGCCAATCTTTGGCATGTACTGTGTACGATGGTGTCGCTCACGAACGCCAAACGTAGTGAATGAGTCAAAGTTTATCATCAACGGAATCGGTTAGTCGAACGAATCAGCGGGTCGGAATGAATTGTGTACTTAATAGTTTCCTATTGTTTTGTAGAAGTCATCGATCCACCGCTGAACCTGTACTGCTACATCGAGCAACGAATGTACGTACGGTTACCGATGACGTTACGCATCACGCTGCGTAATCCAACGCGTAGAATTATTCATCTGCAAGCAATACTGAACAGTTCCGATAGTTTCATGTTTGCCGGTCATCGACAGGTTCGTGTGTGTTTGTCTTGTATCTTCCTTTTCCAAATTAATCCTTAATTATGCTGTTTTTTTTATGTTCCTTAGTTAAACGTATCGATATTTGCGTACTCCACGTACGATCTGCTGTTTAATCTTTGTCCACTGAAAGCCGGCTGGCAACCGTTGCCCGAACTACAGCTAGAGTATCAAAATTTTCAAACCGCTACACCAACCCCGGGTGGTGTTAGTATGGCCGGAACGCAAACGGCACCGGTGAAAGTTCCGGCAGATCCGGCGACTGTTGCGGCAGTACCCGGCGACGATGTGATAGCAGCGGACGGTATGGAAAGCCAGCGCAAGGCGGAGCTGGCCTCGCTTGTGCAGCGGTGGATGCCAAAAATGGTGTTTGTTCATGTAAGCAATCGGGCATGGAAATGTAACTTTAACGCACTTTTCCATAATGTTATCTTTTTGTCTGTTTTGCAGCCACCCACGAGGACACTGTGATCAACCACAATACGTTAGTGGAAAGGGTAGACGATCAGATATTTAATTTCAAACCTTTCCCACTTATCTCTGTGCTCCGGTTGTGTTTTTGACGGTCGGTAGTGGTGTTCGGCTTCGAAACTATTGTGACCCCCGTAACAGAAACCGTTTCCGTTTGGAGTAGTGAATTTAAATTTATTTAATTTCCATATCCACTTGCCAGTCAGTCACGAGGGCAAAAGGTGAAAGGATATGAAACGGGCCGGAAAAGGGTAAAGAGGTAGGAAACAAAACTAAAGATGGGCATTATTTGGAGTTTGCGTATGTGAGTTTTATAGAGAGTTGGTATGAATTGTTAACATGATCAGAAAGAGAAAGATAGAGAGTAAGAGAGATAGATAAGGAAGATAAAGTATCGGTATTGAAAGGTTTATAGTTATGAAAAGTTGGCGTAGCTAATCAAGGGAGACACAAAACTAACTGAAAAAATACCCCGTACGAATAATGTTAACATACTACGGCGAACCGCACGGTTTTTGATGGCGAGTGGCAATATTTAAATCTGGTTTATTGGGACGTATTGGTAGGAAAGCTATTAAGTGGGTGGATTCTGTCGAATTCCTTCCCTTTCAGTTCGTTTTCTTCTAGTGCATACCGAACTCCGCGAATAATAAAAAAGATGGATCGAAGAATTTACATGAAATGGAGTGTTGGTGATGGTGTAGCTTACAAGAAGTGTTTCAAATTCGCATAGTACGGATCCGCCGTGGTAAATACGGTGGAAAGATCACGCGCACGCCATATCGCTTCCGTGGACGTTTTAGCAATTCGTTTCAGCTTCCGCCGCAGCAGACGCGGGTCGACTTCGAACTGTTGCGCTAGCACGATTATGTTTCGATCGGTAAATTCAAGCGAAGCTATCGGACGATGCTGTACGGCGACGTTACGACATTTGGTGCGCAAGTTCGTTTGTGTGGCACAATCCGATGTACCAGCGATGATCGGTCGTGGTGACACTACTGTTGGAGCGCAGTAATTCGTCGCTGTGTGAGCGACGTGTTGACATTTGTTCACACGAAGATCGAGAACTTCATCTGCCCGGGGTGAGTACGGCCGGTTCGCATTAAGTAATTGAGTTGAATGTTTCTGATTCGTCGTTGGCCGTTCCTCCACTACCATGTTCTGTGTTAGTATCCGTTTTGCGTTCTCCACTGTGCTATGATCCTTCTGTTTCGACAAATCCAAGCAATCGTTGCCGGTAGCTATAGGGATTGGTACAGTTGCTTCCGCAATTTTGGGAATCTCTTCCCTTGTTTCTGCCACTGGCAAGATTGCCGATACTGGTAGCAAAGATAGATTAGACTGGAGAGGATTTTCCTTTTCCAACTTTTCTTCCCTTAGCTGTACCTCTTCGCTACGGTTCGGTATTACATCGTTAACCACTTCAAGTGGCGAGACTGTCGTGTGTCCCTCTTTTGTCTGTATTCCCTCTAGCTCAACGTTGGTACTGTGCAGAAATGTCGATTGCGAACTTGTGGCAAGTTCTACATCCGCATAATGCGCTGGTGACCGTTCCATCTCGGCACATTTCTGCTCATACTCAGCCTGGAATCCATCTAGTAGCTTTTCTAACTCTGCTTCTACCTGTGCCTCGGTGATTTCGTTGAAAATGTACCTTGCCAAAGCATTATCCTGCTCGTGGAACAAACTAACCGACGGTATCACTTGGATTCCATTTCCGTTCGGAGCTTCCCGCTGAGTTGCCAGCGTTATGTAATCTTCATTCGGCGCTGTAACATTAGTTACAGCACTTGTAGCAGTAGCCGTTGACGGTTTGCTCGGTCGTTTGTGCCACGCCTGCCGGAGACATTGAGAGACGGTTTTTTTGTCCCGTGACTGTTTGTACGATCTCCTTTTCGATGGAATGATTAATTTTGGAAATGTGTAGCTTGGTCTGTTTTCACGAATTTTCGAACGAAGCGTTGGCACCTGGGATGAATCAATGAATTCTTCCGGCTCATCTTCTATGGGCAAAAATGTTTCTATTAGTTTTATTCACGAATATTGCAATTCCTTCCAGCAGCAATGCGTAATACCTTCTTTGTTATTCTCCATCGAAAGAGGAAAGTATGCTAAATGATGATTATTTCGTATTAGTTCCAGCTAAAAACGTGTCTTGTAGGAATTAAAAAAGCGAGCGTAAATACTAAGCCCGCCGTTGCGAAGTAATCTTGCAGTACTGTTATTTCCGCGTTCCAAATGACAGTTTGCAGTCCCATGCAGCAAAATATACCGCATTTCAAACTATTTGTTCGATAAATAATTTGTAAACAATTGAAACCTGATTTGAAATCATGTATTTTCTACATAATTAACATTTTTGAAAAGAAATAAAGTTCATCCGGCATCGTTTTTACAGCTTTTTACCTTAAAACGGGACCAAATATTCAAGAGTGATGGCAATAATGCACCCCGCAGCAAAACAATTTCGCCCACCCTCGGCGACATTTATTGGCCAGCTGTCAAACCGCTGTCACACGCCAATGTTTACAACCAAATACGATTGAAAACATACGAAATCTCAAAAGTGACTCACCCTCAACCTTGCGGTCATAAAATTGTGTTAATTTAATAATTAGTACTCGTTTTCAGGGAGATTTAGCTTTGTTGTTTAACTTGTTGTTCATAGTACCATAATATTAATCTTTAAAAACATCTAAAACTCGATAAACAATGTCAGCTATGGAGAGTATCCTTTTCAACAAAACAAAACCTATCGTGCACTCACATTCCGCATTCTAAACATACCGAACAAACACTTTCCTTAACATTCGCCTGTCCACAGAACATATGTTTAATCTTAAGTTTGCAGTTAAAGAACTGGAACGAAACGCCAAGAAGTGTGAGAAGGAAGAAAAGGCCGAGATACTGAAGACAAAGAAAGCCATCCAGAAGGGCAACACAGAGGTAGCCCGGATTCATGCCGAGAACGCAATCCGACAGAAGAGCCAAGCATTGAACTATCTGCGTATGAGCGCACGAGTCGATGCCGTGGCCAGCCGTGTACAGACCGCGCTTACGACGCGCAACGTTACCAACTCGATGGCAGGCGTCGTCAAGGCAATGGATGCGGCCATGAAGGGGATGAATCTGGAGAAAATATCCGGTCTGATGGATAAGTTCGAGTCACAGTTTGAGGATCTGGACGTGCAGAGTTCGTACATGGAAAACACCATGTCCCAGACGACCACAACGGCCGTGCCGCAGAACGATGTGGAATCGCTAATGCAGAGAGTTGCTGATGAAGCTGGGTATGAGGAATTATTCTATGCTGATCCATTCATTTTAGACAAAACTTCTAACGCTTTCCTACTCGATCTTGGTTTTAGCCTTGAACTCAACATGGAACTCCCATCGGGACCATCTTCGATCGCGATCGGTGCCTCAACGCAAGCCTCCACCGAGCAGGACGAACTAACGGCACGCTTAGCACGTTTGCGACAGGCTGAATAAACTGTTTGCCTTCTGGTTGGTCTACATCCTGCTGTGAAACAGGTCGCCCGAAGTGCATTGCGTTGTGTTATTATCACCATGTATATTTTCTCTTCCCCATTCAAAATGCTCTGGAAATGCAGTTTTCGCAACATTATTAAGACCGATGTCACCTGCTTTTTAAATGAAAAAAATGTTTAACATGCTTGGAGTAATTCTCAGGATTATTCGCTAAAACAAAGGAATAAATTTTAAGACCTCGGTCGACTAAATAAACCATGTGTTTCAATGGACGATTGTCAAGAAACCGTTGAATGTAACAAATGTAACAAACTCTTTACTAAATCCGAAGGTTTAGGTTGATTAGATAATTGTTGCAAAAGATTTGTTTGTTGAAAACAGGAAAATACATATTTTCAATCTTAAATAACGTTTGGCGTTCTGGTATATCGGTAAAACTGTGGAACTTTTGGTAAAATAAGACCACACATCCCTTCTGTATTGGTTTTTTTCTTATGAATATAGGCCTAAAAAGAACAAACAGCGGAAGTACAACAAAATCTCATCATTATCAACAAAAAAAACATCGCCGCCCCCGGGTGGACTCGAACCACCAACCTTTCGGTTAACAGCCGAACGCGCTAACCGATTGCGCCACGAAGGCGATGAGAAGCCTGCGCGTTAGAGCGAACCTGCTTCATATCATCATTACCACCTAACAGAGCTTTACGACAATCTCACGTTTCTTATTAATATCAACGCAATAAGCCATTTTGTTGGAAAAATAGTATGCCTTTAAAATATTCACACAAAGCAGACACACCAAGCAACTTCCAATGTAAACCATCAAATTCCACACCTCATTGAAAGCTCGATGTGAGCGATGCGATCATTCATGATCATTCAGCCAGTTACGACTTGTTGCACTTGTTAGATAATTATTTACATGTGTAAACTCTTGTACACGTGGTGATTATATGGTATACTATTTCCCAAACAACTTCCTTCCCAAGGTGTGTAGTAAAGATTCCATTTAATAGATCAATATTTACCCTTTTTGCTTGCGCGTTTTTCTAACCCACCAGTAGCTTAGTGTTTACCGTTTATGGGTAAAATAAAGACACAACTTCTAAAGCACGTGACTACTAACGCAACCGAGCAATAGGTAATGGGCACATTAAATGCTCCATACATGAACAAATTGCAAAATCAAAACTGTATTCAATGATTGGCTAATGTCATCGATTGCTTATATTGTAGCCCTTTTTAACGAGACCACATTGACGTCAAACCAAAGACAAGGGATAGTAGTAGTAACACCGCAGTCAATGTTTCGTACGGAGAAGATGTGTAGTTCGCGAAAAATGTGTCAGCCAAACACCGAAAAGAGGCTAGAAAAACTCCACACTTATCACAAGCCACTTGTTGCGAGACAAGACGTCGGGTACTCCAAAACTCTAGCAGCAAGGAGAGGAAAAAAACACTCCCCAGTTTTTACATGACGTCAATGTAATCGATGTATGTAGTTCTTGCGCTTCAAACTTCGTTCGATGTCGCCGTATTTCAAGCTCGTCCAGACATTGAACAAAAAAAAAGTACCCAACCAACCAATCGAGGCAAACGCTTGAATTGATCATTTTTTAGCTCGCAAACTTTAAACTTCCGTTCTTTATCTCGTTGTGCACTTCGTAACAGACTTGAAGGTTAAAAGTAATTGCCCACAACGGCTGATCGTTCGTCGTCGATGGCCCGTGCTGCTGCATTGATCGCACTTCACAATCCACGCTCAAACGTGAGGATGGTAATTGAGCTGAAATGAAGTGAATCTTTGCTGTTGAAACCTACAAAAAATACCTCTAAATACGTGACACGATATTTAACACAAAAAAAGGAAAAATTTTGTTTACGCTTCAGCCACATTATCCTGCGATCGATCGTTTTGCAACGCAACCGTGGACTTTGTTCGTTGGACAGTTCGCTCTGTAAAGCTTTCTTTCATCGACATTCAAAGCTCAAAAAGATCAATTTTAATAGGTTTATTTTGATACAAAATGAACAGATTTTTTGTTTGTTTGTTTGTTTGTTTCATTCAATTGGTAATGTTCGTGCCCTTACTGCTTTCCATTCTATGCGTTGTGCACACACGGGAATGGATGGCAAAGGAACGCCATTTTTGGTGAGCAAAAACAAATATGTCTCCTTTCTTAGGTTTGGTACTATTTTTGTTTGTTGGTTTTGTATTAATTTTGTTACTTTTTTATACCTTTTTCTGTGGTTTTGGTTCCTTACGTGTACCACCCGGAGTTGGTTTATATCTTTCGTGTGATTTTTATGCATTTTTCTCCCTGCCAAAAGTGTAAAAGGATACAGAAACAACAAACACAAAAAACAAACGAGGAAATGCTGATGAAAACAAGTTGTGTTTTTTTCTTCTGTTTTTGCTTCTGTTCTGTTTTATTCCATTGCGATTCGATCAACTGTTTTGCGAAGAACAATAACAAAACAGGTTTAATGTTCTTCCCGCACTTTGTTTGCTCGTTCATTGCTTTCTTTGCATTGTTTATACGGATTTCTTGACTTACGTTTATACAATACTATCTGCTATTTATTACTGTTTTTTTTGTTTACTATTTTGCTTTGTTCTTGTTACTTTAGTTACTTCTAAAGTTTCACATACGCACACGCGCGCACGCACCTGTACCGTGTACCTTTGTTAACATTTGTGTTTTGTTGTTTGTTGTTGTTTTCCGTTACTTTGCTTTGTGTTAATATCTGTTCCGTTTTTTTTCATCATATTTTTTGTTCTTGTTTTGGGTTAGTTCCAACCATGAATGCAACGCACTGTCGTTTGCATCCAATTTCTCAGTATCTTCTTGTTGTGATTTATCTTTTTTGTGATTTTACAATACATACTCCTGGAATGGACGAGAAGCTGTTTTACTTCACATTAAGGGCTTAGGGTTTGTTGTTGTTTTTTATAGTTTGCAGACTAAATCGCAATGATTAACTATTTAACTGCTCTTTCATGCTTCAAATAACCAACATGGCACATGGATTCGTAAGCCGAACCTATGTTCCCACTTCTGTTGGTGAATCAATGAAGAGAAAAGCTTTATGAGTGAGGCCAAAATAAAAACACATATGCATGAAGTGTATTGCTGGGAATACATCGTTTAACATGAACTGATTTCGGGCAAAAAGCTTCTCCACTCCGTACTCCATCATTGCGTCAAAAACACATTCTACCGCCGAACAGTGCCGGCAAGGGAAATTGCTTAATTTTATATCTTTTATACACCTAAAATGCAGACCCATTTTACATATGCTTTTGCGCGAACAAGAAGTTAAAGTAGAAAAAGGAAACCCCAAAAACTACCAAGAAAAAACCAGATAAACATTATTTATCGAACTGTTTATTGTAAATGCACGCCATCATGGCGCCCTCAGTGCCCTTTATGCAAAGCCTAAGAAAGGGATAACGGCCAAAGTGAAGCATTATTTACAGGACGCACACACACGCTCTCTCTCTCTCTCTCTTACAGGATGATGATTCAGAATCAAATGTTTACACTTCAGTGGCATAATTTCATATCAACTCTAGGCAAAAAAGTATTTAACGAAGCGAATGATCATTAATCCGGCGCCGTTAGTTGATACTTCAAATAAATTATTTACATCACACCATGTGTGTCGGTGTGTGAGCATGCTTTAATGTATTTTTATCCCATCCCTTATTCTTATTTGAATAGATTTTATATAGTGCAAACCACTTGTTTGCTCTTTAGCTATTGCCCACACCACGGCAAAGCACACCGTAAAGTTTTGAACCGCTGCAAGTGTCACGTTTAACAAACCTTCACCATACAACAGCAACACACACGGGAGGACAAAATGGAATGCTGCGGAGTTGAGCTCGAGGCTTTTCTCGTTTTCGCTGCTTCTGTTTCTATACATGTTTTTGTTTCTTTTATTGTATTTTTGTTTCATTTATTTTCGATCAACCGTTTTTTTATTCGTTTATTCGTTTGCCAATGGAATGATGTGTGGGGTTTGTGACTAGCAGGAAGAAGTCCTCGTTAAGATGCTACGAATCTCCAGGTGTGGATGCACTCCTCTTTTAGCCTTTTTTTTCTTTTTTTATCTTTTCTTTTGTTTACACCCTTTGTTGTTGTAGTGGATCATATTGCAGTTAATAATTCACTGTACGCAATATAGGCAATCAAGTTTAAACTTTTACTTTTTGCGATTTTTGTGTGTTTATTATTATTATAAATAAGTCGAAAACAGTCTTTGCGCAGATGTTTTGTTTCTGTTGTTCGTTTGTTTTACTTTGTTTTGTCTGTCCCGGTACGCTTCTTTGTTCTTTCGCTTTGCTCTCACTCTCTTCACACGCACGTGCCACACCGAGCAACCGTGTACAACTAATTCATTTAGCCTGCCTATATGCCATCTCTCGTCTCGTCTAACATTTATGGGTGGGTTGTGCGGGCGATCCCGCACCTATCCTTTAATTCGCTAGCGTTCCTGATTTCAGAGGCTTCACTCACATTCTAACCCTCTATAACATCATGCAACCCGTTCACTTACGAAGGGGAGACAGAGATATAGAATGGAGGGGGGGCATCTTTTCTTACTTTGTTCGATCACTTTCATCCGATCACTATTCTGTCACGCCGTGCTTACATATTTCTATATGTATAATATTGTATTACACTTTTCCGAATTTTGTGACAGAATTTGCGACAAGGAAATGAAAATCAACCCCTACTTAACGTTACACACACATCTACTTATCGATCGCACACTCTCACTCACACACACACGCACACATAGCGACTTTTGCGTTGCGCGTTTCTTTTACTATCAATTTCTACGATCTATCCAATACATACAATAATTATCTCCCGGAAATGATACAACAGAGAAAGAACGAAAACAAAACAAGGAAACTCATAATATGTATATAAACACAATAGTGTAGTAGAATGGTTAGCTACCGTATTAGATGTACACACTAAACGCTAAACGCAAGCGTCCCTACCCCGAAAACGTGTTGCAACAACTGCCCTGTCCCACAGTTTCCCTTTATCAAAGAAAAAGACGACGACACGCGGTATCTGGCGTGCGCCAACAAGTGTTGCCAAACTAACTTTCATACAGTTTTTCTCTGCTCTCTAGTAAGTAGGAAGAAAAAAAGTCGTCCCTCGTAAGTTAGCAGTAGTAATAGTGGTTCGTCCTTAAATCATCGTCAGCTGTTTTCGTTTGTATGTTCCTTTTATTCTTCCCTGGGCTATCAACAGTTTTTGTTTTCTTCTTTTGTTTTCTTTAAGGATTCAGGTTTGCGGAGAAGTATTGCTTTTGTTCACTTTTGCATGTATGTGTGTAGGAGTTTTCCTTTTGTTTCTTAGTACTTGTAGTATTGTAGTGTACAAAACAACCAAAAAAACAAACCAACTAAACTAAACTAAACCGCCTCCATATGTATAATTTGCCCCTATATTCTGTTCACGTTCGTTCTTTACTTCTTCACTTTCTCTTACCAGGAATGCTAAAGTTTTATCCTATTGGGGGGTTGTGTTTTGTTTCCTTCAAGCAAGTAATGTTTTACACTTTTTTTGTCTGGAAATAACATTATCGTGTTTTATGTGTGCTTTTGCCCCTTTTGCGCCTGTGTTTGTCATCGCACACAGGATGGCGTTTGTGAGGATGACTTTCTAAACGATTTTTAAAGGGTGGTAAATTATAACGCCCGGTGGTAGTAGTAGTAGTAGCAGTATTAGCAGCAACAATCGGTGGCAGCTTTGCGACCACCAATGTTTGTTGTTGTATTTTTCCCCTAGCTGAATCATCACGGTGGCAAGAGTCCTGTCACCTGAGTATATTGGCACCACACATACGTGCCAGTGGAATTGTGCTGCAGATCGGTCTATATCCTCACCACCGGTCAAAGCCAGTTTGAAACGGAATGCAGGAAAAGTATAAAGCATTGCATTGCCACTACACCACCGGAGGCTGCATCCTGCTGAGAGCAGAAGAAGATGATTTTCTTGCCCCCGTCTTCGATGCGATAGAGAAGAAGTGTTTGGTGGTGACCGGGGTCCGGTGTCTGTCTGTCCGTACTTGGAAGTGGGCGCTTACTGTGCCTTAATCTTGTTGTTCGTCTGCCCGGCAAGCAGCGACTGGACGTCCGATTTGCCGGTCAGGTTGCGGCTATCGATGTACTGCCCGTTGGTGGCGGTCGACGATGCGGTCACCTGGATCGGTCGCTTGCCCTTGCGCGCGTTCGTCGAGAGGTAGGTCTTGTAGAAGAAGCGAGCAAACAGCACGAAATAGCTAAAGTACATCGCGATCGACAGCTTGATGTTCATCTCGGAGATGTTGCACGAGTTTTTGCCGGCCGTCTGCAGGAAACCATGAGCCCAAATGTTGATCGCACAGCCAACCACCATCTGCGTCAGCTGGAGCGTCGTGATCAGCATCGCGATCGAGCGCGGTGGCTTAAAGTTGAGGGCACGCAGCGCGTAGTACGAGTACATGACCGAATGGACGCAGTAGTTCATCACGATGAACCACCGGGCGGAGGCGGTATACTCGGTGTAGGAGAACCACGAGTACATCAGCACCGTGATGTGGTGGTACCAGTGCAGGAAGATGAGCGGTTGTTTCCGCAGCACGATGAACACCGTGTCGCCCAGTTCCGGTAGCTTTGACAGCACGAACAACCATGTCCAGAAACCACTGACACGGTCGTGTTCAATAAAGCTGCAATGAAAACATCAGACCAGAGGTGGTTAGAGAGACCGTGAAGCGAGAAGAGAGACACTAATTTCAATACAGCCGGGGTGATATATTGTATGGTGAACAAAATGAAATCCAAAAGGATATTCGTACCGCCGAAGAGAAGAAAAACTCCTGAATGAAGACCCTTCCTTACTAGCGCCCTCTTTCTTTGGTTGGTTGGTTGATTAATTAACACATCCACGGGCGTTTAATATACTGCCCTCTACGGCACACCCCAGGAAGCAAATGGGAAACGAAATTAAGTATGTCTACCAAATGTCTCTTAGTGCGTCCTAGGTTAAACCAATCTACATACAAATGGTTGGTGAACGGTGTAGACGCCAGACTAGAGGACCCCAATGTCACACCAACGCACGTTCAGGCAGTAATAAAAGTAGAAACAACAAGTAAGTCCTAGCAACTTCGACAGCTCCACCACACATTTCCACCCATCAATGTTGTCGTCACCAATGTGTCCACCATTTCACCAGCTACACACGCCATTCAGGAACAACCTGATTAATCGCAACAGGCAGACAAACAGAACAATTTGGCCAACGTGTAATGACGTACGGAGAAGACTTATTTGCTCTCGGTATTGTTTTCTTACGCGGCCGAGCTAAATTTAGCCAAAAGGGTGCGCTGTTGCATTCCGTTTCCCATTCCCAGTTTGATTCTGTTGGCAATCGTATTTGATTAAGAAGATACCTGTTTGAAAAATGTCATTTACTTAGGTGACGATGTCGCTTTTCAACACTATTTATAATTGACTAAACCGCACTTATGCGTGTGGCCGCTCGAAAAACAAAAGCATTTGTGCAAAAAGGGCGCCAAAAAGCAAGCGAAACGAAATGCTTCACAATTAAAATGCAACGCATTGTGTATTGCGGTTCGATCGATCACGATCAGTAAAATAGCTTGTAAATTGTAACAGTAGGCAGAAATATTTTTATTATTGAACTGTAACCGATATACAGACAGCTTTACACAATTCAACAGTTTCTTTTATTTAACTTTCCTTTTATTTCTCTCTCTAGTAAACTACAAATCTAAGAACATTCTCTGGATTTGCCATATTTTGTTGGCTTCCTTATAATATATGGTAATAAATGTACAATAAAGAATGGCGAATAAACAAAATCCTAATAATTAGCAAGGAATTTTCCAATTTCTTAGCGACATCAAGGGCAAACAATTTCTTATAACGCTACAAGAAATTAGTAGTATTCAATGTTCCCAATATTAATAGGGCTAAAAAATCGCCAAAAATACCAATGAATTTGATCCATGTAATTCGAGAATACGCTCAAAATGCATTATCAGTGAAAGTTGACACGATAAAGGCAAATTATAGCAGAACAGTTTGAAGCTTATCGTGTGCAAATACTTGTATCTTGTCCCAATATGTTTCACTCAACTTCCGTTCCATATTTCATACAAACGAGAGTCACATACACGCACACATCCGTGATGTGTCTTTCTTGTCTCCTCCTCCAGGTTTCTAAGGTCAAAAGACAGGAAACAAATTAACGATAGACTATCGTCGTCGATAGTCTTAATTTATTTACCCACAGTTCATTAGATTCAATAGACACCTGATAGCCCTTAATGATGGACGGTTGATACGATGTAATATGAATAACCGTTCCACACACCCGCCGCCATTACGTGTGGCACAAATCTCGCTCCATAAGCAATTACCATCGCCCAACCCCCCCTTTTGCAAGCTAATTTTATGCCCAACTGAACGTTATACATTATACATTGCCGTCCGTTTGGCGTATTTGCTGAGATCATCTTACGCGCAATACACAGGGTAATGAGATATTTTGATGTTAAATTAATACACTTGCACGCTGCGTATTGACCAGAACACAGCCGTATTTTGCTGTCATTCGATCTCGATTGCGTAGAGATGTGGAAGAAAATGACGAGATCAGGTCGAGAAACGTTTCCACACTACGTTACACGTATTGACGTCAGAACTAACCCCGATGGAGGTGACGTATCGTTGAAATTAAGCAACAACAAAAAAGCTTCCTCTCTGTATCTGTCTGATGTCCGGACAGACGTCCAGCAACAGCAGACAACATGCGAGGTGCGGTTGTTTGAAATACAAATAATTGAAGAAGAAATTTATTCCCAAGTCATGCGAATACAGCGAATGTGCGTAGATTTGGGATGTAGACAAATGGCATTAAGGGGAGAGTGTGTTGTAAAAATTGCGTCATATTGAACCGACACGACAAGCCTGCAACAAGACAAATTCGATCTATAGAATGTTTTAGTGACCATTTCTTGGAATTACACAATGATCTTCAAATGAAATGAATGATCTTCGATGCGATGTATGCAGAATGATGTCAAACGCGAAACCATTTCCAAATGGCTACGAAAGCATCCTTATAGTGTTCTTCCTTTGCACATCAAAAATCCGTTGAACACAAGAAGCAAGAAAAATCAATATCATAACGGTGGGCTAAATTTAGTCTCCAAAAACAATCCAAACGAATGCCTGCAAGAGCACACCATCATTTTAATATTTCTTTTTCTTTCGTCACATTCACTGCCACTTCAATTTCGAATATCGCGAGGATAAAACGAAAAAAAAACACTCCTCCCACGGTATAGCGATATTAATGTTTGCCAAATGATAAATATTTGACTGCAAAATGGCGCTTTCTGGTACGTACTGGGCAGATGGAAGGATTGCCTCATATTGGCTCTATCTGTTGTGCGAATTTTCATTTGCGAGTACCCCCAATGGTGCTTGTTGTAGCTCACCAAGATTGATTGCGACGGTGAAATAGTCGCACGTCCTCTGCTTTCGAAATTAATTTGCTGAATTATTCCTACCCAAGCAAGCAGCAATTACTACTCAATGGGGCCGCCAAGTCTCACAAAGATGAAGCCATTTCCTTTCTCTTTTTCTTTAAATGCTTTTTTTTTTAAATTCGCCGGTGTACATAAATCTCCCCATCGCGAGACGGTAATCTTCGGATGATGGTGGGGTTTTTAATTCGCATCCCTTTCACCCAGTACACCATGAGTGTCCTTGAAAAGGACGAAGAACTACCGTACCCATGTTTCCTACGGTAATCACCCGTTCCTTAGTGTGGTGAAACACGAACCGGGCTTGCCGCTTGCTTCATTTTTCCGTTCATTTTGTTCATCCAAACCGATCGTCAGATTACGAAAAGGGCCGTATTTCAACAGAAAGTACAACTACTGATGTACAAATGCATCTGGTCATCGACCAGACCAACTCTCGACCGGCTGACCTTCTCGATGAGGACCCCGATACGTTCACAGCTGATCTTAGCAAAAAAAGGGAAGAAGTTGGCTAAAGCGACAAGAACAAAAACAGTACTCTTAGAGGGTTCATTCCATTGACGCCCTTCATGCTGGTGATTAAGTCCACGTGCAAGAGTGGTCGCTCTTTGCCGATTCAAAACCGACAATCTTTGCAAGTATGCCTCCAGCTGATCGTTTGCTGTCTTAGCAAACACCCAAGCTGTGTTTGTCGTCATTCTCTTACGTACCTAGAATTCCCAACAAGAGAGTGAGACATAGTATATGACAAGAAGACGTTATTGCAACAGCTTCCTTTACTTCAAACGGTGGCACCAACATCAGGCGTGTTTGTAAATAGTAGGCAGCCAGTAGGTTTGCACATCGATCAGTAATTACAGATCGCGTTCGAGTTACCGTTTTCACACCAGCTCGTTCCATCGTGTCACGTGCCTTAACACAAGCCGACAATTACTTGCACGCTGAGCAAACGTTGTTCCTTTGATAGACATTGGCAACTGTTCCAGATTCAGGAAAATTTGCAAACAAAATTTCCACAACCGGAATTGATAAATCTGGAGCTGGAGGAAATTTTATCGCCATCAAAAACAACAAACTGCCAGACTGTAGACCTTCACCTTCGGAACACGGTAGACGTGAGCTTTACAGCAATAACAACAAAACGGGTTCCCCCGGAATCATACACCTAGATCTTGATTCTCAAGTGGCATTATAGTGTTTCCCCGCTTTTGGTGGCACGCATGAGCAACAATACGGGGCAGGCAGACAGGCAGCCAGGCAGGCAGCCACTGCAACGATGCAACCGTCATCGGAGGTCCGCATTTCATGGTTAATTCATAAATCAAACTACAAACTGAGTGTACAATGAAGCCGTCTCTAGCTAGAGTGCGATTGCGTGCATTATAGTGCAATAAGCCAACGGGAATGGAATGGATGGAAAAGAGTGGGCAACAATTTTTATCGCTCAAACTGACCACCTTCTGGATTATATGCACACACACTGTAGCAAAGAGAAGGGAAAAGGATCTATAAAATCATTGGCACCCATACACAGCGCACACCGAACTGTGTTTTTGTGGACCGTTGAACGCATGTTTAATGGTCATGGTTGGTTTAATGTGATTCTGTAAGTAAAGTTTTAATCGAGACACGCTTCATTCTTTAGCAAAAAAAAACACGTTTTGTCTTAACCTTTGCGTTACTCTCGTAAACATTACGAGCTGTAGAGTGAAATAAAGAGTTAGCGCCACGCACACACATGTGCCACCAAAAAAAAAAAGGCTATGGTCTTCCACGTTTTTAGTGACACTTAAATAACGGACGTATCACTTTTACGGTGGCACCTACGAGGACCTTCAAATGGAGCAGTCGAAATCACCCCGTTGTCCCTTTAGTGCCACCTCCGTACGCGTCTGTACCTTGTACCACCATGCACGGGAGACGCGGAAATTTAATTAGTCTACTCACCGAGTGCACTGACCGGCCTCTGACCTAGTAAGCGAAAACGTGCAACTTGTCCGTTGGCTAACCCGATACGCGCGATAGCAGTGTGCCATTGCAGGGTTTATCAGGTCAGTTTGCAAAATGAATGAGCAGTGTGTGCTCTTTAAACGATGCAATTAGCAATTAACAAAATGCTGTTTGAACTCGGATGCGCATCACTCCTAATATTGAATTGTGCTTCAGAATTATTTTTTTATTGATTATAGAAAATCGAAATCCAAGCAATATCTGGCCTGGCTGGTCTTTAGAAATAAAAAAAAATCAAAATCGCATTAAAACGTACAATAATATAAAATAAAACTTTAATGCACAATAAAAACACAAATATATTTTACACGAACTATCATAATAATTTATAATAATTTAATTTTAATTTTCAATTTATTTCAATTTAGTCGTCTCTTAAGCAATCATTTTTATACTATGGCGGCTTAAAAATAAAAAATTAAATTCTAGCTAAATTTCAACATTGTGGGCACTTCCTAATGTTTTACAAAAAAAAGTAGCAAAAGATCCCTGTAAATCGTGCATATTGGGTATTCTCACGATTAGCGCCACAAACATCTAATACGGCATGTAAGCTACAAAACACGCGCAATTCACGTATTAGGAAAAGGTTCTACACGCAACTTGTACATCCGATCGCTTATCGATCGAAACGCGAGCGAGCAGTGCGCGATCGTTCATGTTCATCTTGAACAGCTCTAGATGTCGATCATGGTTTAAGCTATGTGAAACGCAAAGTGGAACTTCCTGCATCACTAACCATTACCATATTCAGTTATCATCTGGGAGTTCATCATCAACCGGGCGCAACGGGAATTCGTTAATGAAATTATCATACAATAAATTTAAATCTCAACCCACTTCCTGCATTTATTGTGTGATCATTATTCATAAACAAACAAAGATGAATTTAGCAAAAAACAAAAAATGGTTGCCCAACAACTGCTAGCCATGGCAGGAAGGTGATAAAAGCTCCTTCTGCTTGCTTACGAGCGGCATCTTCTGTTTAAGCATCGGGAAAGGGAAATGTGTCACAGTTTATCGAACGTTATGTAACACGATGATCAAATGACCATGATTCCATGAAAATTCAACGCCATCCCACTGTGTAAGAGCAGCAGAGTTCAGCTGCCTTTTGGGCAATGCGAAATTTGGCTCAAAGGAGTGTAATGCTGATATTTCGTGAATGTTTCGCACAGAGAGAGAGAGAGAGAGAGAGAGAAGAAAAAAAACAGTAAACATCCACACGATCGTACAAAAGCACACATTCAAGTTCAAACACTTTCGCTTTCGTCTTGTAAGCACGCAACACTACATAAAGCTCGCAAAACATTACACCCTATCATCTTATGCCGCCCTGAACTGAACAGGTTGGTACGACATATTTTACAACGCGCGCGTGTGCATGTGTGTTATTATATCCATTGTTGATGTTTTTTGGGTGGATTTTCCTTCTACACAAAAAACCGGATATTGTCGTAAGAGACGGATCCGCCGTGCGCGTCAAATCATCATGTTTAAACAAATATGATCTTTTTTATTTGTTTCATTCTTGTTTTTTTTTTTTTTGAGGACACTCGTCGCACACCGTTTTTTACCGAAAGCATCAAGCAGTTTGCAAAAAGGCAGCTTTATGTCGGGAATGAAAGATCCACCTTGCCTGGTGGAGCGTACAGAAAAACAAGTGTGAATATGTGTTCCAGACACGCTGTTTTTTTTCTTCACATCCCTGTTGAGACCACTGGTTGTGGTTATTATGTTCCACAGTTACGGATTTCGGCGGTGAGTTCAGACCGGCAGCAAGCTGACTGTCGAATGGCCACGACAACGAAGCGAGGAAAAAAAGAGCTCACTCGAATGACATAACGCTAATGAAACGAGACGCACAACATTTTGGATGCTTCTCTTTCCTGGGAAGAGGATCATCATCACACACACGACCAATCTTGGCAACTCAAAGTGGTGAATTAGGCCTTACGGGGTAAAGGTGGATGATTACCAAACCAGCCGAAACACGACTAAGAGACTAAAGGTAGCTCACCGTATCCGCTTCTAAAAGTTCAAAAGCTAGAAATTAAAAATATCCCATCAACGAACGAATACCGGTCCCGAGCAAGTTTGTTTTTGCAACCCCAGTAAGTTTGTCTTGATTCGAACAAATAAATAAAACGATCGGGAAATCCCATTGAAGATCAGTCACAAGGAAACACCGTTGCACTACACTCCGCTGACCATGAGATAAAAGAGAAGGTAAGGAATTATTGATTTTGTTGCAATGTTTATTTTCGTAGGATTTTGTGATCCATGAGACCTCGAGCTCGTGGCCCAGTTCGTCATCATCATCATTAACGTAACCGAACCATGCGCTGTTGTTCGAGTTTTTCTCTCTACAATTGTTTTTAAAAAAAAACACAACACACATACACAAAAGCAATCCCATTAAAACTTACGCACACTCACGAAACAAAAGCCAAAACCAAAACAAAAAACAAAGTTGTTGCAATTCGTAACATGTTATTTGGTTCCCAACGCCCCGATACGCTACGTTAATCACGGTTGCATTTACAAAACCTCTCGAAATGTAAAGGATTAAGTGTGCAGCTCCACGGTTGCTACAAGCTTGCCAAAACTGGATCAACGAACGTATTAAAGTTTGGCCCTGCATTGGAAATTTATTTATTTTAATGGTGCAGCAGCACGTTTTTCATCGATGAATGCTGCTCTTTTCCACATGTATTACAGGATTACTAGCCACGTGTGACCAGCAGCAAAACAACGGCAAACTGTGTTTGGCCACGTTCAACGCACAGAACACACACGGCGGAATGGCGACGAAACCATTTTTCGGTCGCAAAAACAAGATCGTAACGAATTTTCCATCAATTTCATCACACATTTACCATCTGGAACCTTCCAAAGTGCGTAACAAACGACGCAGCCTGTTTATTATCGCACCTTTATAGGGTGCCATTCACTCGTTCAAGTACGTGCTGTTCATCCCCTGATAGTGATACCGGAACAATTATCGGTGGCTTATTAAGCTGCGTTTATATGCGTCACTAAAACGGACACATTATTTATCATTAGCTTGCGATTAATTAATCGCTACCGAGGGAACCCATTTTACAGTGGCAACTTCTCCGTTCTGGCCGAAACGAATGTGACCCATTGGGGTCATTAAGTTGCATAACGAAAGGAGCGAGATGATGGATGGTTTGGTGGCCTTATGATTCGATGTTCGATCCACTACACCGAAGATCGTAGATCACAAATCTCTTCTGAAGTGCAGGTTCCTTCAAATAACTAAGGGCATAATTTCATCTTTCTTCCGTGTTGTAATAAGTTTATGGTAAGCCATCATCAAGTAAACCAAGGAAATAAGTATTATATAGATATTGTAGCCAAAAAGATCAATGAATAAACTCAACCAATTCCTAGTTAGAATTAGTTCCGGGATTAGAGAACTGCCCCCAAACTCTGGGTCTCTTATTACTCACTGTCGCTGGGGAGGCAGCGCAGGTCATCACATTAGCTTTCCTTCACTATTTGCCCTCAACTCGTAAATCAACTTTTTATATTGGTTGATCTCCGTGACGAGAAGGTTATCAAGTACGTGCCAAAAATCCTTCTCCACGAAAGAAAGTCGCCCCGTGCCTGTTCCACTTCAACCCACCACGCACCAAAAAAGGAAAGGAACCTTATCAATCAAATGCTCCAAGGTCAAATTGAAAGTAACAGGCTTGAAAAATCCGGTTCTCGCAGGGTTCTGCTCTCATCTCATTTCATTCCTCAGCAGAAGATCCGTTGTCTACAAACCCGGGGAGAGGCCTCACAGTTTGAAAAAGAGGGAACCATCCCAAAACAAAGAACCAAAGCATCGAAAGATCCGCTTTCACTGGGCTTGTTTTGACGAAGTCCCATCGTAAAGGTTCGCTGGTCAGAAGGTCGTGTCCGTCACCAGTCGCACCACCCATAAGGAGATAAGAGCGTTTCGGCTTTCTACCATCCAACGGTCCAACAGTGCCGAAACAAATCAAGGTCAGATTAGGTTGGGTTGTTTGGGTTTTGATCAACTATTTCCCTCCTGGCGAACCATGACCGGGTTTTGCGCTACACAGGCGTAAGCTTTTATCTTTTAGCTTTAGAACATGATGAAGACGAAACAGACATGTTGGAAGGATGAAGATGAACTCAGCCCGCGGTAGTACGCTTACTTACCTTGGAACGCAAACGGAATGGAAGAGACCGTAATGTCGCAGAACGTGTACCAGCTCGGGCGCTGTCCGGCAGGCCCCCATTATGCTGAACATTGCCAGAAGTGTGTTCCATATCGCTAGCAGCCCTCGCAGTTCGAATCTAAAATGGGAAGAGAAAATTGGGGTTGGTTCATGTAGTTCTTTTACATTTTTTTTGTTGAATGCTTTGGCTAATGAATAATAAAACGATCCTGGCGCTGTTGGTCGTCGCCGCCGCCGTCGTCGTCGTCGTCGTCGTTCCGGTACGTCGTATTATGTGTGCGGCTCCCGGTTTGCTTGAACCGGGTTCCGCTTTTGGGTATGAATAATTGAAATCAGTTCAAACCCATTACCGAACCGAGGGCAAGGGTAGTTCAGGGCATATTAAAATCACGACACATCGGTCTGCCCTGGATACAAAAATCAATACCGATTGCCAGCACCACACGACGGTGCAGATGATGTATAGAGTTTCTCACGTCGGAATGGAAAATTCCCTATTCCTGATAATTAATGTTGAACGGGCAAGTTAAAGCAAACAATTGAATACGGTCTGAAACTGGCTCTAATTACCAGTTTACAATGAGCTTTTCTTTTGGCGAACCTAAACCGATCCGATTAATACTTGTCTTGACCGATAACGCTATCAGGCAGGTGTGCAACATTAAATTCCCAGACATATAATTTCGCTCTTATCAGGTTTTTTTGTTTTGTTTTCGTTCGATTAAACATTTCACCATCAAAATTGAATACAGAGTATCAAACCTCTAAGCTATCGCCGACAGTCAGACGGAAACCGGTTTAGTTACCGGACACCCAAACATTGGGTGGATGAATACTGCACCAAAAAAACAACAACACCAATAGCGATAAGCGAACTTTACCACCCATCGCACCGTATATCACACCAGCTGGGCGTGAATCAATTCGGGTGAGCTCTTTCTCCGCCGGGGTACAATGGGAGAAACCTTATCTGTGCGTCGTTCCCTTACCGGTTATCGGGAATTATCACGCATGAGGTAAAAGCCTGTCCGAAACGTGGTGCGATGATGCGAATCAATAACACGTCACCGGGCGGCTGAGCAGTTTTTGCGGACGGGCAAGCATCGCGCCAAACCGCCGCCCAGCAACGGGACGGACACGGCCGCCGAGAGCAAATGGGGAACACCAGTTTTGCGAGGAGCACACTCCAAGCGCGACATCGCGACTCCGCCAAGGTCATAGAAATTTGTGCGCACACCACATACATGCGGGCGGCTGTACTGTGGGACAGGAAATGGAGAGTTAACACTCGCTTACAAGCAGCACCGAACTGACATCCATTCACATATACATACATTTGCCCGGTTTGGGGGTGTATGTTCGTCCCTCTTCTATGATATTCTGCTTCCATTCATAAACTGCACATCAAGCAACTGTGGTCCATTCTGCGCGAAATGTCAGAACACCCTCGTCCCATCGGAACACAACCAGCGAGCAGAGCAAACAGCAAGCGCACTACCCATGGTTAGAAAAACCCCCGCCCAATCTACGTCGTTATGTAGCAGGTCCATAAGAACGCACCCTTAACCATAGGAAGAAAGCGACACACTTTGATGGTTACCTTGAAAAAGTGCCCAAGAGAAAGTGATACCCAGGAAGTGTGAGAAGGCGGTGATGAAAGAAAAATAGGAAAAGAATGGAACGAACGAGAGAGAGAGAGAGAGTGAGGGAGGAAAAAAAGAAATCTTGACCTTGACAAGACGCTTTGAAATTGTGGACAGCGCCACTTGCTTGCGCGTCGTATTCTCGTATCCACCCGATATCGATGTAGAAGTGGCCACCTCCTTGAATGTTAGCAGCGAGATGTGCTTGACTGGTAGGTGCTCGTCTCGTGAAAGCGATAGTACAGGGCTTTATGTTGCAGGGCTTTCTCTTTTTTAAATCAAACATTTCGATCACTTTCAGTTTGAGCAATGAAATGTGCATGCACATGCACATTGAGAAAGTTTTTTAAAGAATAAATAACATAAATAAATAATATGGTCTGAATTAACTTGACAAAAATATCCAAATGCCGAAAAATAACATCCAAATCCATATGTAAATGCTAAAGAAATAGGAACATAAGTCATACAAGAGCGACAATATAAAATCTTCACAAAACATAACAAAATTAGAGTTAAAAATACCGTAAATGTACGCGAAATGCATTTCATTTTA
Organism: Anopheles rivulorum; assembly: GCA_018908115.1. NCBI lineage: Eukaryota > Metazoa > Arthropoda > Insecta > Diptera > Culicidae > Anopheles > Anopheles rivulorum. The sequence goes on along the minus strand of CM032178.1, from coordinate 34,662,353 downwards.
AAAACTATTCACATATAAACGTAAAATTACAGAACTCAAATGCTACTAACATCGAAATAGTTGAAATGCGAACCCTGCAAACATTTCCAGAACAAGTATCTAGTGCTGGCTATTGTAAAAGGCTACAATGTTGGAAAGCGTATTGCAGGTCTTCTTTTACATTTTAATCGCCAACTTCTCCCACAATTGGCTTCTTAAAAGCTTTTATTCAAACAGAACAGTGAAAGAAACAGAGATCGCTGAAAAGCTTTTTGTAATGAAAAGAAAAAAACAAGACTACACAAAAAGATTAAAATAAGGACTTTGTTCTCTCAAACGCTGTAGTTGTGTCTCGATGCTGTAGTTGCATTGTACAGGCGCTACAAAACATGTTATTCTCAAGCATGTTTGGTTGAACAAAGAAAGTGTATGCAAGATTTATTATCAATCACAATCATTTCTTGCACATAATTTGTCCCTGATTTTAAGGTTTTGATTACAAGTTTTAATAATAATAGAAAGACATAACATAAACAAAAAATGTAAAGAAAAAAAGATTTTTTAGTTCTAGAAATAAGTAATTTCTAGAGTATCGTGTTGTTGAAAAATCCTTTCGACCATTTAAAAAAAACTGGAATATTAAGAGTTACATTCAGGGACGTCGAAGAAATATTGCTGCCCAATATTTCACTGCGATCGATTTCATTAAGCGTGACCTTCAACTAATCTTGATTATCCCAAAAATAAAACAACATATTCCCACCAAAACTCTTGTTGCGTTCGCTGGTAACTTCCTTCCTTGAAGGTGGTTATGTTGCGTACACGCACCAAATTCTAGATTGCTGTTCCAACGATAAGCCAGCCCACCAGCCAGTACCTTTATCAACACATCCGATCACAGCGAGCCGGTTGACATTTTGACCAGTCGAAAGACATAATAAAAACCCCTTACAGCAAAAAGCAAAACGTTCCTACTTTTCGGGTTACATCCCAAGCATCGGACACCGGCATGCAGACACCTTTTCGGAGCGTTACATAAAAACGGCATTCCATTGGAGGTCGGTATCCCCACCCCATCCGTTAAGGGAGAGGAGTAAGAGCAGTAAAAGTCCAACATCCAATGCACCACAGTGCCGCACGAAGGTGAGAGAAGCACCCAAAACGAAACCGGATATTGTCCCAAGGGCTGCATGCAGGGCGCGTATAAGCATTCCGTTTTGTTGTACAGTTCGGTCTGGAAAATTTGACTTCACACGTGGGTACACCGTGCGAACATCGCACCCACAATGCCACACACAAACACGCGCACACACTGTTGTTGTCCGGGTGTTGTCCGGGATATATCATTCTTGGATCGTTTTGAGACTGTGACACTGTGGGCAGCTTTTTCGGCAAGGGTTGGCGCATTTCTCTGTGTGGGATCCATCCTTCCATGCCCGAAAGCTCCTACAAATGTAGGCAAAAAACGAATGAAGGACGAATCGATTGGGATGGAAAAAATGCGCGCGCAACCCGGCACATGTCGGATGTCGTACACCGACGTCGTGGGTGAAAGAAACAACGGACCGTCAGTAGTTCCCACGATTATGGAGCTCTTCTTATCGACGAACAAATGGAACGGCAACACTTGTAGTATGGTTCTACAATAAGCACCAGAGCTGGATAAACCATCCTTTACAAATACGCACCAGACATGCACAACAATCATCAGGACACGCCGGTGGAAGCCGGTTTACCGGCATTCGAGAACCAGCAACTTCTTCTGTGGATCCTTATCACAGACGCAATAACTAATTCGTCCCAGACAAGTTTCTGCTCGCCACACACTCGTCACTGCTTGCGTGTGGAATTCCAAGTGGATTACCCAGTCGGAAGAAGTTGTGTAACGCTTATTGACAGAAAGTTCCAAGTTCGCCGGATCAAACCTTAAACCGTGGGTGGATAAAATCTTCATTGAACGACTGCCTGCGAATGGCTGCGACACACATCTCCGCACAAAATGACACGCACACATTTAATCTTTAATTCGCTTTTAATTAATTTTTGCAAAAACTAATCCCCAAACATCCATTCGCGGATGAAACGACGCGTTGTTTCCGGTATTTGTGTCGTTCGGGAAAAAAGTGCAAACTTTCGGCCATTCATTCGATAAGCATTCACAGTTTCGTGATACCGTTAGTCGTTAACTTTAATCGGAAAACTTTATTATTGGAGTGTTTTTGCTGTGGTGCTGAATATCAAGCATGGTTTTGGTGTTTTTAATGAAGCACGAGCAATCAGCTATGTCGTTTAGGACAGTTTTAATCCGATTTTGCAATGAAGAGTTTAATTGCACTGGCGGTCATGAGGATTTACTAATTTAAAGCATTATGTAATGTAATATTTTGAAGTCTAAATTCCATGAAACGAATATCGGTTATTTATTTTCATAATCATTTATTATTAGTAATAATATCCGGAGTTAGGAACACAAATCTCGACTAGGATGATGTAGGGCCCACAAACGTAGTACTGCCATTCCTTTTACTTCTTTTTGTGCGCAAGTATCTCTTTAGGATTTCATAGTTTACTAACCATTTGTTGGTAATTTATATTTTTAAGCTTTAAGCTCCAACGCTGAAGAATGATGTTTTGCTTCTAGTTTAGAGTGCGATTTTAAGCCGGTCTAATTGAAGAGCGATGTGAAGATCCAAAATTAGACATTCTACTGAGGCACAAGGAACGCACAAGAATGAATTGCCACAATAGGCACACTACTGTTACTCCAACAATAAATTTCATATAATCACCAAGTGCTTTTTAACAATGAAATCATCCTGCTTATTCTTGATGACGGTGGCAAAAAAAAACCTGGTGAAACAAGTGAACCTATTCCAAACCTCCGAAACTGCCAGAAAAAACTTTCATTGTATTGACACTGAGTTAGCTAAATCGCCCGAACTTTTCACCGGTTGAATAAATCCCGTTTTTAGCACGCTATTTTGTCTTCCTTCATAGAACAGACGTTTCATTAGTACTCTCCGCTTTTAGTATGATTATAATAATTTCAATCTTTTCTTTCGCATATGAAAAACACGATATTTCATTATACCGAGCAAAATGACAAACAACTTTCTTCTGCGAAATTCCCACACAAGCCCCACCTTCTCTCTTGTTGGACTTGTTTCGAAATTAACATATTAGCATTTGCATAACCGACGTGGAATGTGGCCATGTCATACACCCGGAACGTCACAACCAACGTTGACAGAAACCGTCACATTTCTCATCATGCATACACACACACACACGTGAGCATTTTCTCTGTTAACGCAAAGGAAAACGAACGCACAAAAAAAAGGTCAAATGTCAGTGCGATAATGAATGCACGCAGCTGTACACAGTTTAACAAAACGCTTTGAACCGTACGATAAAATATTAATTAGCGCACGGCCAACGATCGAATTAATTGTGCCGCTAATAGGTGGATGAACAGGACGTAGGTCATTATTTGAATGCCATCAAAATCGGGGACAGTTTTGCTAATGTAATGCATTTCAGATGTTCTGGACCAGTGTTTTACCAAAACGATACTAACGGTTGCTTAACAATTGCTCAGCAATTGAAACATTTGTGGATTTGAATATAGTGACACAGAATTTGAGATAAAATGTTAGACCACAATCTTCAAACCGAAGGAAAGCTTCCTAAAAACAATCTCTCGCGAACGCTAATGAAAAAGCTGCTGCTCATTAGCTGTATTATCAGTTACAGAGGTAATAATGTAACGAACCGCGTGACACTGTAACAACACACCCACTCCCCGTAACTCCATCTACTCGCCACCCAGTTGCTTATCATGGGCATGGGAAAATGGACCGATCATTAGCATCTGGAAAACGCAACAGTCAGCAACAGGTCGCGGTGGTCGCGTTTTCTTGTGTAATCGGATTAAGTGCGCTAATGAATGCGAAATAAAACGATGCGATTATAACAACCTTTGCTGGGGGGGTGAGGTGAGGAAGGCGAACAAATTCACGCTAATCAAAAGAAGCGTAATGCGGCGAATGATAACAGTTTGATTTTTGCTTATTATTATTTCCCCTAAAAGAACCCCTCTTGGACACTTATCTTTGATTGTATTGATCGAACCGAAGATACCTTTATGATAAGATGGCAAAGAATGTGAAGAAAGCGATGCTGAAAATTAATTTCTTCTCATGTGCAAATTTGCTTTCTACTTCTCAGCCACACACAACAAAAGGCCGTAGGTACAAGGGCAGTAAACAAGTATAGCCGTTATCACATCATTCCATTTGGCTGCCGGCGGCAACCACTCAATTCGACACACGTGCGGTAACGCATTACAGACAGTGCGAGCACACGCCCGGCACCCGGACCCGGGTTACGGAGCGTATAACGCTTCGAGGCATATGGAGCGCGAAGAGTTTGACAGATCAATCCCAAAATGTGATAACGCGCTCGGATCGATAACGCGCCGGTCATTATCCACGAACAGTGTCATAACGCGCGCACTCCGACCGTTCCCTGTGCTTGCGTTTTAAAAGCTTTAATAAAGCAACAGCAAGAAAACATGGCATCACGAGCAGGCAAGACAATGGCGATTGGGTGGGAAAAAAGCACCACAACAAAAAAGTTGGAAAATTGTCGTTTTTCTGTGCGATTTGACAGGTGAAAAACATACAAACAGAGTAACGCCTGGGAACAAGATCATTATCTGGCAGCGATTTGTCAGCTGCCGTACGCGGTTCGCAGACTGTGCTTTAAAAAATATCTTTGGAGAGAAAGAATAGTTCTCATATTTAAGCATAATCTTAAAGCCTGTTTTTGAGTGCAATGTATCCCATCATCAGCCACATGTCTAAAAGGGGCCAGAGTTTTGCAGTGCTGCAATGTAACGCGTTCGGTCAAAAAGACGAAATTGTACGACCAATTTTTTTTGCAAATACCATGTTTCCATCGAACCTGAGAAGACCGACACACTAGCACTGACACACTCCGGAGCGGTGGCACACACTCGTCAAGAGAGAAGCAGTAATGATTGCCCATTGGCCCAACGCATAAAGTTCGTTGCTTCGGTGAAAGGCTTGGTTTCTGTTGGTGATGGTTATGATGGTGGTACAGTGACTTACGAAATATCTTTGACACCGATCGATCGCGCGGAGAGTGTGGGTGGGGGGAGGGGTTCACGCGAAAGTGGGGGAAACCTCCTCGCGGCTTTTCTCCGTCCGTCGGGCATGTGTCACCGTCCAATTCGGCCCAAGTGCAACGGTTACCGAACGGCAAACCCGTGCGCACCCCATGATTGTGTGTGCCGGGCATTGCGTCAGGCCACTCGCGTTTTCAATTTCCAGCTGCCTTGGCTATTGGCGCTTGGTTCGCAGAGAGCGATCTGCGAACGCTGCATAGGATGACCTGGTTGGCATGTGTGCAAAGATACCAGCAATTCATTCCTTTTCACTCCAGGATGCGGTGCCCTGGATTTGAGATTTAGTTTGAGGCAGAAAGTTCATCTTTCTTGGCAGTAGTTGGCTGATACTGGCAGGAAACTTTTATGTACAACTGCATGCAAAAAGCACTTTTTTAATCAATTTATTTCTAATCAGCTTACGAAACATTGAATTTAATGCTTATTACATTGTATGCCAATGTTATCGAATCACATCATTTTCAATTGCTCTTCTACCTAGGGAGATGAGTATGTCCAGATGATATCACAAAACATTCGTAATTTATCACAATATCACGAAAAAATGGCATCGCATCGGATATTAACGCAACAGCTTCGCTACATGACATCACAATTGTAAAACATGATATCGCAAACCCAGAATACCTCATTCAAAGGAGTACGTAACAATCGGGTATAAATGAACGAAAAGTCAGATCAAATTGAATTATCAGATTAACTCCATGATCGTTTTCAAGAGGTATGTTTGTCATTAAAGCTCCGACCCTTGCTGCCGGCGAAAACGCGCAATGATCAAAGAAAGTATGTTGAGTGGACCACGCCGATCGTCCGTACGCACCGGGATATGCAAAATATGTGCCTCCCGGCAGGGATGTAAACAAAACCGCCCTGAAGCAACCATCCCTTTCTCAGACATAAAAGTAAACAAAACTGGTGCATCACGATTTGCGACGCTATTTTCATCGACATTAAAATGGGCACCAGCACCACCGATTGCGACGGTGGTGGTCACACATGCGGGATCGACACTATTGACGCCGTTATGTCACTCACCGACGCTCACCAACACCGTAAGCATACGTGTCGCCCCGCCTGGATGATCGGGTGGCGGCAATTACATATCGCATTGACCGCACTCCTTCAGGGGGTTGGGTAGTGTTGTCGATGTCGTAGCCAATTCTCCCACCTTTCTTCGTATTGATTGTAGCGCGATTTGCGGTCGAGGTCATATGCATGTGTGCCAAAACATGGAACGTATTTTCACTTCCCACATTCCATCAACCTGTGAAGAAGGTAGCCAATGGATACGTTTTTCTTTCGTGCTCAGGATTAGTTAAAAAATGCTACTTTAAATTTGAATTATTTCTCTTGCATTGGTAAGACATTTTCTGCGTCCCAAATGGTTTTACAATATTTCATCGTTCAATTTTGGAACCAGTTTTAACCAAGCTCCCGGTTCCACGGGTCCCCTCCTCTTTTTCAACTCTCTCACTCTCGCTATCGCTCTTTCTGGTTCGATTAGATAATACCATTTCTACCACACTTTGTGTATATTTCTAATGCATATCCGCAATTATTCGGCCCATTCGCAGCTAGTGGTCCTCTCTCCCTCTCTTTCTCTCTTTCTAACTGGACCGCGAATATTGACTTGCCGAGACGAACCGTCCGTGTAAAAGAAAATTCGATCGATTACCTAACAACAGCCGTCCATCGATACAAACGGTGGCACGATCGGGGTTGCTCTGATCTACATTTACATGCCGAAATTTGGATCGTAACCGTCAGTGAGGGTGATCGCCGAAATAAGTAAGGAACCGAACCGAACGGACCGAATCGAGCACAAAGCTAACCTTCCCTTTCCAACTACGGTCGGAGGATAAAACGGCAAAATTGACCAAGTGAAAGTTGTCTCGCTTGTTTCTTGCGGAAGACGCACCATGGGGGTTAGCGATCCTAAAACCCGTCAAAACCTAAAAGCTTAAACACCTCTCGTACCAGAATCAGAAAAAGTGTGTTCGCATGAATGAAACCGAATGACAAACGATTTACAAAACGCACATGATGTTTAACAAAATAAAACAAAATCTAAGCTTGTTGTTCATACAATGTTCAATGTTCATATAATAAAAATAAACAAACAAATAGGAAAAAATAAAAATTACAATGAATAAATCCAACAAACAAAATATATGGAGCAAAAGAATAATCTCCACACATAATATATTTAAGGTTCTTTTTTCTCGATTCACATTTTCCCCTCCATTATACACCTGACAAGATCAATTTTGCAACAGCAAAACCTTTAGCGAGGATCAGGTAAATTGTGCACACATTACGCGCGTTACACTTTGGCTTACTTTGGCTTTAGCTGATTTCGATAGAGTGTATGTATGTATATGGACCGATGGAACATGCCGCCTATTTCGACTTGCCCGACTTGCCCGACTTGGAGTGGGAGATGCACATGCCGAAGCCACAACACAACCACACTCACGCACATACACACATGCACAACATAAGGGAAAAACTTTCTGTTTGATAAACCAACCAACGTAAGTGTGTCAAAACCAGCCAACCATTTACATCGAACCAGCTGGCTGCTCTCCCGGGGGGGCAAAATTGGCAAATAAGGAGTAGGGCTGAGCGGTGACGCACTTTAATGGTTTTTCAATACACGTCCTTGACTTCAGCCATCGGTGGAGGTGTGTCGCGTTTGGAGCTGTCGCTTGGTTTGTGGTGAGTACCATAAATAAATAGCCCAAAACCAGCTGCTGTAATAATACCCGACAAGCGCACTCCTTCAAGGCAATTGAAGAAATTCGGGCAGCTGTTGCGGTCTTCATTTCCGAAGGCGATGAAAAGTTGTGGGATGGAAATTGGATTGGAATCGCGTCGTAGCAACTGTTTACAACATAAATTAAATTGAAGACAAAACATAAATATTGTTTTAATATTTGGCATTCATATTAAACGGCTATTTTCAAGTTTACCAAACAAAATTGGCGTCGATAGTATACAGCTTTAGTTCCATTTATTTGTCAACATACCATGCATGACTTCACCGTCTCCTAGAACGCTTTTCAATGTCCATACTATGTGTGATATGTGAAAGGGTCATGTCAGTTTTGTAAATCGCGCATAAAAAAAAAGACGCGCCACCATTCCCGATTTGCACACCGAATCGATCGCAACCTTAGTGTGGCCACACTAACCCTAAACCGTCCGTTCGGTTTGTCGCTGAACCGGCAACAAAGCAAATACAACATTGTGCGCCTTCCCTGCTATAGTCGCTCTCGCAAGTAAACAGCATTACGCCAACCGTAAACGGGCAAACAAAACTTACGCGACTTCATTCCAATCGAACTTTTTTGCTGCTGCTGTGTTTGCTAAATTCGCATTCGCCCCCACTGATCCGATCCTTACGGCCGAAAAGAAAAATACCATCAAAAGGCATGCCTTGTACATCCTCCCCTTCCAGTAAACAATTCCCTTTCTCCTAAATACACGCCGGTACCACAGAACGAACGTGTTGTTATGTGATCGATCAAATCAAACGATCCGCGAGAAGAGAAAAAATGCCCCCAAAAATGCTAACAAAAATATGCGCGAGCGTTTGTTCGAACGCATTTTAGGATTGAGTGTGATTGAATGCATGAATGTGTTGCATGGATGTGCGTGAAACACGGTATGAATTGAAAGGAGAAACATTTTTTTCTGCGCGAAAAAAGGCATCCGAAAATCAGGATTGCACAAAAACCAAAACAAAAGCATCACAAAGGTCTAAGCAACCGATAAGTGGGTCAATAAGATGCACGAGCACGCACTTCATTATCACGGCGAACATAGTGCGAAGGAAGAAAGTAAGGAGCTGTGGGGTTGTAAGAAACAGCCATATTTGAGCGATCTTATTAGTTGCCATCAAGATCTAAGAAAAGGATATGTGAAAAAAACGTTGCTAGCCCACAATCTTTAATCGAAATCCTGATATATAAGTACAATAACTGTAGTTGATAATATTTTTTGATTGCTGGAAAGTCAATGTAACAAAGACTTGCACACAGTATGCGACGAGATTTGATCTCTGGCCGGACCCGTTGTTAAATCGTGTATTTACCGTTCTTCCTATTTGATCGACTTCCAATGTCATAGTTAAAGTACGTAAGAGGCTTTTCGTGTCGTTGGAACTCCATCTAGATGGATAAGCGGATAACAAGTTCACTTCCTTTTTGATAACAAATATTAATGTTTAATGTACGGTGGATTGTGTGTAAAACAATAGTAAATTTTGTAATGCAATAGCATCATTCATTATTGATCCTTTAATTATTGACCGTCATTAATTTAACAGTTAATACTTTACATCGTTTTAGAATCGTAGCAAGGTTAACCGGACAGCCGGATAATCGGCATTGCACTGTATGTAACTATGGTTTTAGTTATATAACAAACATAATCGCAACTTCTACCCTAACAACGATAAAATTTAATATTACAAAAAAAAATCTTTCCCATACATAATAATTAACATAGTAAACGATTTCGGATCAATCGAAAGACACGTCCCGGGTGAGCCCGGGCACGACGTATATTACGACACAGCATAAACCACACATCGCCACCGGCACACAAAGCCAAAGAGCTTCGACCGAGCGAACAAACAGCATCGTTTACAGCCACTCCATGATGTTCAGTGGGCCGGGTTTTATATCAGGTGGGTCAAATGCTTGAAAAGCACACACGAACACACATGCACACGCAGAAAGGACCGCGAATGTTATGTTTTTATGTTGCGCTGCTGCTATCGATTCGTTGTTCGAACAAATTAATTCATTCAACTGGCACGGGATACAATAAAAGTCACAAGGTAGATAAAGCTTCACCCGAAAACATCGGCATGGAAAGAGGGGGGGCGGGGGGGGGGGGGGTACCGGTACCCGGCCCGGATTTTGAACGTTAAGCAGTATTTTTGTTTCTTTCTTTTGCTATCAAAAATCGACCCGTTTGTTGTTGATGTAACACAAACTAACTGTTGGGTCCGGAGGGTGAACTTTATTACATGGCAATGAAATGTAAAATGCCGCACTCCAACAACTATCTCACACAGGTGTGTTTTTTCTTTTTTGGGTTTGATTTCGCATTGAATAACAAGCGTGTAAAGAGACTGTTACAAAACGGAACGAGCACTACAGCGTTTGAAACAATTAATTTCACGACAAAATTAGTGTGGAGTGACACTAACGAAGAACACATCGAGATTCCAGTTCGAAGCTACGATCACGACCAACCATAGCAACAAGAATAACATACATCGATCGATTAAACCAGTTTCCCGTCGGTGACGTTACCGGACGAAATATTAAAATAACCCCAAAATGAAAGTGGACACCTGGTTTCTTTTTCCCTCCGGCATGTAATGCTTCCCCAACAAACACGTGAAACTCCTCTTTTTCATCGCATGTTTGAAAAACTTCCAGCTTTACAGTGGAAGCACAAGTTTGTATTAAATTACATCGGTCCCTTCTTCGCGAAACAGGTTTACAAATTAGCACAGTTAGAAGCTAAAGTAGAGAAATGAATAGATGAGCCGTCCATCGTTAAGCCGACACAGTGTCTGGAAGGATCGGATGCTGTAAAAAGTATGATTAATTCGAAGAAGAAATCTAACTTTGGGTCAGATTGAATTTCTAATCAGTCGCTTTCGTCCTCCCATTCGCCGAGAGTACTACGCCCTCTGGGATAGGGATTTATAGCAGCAAAACTATCATGTTCCACCTGATATTGAGCTTATGATGGAAATTTCAGCAAGAAGAAAAAGAAACAGCTTCATTAGTAGTACATTCAATACTCGGGTAAATTAAATGCTCACCTCTGTGTACAATGATCCAGAAACCTGCATTCGTGCCTACTCCAAGGCACGATTCGATCAACCCATCAACCATGCCCAAGCCTTCGGTTCCAGTGATAACGGCCTTACGGTATAATGGTCGTCATCGTTGTCATCGTTGCCGTTGTCAATATTTGCGCACTTGTAATCAAGGCTTTATTTGTGTGGACATGCGACGACCAGCGAAAATCAGACACCTGCATCGAACGATGCTTCCAACGCAAAGGTGTGTGCTCGACGGTCGTACGATTACCAATGCCGCACAGTGTAACCCGAAAAAAAAATAATAATATGCCACCATCATCCAAAATTGCATCGCAAAACCGCCACCTAATCACGATGTGTGATTTACTTTGATATTTGTTTGACCTTCCTTTCCCTCTCTGTGTCTCTTAGCTGGAAGTGTGTGTGTACAGCCCTTTTTCCCATTTCCCGGCTCTTTATATCTCCATTTAAATGTAATCATTTGTCATCAGCATAATCGACGACACTGACGCACCACCCAACCCAAGCGCGGGCATGCAAAACCCTTTGTCGGATTTGGGCTTTTGTTTTTGCGGCAAAACGAAAGAGACAATTCGGTTCTTTCGTTCGCGTTTACAAGCATCCACATAAACGGTCCGATCCGTACTGGGACTCGCGCGCCCACGTGACGAACAATGTGTGTTACACACTCACACACAAGTTTCCCCCATTTTCTGGTGTGCGGCAAACGAGCGGCACCGTCGAGCTGTGCTGATGGTACACGTGAAACCGTTCCGCCATTCGTGTGCACGGATGATATTATGCCAATAGCTGTCATCGATTGCAAGTTTCAATGCTTGCAACCGGAATGTGCACGGTGGGTGGGTCAAAGGAGGACTATATAAGTGGAAATGTTTCGCGCTCATCGTGTTTTACTATGCATTAAGAGGTGTATATCTGTTGCCGGAGTAGTATGCTTTTATATTCATTTTCGTGTCGACACAATTTGAACAATTTTACCGTTGATGATTGGAAATTTGTTGGTGATTTAGGGGAAAATATTGATTTCATTGTACTTCCAAGCGAGCAGATTCTATTAGGTTCGCGGATAAGTAAGTTGCAGTCATGGGCGTTATGCAGTAAGTGATGTGATGGGCAAAGAAATTCCCCAATGTAGGCACCAAACATTTTTGTACTCAGAAAACGGAATAGTATACGTATTTATTCCAATATTATTATATGGTCATGATTATTTTAAATTAAAGGCAAAGGAAAACTGTCTGTATTAATTAATCTACTTGACTTTAATACATTAATGCAAGCCCTATGTCCATATCCATCGACTGAAATGTATAGTTTGATAACGAAACAAAGTTCTATTATTAATACACACAATAGTAACATATTTCACTATTGTAATAGCTACCTTCATTTCTTCATTTCCCTGCTTATCCCGGCTGTGCCGTGGGATAAGAAATTATGTGAGTACGCAACCAAACGTACCTGTTTCTCGCGAAAGTGTTTGACGTAAAACACTAGCACCCACACACAACAGCCAAATCCAGCGAGAGGCGGGAGCAAAAGCTTCGGATCTATTTTTTCCCGTTCTTCAACGGGCGACTCCATAAAAAGGGAAAACAAATAATCTGCGTTACGCGATATATATGAATGTTGGGAGAGCGGAAGGACGCTCGGAGTTGGGAAAATAGAAGGGGGAGAAAACCCGTAGGAAAAGTGTTTTTTTTTCAGGAGTAAAACTAGCTCTCCACCGGGTAGCATACAATGTTTACGCAATCCACCGAAGGCCAGCGAACTTACGGGCAGCCCGTTTTTCACGTGGAAAGCCCGCCTGAAAACGGCACCAAGTCACGCGATGTCGTCCAAACGCACACACACCCGTGCAGGTCGTGAATTTTCCTCCCGCAGGAAAATTGCTTCGGGACAACACCACAATCAACAGCGTTTTATCCTTGCGCGGTTGCCGGCAAACTGTCGCCACCGGGCTTTGCCGGGTACGCGCAGAAAGGTGTTCTCATTTTTCTGGTGACTGGCTTTAGGAGTGGAAATTGTTCTATTACAATCCTTTAAAAAACACTAGAACATAATCAATAAAAACACAATTGCTTTGCAAACCCATGAATTCCCAACTGACGCGCTGAAAAAAAAAACTACCTGACACTTTATCTTCACGTGTGATCAAATGTGTCTCCGTCATCGTGTCCATCAAATCAACTAATCAATGGCAGACGTACACCAACGAAAGAGTTTTAAGTACACAGCCACACAACCGATGTTCTAGCTGTTCTAGGCCAACCACAATGTGTGCTTTTTTTATCAATCAAAGTTGCAAATCTGCTCTTATGCCACGTGTCGCGATGATAAAACACGTGCGCATAATGACAAAATTGGCAACACAATTAGTATCAAATATGGCAGCGTAACGCACCGTAATGGATTTTTGACAATTAGTAGCGCTCACTAGTAACGCTTCATTACGGAAAAATTGCAAGCACAACAAAAATAGACCGAAGCTGACAAATTGTTATCTTAAAAGATACAATAAAAATGGGAGAAAATAATATGGAATAGTATATAGGCAAAGTAAAGTATTATTGCAGAAAGAAATAATTTAATGTTCCGAGACACGAACCGTTACAATCAGATACAAACGTTACCGTGTCGGTTGTCATGTTGATTTCGTGTTTTTTTTCTTATAATTTTCCTAACTTTAAATTATTTATTAACAAGAGTTCCCATAAAGCACTTCCTAAATAGTTTGCCCATAGCTAATGACTAAGAAGCGGAACTAGAAACTTTATAGTCTTGCTGATAAACAACAAACTCTCTGCAAAGGATAACGCAATCCACCTCCTCTGCACCATACCTCACCTGTGTCCTATTAGTCCTTCCAGACGATCGTATCAATTATCGGAGCAATTTATGCGACCTAACTAACCCTTTTTCCGTGCCAACAGCCCATACATAGTGGCCCGTAGCTGTCGTATGCTTAGTCACCGGTTTAATGATACGTCTCGCAAAACCACACGGTAAAGGACCACACACACACACATACATACAGGCACACACGTACATAACACCAATGAATCAGCCAACCCTTGAAAGGTTGATAGCTAAACGCATTCTCAACCCACCACCAATCCATCCAACCAACCTGTAGCTCTTTTGGGGGAAGTTTTCCTTGCGTGTCCTCGTGTGGGCTTTGGCGTTGGAGCTCTGCTCACATGCATAAACTTAGCGGAAGCAATAGAAATAAAAACAGAACACCAGTCTATCTTTAGAGGCTATTTTGTTTGTGTTCTACCGTGCGAAAAGGATTTTTATTGCAGTTTTAGCTAGAACTGATCTTTTTGTTTAACATCTGCAAGCAAGGAATATGAAATGATGTTGGCAAAGAAAAAAATTAAGCAATGATACAACATGTCATAACGCATAACTGCAACAGAAATGCATTCATTGCAGATGCGAAACGACTTTGGTGGATCTCCGGATGCGGCACTACCAGAGCAAGCTCTATGCCAATTTGCAATGTCCGACTGCACGGCAATCTGTCACATCACAGCGCTTTAATGAGATGGAAACGCTTGTCCCTCAAAAGGGCATCCCTCTTTCCAACCACTCGTGTGCCTTTTACCAAATGAAATCATGCACAACAAAATTATCATCTCCAACATCAAACGGAACACGATGTCCTCTGCTCAGCTCCCTAAACACAAGAACAACGGAGCAATGCTACCGGTGCAAAAACTGAATATCCCGAGACTTCACACCGACCACCGCTCGAAGCGTTACCAGCGATGTGTTGAGATATGTTAATAATCTCGTCCAACATCCCACCGACACAACACCGACCTTCCGACTACATCAAACACGCGGCGTGTAGGAACTGGACGGTAGTAGTGACGGTGTCGTCACAACTCCACCTCCCTAGAGCTACACCGTTCGTTGGCCATTATACGCCACCGTGTATAGTTCGCAATCATCTCATCCAGCAATTGACCGCACCCCACACACCACGCTCGTGTTCGTACTCTCTCTCTCTCTCCATTATCCCTTTCGAAAAGTAAAACAAAAAGGCCCCATTTCAAACCGGAGTTGACGGGGACGATTAAGCGAATGGTTATGTCCTCCTCGCCGCCACGGGGTAACAACTAACGCCAACGGGAAACAACAAGCTGCTCCACTGTGCACAGCAGCTGAGCACAGCCGCACCAGGTTAGATCACTTTATTAGTATACCGGGTCCGGGATGAGCATTTGTAAACCGTCCAGGCATGCGAGAAGAATATTTGAAGCGCAGAGTGGACGAAATGATTCAATTATGCAAAAAGCAACTGACAACTCCGAAACCTTCCCGTCCCAGACAGGAACTGACCAGGAGCGAAATTTACTACCCGCGATGAAGATCTCGACGCCAGTTGATAAAGAGATCAGCGTTTCGAATGCCTTTTTCGCATTTCGGAGTCCCATCACACTGACGAAGGGCTGTGCTGGTATTGTGGTAGTAGT